>CM040911.1:36053878-37253878 GCA_023029165.1 Gobiocypris rarus
CACCAGTGCACCTAGAGGTCTAGCTAAAATATAATTTAAAGGGATAGTTCACCCAAAAATTATGGTATATATGGTATTCATATATTCTAATATATGGTAGTCAATGTCTGCGAGATCTGGAAATATCTTCCTTTGTGTTCAGCAGAAGAAATAAATGTATAGGATTTAGGATGATGATGGTGATGATGGGTAAATGATGACAGAATTTTCATTTTTGGGTGAACTGTCCCTTGAAATTATATTTTCATGAAGACCATGATGCTATTTTTACCATTAAGATGCATTGTGATATTTTCATCCCAAATTCAAAAGGCAAAAAATTCTATTCTATTCTATTCTATTCTATTCTATTCTATTCTATTCTATTCTATTCTATTCTATTCTATTCTATTCTATTCTATTCTAGTCTATTCTATTCTATTCTAGTCTAGTCTAGTCTAGTTTTTTTTATTCTATAAAAATATAACAATAAGAAATATTATTAAAATAAGTATTTATGAACCATTGTCATGTTTGTTGTGTTAAGTATGCATTTTCTTATAAATGGATAAATATAAAAGTTAAAAAAATTATTGTGAACTTTTTATTAAAAAAAGTTTAGCAGTACAACGGTTTTCAATATTGATGATAAGAAATGTTTCTTGCAGCAAATCAGCATATTAGAATTATTATTAATTAATATGTGGTAAATATGGTTAGACTTGGAGTTAAACTATTCCTTTGTTGTTCTTGTATATTTTGTCATCTGTTCTCAAAAAATACTTTCATGTAACCTCAAACTTTCTTTTGACACAGTTTCACAAAGACTGCTGGGAAAACCCAGCATTCTGTTCTCTAGACTGTGTCTCTTCGCATTCTCTCAGTTGATTCTGAAAGAGCATGAAATGCAGTCTGATTTGGTCTCCATCTGGGACTGATATTTCCCGGCAGTCTACCTCTCTGACAGTTACTCAGCCGACTGTACATCTGTGAGGAAAACAGTTAAAACTAAGTGAACAAACGGTGGGGACAGTGGGAAGGTCAATGGGTCAAACGCCATGTAGTCTGCACAACATTGGCACAATGTGTCAGGACTTCAAGGTGATCAACCAGTTGGTTTTGGTTCAAATCCAAGTGTTGGAACTCTGGGATACTGGCCTGCTATTGGGTTAAGCCCTTGAACAAGGCACTTCATCTAGAGCTGATTCCTGCAACATGGGGGTTGTGTCAGTACATTTCACTTTCTAAACAAAAGCTGATTTAAAGAAACCACAAGCACTGGTGTTTGTTGTGTGACATTAGGATAAGTTCATCTATTTGATTTAATTAATCAGCATATCATGTACTTAATTTGATTACAAGTAAACATACTAAGAGGCTCTCATTCTATAAGTGTTGTTATTTAAAGTAACTGCATGGCTGTCTAATAAATACATGTGTTAATTTGAGTTGAATGATAAAGTTTGTCCTCTTTAACTGTGTTGTTGAACCAAATATATTAAGCATGTTGTCTTTTCTTTATTATTCTAAATTAATAATGCCAAACGTAACAGTAAAATGGCAATTATTGGCCAGTAGAAAGAAAAATCATCACATTATTATACAAAGATAATGTGTATAATTTTTAAACATTTAATGTACAATGTAAAACCGAATACTGTAAGTTGGCAAAACTCAAAAACATCTAGGCTACCGGTTACATAAAATTTAAGTTTTCAGAAATTTAAAGTTTAAGTAAGCAGAACTTGCAGATTTTTATTTTGTACATTTAAGTGCTCTTAACTTTAAATATTTGAGTAAGCTAAATCAGACATTAAATTAAAACTATAAGCTTAGCTAGTTAAAGTTAGCGAAGTTTCCACTACTCGAAATATTTAATTCAACAAATGCAACCTTGCTAATTGGTTACACAATGCTTTGATAGCATATCACTTGATGAATGAGTAAAGCAGTAGAAAACATTTAACATAGATCTGTTCTCAAATTAAGCTCATGCTCCACTTGTCATGCTGGTAGCCACCCAAAAAAACATAGCATAACAAAAACTATTCGTAACTAACATAGCTAAACATGATACACATATTTAATAACTGTGAATTTATACTGCAGTCTTTATTTACTGCATTTACTGTAATTATGACACGACTTTGAGATTCTACCCGGATTTGTTCATGACCGCCTAATGCCAAAATGGATGAGTGGGTTTGTTTTTGATCACAGCAAAATATTTTATAACCACATTCATTTATTAATTTACCTTATGTTTGTGCAAATTTAACTCTGAAAGCGCATGAAATTTAACATTCACCAGTGCAATTATCTGAAAATTCTTAAGTTCTCAAATATATATATATATATGTATGTATGTATGTATGTATGTATGTATGTATGTATGTATGTATGTATGTATGTATGTATGTATGTGTATGTATGTATGTGTATGTATGTATGTGTGTATGTGTGTATGTATGTATATGTATTTATATAAATATAAATAAATAAATAAAAGTTGTCTTTTAAAACTGAACAGATCTTATACACTGCTGCATATTTATACATTTATTTTTATACTGGCACACACTATGATTTTGGACATGATTATGTCATCTGAGACAATTTTTGGAATCGTAGCAGATTTCTTTCGTTTTAGGGCACACTTTGATCACTTAGCATGACATCTTCGCTGACTGCCAAATAATTGCCTTTGAGATGAGTTGTAGCCTCTGACGAAATTCTTGACAGTGTCAGAAATTTTGTGTCTGCTCCTATGACGTGCCTAGCCAACTGTCTCCAAACTTTTGTTTTCTGTGCCAGGAATAACATTGCCAGAATTCCTGTAAGGGCTTGCTGGGTTTGAATGGTAACATTTCAGTTTTGGCAATATTAGAACATGGCACGTCCAGTTACCGCCGTCAATCTGCCTCGACTTTAACGCAAGATCTCACCAGGCTTGTATTGTACAACACGAGAAAAACAACAAAATTAAAGGACAGATTTAAAAAAATCACACAGCTTTAGAAAGGATGTCTATAGTCTAGTAATTTGCACTCATTGTTACTAATAAGCAGGTGTGCTGAAGTTCTGATTTCACTGACGTTCAGTTTCTGGTAATGACCGTGTTGGAAATCAGCTTCCTATGAAGTCACCTTGACTGTCTGATTGAGATGCAGTTTCTGATCTCTCCTCTAGACTCTAATCATCTGGGACACGAGCCTGCGGACATGCGGAGAATATCACTACCTTATGGTGCGGCAGTAGGCCAACCCTCCCTCCGCTCCTCAAACACTGATTTCTTGTAATGGCAGTGACACTCATAATCACAGAGCAGCTGAAGTTTGACAGTCGGACTGGGAGGGGGTCAGATTAATTTTCTTGCAAATAGCGATCAGGCGTTTGCTTTCGTGTTTGCCTTTTGGGTGTCCCAACCCTGAAGTTGTATTGAGTAGGGAAACGGATTCAGGGTAAAACACCTTTTAGGGGAAAAACAACACTTTTCTGGGGCCATGTAAGTTGTTGTTCTCATTTACCTAGCTCAGGTCGGTGTCACAAGATTCGTTTGATTGGCAGAATCCAATCCCTCCTTTTCTTTTGTGACGTACACTGTCAGAAAAAAAAGCAAAAATTTTACCTTTAGGGGTACAACTGATAGAATATCTCTGTGGCAGGAACGTTAAAAGGACATCTTTGTACCTTTTTTTTTTACCCCTGAAAGGGCCAGAGTAGTACCTTAATGTACGTAGTGCTACTCTAATGCCAAGTTCACAGTCCCGAGTTCACACTGCACGATTTTCAAAGTAGTCAGATCACAGATATTTTCACACTGCATGACTATTTGGGCTAGCGTTCAGTCGCTGCTGTGTTCACACTGCACGATGGATTGGCAGCAGGAGGTTTCACATTGAATGAATTTTCAAGAACTTGTCCGCAAACTACGTTTCACAACCAAAACACGCGAGATGTGACGGGAAACAATGACGGACCGGAGTTCTCGTGCGATACTGGAATTGTTATTAAAAATTATAATAACAATGAAGCTTGCGATCCAAATTGTCTGCGCGCTGATTTGCAGCGAAAAGGTAAAAAAAAAAGATTATGGAAGAGGGAATGGTTGAGGAGGCACATGGAGCATGGATTGTGTGTTCTGCAAAATAAATCATAAATCATTTTGCAATGTGCTTCTGTTGCGCTGGTCAAGCAAATGTTTGTGCTTTGTTTCTGTTTGATATAATTGTATACATCTACTAAAATACTGATATCCTGGTCTATAACTCATCCCCAAACTTGGATCTTGCTCTCTCATTGGCTGAAGGTAATTGCGATGTAATGTTCAGTCAGAACACATTTCACTCTGCAGGATTTTGAATCGCAGACAGGTCCGGAATGGTTAGACAGGTTAAGCATGCCAAATATCTCACGGGCGTCGGCGATTCTTCTGCGATTCATTCAGAACGTGTCTTTGATAATTCACACTGCGTGATTCACTCACATGATTTATGGCATTTGTCTGTGATTTCTCAACCTGTTGGCGAGTCGAAATGGGGGCTAAAATCGTGCTGTGTGAACTAGGCATAAGGTACTAATATGCACCTTTTAAGGGTAAAAAAGGCACAAAGAGGTTATTTTATGGGTACTGCCCCATTGACCAAGTGTTTTCAATTTACAAAAAAAATGTTTGTGTATATCCGAGTAAAACCACTTCTCGAACAAGAAAAAAATGTAGGGCAGGACTTGATTTTGTCTGTGGAGAATTGATTGCATAGTTTGATGGTTGTGGTTTGCTATTGGTCGATCTCATGTGAGTGACAGGTTGTCCTGTCCTGTCCTTTTGATTGAAGATTACGAGGGCACATGAATTTAAAAGTGTATTATGCTCCATTTTAGGATCAAATCATCCCTTCTCATTCATTAATGATAGCAGACAAGGATGAAGGATGGATTAGTAGGCAGTAACCTTTGTAAATGTGACACTGTTACGATGTTGCCCATCTGTGCATTGATTTATGTTAATTTCTTTTAATGCTTGAAAAGAAAAAAAAAAATCTGTCTCCTTACTCCAAAAATATGAGCTCGACACTGACAGAATATGAGCACATTGGTATTCATATAATATTTCTGTGCATGTTAAAGTGGTCCATGAGAGAAACTTTGAAAAGGCTTAAAACCAAATGCCAGAGGTTAACCGGCCTCGCTATGATCTTAAATGACAATGAATTCATTCACGGACAGCCAAGTTTGATGGTACCGCTTTATATGAAGGTTTATTTTGTTAACTTTAGTCAATCCGTGAGGTGTCATGTATTATTGAATAACAATTACTGCATTTATTTAACTTGGTTAATGTTAATTTGTATTTACATCGACGCACATGTTTTCGAAAGAAGTCTCTTATGCTCACCAAGGCTGCATTTATCTGATCAAAAATACTGTATTGTGAAGAATTTATGCATGTAATGGCAAAGCTGAATTTTTAGCTGAAACATGTATTATTATCAATGCTGAAAACAGTTGTGCAATATATTTTTGAGGTGGCAAGATCTGGCAATTTCAAATTAATTTATAAAACCCTTACCAAGCAGCAACCTTCCGGTCTCTCTCAGGTGGTTTGCCGCTGCTGTCACTGCTAGCTGTTTGTCTGCTGCACCCACGTCCTGCTTCTTTGCACATTGTCGTTTATCCGGGAGTGACCCTCTGCCAATATGGTGACGGCCGTCTATGCCCACTTTGGCCGGCTCCGCTCACATTTAAGGCAGAATGAGGCATTAAAATGTGCTTTATAAACAGACAATATCCTAGTAAAATGCATGCTAATAAGCAAGTTAATAGTGAGAATTGGACCCTAAAAGTTGTTACCAAAAGTTATGATTTTTTTGCACTTCATTAGTGAATCAATCTGATTTAATTGTATTGTGCTGCTGATTTGGCTGTGGTTAAAGCACACCATTTATTAAAAAAATTATAATGATTAAATTATTCATAAAGGATGTTGCTTTAGAGCGTTTCTGAAGATTTCACTTGTGAAAATTTGTTCTGTATTTTTATTCATTTCATCATCGAAATGTTTTTTTCTAGTGGCTGTGATCTACAGGAGATATATTTTAGAGAGTTTTCAGAAAGGCTTTTATCATGCTGACAGCATGCTCTGCTTTAGTGTACTTAGATTGAAAGCACAGTGAAACCCTCTCTTGGTCTGTTGTGTCTCTGAATTTGTCCCTTTTTAGCCTCACTACTACAAAGCTTTGGTTTATGTAAATCCATAAACTTACACAATACATTTAGAGACATTTACTGTTAGACATCAAATGATCTGCTGTGAGAAATGATACCCTTATAATGGATAATCTCTTGGTCACTGTTTTTTAAAGGATATCATATTTTTAGTGTTCTTTAGATTTTAGTTATTTTGTCTGTTTATTTGTTGAAAATCTGTCAGTTGCACTTAGCGTTCATTCATTACTGTTCAAAAGTTTGGATTTGGTAAAATATAAGGGGACATGGGGTAAGATGATCCCCCCACCCCAATTTTTTTCTCCTGACCATAGATGACACCTAATCTCATCTCAGCACTTTTTCATTAATGGCTGCGCTATGTCTAATTTTTTTATTTTTTATATCAACATATGTGAGAATTGGGTCAGGCGAAACAGTGTTTTGTCTCTGGAAAATAGTGATCTATGACATTGTATTATGTTGGATATCAAAGTTTTTGTGTTTATTTGTTAATGAGGGATTTGTGGACATATCAGTAAAAAGGTAAAATAACCCCTATTTTATAGTCATTTTATTGTTCAAAAACAGAGGAGTTTATTTTTTTTAAACAATTTGCACTCAGAAATTGATAGTAGATTTTACAAATAGTTACAAAGAAAACAGCATGTAACACTGAATTAAGTGACATTTTGAAGTAGAAAGAAAGACTTAAATAGTATTTTAAAACGATAATTTTATTACAGTAATTTTTTTCCTCTGCCCATTTAAATATCTTCAGAGCAAAAATTATTTAAAAAAGTCATCTTTTGACGCAGGTAAACTCTCCAACATCAAATCAGCCTACTCACTGTATAATGATTTTTTTTTTTTTTTTTAAATAGCTATTCAAGTCAACTGTTTAAAATTATTTTATTGTTTATATCACCATATACACTCACCTAAAGGATTATTAGGAACACCTGTTTAATTTCTCATTAATGCAAATATCTAATCAACCAATCACATGGCAGTTGCTTCAATGCCTTTAGGGTTGTGGTCCTGGTCAAGACAATCTCCTGAACTCCAAACTGAATGTCAGAATGGGAAAGAAAGGTGAATTAAGCAATTTTGAGCGTGGCATGGTTGTTGGTGCCAGACGGGCCGGTCTGAGTATTTCACAATCTGCTCAGTTACTGGGATTTTCACGCACAACCATTTCCAGGGTTTACAAAGAATGGTGTGAAAAGGGAAAAACATCCAGTATGCGGCAGTCCTGTGGGGGAAAATGCCTTGTTGATGCTAGAGGTCAGAGGAGAATGGGCCGACTGATTCAAGCTGATAGAAGAGCAACTTAAATACGAGTGATTATTTCAGCAGCTTCGTGCCCTGGATGTGCATCCCACAAATCTCCATCAACTGCAAGATGCTATCCTATCAATATGGGCCAACATTTCTAAAGAATGCTTTCAGCACCTTGTTGAATCAATGCCACGTAGAATAAAGGCAGTTCTGAAGGCGAAAGGGGGTCGAACACAGTATTAGTTGTTCCTAATAAACCTTTAGGTGCATATTACAGAGCTAAATCAGGCTATATCAGTAGTTGCCGCTCATTTGAAGAAAGTTTCTTGCATCAGTGTTGCTCTTGCCATAAATCTGCAATTCTCATTGAAAACGAATGGCTTCCGGTTGTTTTATTGCAGAAAATCTCCCTATGTGAATACTGTAGGCGTTGGACAGACCACTGGGAGCTTAGCTGTTTAGATTCTGCATTTAATTCCTGTAGCGACGGCATCCAACCAGGGAATCTGATAAGCAGCAGGTGGCAAAGGGGATCTTAAATGCTATTGATTTTTATGAGGAATGAGAATTAGCCATAAGGTGTTCTCCAATGTGTTGTGAGCATTTGAAAAAGCAGATGTTAAGTCACTTTTAATGTAGAGCTGTGAAGCAAAAGTGTTGGTTGTTCAGAAATAAACAAGTAAAAACCAAGAGCTTGTTTCTTTGAAGCTCTGAAGAACCTTAACAGATGTTTATTAATGCAGACTTTTGCCTTTTGTGCTGTTGAATGTGCAGCCTTTTGCAGCTCGTGTTTTCACAAACTATGATGTAACTCTTTGTTGTTGTCCCTTTTACACAATAGAATAAATGGTTTTAGTAGTGTTTCTATATAACTCAAGTTCTATATACAAAATATAAACTGGAGAGGCAAATCTTACAAAAACACAAAATAAATGAATAGAAAGTAAGCATAGTTTTTGCTGCAGTTTTGTATTGACTATTTCCATCATACTTTTCAATGATTTTTTTTAAATTAATAAGTCGTTGTATTGGGCAGCCTGACAGCAGTTGGTATATCTCTTCCCTAACAATGTGTCACAGGTTTGTCCTTGTTAGCTTGTTTGTGCATCTATAACACACACACACACACACACACACACACACACACACACGTACACACACATTAGCTTTCACAATGTAATAGCTGTGCAGAATCGAACAAGGAGGTGTTGACCGACTCCAAACTTCCTTGATTTGTCTAAGGAAGATCATGTCTAATGTGTCTCCCTGATGAGATGGTCTGTCTTGATGTGTCATTTTAGAGAGCAAGGGATTGGTGTGCCTGCGAATTGTATAGTCCGTTATGGCAATTTGTTGAAAGAAGAGTTTGAGGTCTGTGATTAAAGAAAAAGTTTACTTCTTTGATTTAAAAAAAGGTCATTCATTGGTTATTTGTTAGCACATCTGGTGATTTGATTAATACACTTCTAGCTGATATTGTGCTTATTTTAGCGAACTTAGACCAAAATGGTTTATCAAAGTATGAGTCATTCAATTTTATATCACAGTATCCATATATACACTGTGAGAAATTATACTCTTATTATGGATAATCTAAGGATATGATAGTTTTAGTGTTATTTTGACTGTTTATTTGTTGAGTACGATTATCGAAAGAAGTGTCACCAAGCTCACCAAAGATACATTTATATTCATAAACATACAGTAAAAAATTAATATTGTGAAATATTTTTTACACATTAAAATAGCTGTTTTCTATTTTAATATATATTCAAAATGTACTTTATTCTTGTGATGCAAATTAATTTACAGCATCATTACTCCAGTCTTCAGTGTCACATTATCCTTCAGAAATCATTCTAATATACCAATTTGCTGCTCAAGAAACATTTTTTATTATCAATGTTGAAAACATTGATATAGTTTTATATCAAAAAACGGGGATATAGTTTTGTTTTCAGAAATATCTGATGAATAGACATTTCAAAAGAACAGCATCCATGTAAAAAAGCAAATTAAGTCTTTCCTTTTTAATGTTAGTATGAAAATTGAACAAAATATGTTTTATATATTAAATAGTCATGTGGCAATTCCCATTTTTTGTAACCCCAATTAAAGAGTTAGTTCACCCAAAAATGAAAATTCTGTCATTAATTACTCACCCTCATGTTGTTCCAAATCTTCAGAAACACAAGTGAAGATATTTTTGATGAAATTGTAGAGCTCTCTGACCCCTCCATAGACGGCAATTGAATTACAACTTTCATGACCCAGAAAGACATTGTTAAAATAATTAATGTGACTACAATGGTTCAAGCTTAATTTTATTAAGCGATGAGAGTACTTTTTGTGTGCAAAAAAAAATTACGTTGTAAACCATCTGGGTGAGCTGGCGTTCTGATGTAGAACTAGGAAGTTCTGCCTAACTAAGTAACGCAAGTAGTAACTTTTTAAGGGAGTAACACAAGAGTGTAATGTATTACTTTTAAAAGTAACTTTCCCCAACACTGGTGTTAACAATGTAATCTGCGTAGAAGACTGGCATAGATGAGAAGCAATTGTTGAATAAAATTATTTTTGTGTGTTTGCGCACAAAAAGTATTATTTTTGATTCATACAATTAAGGTTGAACCACTGGAGTCACATGGACAATTTTAACGGTGTCTTTCCTACCTTACTGGGCCTTGAAAGTGGAAATTAAATTCTGAAATAGCCACCATAGGATAAGTTAGTGGTATAATGATATTCAAACCGAACCGGAAAACCACGATACACCACCAGCGGTTTGAACCGCAATACTCTCATAAATGTACTTTATGGTAAAATGAGTAGAGTACTGACTAGTCTACAGTTTAGACATTTATTTAATTTTAGTTTACACAGGTATGCTAACTGTAGCCAATGTATAAAGTTTATTAAGTTAATAAGTTAAATTATTGCTGTTGTTATTATTAAGTTAAAAGTAAATCTAGTGTTATTATTGCTGGTACCGCCATGAACCCTGACTCCACACCGAACTGAACAAGAACCGTGGCTCCAAAACCGTGATCTGAACTGAACTGTGACTCCAAAACCGTGACATGAACCAAACCGTGGCTCCAAAACCATGACATGAACTGAAACGTGGCTCCAAAACCGTGACATGAAACGAACCATGGCTCCAAACCCGTGACATGAAATTAACCAAAACCGTGACATGAACTGAAACGTGGCTCCAAAACCGTGACATGAACTGAAGCGTGGCTCCAAAACCGTGACATGAACCAAACCGTGGCTCCAAAACCGTGACATGAACTGAAACGTGGCTCCAAAACCGTGACATGAAACGAACTGTGGCTCCAAACCCGTGACATGAAATGAACCAAAACCGTGACATGAACTGAACAGTGGCTCCAAAACCATGACATGAACTGAACAGTGGCTCCAAAACCGTGACATGAACCGAACCGTGGCTCCAAAACCGTGACATGAAATGAATCGTGGCTCCAAAACTGTGACATGAACCGAACCGTGGATCCAAAACCGTGACATGAACTGAACAGTGGCTCCAAAACGGTGACATGAACGAACCGTGGCTCCAAAACCGTGACATGAAATGAATCGTGGCTCCAAAACTGTGACATGAACCGAACCGAACAAAACCGTGACATGAACCGAACCGTGGATCCAAAACCGTGACATGAACTGAACAGTGGCTCCAAAACCGTGACATGAACTGAACAGTGGCTCCAAAACGGTGACATGAACCGAACCGAACAAAACCGTGACATGAACCGAACCGTGGATCCAAAACCATGACATGAACCGAACAGTGGCTCCAAAACCATGACATGGAACCAACCGTGGCTCCAAAACAGTGACATGAACCGAACCGTGGCTCCAAAACCATGACATGAACCGAACAGTGGCTCCAAAACCATGACATGGAACCAACCGTGGCTCCAAAACAGTGACATGAACCGAACCGTGGATCCAAAACCATGACGTGAACCGAAACGTGGCTCCAAAACCATGACATGAACCGAACTGTGGCTTCAAAACAGTGACATCAACCGAACCGTGGCAAAGGTGTATCGTTACACCCCTAGTATAAATGGATTGCAAAATTGGCACATTTGTTCCAATAGATGTATATTCTATAGTACCGTCATAGTACCATCATACATCCGGCGCTTCTTTGCATTCATGTGAAACTAGCATATTTGTGAACAAGGAAAAAGTGAAGTAGGGGGAATACAGAGCCTTGTGGTACACTTTTGTTGATGGCCAGAAGGTGGGAGGTGAACTTCATCTGCCTTGTTGAAAATCGAGCAGCCAGCAGCACTTGGCTGGCTTGATGCCCATATTTCTGTTTAAGAAGGTGGATGATATTGAAAACAGTCAAAGTCAAAGAACAGGATGCATGCCTAGGTGTTTAGTGTCTCCAGGTGATGTAATGTGTAGTGTGTCAAAGATGCCAGGTCAATGGCATTCTCTATCAATATATATGAGTGGGCGACTGTTTTCAAATGCAAACTCAACTTTGAGATTTCAAAGGCGATCCTGAGGGTTCTTCTGCCACGGGATGTTCAATAGGAGGCGTATATAAAAGTATAAAATATTAACTTATTAAATAATTCAGTTTACCCCATTGAATGCAAAAATAATTTGGTTAACAGCCTTTCTCTTTGAGTTGGTTTTCTTGTGTATTGGGATATACTTGTTTTGTATTTCGCCCATAGCATCTTTATGGAGTTATATATTTACTATAGCTGATGAAACATTACGCATGTTACATTTTTCATAAGATTTATGGTTGTGGGATTTGCCTAAATGTGTGAGATACAGCAGATGAACTCTGTATCATTCTGTCCATGTTTGTTAAGAAGTTTTCCTCTGCTTTGCTTTCAAAGGTATGGGCTGTTTGAGAAGCAGCTCGCACTCCTTGAGGAGGCTGAAGGAGGCTTCGATCAGTTCACGAGAAGCTATAACAGTTACGGAGTACAGCGGATGACAGACAACAGCCTCGTCTTTAAGGAGTGGGCCCCGGCAGCCGAGGCTCTCTTCCTCACTGGAGACTTTAGTATGTTTTTTTGTTTTTTTCTCATTCAAAAATTAAAATGTAATGTATGTGAATATGACTCTGCACATCAAAAATAGTAATTATTTTAATGGCTATGTATTAAGTTAGACTGTAGTAGGCTTAAAATTGAACATGGTATTTTATGATTTTTGTATATGACTCTGTACATCAATAATGATTATTTTAATTGTTTGGTATATTACCCTGGACCACAAAACCAGTCATAAGGGTACATTTTTATATTTGTAAAAACTGAATAAATAAGCTTTCCATTTATGGTTTGTTAAGACAGGACAATATCTGGCAGAGATAAAACTATTTGAAAATCTGGAATTTGAGGGATCAGAAAAAACATCTAAATATTGTCCAAATGAAGTCCTTAGCAATGCATATTACTACTACTAATATATATATTTTTAACATATAATTACAGTATGCAATTTACAAAATATCTTCATGCAACATGATCTGTACTTTAATATCCAAATGATTTTCATAAAAGAAAAATCGATAATTTTGACCCATACCATGTATTTTTGGCTATTGCCCTAAATATTCCCGTGCGGCTTATGACTGGCTTTGTGGTCCAGGGTCGCATATGGTACTATATGCTTAAAATGCAACACTCAGTTTTATATAATATGTAAATAATAAGGTAAAATAGTAGTTATTTAATAATATATATTAAACTATATGTTAAAATACATTTAACTATGCTTAAAATCCGTCCCTCCAGGATTTTTGTGGTGGTAAATTCCAGAAATGAATCATTAATAATTAGGATACCACATTTAACATATTGTGTATTATGTTAGATGCTCAATAGTCATCCACGACAATAGAACAAACAAAATGCACAAATCTAGGCTAGTCCAGTGGTATACTGTATAGCTTTAATAACATGATCACTTAGGGTGGGAAATATGACTGGGGAAAGTAAATAAGCAATAAGCAATTGCCTAATATAAGTAAAATGTTCTCAAATAATTAATTAATCAGGTAAACAGTCAGTAATAAAATAAGAACTAGTAAACAAATGATAAGAGGGCAAATAAATACAACATAAAGATACAGATACAAACAGTACTTAATGTTTAAAGGTACACTATGCAACTTTTCCGTCTGCTAGAGGGCGCCTGTTCAAAACAAAGGCGTAGTTTGATGACGTCAAGTTTGAGTGCAGAATCTTGGGACATGTGGTCTTCACCTCACAGCCGGTGGAAAAGAATCGGGATAGGACTTGGGCAGAAATCATGTTCATAGATGCGTTTATTAACATTACTGTAGTGAAGCAGAGCAGTACCGAGTGTTGTGGGAGCTGAGTTAGGCCGCCGGAGCGATTATTACACAAAACACACTTCTCGCGAGCAACGGGACTTTTATTATGACGGGACACAGTCGCCGGCGCAATCTCCGCTTTTCCGGAAATGAGGGCAACGCAGATATGACGCAATTGACAGGCGACTCACACATCCTGGTTCATTGGTAAAAATAGCATTTTTTTTTTCTTCACAATTTACAAATAGTTGGAAACATTTGGGACATTGAAAGAACTCAACAGATCAAAATATATAACACTGGCCTGGTGGTTTTTGGATATTTGACTGCAAAAATCCTACATAGTGTACCTTTAAGTAGGCTACTGTTTGTTTTTTCCAGTTGTTGTTGTTTGTAGGGTAGGTCTTTAGGATTAGGCTATATTAGGTTGCTTTCACTTTAAAGACCTACAGTAATCAATGGAACCAATGCTGTCACACGTCCCAAACTTATTCACTCAAGACATAACCGCGAAGACGGACACTTAGGCATAATTACATATGTGTGTATTTGATTTTGATTGTTCAAGGGCAATAAGCCTATAAATATAACTATTTAATAGTTCTAATAGTACTCGCAAGCGCTGACAAGTCGCAAGTAGCAAATTGAGTTTGTGGTACAGTGCTTTTATTAACTCTTTAATTAAATTAGAGAGAGTTCAATTAGATCATATTATTTTTTAGCGATTTAAAATATATTTTTTTGTGTGATTTATTTTGCGGTGAAATTACAAATGATGCAGGATCGCAAAAAATTGCAGTTTTTGCGTTGTATTCACCGATCGTGGAATCGTAAAATGCAACACCGTTTTATGTAAATAAAGTCAAAAATTGAATTTATTTTGAGATTTTGTATATTATATTAGATAGAGCTTTGCCAAAAAACCTTTTCAGCTTTGTCACAATTCATAATTCAGAAAGTTTTGCTATTGTACTGATATTTTGTTCCACAGTGCAGAATTCATAATTCATACAAGAGTTAGTCTGCCTATTCATCTATATCGTGTGTCAATTTGTAGTTGACTGTTTGTTCTGTTTGACAGATCACATTTTTTCATCTTAACCTGAACACAATGCTCTTTCATCTAGTTTAAGACAAAAAGAAGAATCCCTTCAAGGTTATCTGAATTGCCTACAAGACCAAATGCAGTCAGTCAGTCAGTCAGCCAGTCACTAAGGGCCTTTCTTTTGAAATCTTTTGTTGTCAAAAGTCTGGCATAATGATTTCTCACCAAGAAAGTGCATGAATGCAGGATTTGAAGGCATTTGCTTGTCTTTTCTAGTCATTAGGAAGTGCAAGTTTTTCTTAAAGAAGTAATGAGCCAGACTTTACAGACTGCAGGCCAAATTCTGTAGTCTTTGATCACATGGCAGAACTTGCATTGCTTTTGAATAAACAAATGATTGTTATTTGTCAGACGCATTTTAGTCCTGGTTCGCTTGGCATTCGCACTGTAAATATATTCAATAGTCAATATATTTTATCAATCAATATATTTTAAAATTATGTAATTTAGCAACATTCATTTAGTAATCCTGTTGTATTAATATGATGTTCTAATATCGACCTACCGCAAAGTGCACCAAGTCTCTCATACCAGCCACCGAGTGAACGCACAGAGTAACGTCATAACATAACACTATAACATAACATAACACTATTTAGTCGGACGTTTCTGCTCTTTTAAAGCATAATAAAAGCTCCAAGACCGGTGTTTCGCGCAGGTCTCCTCATTAGCATTAGCTCCCAAGGGCTCTCTGTGCATCCTTATTCATACCAACGTGACATTAATCAAACGTTAATACATTCACTCATTTATGAACATGATTTCTGCCTGAGACCGTCAGATTTATTTCCATCGACTGTGGAGGTGAAGAGTCAAGACTACAACTCCCATGATTCCACACTCATCAAGCTACGCCTTTTGTTTTGAATAATTGACCTCTAGCAGCGAAAATTAAATACTGTCTTTAATTATATGGTAATTTGTAGTTTGCAGAAACCAAATTAAATATAATAGTGTTAAACCATTTACTTTTTTCCGCCATATATGGTAAGTTAACCAACAGGTTTTTACTGTAAAAATTCCATATTATTTCTGTATAAAGAATGTGTATTTTTCTCAGAGTTTAAATGTGTGATTTTTAACTGGTGGATGATAAAATGGACAAAAGTTGTCTAGATTGTTTAATGAATTTAATTGTGCTTTAACTATTAGACATGTTTGCAACAACAGCTACAAAAATCTGTTTGCACCATGAAAACCCTTTCCGTGATTCACCCACAAATGAAAATTAGCTCTTGATTTACTCCCCTCAAGTCATCCTAGGTGTATATGACATTCTTCTTTCAGATAAATACAATCATAGTTATATAAAAAATGTCCTGGCTCTTCCAAGCTTTATAATGGCAGTGACTGTTGCCTCGTTTTTGAAGTCCATAAAGTGCATCTATCCATCATATAACTGCTCCATCAAAAGTGTAACGCCTCTCGCAATTCAAAATGCTTATGCTACGTCTGACAACATTGCACACCAGTTACGCTAGTCAGATGTAGTGTAAGCAATTTGAACTGTGAGAGGCGCAGGCGCTACGCCTTTGCCATAAGTTGAATATGGAAGCCGATTTTGCCAGAAGTTATATGATTTGCTTCATAAAGTTTTGAAAATTATTATTTTTCTTACACAAACGCATCGCTTCGCTTCAGAAGGCCTTTATTAACACTCCAGAGCCATGTGGAGCAGTTATATGATGGATAGATGCACTTTTATGGACTTCAAATACGAGGCAACTGTCACTGCCATTATAAAGCTTGGAAGAGCCAGGACATTTTTAATTTAACTCTGTTTGTGTTTGTCAGAAAGAAGAATGTCATATACACCTAGAAGGACTTGAGGGTGAGTACATTTCATGTTAGGATGAGCTAACCCTTTAACTTAAATCAATCACGACAAATCTGAAGTCCCGTTTCGTTGGGCGTTTCATTACCAATTGATTAGTCAATTTTTTTTGTCTTTTTTTCCAATGATTCAGAACACCTTAGGAAAATCAGAGGAACACACTAAAAATCACTTGTATCATTTTACCAAACGCATCACACTGTCAAGTTTTTGCACTGGCTAGAACTATATTCCCTTTTTGTCAGAAAATGTGAAAATCTAGTGTAGATGTTGTTATATATTGAACAGGGAAAGTTTTTAAGTGTAACTCCTTTCTTTTTAATAGATGACTGGAATAATTTTTCGCATCCCTACACTAAAAAGGAGTATGGGAAATGGGAGCTGCACATGCCCCCAAAAGAGGATAAAACACCTGCTGTCACTCATAACTCCAAGCTGAAGGTGAGCAGACACATTTGCTGGTTTGTTTACTTCATTAGCCTGAATGAGGCGCTGAGGTATTATGAAGCCTTTATGCACTGTCAAGATGGATTTAATATTCACCCGTTTTATGGATGGCGTGTCAATGTTAAAGCTACAGGAACAGATGTGACTTTCAAGCCATCTGAAGCTCTTCCACAGCATATGTTTTTAATAACGCCATTCCAATTTGGAGTTTCACACCCATGAGGTTTAAAACACAGAGCTTTAATTTTAAACAAATTGAAGTCAATCCGGGGGGAACTGTTGGACTCTTCACTCTGGTATAGGTTGTACAATCAATTAAAGTCAACAAGCTGAATGGACTTTATTTACTTTAACACACATTTCTGATATTACTGTGAACGATTCATCAGTGCATGTTGTTCTAAAGAAAAAAAGTATAATATTGCATAAAAATGTAATTGCTTGCTCTACTACTTTCCATCATCTAGGCCATTGGTTCAATGACATAAGACTGTCCAAGATAAAGATAAAGAAAAGCAGAATTGGTGACACTTTACAATACGGTTCTATTAGTTAAGGCGCGTTTCTAACGAAATTACCCGGAACAAATCTGTCCTAGGATCTTTTTTTCCCCCAGACCTGTTGCTGTCTACTTTTTCATCGTGATCAAGAGTTCAGAGAATATTAGGCAAATTAGTCCAGTGACGTCACATAGGACACGATTTTCCATTTCCCGCTGGATTACATCCCCCGCCTAGGGCCATAACCTCCATAGACATTGAGGGGGCAATTCATCCCCGAATAATTGGAAATGGCCAAAAAATGCTGCTCTGCTGTAGCCACAAGTACAAAAAAACCATACGTTTGTTGTTAGTTCATGTTAACTCAGGTCCATTATATAATAATAATAACAGATTCATATTTTGATTTGAATAATCTAATAGTAAAAATCTTCATCCTTTGCATGCAAAGAGGATTTGATTTTGCAGCACAGAAAT
This sequence comes from Gobiocypris rarus, assembly GCA_023029165.1. Lineage (NCBI taxonomy): Eukaryota > Metazoa > Chordata > Actinopteri > Cypriniformes > Gobionidae > Gobiocypris > Gobiocypris rarus. The sequence continues at coordinate 36,072,046 of CM040911.1, forward strand.
CTGCATCTTCTCCATGTCGACAACATGAACCAAACTCTTCCAGGCCTCAGCTAAAAATAGTGTTTGAGGGTCAAAGTAGACGTTGTTCACAGGCAGCCAATGAAGACCATAGGTGGGCATTAAGCAAATGTGTTACAAACCTACATAGGTTAGTGCAGGAAGAAAGACTGGAACTACTGATTACTCATTTTAGGAAATTCAGAATCGATTCTTTCTTTTTGGAGTAAATAACTTTATTTGCCGTGCAAATAGTCTTTGAAAATGTGCGAATCGTTTACATTCACAAACAGCTATACATGAAAGGTATATCTGAACAACAGGGGCGTTTCCTCAGAGAAGGCAAGGGAGGCACTGTCTCCTGAAAAAACTGGATGAGAAAAATCGATATTACAAAAATAAAACAATGCAAATATTACAAAATGTGACTTAATTTTTTTTTAAGTCACTTGTTTTTATAAAGTAACACTGCCCAACAGACACCCTAATGTGCGGTGGGTTTAGTGGGGGGTTATTGAGGTTGAATGGGGGAAAGTCACATGCAGCAAAGACGATGGTGAAGAGAACCCATTTATTTACAGTGTCCAAAGATCCATAACATGAAACATAAAGTATTAAGAAAATCGAAAACATGAAACAAACCATGAACAAATCTTGACTATAAACAGACCTTGATAATGGACACATGGAACAGCATACATACTTCAATAGCCGACCAAGTAACATGGCACACAGGGCTTAAAGGATTACTTCACTTCAAAATCAAAATGTCCTGATAATTTACTCACCCCCATCTCATCCAAGATGTTCATGTCTTTCTTTATTCAGTCGAAAAGAAATTATGTTTTTTGAGGAAAACTTTCCAGGATTTTTCTCTACACAGTGGATTTCAATAGCAACCAACAGGTTGAAGGTCCAAATCAATGCAGTTTCAAAGGACTTCAAAAGCCTTCAGAGGCTATGCATGATCCCAGCTGAGCAATAGGGTCTTATCTAGTGAAACCATCTGTCATAAAAAATATTTTTTACAATTTATATACTTTTAAACTTAATTGCTTATCTTGCACTGCTCTGCGGCGGGCCACGGATTACGCAATCACGCCGGAAAGGTCGTAGGCAGAAGTACCGCCCCAGTGACTAAGACAAACATCCTTTAGCAACAATAGGTAAAACAACGGTGTCGGACGGTTTTGAATTTGGAGATTTTTTTTTTTGCATTAGTCTTTGGACGTTCGCTAGGAACTTCTCTAGTGTCTTGTCTAGTGTGACCTTTCCAATTTTTACCGACCTTTCTGATTATTAAAAAGTATATTAATGCTTATATTTTTAAAGAAAATGGCTGGTTTCGCTTAATAAGACCCTATTCCTTGTCTGGGATCACGCAGAGCCTCTGAAGCCCTTTGGAGCCTTTTGAAACTGCATTGATTTGGACCTTCAACTCGTTGGTTGCCATAGAAGTACATTATGTGAAGAAAAATCCTGGAATGTTTTCCTCAAAAAACTAGTTAACAAGACTGAGGCAAAATTACAAACTAAAAGACAAGAAAACATGAACCAAACTCTAAACAAATGTGACAGGCCAACAAAAGTTTATGATTTTTATATGTTTTGTTCGATCATGATAATCTTCACACATGAACACAATTTTTGTGAATTTCTTTTCAATCAACAGAAGTAAAAAGCTAAAGGTAAGCTAAAGTAAATGAACTACACCCCGGTCACATGATTTCCACCATCACTAAACTTTCGTTCTTTATTTAAAATAATTTCCCTGAAAATTTTAGTTAGAGTATGCAAGAGCTCATTATAAACACAATGAGACTGTGAAAGCGGTCTAGTGCCTCTTAGAGTTTACCTGTTCTATGTGAGGATGTTTAATGTTCAAGACAACTTGTTAGCAACCGCTTTTTTTTCAAGTCACACTGATGTATTTCATATCATAGGAAATGTGATTGTGCTTGTTCATCACAGACATTATTTTAGGCATTTAGCCAAAAACCAATAACCCCGTCCTCCAAAATATGAACTTTGAGACTATGGAACCGGAAGTGCCAGCCGTTTTTTTGCCTACAAAAATACGTAATTGCTGCAGCACTTTATAGATCCTTTATAGATTGCTGGCCATCAGGCTGTTCTATCTAATCTATCTTTGTACAAAGCTGTTACAGCCTCTTCCTCTCATGCTGTCCATTATGTTGTGTGACACGCTGGCAGAGGATTGATTGATGGCAGGTAGGTGCCACTCACTGGGCACGGGCTGCTTTTCTGGTTGCTTTGTTCCTGTTGTCTCCTTGGGTCAGGCTCTGGACGATAAGAACCAGATGCAGAGCCTGGCCCTGTCCAAGTTCAGGCCCCCAGACTGGACTTGGATGAGTTGAGTGTCAACTGGATTATGTTCCCGGTGAAAAGTAGTCCAGTCAGACTTTAATTATGCAGGAAGTGGACTGTCTTCTTCTTTCTGATTCACGGCTCAGGAGAGACCTTGTGTTGTTATGGGGCTTTTAGGGTCTTTTATGCACCTGTTAACTAAATGCAAGGCGTGGTTTCACAGGATTAGGTCTAAATGTCAGGATTAGGCTTTTTAGTAGCTTTAATAAATGTGCCAAAGAAAAAAAAAACATTACTGGTGTGCATCTTGAGACAAAACAATGACATTTTAAGATATGTCAGTGGAAGTTTTCTTCAGTTAAGACAGCTCAAACAAACATTTTAGTCTGGGACTAGACTTAAGACTTACTGATACTACACTCAAAAAAATAAGCTGTTGAACGAACTTAATTAAATTAAGGAAAAACTTTTCCACGAAATTGAATAACGTTTTTCCTACAAAATCTAATTGGTTTGAAATTATCTGTTGTAATCTTGTTGTATGAACTTAAATTAATTTAGTCAAGACTACTAAAAAAAAACGTGTCCGTTACGAGAGTTACTTTACAAGAAAAAGATGAGTGTAAACGATCTTTGCCAGTGTTGTAAAAAAAGAATTTAAGGATACACAGAGTACTTACCAACATCATCATCGTTTCTGAGAGAAAAAGTGAAGGTGAATGCATATACGAACAAGTTCTCCGTTTAGGATGAGAGCAAATTCAACCCAAAGCGCCTTTGATGACGTGGATGATTACGTTACTGTTGATCATCTGTCCATCATCGTCCAAAGCCCGCCCTGATGATTTCATTGGTCCGAACAGTTTCTGTTCGTGCATAATAACTCCTCTATAGATCGAGGCCAGACCGAATTGCCCGAGCAAAAAATGTTGTGGGTGGGGCTAAATTCGGCTGGCATCCAGGCTACATTAACAAATGTTGAGATTAACATTAAGATTAATAAATGCTGTGCACATGTTATTAATTGTTAGTTCATGCTAACTAATCTAGTTAAGTAATGTTAACAAAAGTGTCAGCAAAAAAAAAAATCTTACTGACCAAAAACTTTTGAATAGACAGTTTAATTATCAGTAGGAACAGAATATATTCTTTAATCAAAATAATGCAAAACTGCAAAATTTCATGCTCCGTAAGAAACATTCACGGCCAGTAAATGTTCTCTGTAAACCTGCGACTGGACCCTAATTTGACAGTACAGCAAAGTGACAGACATTAAATGAACTCCGTAAGAGTTTTGTCATCATCCATTTATCCTCCACCTCACCCTGCTTTCATTGATACCATGTGTCTGCTATTTTCTGCTATTTTCTCTCCATCAGTCTGTCTGGCTCAGCATCTGTCCATTCTCACACTCTTTTCTCAATAATTATATAAACTGGCAATCCCGTGGTGTGGCGGTTTGGCGCTCCTGCATGTCCTCGGGTGAGGAGCCGCTAATGATTGAGCCCCACTGGGACGCTGCTCTGTAGGTCACCGGCAGGTGCCAATGGCTCTGTCATTACCTCTCGCTGGCAGCTTATGGAGGGGACCATCAAATGATCCATTTGCTTTTTGGCCCGGGAAAGAGAGAGATAGGAAGACTCAGGATGGAGAGCTCCCCGGGGTGCATTCACGCGGTGAGAGATGCTCTGTTATCGAACCGTGCTCCCGTACTGACAGTCGTGTGACTGTGCGCAGCAGCGGGGAGGGAAGAGAGAGTGACTTTGAGTAAGTTAGACCGTAGACTGTTACTCACCGCTGTTTTCTGGCTTTCTGTTTAGAAAGCGGGCTGGAAACGGAGTGCCTCGGGCTGGTTTTTCACTCTTTCTCGTTATTTTTCCTTGGTGTGTTGTTTTCAGGTTTGAGCAAAATTCAGGATATATGAGTCTCTTATGCTCACCAAGGCTGCTTTTATTAAAATGATATATATTATATTATATTATATTATATTATATTATATTATATTATATTATATTATATTATATTATATTATATTATATTATATTATATTATATTGATGGAGTGTGTAGCTTCTCATTTTTAAACAATGTCAAGATTCTTCTGGCTCAAATTGTGAAAGATGAACTGGCACCTCTGGGTCTAGACCTTAAATTCATTGAAAGTCTTTGGGGTGTGCTGGAGTAGACTTTATAGAGTGCTGGACTCTTGCATTGTCATTACAAGATCTTGACCAAAAATGTATGCACCTCTTGATGGTGCATTTTGGGTAAGGATCTTGTCACTCTTCTCACAATTCAAAACATTGTTCAAATATTGTATTTCAAGACATTTGTCAAGTTTTCGTCCGTAAAACGCTCTTGTGTGTTGGACTAATTTCCTACACATCAAATCCCAAGCCTCCGTTGCTAATTCCAAAATGTTATTTTAGAGCTAGTAACTTAGGCTTTAGCCACTGATAGGAGATTTATGCGGTTATTAATGCAGAGAGAGAGAGATATTAAGTGAATGTGAATTACCTCAGTCTGTGCGTCCCTCAACGTGTTCATCAGCAGTGTCTCTACTAACAGCGAAACTAAAATGATCTGCTCCAAAAACAGAGCCGTTATTACCTCGCTAGTGAGAAATTCATGTAGCTTTTAAGTTGTTAAACTGTTTTACTGATAAAACCGTCAGAGCAGCGCTAACAACACGTTTCTGTGCGAGTGTGTGTCCTCACTGTAGACTGTGTGTGTGTTTGAGTGGGAGAAAGACACTGTCTTTTCTGTACATAATAAAACGTAATTTTTTGGCCAAAAGTTATGTTATGTACAAACTGTTTTCAATTCTGAATGGCACATGCTCCTGTCGTCTATAAATCCTGTGTCGTCCCCTCTGCTGCACATCTACAACTGTTCAAATCAATGGGAAAACACACTCTGACATTAAATTCACACACTCCCCTCGAATGCCCTTTAGAAAAGGATTGCTTCTGTAGTCTAATCTGGGACACGTGATGAGTTTTTAATATCTGCGAGTGAAAAGTTGCGCTTCAGCCTATAAATAACACTGCCAATAGTACACAAAGGATTAAATGACCCTTTCCGTTTCTGATCAATGGTTTTGTGCTGGCTAATAGCTTTATTTCAGACAGCCCTAGAAATCATCTTCTCTGTGACTGTGAGGAAAACACGGTGTAGCATAATAAACATTTTTGGCCATGGTTACACATATCGAAAGGTCAAAAAAAAAAATCTTAAAGCAGAATGCCATGGTTGCTGATTTTCATGCAGTGAAACAAATTGACCAGAGCATAAATTGACAGCCCCAGTCCCCATTAATTTTGATTGCATGATAAAGAACAGCCTAGACATTCTGCTAAACATCTCATTCTGTGATCTTAGAGTCATAGAGGTCTGGGGAAAATGGTGAAAATGTGAACATGAGAAAATGGTGACATACTTTTCATTTATGAGTGAACTGTTGCTTTAAACACTGGCACATACTCTTTCCTGCTCTCTCTGTCTATAGTTGTAATCTGGGGCATATTGGTAAAAACAGAAAGCGTTTGATCTATTATTCATGTTACTCTTTCAAGTTTGTATGTATATGCCTGTAAAGCAAGTGCCAAGTTAAAAATACAAGTAAACACAAATGTGTTTACCAGAATGCTGCACATTTATTGCCACACTTTGATTTTTCTATGGTGATTAAATCAAATTGGTTATTAAATCGATGACCATGCAGTTTTCCCTTTTAAAAATGTTCATAAACCATTCAGGAGCTGCCTGTTGCCCCATGTTTTTCTCGATGCAATCAATTCAAAAGTCATATTTTTTTTCTTCTGTCTTTCACCTCCAGCGGTCAGACTCCACTCAAACGTCCTCTTTGCTTGTACAGTGTGACCTTTCTCCATGAGATTGGCCCTTTATCCCTGCTCTCTGGCAGCTGTAAACACATTTTCTCTTACTGGCATTACCCAGCACCATTTGCTTGTGCCCACGTCCTGACCCTCTCTGTGTGCCCTTGCCGTTACATCCCTCATTTGTCTCTCTTCCCAGGTGGTTGTTCACACCAGAGCCGGCGAGCGGCTCTACCGAATCTCACCTTGGGCAAAGTATGTGACCCAGCATGAGAAGTCCGTCATCTATGATTGGGTACATTGGGACCCTCCTCAACCTTACATTGTAAGTGATTATTTCCCCCCCAGCACCGGTGTGCCACAACCTTTTATTTTGTAGTTAATATGTCATCATGACCCTTCTATTTAAAGGTGTGTTGTGTTTATGAGGATCCATTAACAGAAATGCAATATAATATACATAAAGACCTTACGTAATGTACCGTTATGTTTTTATTACTTTAGAATGATCCATCTATCTACACCTTACAGTGAAATCGCTGTTTTTCACCAGCATGATTCTACAGTAGCCCTAAATGGACAAACTTCTCCACAAAGCGCTAGTCACTCTCTGCTCTCTCTGACAACGACATGTTTGTCCTGTGTCGGCAGATTCTGCTAAAATTCACACACTGCACCTTTAAAGGAGCTATTCACAGAGTAACATGTAGAATTCAGAAACACTTGTTATTAGTGACACCGGTGGCCGTTAAGCAAACTGCACCCCAGAGTTCTGAGTTTATGTCTTACAATGCCCCCAATCAAAAAAAAGTTTCTAGACACCTGACCTGAGAAAAAAATCTGAATTGTGAGATGTAAACTCACAATTTATTGTGAGATTAATAACTTGCCTATGTGTGAGAAATAAATGTGTAACTCTGTGAATAAAAAGTCTGAATTCTGAGAAGTCACAGTTATCTTTTTTTATTAGTTTTTTCTGTGGCTTAAATAAGCATCCTACTCTAGTAAGGATGCACGTACGTGTGTACTTTATATTTCCCTTTAATTAAAGTTTCCAAGCAATGCAAACTGTCTAAAAGCAGGGGGATGAAGAAAGTGGATTTATGAATGCATCATGAGCCATTTCATTGGTTTCTACTTACTGTAATTTAGCTTTAATGTCAAGACTGTGCACATCATCCCCACAGACTATGAATTATATATTCTTGTTAACGTCTTCCAGTCATAAGTCATGAAAGGTTTAGATTCTCCAAATTAGCTACTGTCAGCTCTGCTCAGCAGCTCCATCTTATCTTCAGTTGTATTGGCATGATGTTAAATTTGGATGAAGAATTGTTCCAGAGATATTTCTCTGCTGTTTCTGTGCCAGCACAAGCATCCTCGTCCACAGAAGCCCAGGAGCTTGCGGATATACGAGTCCCACATTGGCATCGCTTCTCCTGAGGGTAAAGTGGCATCCTACAGCAACTTTACACACAACGTGCTGCCCAGGATCAAAGATCTTGGTAAGAGACTGCTTCGTTGACACAAAACTGTTGAGATAATGAGAGTTTGTACTAAATTGACTTGAGTTTAAAGCGACTTAATCCTCACAGTTTTTTTTTTAACAGAATTTATTTTTATTGTTTATTTGGTTTTTGGTTTTGTGATGCGTTTTGTTTGCATTGGTTTTATGTTACTTTTGTTTGTTTTGCTTTGCTTTGTTTTGTTTCTTTGTCAGTCATTTCAGTCAAACAAATTATTTTATCAGTACATGGATGTGTTTTTTACTATATCCTATATTGTTCTATTGTTCTCGTGCTTCTGTTTGTTTTGTTTTGTTACATTTGTTTTTGTTGTTTCATTTTGTTGCCTTACTTTAATTAGCGTACTTGACAGTAACTTTTCTTTTACAAATTCTTTAAACATTAAAACCGTTTGTTTTAACTAATGATTTTATCCGTATGTCACTCGTTTGTTTTTATTAATTCAGCATTTATAGTTTTCTCTGGCCTTTTTTAAATTAAAATGTTTAACAATTTTTTTCAACATTCAATTTAGAATTTGGCACACGCTTTAATGCTCTTGTCTCCTCATATCATTGTTTTAGCTAAACTCCTAAATTGAAAAGATGACAATTCAGACGGGAAAGATAATTACCACAATGTTATGCTCTTAAAAGAGACACTTTCATTTTTCTCAGCTAACAAAAAGCACAATGGATCAGTAGTAGGCCTGTAAAGCATATTATACATTTGATGCATTACAAAGAAGGACCATGGTACAGTATTAACATGTTTCTTTTCTTTTTTTTCTTTGTGGAAATATACCGATACCATGGTATTATTTATATTATACACTCACCTAAAGGATTATTAGGAACACCTGTTCAATTTTTCATTATTGCAAATATCTAATCAACCAATCACATGGCAGTTGCTTCAATGCCTTTAGGGGTGTGGTCCTGGTCAAGACAATCTCCTGAACTCCAAACTGAATGTCTGAATGGGAAAGAAAGGTGATTTAAGCAATTTTGAGCATGGCATGGTTGTTGGTGCCAGAAGGGCCGTTCTGAGTATTTCACAATCTGCTCAGTGACTGGGATTTTCACGCACAACCATTTCTAGGGTTTACAAAGAATGGTGTGAAAAGGGAAAAACATCCAGTATGCGGCAGTCCTGTGGCGAAAATGCCTTCTTGATGCTAGAGGTCAGAGGAGAATGGGCCGACTGATTCAAGCTGATAGAAGAGCAACTTTGACTGAAATAACCACTCATTACAACCGAGGTATGCAGCAAAGCATTTGTGAAGCCACAACACACACAACCTTGAGGCGGATGGGCTACAACTGCAGAAGACCCCACCGGGTACCACTCACCTCCACTACAAATAGGAAAAAGAGGCTACAATTTGCACGAGCTCACCAAAATTGGAAAGTTGAAGACTGGAAAAATGTTGCCTGGTCTGATGAGTCTTGATTTTTTGTTGAGACATTCAGATGGTAGAGTCAGAATTTGGCGTAAACAGAATGAGAACATGGATCCATCATGCCTTGTTACCACTGTGCAGGCTGGTGGTAGAGTATCTTTGGGATGTGGTGGAACGGGAGCTTCATGCCCTGGATGTGCATCCCACAAATCTCCATCAACTGCAAGATGCTATCCTATCAATATGGGCCAACATTTCTAGAGAATGCTTTCAGCACCTTGTTGAATCAATGCCACGTAGAATTAAGGCAATTCTGAAGGCGAAAGTGGGTCAAACACAGTATTAGTATAGTGTTCCTAATAATCCTTTAGGCGAGTATATATAAATAATACCATAGTATCTGTATATTTCCACAATATATATATATATATATCTCAAAGTAGCATGGAATACTTCACTGCAGAGTACTTTTTTATAAGGATATAAACATTATTTTTTGTCCAGAGAGGGGTTATATTCTACCTGCCAACGTTCCTCGTTCATCACAAAGTATCTGAGCTGCAGTGGTGCTTAACCTGACAGACCTGCTGCATTGATGATGAGCCACTGGCCTTGGTGCCAATATTCTGGGGAGGCTGTTCTCTCAACCAAGCCCCTTTCTGTAGGTCAACACCCTGTTTACAGGCTTTAGTTGTCATGTGGAGTGTTCATTAGTGCTTTCGTGGATGAGGGTTGGAGAGAGGTGTGTTTGAGTGTGTTTTGGAGATGCAAGGGGTATTTTCAAGTATCCACCAGACACAGAAGATTAGGTTTATAAGCCTGTGGTGTAGTGATTGGGGTCATATAACAGTTACAGAGAAATAGTTTCCACAAAATTAAAAGTTATGTGGACAATGTCCTGGTCACACTCATCTATATAATGAAATTGATTGGAGACTTTTTTTAACAAGAAAAAATGTAGGGCAGGACTTGGTTTTGTCCATCAGGAATTGATTGGATGGTTGTGGTTTGCTTTTGGTCAATCTCATGTGAGTGACAGGTTGTCCTGCCCTTGTATCAGTAAACACCCATCATTGAAGAGAAGAAATGTCACTGCAAGAGGGAGAAGTTATTTTGATTAAAGATTATGAGGACACATTAAATAAAATATGATGTACACACATGAATCATTTATAATATATAAAGTACAATATTCCATAAAAAATTGTCAATTTTGATTTCATTGCAATGCAATATTCTTAACCAGCATTAACCTCAGAACCAGCATTAAATTGTTGAGCAATTTGAGCTGCAGTAGCTCGTCTGTTTGATCGGACCACACTGGCCAGCCTTTGCTCCCCATGTGCATCAATGAGCCTTGGCCGCCCATGACCCTGTCACCAGTTCACCACTGTTCCTTCCTTTGACCACTTTTGATAGATACTGACCACTGAAGACCGGGAACACCCCACAAGAGATGGAGATGCTCTGACCCAGTTGTCTAGCCATCACAGTTTGGCCCTTGTTAAACTCACTAAAATCCTTATGCTTTTTTTCCTGCTTACAAAACGTTCACTTGCTGCCTAATTTTGCCCACCTACCAACAGGTAACACATGTTCTACTTTAGAATATCACTTTTAGAACTAGAAAATCAGTTTTGGACAATGTAGACATCTTGTATGGAGGGCCACAGATGCCCCTGAGGACCCCATCAATATGTAGGCACAATAACTTAATATAAATATCTTGGCGGTGGGTTCTTTTGGCATCTTGGAGACATGGAAATCATTGAAAACTTTCAAGCCAACTCCAGCATGGTCCGTGTTAGTTTTTCCTCTGCAAAAAAGAAAGAAAAAAGTATATATATAAACATTTGTTGTTGTTTTTTGTTGTTGTGCTAGTAGGCAAAACAGAAGTATGTGTGCATGCATGTTTACATTGAAATTGACCGTCTTCCCTCGTAAATCCCTACGATGCCATTCTGAATAACAAATATTATAATAGAATAATTCATGCATATGTCCATGCACTAAACCAGTATGTTTGCCGTACTGTGTCTGTCGCTCCCTGGAGTTCTCATTGTTCTGTGGAAACTGGTTTGCATTTCCCTAGACAACTGTGGTTCTGGCATCTAAAAAGCTTGGAAAAGTGCTCTGTGTGCGCCCGTGTTGGTGCGCGTACACTCACGCATCATCGGTGAGACGAGCCCCTGGCGCTGTCACACCTCATCAAAAATCCAAACTTTCTCTGAAGCAGGGCGAGGAAGATAAGCTAGCTAGATAGATAAATAAATAAACCAATCTGCTCAGAAAAAAAACAATGTGAGACGAGCCTGGATTTCCCTCTTGAGTCCTTCCCGTACAGTTTCAAAGCAGTGTCAGTGCAGCTGCAGCTTGCGTGGGGGAATGAAATGCTGGTTTTGTGGCTGATAAGACTTGCGTGTGACCCGATGAGTCATTCAGACGGTGCGCCCTGGTGGCCCTTTGTGTTCGCATAAAAGACCTGACTTCTGTAGTGGACGCTTACTGGTCAGAGCTACAGGGTAGGACGAAAGAAGTTATTTTGTTGGGTTTAACGGTTGAGACTAACCTAGTGTTGTCATGTCAAGGTTTTGGGTGACATTGACAAGTTATTATTTTTATTTGACTGTTGTATCCTCTCGTTAACGAAAGCAGATGTTTCGAAATTATGCAAAGCCATCGTACTCTGCGTGGGCATTTCGAGCACACTGCCATGGGGACTACACACTTTCAGTAACAGCAGAATTAGATTTTTTTTTTTTTCCGATCCCACATGTTTATTTTGCCAAAGACTGTAGCTAAAAGTCACAGTTAAAGTTTGTTATCCAGCAATCCAATAAAGAATAGTTCATCCCAAAATGAAAATGTCATTTACTCACCCTTATGCTATTAAATATAGATTTTTTTTTTCTTGTTTAATAAAATATTAGATATTTTAAAAAATTGTATTGTTGTTTTAGGGCTGCACAAATGTGCTTTTAAAAGACTGTGATTTCAATTCAATAAGTTAAAAAAAAAAATTAAGACAGCCATAAATTATATAATTGTAATCTTGCACATCTTTTTTTTATTTTTTTTTTTTATTGTAAAATAATACAATACTATTGTTTCTTATTTTGTTCATATTTATATTTAATTGTTTAATATTTTGTATTCAGTAATTTATATTATTATTTGTAAATTACTTTTTTATATTATTTTTATTGTACGTATTGATATATAATCCCAACATTATTTTTTTATTTTTTGTGAACAACAAGCAGAGTAAAGAGCTGAGCAAACCTGGAGCTTTACAAAAAATTTATTTCAAATTGCAATCGCAATGTTTATCAATATTTTATCATATTTTTTTCACATAATCGTGCATCCCTAGGGGTGCATGCTATTTCAAGGACAACAATAAGAACCAAAAAGCACCATAGAAGTTTACATTGTATCACATATCATCTGAAGCCATATGATAGCTTTGTGTGATGAAAAGACTGACATTTCTCTGGAGTTGATTCCAAAGTACCGTCTGATTCAATCCCCGAGTTCAGCTCCCTGATTTAGAATATATGACTTTCTTTCTTTAGTGGAAAATTAGATGAGTTATGAACAGCATGGGGATGAGTAAATAATGACTTAGACCTATTCGGATTGTAATTGTTTATCATGTGGATGTCTGTAAAAATAAATGTATGAAAACTCATGCATTCGGATGGCAATTTATTCCTGCTGGAGTAGCAAGTTTTGTGATCCTACGAACCCAGGAACGCGCTGCTCACGTTGTCAGTCGCATGATTGTCTGCTATAAATAAACGTCTTAGATTTAGCTTAGATTAATAAGAATTAATTCATATTTACTTTAATAATAGGAAAATCTCATATTTATTATTTGATTGTTTAAATATCATGTTTATTGTAAGATAGGAAGATAGATAGGCTACTAGATAGATAAGAAGATCGATAATAGGAAGATAAGTTTAGATACGCTATAGTTAAGATGGTAAAATGATGGCTGTTATTAAGTAAGTTAATAATACAGTGTCTTATGAGGTAAACATAAAGCTGCTTGGTTTATAGTTTTAACATAATAACGGCTCATTTCAAATGTTTATGTGCTTCTCTTCTCTCTTTCTTTTGAGCGGTGATATGAATATTCTCCCATTTTAGTAATACAAATGTAGGCTAAATCTTTCAAATGCATCCAAAGCAGAACCGTTTTCATACGGTGCTCGGTAGTGGTCAAAAAGATTGAAACAGTGAATTTTGTATCGATCTCTTGTAAAATCAGAGATTTAAAATCAGACGCCAATTGACTTTTCGCAAAGACCCGCCCCCTTTAGTTACTGTTGCTATGTCCGACAAGCCATAGCGCTCTCACACCACACATGTTCAATACATCGTGGAGCAAAGAGTACACAGACAACACGCCGACAGAGAGGACAGAGCAAGTTACTTTTGATATGAAACAAAGTCTCAACTTTAAAATGTAAACAATAAATACCGTTTTGTGGCTCTTATGTGTCGTGATCGCTGTAACGCCTCAGTTAAAGCTGCTCGTGAACCGATTATCTCTTCCTTCTAGTTCATTGAAAAGAATCAAATAAACATGAATGAACACTAAAAGAAATGTTGTTTCAAGCGAAGAAAGATGTCAGTACACACCATTTTTCCACCTACATTGATCTACTAACTCTCACCGACCGCTTTGTCGGACAAAACGGCAAATTCAGCGATTTGATTGGTCAGATCGCCTGTCAATCAAACTTGCTGCGACGGGTGAAATTCGTCAAAAAACTAATTTCGGCCTGGGATTTTTACGTTAGTGGTGGGAGAAAAACACTGACATTCTGGATTCAAACCTAGCCCCAAATGTTGAAATGACCTTATGACTCCATGACAATTACCTTCTGAATAGAGCTAAAGATATGCTAATAATCACTGCTCTCTTTATTGCCATACACACAGGTTATAACTGTATTCAGATGATGGCGATCATGGAACATGCTTACTACGCTAGCTTCGGTTACCAGGTCACGAGTTTCTTCGCAGCATCAAGGTAAATATATCTGAAACTGGAAAATGTTTAAATCCGTTTTTATAAACCTTGTTTTCTTTGTTTTCTGACTAACAGTCATAAGCTCTGTACCAAACCTAGTGAGCTGCCTTGCTTCACTGAGTTGCTTGTCCATCTAGCGTGTGCTTACATAGCAAAACAATGGAAGTGTTTGAACGTTGCACTCATGGCTCATGTATTTTTCAGCATCTTCTTCATCAGCTTAGTATTCTACCTGGCTGCCTCTCACATTTTATGTTCTGTGTGAATCACCCCTTAGGGGCCATTCACACAGAATGGGTTTTTGCACTCCACTCTACTACAGTCACTGGCTTCCGGTAACAGCCATACGCCAATCTAGTTCCGGCAGAAGAGTGACCTCTGACCCGACGCATGACGTATTGATGAACATGGAAGCGCGGAGGATAGAGCAAAACAAAACACCGGTCATGAAAGTCTACAACAAGAATTGTTTATGTCAGAGGAGCTTGAGTTTGTTGCCCAGTCCTGTTTGTTTGAATCATGAGAAGTGTCTACTCACCGAAGTTTACGTTACTCCTACATCCTTAGGCCGCGTGTCCACCAAAGCGTTGAAAACAATTGAATATCTTAGCCAGCCGCGTGAAAAACGTAGTGGTGGACACACGGCCTTAGTCATGCGTCAGGTCAGAGGTCACTCTTCAGCCGGAACTCGACTTGTGTACAGAAAGAAAGTTATTATAGTTTATAAAGTAATAAATATGTATCTTTCTCTTACAAAAAATGCATCACTTTACTTCAGAAGGCCTTTATTAACCCCTTGGAGCCATATGGATTACTTTTATGATGGATGGATGCACTTTTTTGTGCATCAAAATCTATGGTACCCCATTATAAAGTTTGGAAGAGCCAAGATATTTTTTAATATAACTCAGATTATGTTTGGCTGAAAGAGGAAACTCATATACACCTAGGATGGCTTGAGGGTGAGTGAATTATGGGATCATTTTAATTTTTAGGTGAACTAACCCTTAAAGTATTTCATAAATGCAAGGTAAGCCTTCAAAGCCACACGCTAGTGACCCCTGCTGGCCAGAGCAGTGTAAATGCAGCGAAAACATGCATGCCAACATGCATAAAAACAGTGTTTTATTGAATGTGTAATCTTTTAAATACAATTAACAAATCATTTAATACCATTAAATATGAAGCGTCTTTATAATATGTTTTATTAATTTATAAGGCTTGATTTGTTTATGGAGACCTTGGTTAACCAGAGACTTTTAACTTCATCTCTTCCATTTTATTTTATTCCACTTTATTATGCAGATGTGTCAATACAAACGTCTTCAAATGTTTAAAATTGATCTGAGAGCATGTAAAAAATATATATTGACAATTGTTCATGGGTTCACAGAGATCACCCCTAGCGGTGAACCATTTGAAATATGACGTTACGAAGCCTCGTTTACTAAAATCACGTGACTTTGGCAGTTTGATACGCATGACTGAAACAAATGATTCGCAAAGGTTTCAACACTTCACAAAGCATGTTTCGAAAGCGCCCATCACTACTCACGGCTCGTGTCTCACGCTGGAACGCTTTTTTTATATCAACATGTGTCCTAAAGCTCTGGCCTGATCATAACCCTTTTTTTTCCCCAGTGATAGGGTACAACAGGGCTAAAGGCTCTGCGGGGTAAAAGGCTCCTTTGATTTTTTTTACCTCTTAACCTCTAGATGGCACAAAAACTTGCCTCAGCACTTTCCAAAACATCCACTTTTCAAGATGCACGTGGAAATTTGTCTGATCTTTGACACAATCTCAGGCAGCAGCGCAAAGCTGATTCTGCGCTCATTTGATCTAATATTTGATGTTTTTAAGAATGTTGTATATTTAAGTAGCAAATAAGAATCGCTAAAATGATTGAATATATTTTGAAACAAAGGTCTTGTTAATGTTTGTCAGTTTTGTTCAAGGTAATTAAAGCAACAGTTTTGCAATAATGGAAGAATATGTGAAAGTATGGTATTTGGGGCAAAAGGCACCTAACATGATGATAAACAGCGGCTGACTTTAACATTTGTTGACATGACATGGTTATATTCAGATTGTAAGTATCATATATTAAGTTGGTTGTCCACCTTAGAGATAATCACCATATTTATGATGAAACCATCATATTTAAAAATGTAATATTAATCATATAATGTAAGAAAATATTTTATTGTTAGTACTGTAAATCTATATTAAATTATTATGGGATCTTCTATAATGTTTTCAGAATCTTTTAAATGATTTAGTTTCTATATTGTTCAGATATATTTCTATATTAACATATTTTAATGACAACATATTTATTGATCAAAAATGAATTCTTTTATTCATCAAAATGAACAGAAAATAGCTCAAACTTTGCTAAAGTGATTGTTTTGAACAAGCATTAACTTAGACGTTATTAAAAACATATAATTTTATCAAAAGTATTTGTATCAATACTCCGTGCCTTTTGCCCCGTCGACACCCCATACATTTTTAAGATTTGTATATAAAATAAACCACTTTTATGTTTTATTTTCACACAAAATCTGTTGTTCCATAAATGTTCAGTACAAACATATATATTTTTCTGTATATCATACACTATAGGAGTAGTGAAAAGCAAATTTTTCTTAAGGTGTGCCTTTAGCCCGTTGTACACTATTCCTTTTACCTCTTTGTCTCTCAGCCATCTCTCTACGGTCTTTCTACAAATGTCCCTCTCGCTCGCTCTCTCTCCTCCCCCATCATGAGTGGACATGCCCCCTACTGCTGATTGGATACAAGTGTGTTGTGGTGCTCGGTCTGATCCACTTCCAACAGTTATTTTCAGAAATCACTTACTGCACCTTTAAGTGACTGATCAAGAACACTCTAAAATTACCCTGAAAGTCAACTCTATAGGGCTAGGGCACACTCAATGAAAAGGACACTGAGGGCCCTGACATGGTACCAATTGCAATTTTTTTTATTTTCAGAATGTTTAAAATGAGGTAACTGTAAAATAAAAACTATAGGCACACACACCTTGGAGACTCTGTCCCACAACTGTGGCCCCAAATCACTGAGAGGCGCTTCTGACGGGGCTGATAATCTCCCTGTAAACACATTTGCAGTTAATCCTGTGGAGAGGTAGAGACCTCAGATAAAGGAAGACAGGCAGGAATTCTTTATTTATGTTCTTTATTCCGTCGGTTGCCCTTACCAGCTAGCGCTGGAGACAGCCTATAGCGCGAGTATAATGTATACAGAGTAATTTCACCCATGATTGATCTCCCTGAGCCGTTAAAAAAGTGCAAGGTCTGGATGCTGGGAAGGGGCGGAGGCCGAGGGGAGGGGTATTGTTGTGTCACGTTTGCCGGGGGAAAGCGATATGATGATAGCTAGAGGACAGATGAAGCTTCATGGAGCAATTACACGAAGGAGATACGTGAGGAAGCGCTGATGGAAATGCGCCACTCTCGCCCTTTGTTCCGCAAGGAGCAATATGTCACCCCGAATGGAGGCTTTGACCTCTGCTCAGCGTCCATGACGGTGTAAACGATCTGAGATTGATTTTTATTTACTGCCATATTTGTTTGTTTTTACACGGCAATTGGGCTGCACGGTTGATGTATTTACACTGCCGTCAGTGCTAAACACAGCTGTTGTGTAGGGGGACGCTTTTCTGAGATAAAAACACGCACAACATATGTAATATGGCAGAACTGGGATGGTATCCAGGAGGTTTGAAGTTCTAATCCCAAAAGGGGCGATCCATGAAGTATCATCACTGCGCCACTTAAAGGGGGCTATAATTGGTGTTTGTTTGAGTGGCTGAACTGGTCATCTTCTGGCTTAGCCAATGGATCCATCCAGTGCTGCCGCTCTCACCACAAGCTGTGCGTAAGGCACCAAGTGCTGAGAGGGGGCACCACAAGAAAATTCTCTCAGCACCTCCCACCGCACCCCAGTCAACAAAGTCGCAACGCCGCATCCGCAGGCATCATAAAGTAATTACACTTAGGGCATTAAGACTGGATCCATCATACCTATTCTTCATATTCCATGTTATTTTCAGTTCAAAATGAATTAACCAGTTCATCAAAATGAATGTCAAATGTCAAAATATAACCTTCTCCCTTTAAATACTTTGATCAGTTCAAAAATAATTTATGCAATTTTATATTATTTATTTGAAAGTATTAAAACAGAACTGTATTCTTGTCTATCCTTATATTGTTCAACTGGTTGAGGTTGATTATGGGATTTAGAAATTAATTAGTAATAAGTAATGCAATACTTTTTAGAGCAAGTAATTAGTACAGTAATCTAATTACACAGTTGAAGATGTAATTAGTAGCTAGTAATTAATTACATTTTTAGAGTTGCTTACCCAACACTGATTACAAATATATATTGATTTTTTTTAATGTATTTATTTATTAAATATTTTATATTTTATTCGTTTTGAGTCGTTAATTTTTTTACATTTAGTTTAACTTTTTTTCCAGTTTCAGTTTTTATTTAATTTCAGCTTTTCATTGGAGCTGTGATCCATTTTTATATTATTATATTATATTATATTATATTATATTATATTATATTATATTATATTATATTATATTATATTATATTATATTATATTATATTATATTAATTATATTAAAGTTGATAAAGTTGGTAAACTTAAACAAAAATAAATATTTGAAATAATTTTAAATACAATATTATTTATGTCTTTTTAAAGTTTTCAAAGTCTTAAAAGAAGTCATATAGACATTGTGTGTGTAAAAAAAATTTGTACAAGATGTAGCCTCATTCCAATCTCAATGTTTTGCGATACACTATGGAAGATATCTCTACTTTTCTAAAGAATTGGTCTTAACAGTCAAACTGATACAGATTCAAGCTCATCCCAAGAATAAGATCATGCAGCTTGACAGAGAACCTCTGCCCTGACTGCACTGATATCTTCCTTCATCTGTTCTTCTCTCCAGTCGTTACGGCACCCCAGAGGAACTCAAGGAGCTGATTGACGTGGCTCACTCTCTGGGTATCATCGTCCTGCTCGATGTGGTGCACAGCCACGCATCCAAGAACACAGAGGACGGGCTGAACCACTTTGACGGCTCTGACTCCTGTTTCTTCCACAGTGGGCCCCGTGGAGTACACAGCCTCTGGGACAGCAGACTCTTCAACTACTCTAGGTGAGACTAAAGTTTGTTTTTCGCATTTCAAACACCCCACACTTCACAAAAGTTACTCAGCTCTCTCATCATACAACGCCTTTTGTTACAAGCAGGTGCTGCTAAGGGGGGGAAAGTTAGACGATTCTAAGGGCCCATGCACTTTGGGGCCCCAGAGATTGGTTTTATTAGTAGTAACAGTACTAGCAGTAATGTAATATAAATTATAAATGTATAATCTACCAGAGTAACAAATAAAAGAAAATTACGTCTTATTTCTGCATTTCTGGCAAAATTACCCCTAAATGGTACGATAGGGGCCCAACTTCACATTCTTTCATAGGGCCCAAAATTGCTAGCAGCGCCCCTGGTTACAAGCTCTGTTCTAAAATCTAGGCTCTGTTCCAAAACCTAGTGAGCTGAATAGGCACGCTTTCCACCGGAAGGCTGTTCCAATAATTATGCTGCTTTCTAAGATAGCTTGGTTGCCAGATTGTTCTCCATTGCTGAAGATGCCCTCTGGAAACTAATGTACAGTTGAAATTTAGCATTTAACTAAAGCTGCATTCACGCCAGGTCGCAATTATCAAATGTATAACTTTTTATACATCATTCAACTCAATTTTTAAAATCAGTGTAATAAGTTGAAATGGCTTAAACATTCCAAGTTGATTGTACTTAAAAAATGCAATGCAGAAACTTTTTTTTACAGTTTACGAGATGACAACACTTGCCGCTTGATACTTAGCTGTTTGTTTGAATTATTAGTTTCTATCAATGCCAAAATTTATTTGCAGTGGTCAGGTGGCCCAAGTCGGAGCTCTCAGAAAATTTGACGAGGACATGAATGTCAGAATCTTGTAATTACTATAATTATGACATGCCGTGAATTAACCTTAAAGCTACACTGTGTGGTATTTTCCCCCATCTAGCGGTGAAAAGGTATATGACCTTCCATTGAATAGTTTCTGTTTCTCTCAATTCCGATTTCGTTTTAACTCCTATGGTGGCCGATTTAGTCCAAGATTAACATGGCTTCCAGTTCGACCTCGTCCATGAGTGTTCCTTCAAGTGATGAGGTTACTTTAGAAAACTATTATAATTTGCAGTTATTTAATTTGTCAGTTATGTTAACTGACGAATTAAATAACTGCAAATTATAATAGTTTTCTAATAGGTTATGACATCTATGCAAAATGAATAATAGTTTTACCTTTTCGTTGTTTTTTACCATTTCATTGCTAACATCAGGTTCCCAGACGAATGCAAGCTAATCTTAGTAAAGTAACTTTTATCAGTGCTATCGTTATTCTGTATATTGTACGACATCACTAGCATAATGCAAAGTTTACATTGTAGGCTATATCAGTCTCAAGCAATCCCCCTCTTCACATTCGACACAGTGCCATCGAGTGTTAAAACGCAAAAGGCAAAGCATGGATTTACGGGTATGTCCCTCTTTGGCTAATGTACTTTCAAGATGGAGGGGCAACATGGCGACGTGCATTCGAACCCTTCACCCGTATGTATTTTCAGTGGCATATTATAAACTTACGAGAATACTTTATTACTTTATTATTTAGCTAAGAATAAACTAAAAAAGTTACACAGTGTAGCTTTAATACTTTGCAAGTAATGTAAATGCAGTTATTGCGACAAGCTAATACAATTTGTACAATATAATTAATTAAATTAATTTAAAAAAAGTATTTTTCTGTGCAATCCCAAAATGCATAGCGATAAGCGATACGTGAAAAAAATAGATTAAAGTTGGTGGACAATGCGGGTGATAGTCAATATAACAGTGGCAGCTGGTGCAAAAAAAAATGCAGGACTGAATGTACTAATTTTTAAATAACCATTTAGCAAATGATATTATAATTTATTGTTACTGCTTGGCTAAAACATGGGAAATTCAGCATTTAAAGCATGCCATAATTTTTGGGCTGAATGGCTGTGTGCAGTATAATCTCAGTATTTTCTACATTTTTCTGTATTTTTCTATTTCTAAGTAAAAATCTGTATTTCATTAAAAAAAAAATGTATGATCCTGCCCAATATGGTCCTACAAACAATGTTCATATTGAAGGCTATGAAAACAAAGATGAATGAATGTAAGTGTATGCTTTATAATAGGCCTATTATGTGAAAAAAGGGGTAAAATCACATTATATTCTAACATTGTAACATTACAAAAATTAAAAACAAAATCAAGCTTTTTAAAGCAGAAGTTAAACTAATAATTAAAATAATGAAAACTAATAATTAAAAAAATGATTATTAGGCTTTTCATTACCCTACAATAGTCACTTTAAAGTTACTGCTATGTCATGAAAATACACTTACTTGTAGGTTTGAATTTCTACATATACAACATTAAATATTCAACTACAAATATTTTAGCAAACTGTATATTTTAGTCTGAATTATTGCACTCCTGTTGCGCTCCGCCTATTTGGCGCGCATGCTCGCGCCGGCACTCGGTCATGGAAGTTTGTGCTTGCAGAAGGCTCGTCCACTCCTGATAGCAAAATGGAAATATTTGCTTGACTTTCAAACATTTACTGATGGAGATTATGTCTGTGAAATGTAAGTTATGCAAAGAGGAAATTATTGTATGTCACTTCAGCTTAAAGATTATTAATAGAGTTATGTTCCCACCAATCGCTGCACAAGTTAAGGTTACGTATGATGACGAAAGCACATTGCTCCCAGAATCCATAGAGAATGCAGTGCCTGCATTTTGGAAAATGGTTGCGTCCGAAACCTGGAAAATGCTTCGTTCGGAGGACACATTTCAAGGCAGAAAGGCATCAAGCCACATCCAAAACTAATGTTAGCTTCACTTCCTGCTTCCTGAGATACCTTCATCCGTATGATTTTTGAAGGCAGCATACATGTACCCATCGCTGCCTTCGATATCCCACAATCCTGTGGTTTCCATTCTGTGACAGCTGAGCTGGGGAAAAAAAAGATGGCGTTCGAAAGTTGCATTTGTGGGTTAGTTTGTCTGTAAATGTACTTTTTTTTTACACTTCTGATTTCATTTCTAGCGAGAAATTACTAATGTAGTAATTTAATAAATGTTTAGTTCTTACCAAAGCTCTCTTTATTTTGCTGTAGATCATTAAACTGTTACACTGCCTTAGAAGTGTGTCCGAAATTAGTTTTGTGAGTTGCCTTCATGCACAAAACAGTGCCGGCAGAGTCATTGTCAGATAAGGCAGCGAAGCAAGAGTCGGCTGCCTAAGTTTTCGGACGCAGCCAATAATTGGTATGGTGGTCTATGAGACCAATCTGGGCGTTTCTCTGTAAAATTGCCCAAAAAGAGGCGGTCCTCAACAGAATGTGACTTGATGATGATTGGACTATATACCCTGAGGCAGAACAGTCTAGATTAGTGACAGCTAGCAACTCTTTGATTCTATGTGATTGAAAAATCCAGCCCGTTCGCACTTTGGTGGTGCGCTGCCCTATCGACCTAATGAAGAAACCGCCCTTGCATTCAAATATGAATTATATTGATAAACAGTTTTTTTGTTTACTAGAATAGCACACAATTAACATGCTAACACTAGCTATAGAATTGGTCAGTCTAGTTTTTCTAAAGGCGGTCAATTGATTCAAATCTTTTGTTACATTTAAATTTAAAAGTCAGAAGAGAAAAATCATTATATTGTATATATGTTGTCATAATTAGCACTACTGTTGCTGGAAGCCAGTGATTTATAGCATATAAAGTTTTAAATATAGATATTTTTCTTTCAAGAGCTCATCACTTTGCTTCAGAAGGCATTTATTAACCCACTAGCATATAGATTACTTTTATGATGGATGGATGCGCTTTTTGTAGCTTCAAACACTCTTGTTTACTCTCATTATAAAGCTGGGACGAACCAGGGTATTATTTAATATAACTCTGAAGAAAGTCATGTACACCCAGGGAGTAAATTATGGGAATTATTATTTTGGGGCGAACTATTCCTTTAATACATTTTCTTTGCTCTTATTGTGCTTAAATTAATACCAACCACTCAAGTTTACTGTTCTGGAACTATGTGGGTATGTGTGTGCGTGTTCTTGAGCTGTGCTCGCAGGTCATATCTCTGTAATTAATAATGTGGCATGGAATTATGCTTCCATAATTAGTTCACCTCATCAGCACTTTTGTTTGCCCATAATCAAGCATTAACATGTCCTTATCTCACGCAACGGAATATTCATGTAAAATTCTTAAAGCGTTTAAAGATGCTTTCTGTTTATGAATAATCATTGCAGTATTTGCCTATTTAGACTCATTCATCTTTGAAAACAAAGAGACAATGCTAAAAAGCTAAGAGGCTTAGAAATGTGGAACCCTCAGTAGACCAAGTTAAAGGAATGGTTCTGTCATTATTTTCTCACCCTAATGTCATTCCAAACTCTCTTGACTTTCTTCCATCGAACATAAAAGGAGATCTTTACTCTGCTTAAAAAGGTTTGGAACGACATGATGACTTTTCATTTATGAGTGAACTGTCCCTTTAAATACCAAGAACAGATCAAATTGTTGCAGTTGCTGTAGATTCTATTTAAGGCAAGTAACTGTAACTTATATTTGACCGGTCAGATTTTTCATCATTAGAGCTAAAAATGCACTGTATTTCTATTGCCATTAGGTTTTCATCACAAGCATATGGCAGCTAATATGTTAATTTCTTTTTTTTTTTTTTTCTTCCCGAAACCATACTGAGCGAGTCTTTAAATTGGAACACCTACTGTACTCTATTTGCCTCTGGCAGTATTCCCACTGCACCGTCTTGGGCTGACAGCAATTACTTCAATGTTGTATATGAAACCTCTCTGCCAAAGCACAGTGTGAATTCTCCATCAATATGTCCTTCCTCATTGTTCACTGCCTTTGTCTCTGAAGTCTTGCATGTTAAATATGCTATCTCAAATTCATCTAATCACTTTCAAAATGCAATAATTGCCACGCTGTTCTGTCTCAAATAATGTACTCAAGAATAAAAATGTTGTCCATTTAAAAATTGATTGGATATTTTTCTCACCGTATTCTTGTTCATTAAATAATGTAAATGAGTGAAGCATTTTGAGTAAGAGCACGTCCTGAAGTGTATTTTTTTTGCTTTCATAAACCAATAGCATAGCTATGGGATGTTCAGTAAATGTATTTATTAATAACCACAATAAATAATGATTCTGCCTTGTAATATAGACAAAAAACCTAAGCCTTCTAATGAAGTCTTCATCATATAAACTTTTTGCATGAATATATAATTATACCAATGTGCGGCAATATCTGCCGTTTTAAAATCCCCCTGCAGTCAATAACTGTATCCCTTAAAACTCATCTTTGCTAATCAAATGTACATATTTAAACTTGTTTTTTTTTTTGTTTTTTTTTTTGTTTTTTTTTGTGAAAATGTATTTATTCATGCTTAATAATAGCATGAATTTAACTCTACACCCATGCTTCATTTAGTATATGCGGATCCAGTGCCATCGCCAGAACATATAGAATGGGGAGGCATTTTGTTTCTATGGGGGGCACACTTTTTATGATCTGACATTCACCCAAACAATAACATCCTGAATTTAGCCTAATAGAAACTGAAATAGACTAAATTCTATATTAAAACGACACCAAAACAAAATATGAATTTTCTGATCACAGGCGGAGGGTGAACTAACACCAATGGCCCTATCATGCACCCGGTGCAATGCGACGCAAGTGTTTTTTGCTAGTTTCATTCTGACGCAGTTATCATTTTCAGCTCCTGCGGCACGTTGTTTAAATAGCAAATGCATTTGCAACCATTTGAGCCATGGCTTGTTTGAAACTGAGGTGTGTTTGGGCGCATTATTGACACGTTGCTATTTTGAGGCAACTGAAATCGACTGCGCCATTGACCAACAAAATCAAAAACGCAGTATTTTTTTGTTATTTAAAGGGCGCGTTAGTAATATGTGTCTATAGGCAGCAGGGCTTGACATTAACTTTTTTGCTCACCAGCCACTGTGGCTAGTGGTTTTCCAAAGTTACTAGCCACTCAGCATTTTCACTGGCCACAATTTTGCTGTTTGGAAATGACATTTTATATGATTTAAGTTGACTTTGGCATGCTTAAATTACTTGATTTTGAGTCATTTTACTTTTTAAGATTTAAAACCCTTTCAAATTTTCAAATGTGAAGTGACCACTAAATCAAATTGTATATCAGCTCAGCTGGTATGAGCGTGTGGGCAATAAGAGCATAGGCTAATATGAGAAATCTGTTATGATATGAGTTATTTTTGTTAGGCCAAAGAGCCAAATTAGCAAATTAGTACATTTTTCAGATACAGTAGGATTATTTAATATGTATACATTTATTTAACATATGTAGTTGTTTGATTAACAAGGTATTATTTAACTGGGCTGCTTCTGACACATATCCAGTTTTACCCACCTGTTTATGTACACTTAAGCCATAACTCCACAGACATTTTGACATCAGTGTGTGCATGTATTTGACTATTCAGACGCAAGGAGAATGATCGAGCGTGAGTCAGGGAGAGAACGCTTCTGTTGTGTGTCATTCAGCGCGAGTCCGCCTATCCCACCTTCACTAACTGCAAGTTAATCGATAAAGAATTGTACGTTTCTGATACAACGGTCGTGGCATTTAATTTGGCTTCAGGCTGAAATTATATTCAGCCCGCCAAAGTGGCTAGTGGGGAGTGGCTGCCTACCCGCCACAGCTGAAATCTACCCGCATTTGGCAGGTTGGCGGGTGTTAATGTCAAGCCCTGATAGGCAGGTACAAAACGCAAGTATACTCTGCTTATTACGCACAAAGGTACGCACAGCAGCACACAAATATTCCAAATAAAACGATTACAATGTAAAACATTATTATTGTGTACATAAAGATAAAAATTATAGTCATTGCATGTATCAGAGTTACCTACGTATTTAACCAATCGTGGCAATACTTAAACTGACTCGTCAGGTTGAGGGTGTAAAATACATGACGCCATGTAAATAGAGAATCCGCCATGGTGTGAGCCCAACTGGCTTTTAAAGGGAATGGGAGATGAGACTCTGATCTATTTATTGCATGTCACGCCCAAAACACACCCGTTACTCATTAAGAGAATAGGGGCAACCCTTTTAGACCATGCGCCTGGTACGCCGACAATTTTTCCCATCTTTAAATTAGCAAAAGTGGATTCGGATGTGCCCTAAGTGCACTTTAGACCATGTGCTTAGATCGTTAAAATAGGGCCCCAAGTGCGGTACACATCCTTAAAAGTGAAGCCAAAACGTCTTGATCGCCCCAGGTGGCTGGTCTAAGTATAGCTCATAAACCCCACCCCTCCATGTATTCTAATGGAATGCGAGACAAAATAAACAATCAAATCACACTTCAAATATTTTTTTCTGTCATTTTAGGTAATTTTTATCATGTTGATGTAAGTTCAAGTGTTTGTTTTTTTTATTAAATAAGTTTGGTTTTAGTTAGTTATTTGATTCTATAAAACGGATGTTACGTTATGATTGGCTCTGTGATTGACAGCTCCTGAGCGAAGTAGTCACTGAGGCACAAACTGACTTTTTTTCGGGAGGAGATTTCTACATTTCCATAACTGTTTATTTCACTCTGACACAATGAGTACTGTAGTAACAGATACTGCAGGAGTGTGGGCGGGCTGTTGATATCGCGGCTCTTCTTCCTGCTCTCTACAGCGCAGACTCAGGTCCCGAGGTCACTACTGTGCAGACGCTGATCCCAAATCAGCACAAGATGTCAGGGCCATTTTCGGACATTGGCGGGTTTACTTTTCTTAATTGGAAGGTAGTGAAGAGGGCGTCGTCCATCTTTTATATAGTCTATGAACAAAACCATTAGGATATGTGCTTCCCGTTTAAAAATATTTTTAGATTTCTTTGAAATTGTTTTGAAAGTTACGTGTCCCTGCACAGCCTACACATCCCAGCATGAACGTTAAATTAGCTTACTTGTTATTAAAGCGTCTACGTTCACAAACCATTGTTAATTTTAACAGAAAAGCAAGCATAATATAGGTGGGATTTGGCATGGCAGAAAGCTTTCAAAGAGCGTTAATTTCATAATCATTAAAAAGCGGTTATACATCTTCATTGAGATCTTACAAATTTCCATTCAAATCAGTGAAGCTGATGCACAATGAATCTCTTATTTACATAATTGCTTATTATAACGAGAGGATGTGCAAGCGTGTAGAACTCTGAATCCACTCAAACAACAGAGTTTCGCCAATATTCTTTTATTAGAGAGAAAACTGATCCTAGACCAGCAGTTATGGACAGATTTTCCCTCTAAAGGCAATCAGAAGCATATGGAAGCTTGTTTCCGCCATGGAATAAAAAAATATATAAATAAAAAAATATATATTGTGACTTTTTATCTTGCAATTCTGAGAAAAGTCACAATTATCTTTTTTCTTTTTTTATTCAGTTGTAGAAACAAGCTTTCATAGTAGCAGCATCAGGCAACTTAATGAGAAATTGGACACTATAAGTGTCCTGGGGAAGGTAAGCCTTGCCTAGCCTTACACACGCTCTAATTTCTGATTCATATTTCTGAAGATAATGTGTTATTTAAAGTTAGCGTTGTAGAGATAAGTGTTTCTGTGATCTAATTGCTGAAGACGTTTCATTATGAAATACATGGATTGCCATATCCACAGAATTTTTATTTTGTTCTCAATATTAAGTCAGACAAATGACCATATAATTAGGGGAGCACGTTGTGTCATCTGGGGGGAATTGCCCACCAGTGACCCCCCGTCGATGGGCCTGTGCTGAACCATGAATATGTAAATTAGTCCCCGCCTCCACTCAATCACAGCAGCTCACAATGCCAAAACGCCACACAATTGCAAGTGTAAAATGTTCGTTTAATTCACCCATACACTCTCAAAAAAAAGGTACAGTGCTGTCACTGGGGCGGTACCCTAAGGTACAAAAGTGAAAAGGTACATCTTTGTACCTTACTCACCCCTAAATGGTATATTAGTACCTTAAAAGGTACATATCAGTACTTAAAGAGTGTGTATTAGTACCTTAACAGTACATATGAGTACCTTAAAGGTACATATTAGTACCTTTTCGGTTTTGTACCTTAGGGTACCGCCCCAGTGACAGCAATGTACTTTTTTTCTGACAGTGTATACTGTATGTTTGAACCAGAAACTGATTCAGAAGAAGAAGAGGAAGAGTGAATTATAGTGTTGTCTAAAAGTCAATGGTAATGCGTTTTATCTATCACTCTCTACAACGTCAGACACATAACAGCAATTGATATGATTAGCCTTTGACTTGACTACGTTATCAAACAGCTAATCATGTGTCTCTAATGTTACTCATGTTCCCGTTCACCATCTCAGAGTCAGACAGCTGCCTTCTAGAAATCAGCATCTATATAAACGCTTTGAACATCATAGAAGGTCAGTGGAGAAAACCTTCGCCCCGCATGTTGACGGGATTGGTTACATGTTTGTGACGGTAGGAAACGGGGTCAGTTTCAAAACGCGGTTTTTAGACCCAGGTTTTGGTACACTGCAGATTTAAGGAGAAAATACTCATAGATTTGTACATGGTTTGTCTTAAAAACACCCCATAGACATAAACAACATTAAAAATTGATTTTCACCACATGGGGGTCTTTAACATTTATCTTTTAGAGTGTTTTGCTTTTATTTGTACATTATGAAGTAAGTATAGAGTAAACAGAAAGCTACTGTTTATTTTATGTCAAATTTACTTTGTGTTACTTGTTACAATAAAACATTTCTGCTAATATATTTCTAGTTGGTATAACTTTAGGTAATGGTGTATAATTAACCCATTTTGGATTTTTATGGCTTTTTTATCAACTTCAAATGTGACTTAATTCAGATTGCAGAGTCTGAAATCTCCTTTTTATAAAGAAAAAAAAATATGCATTTAAATAATTTCTTAAATGGATAGTTCACCCAAAAATGAAAATTAGCCCATGATTTACCCTCAAGTCATCCTAGGTGTATATAACATTCTTCTTTCAGACTAATAAAATAAGTTATATAAAAAAAATCCTGGCTAATCCAAGCTTTATAATAGCAATAATTGTTGCTCTGTTTTTGAAGTCCATAAAAATTGCATCTGTCCGTCAAATAAAATGCTCCACATGCCTCCGGGGTGTTAATACAACTTTTTTCCTACATTTAGATATGTGAGCAAATGCATTTTTGTCTCAGTGCATGCACTGTTTAGTTTGGCAGGGTCGCTAGCTTAGCTTAGCATAATGAATGGAATCCTATGTTGCCAGCTAGCATGTCCCGAGTAAAAGTGATAAAACAAAAAACAAAAACAACAACACCTAATTACTTCTTGTGGCCTGCGTATTCACAACGAATACAAATAGCGATGCAGATTAAGACTAGGGGATTTCCTAGGCAGATATTAACTTGGGACTATATTATGGGGAAGCACTGCTACTTGGGCGCAGAGATATCATACAACACATGCACAAGATACGCCGGTATGTTGACGGAAGTTTGGTGATTTCAGCAGTGCTTCGCCTGTGCTTCCCCATATTATAGACAAAAATGCATTTGCCCACATATCTAAATGTAGGAAAGATGTTGAATAAGCCCTATTTCTAAAAACGGTGGAGTGTTCCTTTAAGGGTGAGTAAATCATGGGCTAATTTTCATTTTTGGGTGAACTATCCCTTTAATTAATGTAACTAATATCATTCATAAACATTACTGTAGGTATGTGTAATTCAACATATGGACTTCAATTTAACAGTCACAGGTGTGTGTATATCAGCTATTTTAAAATGGCTTTGAACATGACTTGTGAAAATGTTTTCGTATTTATTTTTTATTTTTTCATTCTTCTTTGATCTCTGCAGGTCTTTGTTTGTTGAACATGCATTTGATTTGTAAGTTGATTTGTGAGTGTTTTTCTTTTTGATGCAAAAATATCATGGACTCATGTATGTATTTCCGTGCATATACACTCTCAGAAAGAAAAAAAACAGCTTGACACTGGGGCGGTATACCTTTAAAAGGAAATTGTTGTACCTTTTTTACCTCTAAAAGGTTCATAGTAATACCTTAAGGTATATATTGCTACTTTAAGGTACTAATATGCACCTTTTAAGGGTGAAAAAGGTACAAAGATGTCCTTTTAAGGATACCACCCCAGTGACAAGCTGTTGTACCCCTAAAGATACACATTTTAAAAAAAAAAGATTTTCTGAGAGTGTACAGAATCGACTTTCAGATCACTTAAGCATGAAATTTTCACTTATTCGCTGGAGCAAAAGATCTTAGGAAGGTGAAATAGATATCGAGAGTTGCACTTGACACCTGGCTGAGTAGAAAGTTCAGTTTGGGTTTGCTTCTGACAGGTTTCATTTAGAGCATCTATTTTCTTTCTGATGGAAAAGAACATCAGTGGTTTTGTTCTCGAAAACAAACTTTACAAATTAGAGCAAACTGTAGGAGTGTTTCCAAAAATAAATATATAAATATGTTGGTTGGCTGGCTGTCAAAACAGAGTTGACACTCAACTAGGCTTTTTAAACAAATCTGATATACCACATCACAATTTTGACATCAAGCATATGTGTATAATGCGTGTGAATACTGTTTACAGTTGACAAAGTGCATAATTGGAAGACAAAGCCACCATTTAAGGAGCTGATAAAAAAATTAATAAAAAAACTTGTCTTTTATAGCTAGTTAAAACATGATTGCACATGTGAAACAACTGTTAGTTTCTGAAATTGTTTCAGTGTTGTGTTTTTATTTTGTGTAACCTGTGATGGAGGCTATGCAAAGTGGCGGTTATTGTAGGAAAACATATTGGAAAGAAACAGTTCAGCAGCAGGTCTGTTAATTCAAAGCCTCGTTTATTTTTGACCTTTGTCAAATATTGGAACTAAATCTGAATTTTTCATTGCGCTGCCTGAATTTTACTATGGAGATGATTTTGCCAATGTTCTGAGTGAAATAACATCAAAAAAGCAACAAATGTAAATCCACAAATGAAAAATAGATTAATCAGGAGCATCCAGCGTATAGAAATGTAATCCCTCTTGAATAGTATTAAAGACTTTTTGGCTCTTTAAACTTAAATAAATAAATAAATAAACAAACAAACAAACATTATAAGCAGGCCAAACTATAATAAAGTATAAACATGAATACATAAATATTTATTTAATGCCCATAGCATTTATTGTGTCTTTTTAAGTGCAATCTGGTCTGATGATCAACCAGTAACAGCTGTGTGTGTTTTTTTGGCATCAACGCCGACATTCTATGAAGGGCTGTTAAGCATTTAATGTTATTTCCCTAGAAATGATCCTTTTATTTTGCAGCTCTGAAACATGCAGATCTCTGATCAAGTACACATACATTTGAAACAAAACGAACAAAGCCGATGTATGACAGTCTACATCTAACACTGTGTTCTAATGTTAGCTTAACACGTCTCAGACATTCCCCGTGAGATATTCAGTAATGAAAGACTTAGCATATCAAAATGAGAATCTCTAACCGCAAAACAACGTGTGCAAATGAACTGAAGAACAGCAATTGACGTAAATGGGTCTTAAATTTGTAGTAGCTCAGAGTGCCCTTGTGTGTCACGGTATCAGACGTGTTTACAATCCTTTGCTCTGCAGCTCTGGCTTCCATTCAAACACACAATGTATGCGGCACCACGGATGCCGCCCAATGCTCTGTTCTCCAAATCATTACTGTCATCGCAGCGATAAGCTCTACAAAAGCGTATGCCACTTTAGCCGCTAGCTGGCT
The DNA here is from genome assembly GCA_023029165.1 of Gobiocypris rarus. NCBI lineage: Eukaryota > Metazoa > Chordata > Actinopteri > Cypriniformes > Gobionidae > Gobiocypris > Gobiocypris rarus. Next base: position 36,104,184 of record CM040911.1, read on the forward strand.
CTGACCCTAATGGCCCTCACGGTAAACCCGAACCTTTTGATTGGTGCTCTCTCGCCGCGTGATAATTAAGTTTCTCTTCTTCTCCTTCCACGGCTGTAAGCTCATCTCATCACACATTAAGAGACAGACCGGCCGCCTCCGTGGAGTCTATCAATGCCTTTTTGAACCCACATTTAATAAGCGCATGCCAAAAGCTGCTGCCGCCAATACATTATCCAGTGTTAGTGTCAGACGGCGCAGAGATTCGGTAATAAGAGCCAAGCTGCAGTTTCATTACTTATTGAGCTTGTGCTGTTTTCAGAGGGACTCATTAAACGGGCAGCAGACATATGCCACAACCAGCAGCCATCTGAAGAGTCATTTGTAAAAGCCCGAAGGAACGCCCCGGTGTCATTGCTGGTTCATTTGTCTGTTTTTCTTGTTGCCGCTTGTTTGGATGCTTCTCAGTGTCGGGCTCTATATTAATTCTTGCTTATGAATCGCAGAAGGCCCGTTCCTTGTGACGGCGATGGCACAGAATTGTTTAATCAAGTATTTTTCATACAGAAGATCAGAAGGCATTGGCGAATGCTGCAACAGATGTCACCGTCGTCATTGGTGGAAGTTACCTGGGGTGTTTTTTTTTTGTTGCTGTTTTTTTTAAATATTTTTTTATGAGGGACTCTTTTTAGTGGGATCAACATTTATTATGGCATTAACATATTATTGACATTAACTTTTTTGCTCACCAGCCACTGTGGCTAGTGGTTGTCCAAAGTTACTAGCCACTCCATTTTCATTGGCCACAATTTTGACATCGAAACCATGGGGAAAAACTGCAATATAGATATTTTTAATATCTCATAATTTGGCAGCAGGTACAGTATATAAGGCTGTCACTTTAAGACCTGATGCACGTATCCATTATACTATTACACATGCGTTTTCTTTCTCAACTGTTTACCTTAAATGTAACTTGACTGTGTTTATGTGAATACTCGCCAATATTTTGTGTATTTGACTGTTTGAGCGCAACAACCAGCAAAAAACAACTAAATTTAGTACTGTGAGTCGGCTTTATGTGCGCTCACTTTGGAGAGCGAGAGAAAGCTCAACTGGTATTGTCTATATAGTCAGCGGAAAATTAGTATTGGAAGTGTTTCAGATATTTCAGCATCGATATGTATCAAAAAAACGATATACTGCATTGCACTTTTTCAGATGCCTTTTTAAAAGACTATAATTGAAAAATGTATATATTATATATAAAATCAAGCCGCCAAAGTGGCTAGTAGAAGTGAACTGCAACTGCTGAAATCTACCCGCATTTGGAGGGTTGCAGGTGTTAATGTCAAGTCTTGCATTAAGTTTCAAGGCCAAATTGTTGGCTGGAAGAAAACAAGTCAGATGGTCTTAAGAGTGTACTTGACCTTCAGGCTCAATGTCCCAGTCAAAAAGTCCCATTGAAAAGTGAGGTGGCGCATCAGGTGGGGAATAGTCCTTCACAATCAACCGCAAGCTAAGTTGGTTACATCAGATCCACATACTAGCAAGCAAGCATCTGCTGTCAGAACCAGAGTCTTATGGACAGCTCTCTGACATGTAGCGAAAGTCCCGGCTCGATGTCCATTCCTGATCCCACTCCTCTCTCTGCTCCCATTGCTTTGTCTCCTCTAAAATTGATCAATTATAGGCAAAATTCAACTTTAAGAAAGCAAGCCCTTGCTGTAGAACCTTGTTGGTTGTTTGGGCAATTTTTATTTTATTTCTTGGTCTATCAGAACCGTCTATTACAATTCATAACGAATGTTGTATTAAGATCTATCCAGTTTCCCTGTTTGCCTCGTCTTCAACATGTAGAATTGTTTTGACATGCAAAAGTCATGAACACAAGGTTATTTTTTTTAAAGCATCTGGTGCATAATCTGTTTCTATGGCATCTACAGGGAAATGCGAATCGCCAGTGTTTGAGGTCTTCTAGTAGAGATCTAACTAGCCCAGAGACATCCGCTGGGCCGCACTTCATGGCTTCCTGCGGCTTCTCTAATAGGCTGTTTCAAAGAGCAGCAAGGACACCTTGTGAAGGCGAGTAAATTAATCCTCTGTGCCGCCACGACGCTCCTCTCCACCCGTCTCCTGAAGGGCAGGCGCCTTTTCTCGGCCATCGCCACCGTCTACCCTCTCTCTGGCTCTCAAGAGGTCTCAGATGTGTGACTTCAGAAGGCTCTTTCCACGCTTATCCATCCCTTCCTCCAGTCTCCTGCTGTATTGGCTCATTTGCATCCATTTTTCATCAGTCATCACCGGAATCCCTCTGCACATCAAAAGGAGCCAGACCCGAGGCTAGCTGCTTTTGTGGTCTCACATTTCGATCGCGCGTTACATTCACCAAAGCTTATTGCTCTTTTTTTTAATCCGGACTAAGAGGAATGCATGGTTTTAATGACTTTATGGGGCACGCTTGGTATGCTGTGCAACTAGCGGGAATGATATGTGGCCTTTGTGAGAAATGTCCAGTGACAACAGTGGATAAAGTCCATGAGGTTCCAGAGAGCGTGTTTTAGAAGCGATTCCCCTGTCACGTTTTCACAGAACATTCACTCCTCATCAAAACACGTTGCATGTTCACCCAACACCTCTCCATGAGACTTAATAAACTTTCTATTGAGATAAATGTCTGGAATTCACCAGAGGCACAGCTGGATGTTGATGGAGATTGCTAATTCTGACAGTTTTGGACGGATTCCAGGGCCCTCTATGCAACAAAAAAAATAATAAAAAATGATACGACGATGGCACTTGTCACATCATTTTATCCAGGTGTTATCCATCTCTTTCCCAATAAACATTAATCTGCGCTGCTTGTCTCTTATTGAATGAGCGAAGAAGCCGTTTTGCCAATAGGACAGGCACAGCATGTGAGATGCGTGAAATGAGGTGCCTCAACCGTCGTTTCCCACAAGGCCCGGCTGTTCGCCATCTCTCAGACTGTCAGATGCCGTCGTTTCACCGCTGCGCCTCGTGTGAAATGACCTGTCAAGGTTGGAAATTTATTTGTTCTCATGCAGGTTGACTGTAATGTTGAGGATACAGGGATTTATACCTTTCCTCTTCCTGCGATCTTCCTTACACCTGAGACTGGGTAACAATATCAGGTTGGGTAAATGCAAATAAGGTCAGTGTACCCCCGTTGAGAGATTATCCTCGGTTTTAGAGTATTCTTGTAGTGTTAATTCGTGACTGTCTGGGATCCAGTGCTTATGACATATTTGGCATACTGTGAAGCAAGGTCATTTTGTGTTTATCATCACGCTTGTCTTTTTACTGTCATTCTTTCCCCAAGGATAAATGTGGTGTTGAGGCAGATTATCAGCTATTTGGCTCTAAGGAAATGTCGCATGGCTTTTTTCTTTCTTGCACTGAAGGGCTTGACTACCAATGCAAGCCATTTCATTGATATTCATCGTATATGTTGTCATTGAACGCTCATGGTAAATGGTAGCAATGTTGGGAAATCACGAAGGGAGACTCATAATCAAATGAAACAGCATTTTACCGTCCTTCTAGACACCCTTGAAATTGTTTGTAATCAGCTTAAGGCGAAAACTGGCCCATTTGTCAATTTCTAGCCATAGTGTTGTCGGTAACTGATTCCTTCACCTCAGTATTACTCAACACGCAGGCCTCAAGTCATTTTGTGGCATGTGTGATGGTCAGTGTTGTCGCAACTGCAATTTACAGTACTGTGTTCATCCTATGTTGACCCTATAAAGTTGTATGCATTGTATTTGTAACATGGCTTTATAAGGCCTTTCCCTCAAGAAAATGTACATGTTCTACTACATGTCTTCTCTAGTGGATTACCCATGCTCTTCAGAAAGTACTTTTAATATGATTTCTGAAATGTCCACTTATCACAATGCATATGTGTTTTTGCTGGGAAGTCTTTGCTGATTTAGGCAACTGCAAGATTAACTTTTCTTGTTTTTTAACTTAAAAATTTTTAGTCATCGTAATTTATGATTCATTATGCTCACCATAATAAACACTATCAATTAATATAATAATATTTTGTCATTTTATTGTGATATATTTAGAGTTATTTTTCTAAACATATATACATATATATGTTATATATATATATGTATGTGTGTGTGTGTGTGTGTGTGTGTGTGTGTGTGTGTGTGTGTGTGTGTGATCTATCTATCTGTCTTTCTGTCTTTTATCTATTTGCTATCTATTTATTTATTTTTATATACTATATTTTTTATATATATTAATTTTTTGAAAATTTTAGGTTTTAGGTTAATATTTATGTATTATTGTTCATTGTTATTTTATGTTTGTTTATGAAATGTTAATTTATATTAAAGTATACAACTAAAATCTTTAAATGTATTGCATATAAAAATTATTAAAGGTGCCCTATGCAACTTTTCCGTCCGCTAGAGGGCGCCTGTTCAAAACAAAGGCGTAGTTTGATGACGTCAAGTTTGAGAGCAGAATCTTGGGACGTGGTCTTCACCTCACAGCCGGTGGAAAAGGCAGAAATCATGTTCATAGATGCGTTTATTAACATTACTGTAGTATGAAGCAGAGCAGGGGCGAGTGTTGTGGGAGCTGAGTAAGGCTGCTGGAGAGATTGTTACGCAAAACACTCGGCTCGCGAGCAACGGGACTTTTATTATGACGGGACGCAGTCGCCGGCACATTCTCCACTTTTCCGGTCATGAGGTAACTCTAATATGATAAACAGAGCTGATACATTTAAGTGTGTTTACAATGATGTTATGACGTTACTCTGTGAGTTCGCTCAGCGGCTGCTGTGACACTTGTTCACACTCCAGTGAGAGTAAAGCTTTTCTACAAAATAAAACTGGAAACGAGGGTAACACAGATATGACGCAATTGACAGGCGATTCCATCACACGCTATGCTCATGCGTGTCCCAGTTCATTGGTAAAAATAGCGATTTTCACACAATTTAAAAATAGTTGGAAACATTTGGGATATTGTAATAACTCAACTGAACAAAATATATAACACTGGCCTAGTAGTTTTGGGGTATTTTACTGCAAAAATCCTACAAAGTGCACCTTTAACTAATTTAAATACTCATACAGTGGTTTTGATCACATCAGATACCAACCATGGTCTGCCTGCCTCATTAATATAAAATACCTTATTAAATTAATTTTACTTATAAGTACGGCACCGTGGAGGCTAAAGGTACTCTGCTGAGCTTTCCTAAGTTGAGTAGCCCTGGTTTACCTTCACAGACCATCTCATCAGACAAAGGCTTTTTACCCACCGCACTCCCTCCCTGTCAGATAACCTTCCCGACAGGACTTGCCCATAAGGAATAACAGCTATTCTTATGGCTTTAATGTGCAGGTGTGGCTTTCTCATGGCTCCCCTGCTCAGGGAGGCATTACCTCAGTCTCACGATAACGCATTGTGTATTTGGCCTTTGCAACTTGTGTTGATCACAGTATAATCTATTTATCGCTCACAGCTCTGCGTGACCGCCCATGCCTCACGCTTATCAGATTACCACAGCCCCCTAGAATTGGGATAGCAAACCCTGAGTTGCAAACTTGCCATTTGCAACTTTATGAAACGACGCCGGGGAGATCTGCATCAGCATTTTCCCCCGTGGCTTGGAAAACTACAATCTACCCCAGCGCTGATTCACTCCTCATGCAGAACCAATTGGAAACTGCTCAGTCCTAGAAGAAGCTTTGGGGGATTTGCGCCTGGCCGACGGGGACTTGTATCCATATATTTGATTTAGCATACATGAATGTTGCTGCCTAGATCAGCACGGCACTGAATACATAAAGCAAAGCACGGAATGACTCCAAATGAAGGCTGTAGCTCCTTATAGCTGGCTAATGTTATCAGACATCTTCACAGTTCTGCAGACTTGCATGTGTGAGGAGGTTCATTAGTTATTCTGAATAGCTTCAAGTTCCAGTGTGAGTGTCAAAAGATGGTTCATTTCCATATTTTCTCATTTTCTGCTACCTGGGCCTCTTGTCATTGTTGTAGAAGTTTAGAAGAGAAGAATGGAGGTTGAAGAGAGTTTGTGCAGTTGAATACAGTTTAAGATGTAGGATTGGTGCTAGATATCATTCCAGCCAGAACCGGCAGTCGTAAGTGTCACATTGTCCTTCTTCTGACAATAACATTAAGGATGCTGTACCACAAATCAGAGCGCTTGGCATTTATAAAACTCTCAGGCATGAGGATGGTGTTCTTTCACGCTCTTTAATTTGGCTTCACACGGTTGAGGTGCTTTACCTTGTTCCGTGCGCGCTTCGCACTGTGCCAGAGGACCCCTGCGCTCGCATTTTAACAAAGTTTCTATGGCAACGTGGCCATTACTCCATGTTGTTGAGGATGCTCAGCTGGAGGGGGCTGGTCACAAGTGCCTACACATATCATCCAAACACCAGGATACAGACATACTTTAGAGTTGAGTTGATTCCAATTTCTCATCCTGACGGTTAATTTATGCGCATAGCCGCATGCCACAGGAAGCTGTTTGGGATACCAGATGAGCATTCGCTACAGATTGAGCGTACTGGTGTTCATATAGGTTTCAAACATAGTCAACACATGTAGGTGCAGCTTTTCAAAAATTCACTGAGGGGGTTTCAAAACATTTGTGTAAATCAAGGCAGGAGTTTGCAACCTTTTTGCATTGACAAACATTTTTTTAGGTTCTCAAACTCACATCAGCGATAGGCAGCTGATTATGATCTTAAAACATAAAATTAAAGTTGTGCTCATATTTGCGCAAATTAAATTTAACCTAAACAAAATTTGTCATTTGTCTAGAAATGAAGCTCACACAGAATTAACTCTCAACTATGCTAAATTTGCCGAACAGCACTCTTATAAAATAACGGTTCTTTATCTCTAGGGGCTTTCGCACCAGGCAGTTATAAGAACTAATTTTCCCCTAGGACCATTTTCCTGGTTGTATTTGCACCACCAGTAGGAACTCGGAAGTGCCGTAAGCCGCACTTGTTGTTGTGACTTTTATTTTGACGGCTCGGCGGACATTCATTTTGACTGCTCTGAGAACGGCAGAGCCTGAGCGCACATTGCTCCCATTCTCCGTCTTCATTAGTTTACAGTCTGTTTAACTGTCCTGTCCAATATGTTATTAGATAGAACTGTTATACGAAGAAAATAAACCGTATATATGAAAAAGTATTACAGCGCTTGCCGTATGGTTGAAGCCAATGTCGCTAGCTGAACAGAAATATATAATCATGTTTCGCATTGTCCCCTCTAGTCACATTGGATTTCCTCCTTGGCCTAAAGTTTGAGAGGTCCATCTATCACCGTTTTCAATGTTCGTAGAGTTTGTAGAGTAAATTATACAGGCTATAATCTGTGTGTGTACATAGCTTTTTTTTAAATGGCGGGTGCTGGTGTTTCACATGCGTTCGGCAATCAGCGCACACTTACGTCACTGGTAGTGCTGGGTTAGACCCTACTCTGATGTAGGAGCTAATTTAGTTACCCCAAAAGGAGTTCCTAGAACTAAAGTCGTTCCCAGTTCCTGCGGTGCTAACACATCAAAAAGTGGGTACTTCGCCATTAATTTTAGAAACTATGAAAAGGTTCCTCCAGTGTTCCTAATGGCTCGTTTTCACCAAATGTGAAATACAGCAGATCTTGTTCTTGCTTCTTGGCATGAATATGCTTTGTTTGAGCCAAGGTTGCAAGGAAAAACACAGCCGAAAAAAGCATGCGCAAGTGACGAATCTCTGTCAACCAATCAATGTTCTGCAGTGAGTCTAGCGCCACTCTTTTGTAACGGACTACCGTGCTAGGTACCCCAATGGAAGCGTGCCAAAAAAGTGGTACGATACAGTTCGGAATTAGGGTACCATTCTGACAATGGAAACGACAAAATGATTAATGATATGATGATGTGATATTGTATATCATATACCGAACCACACCTTAACTAACAATACTTTTCTAATATTTAGTCAGAAAATGCATGTATTTTCTGTTATTTTCAACAAAACTACAAATGTTTTACAAGTTACTACTTTTTTTCAGCAGAGAGATAAATTAATTGTAAATGCAAATTATATTTAGGTTATAAATGACTTTTATGAGCTAAATAGTGGCTGCAACAGACACATCACTAGTCTGCAACACACAATTCCAGCAGTTATACTCACTCAATGATACCACTTTGTGTAGATCACATTGATTTCACCTTGTACATAATGTTTTAATAATCTATCAAAGTTGAGAACCCTTTTCCTACTATGAAGAGGAAAAAAAAGGTATTTGGGAGTTACATTCTAGAGCAAAAGTAGTCTGTGTGCTGCTATATCATGTGTAGCTGTGATCGATGCTCGCTGCACTATCAGGAGGTTTGTTTCACTCTGTATCATGTGAAATCCTAACTCTGTCAAAGCAATCCTACCGCACTTCCAGGCAGTGCCGAGTTCTCGCCATCTGGGAAGCAACACATCCCAGAATGTGATGATGTCAGCTGGATTAATTATATTGCCTGGTGCCTGAGAACCTGGAGCCACAGCTCAGGTCTCCCAGAAAGTTTTACACAACGTCATCGTGTAACAGGAACTGCTCCTTTCATTACAAAAACTGAATGCTGGTCTTATATATAAAAATAAAAAGTTTGTGATATTTCAGGAGTATTTAAAACCGAGAGACAGGGCCTGTTACATATTGCATGATTTTTTTATTTTTAGCTTTTAAGCTTGTGTTTTAAGGCTTATCGTAACACATTAATATGCTAATAAATGCATATTTGCATTATAGTACTTTATGCTGTTCCATTGAAAAGCCATTAAAATAATCATTATTGATGTTATAAACTATATTTTAAAGTTTGTTAAAGGGTTAGTTCACTTTAAAAAGAAAATTACCCCCATGATTTACTCACCCTTAAGCCATAGGTGTATATGACTTTCTTCTTTCTGATGAACACAATCAGAATTATATAAAAAAATATCTGGACTCTTCCAGTGATCACTGCCAGACCCCATCACTGTCTCTGGCATTGACAGGGTCTACTGAGTTTGAAGCTCAGAAAAGTGCATCCATCCATCATAAACATACTCCACACGGATCTAATGGGTTAAAAAGGCCTTCTGAAGTAAATTGATTGTTTTTTGTAAGAAAAATATACATATTTAAAACTTTGGTAAAAGTAACATATCTAGCTTCCGTCAGACCGCCTTCTGTATTCAACTTACGAAGAAAGTGTAACGCCTCTCTCAGTTCAAAACGCGCACTCTACGCCCGATGTCATATGTCGCGTCAGTTATGCTTTTCCGCAAGTTGAATATGGAAGGCGGTCTGGCAGAAGCTAGATATTTTATTTTATTGTAACCAAATTTAAGCAAGAAAAGTCATGCCATGTCGTAATTTCCTTAACGACGAGATTACTTGTAAAACTTCGTCCTCATAGAGCTCGTAATTACAACTTGTAAGCTAGGAATTTTCAGAGATCTCCTACTTGTACCAGTTCCCAGTTCGAGGACTTGAATTGCCTTGAGTAAAATGTCACATGTTGTCATCACAAAATTACGGCAGTTATGGGATGGCAAACACCTGATCCGGAGATTCTGTACTCTTTCAGAAAGTGTGTAATAGCGCCCCCTATCATATAACACTGAAAACATGGATTGCCAGAAAAATTGCCTCTAGAAAGTTACATGCTTAATATTTTTTATTAAATACCATTCAAAATTTGGGGTCTGCCATAATACTTTCATATAGCAAGGATGCATGAAATTGATGAAAAGTGACAGTAAAGACATTTATAAGATTTATAATTAAAATACATGCTGTTATTTTGTAGGATACTGTATGTTTATCAAGGAATCCTGAAGAAAATTAATCACATTTTCCACAAAACTATTAATCAGTGCATCCGTGTATTATTCATGTTAGAATAACTGTTTGTTTGTGTGTGTGTGTAGCTGGGAGGTCTTGCGGTTTCTCCTGTCAAACCTGCGCTGGTGGATGGAGGAATACAAATTTGATGGATTCCGGTTCGATGGAGTCACATCTATGCTCTACCATCATCATGGGATCGGTACGTCCATGGAAAATTAAGCACTTGATGTTCTTTACTTATAATTATCTTCCACACCAACCTTCTCCAACTGTAAATGTCACAGGCTCTTATTGTAGAAAAGGTAGAAAAGCTTTTGTCTTGGAAGAGTGATCATTCCAAGGGCATTTCCGATACACAGTGAGCATGTTACATAAACTCTCATAAATAAATGGAATTAAGCGGGAAAAGCATTCTTTGAAGCAAGAAATTAATTACACAAATAGTGTGGCAAAGGTTATCCTGCCATTTTTCTCTTTTCTTTTTAATTTTGTACCAGTGATGCTGCTAATGAAATTGGGTGGGTTTTTAAAAATCGCTTTGACTAAATCCTACTTGATTTTAATGAAAGATGACATTAGACTGACTTTTAAAAAAAAGTGTTGTTGCAAGTTGGTTTCTTCATAGCTTTTTTTTTATGATGAGTTTTGTGTAATTGCTAGGTAATTATTATTAAAAGGGGTCATGAATTTTTTTGCTGTATTTTTTTACTTTATAATAAATCCTGGGCTGCACTTGTAATGTTAGTATGATTTTTACATCATAAATGGTGACATCAAAAATGGTCATAATTTAAAAATAAAATAATATTTTTTCCTACCCTGATTTTAGCCCTCTGATTTGAAAGGGGCGTGCTGTGAGACTTAAGTGTAAACGCCCACTGCTGTGATTGGCTAAAGTCTTAACATATGAAATGGCTAAGTATTACAAGTGGCACGCTCTCGAAAACTTATACCACATTTTTGACATTACAGCTCTCAAGGTTAACTAATTGTGAAAAGTGTTGATTATAGCATTATATTTAGATCTATGGTATTAATTCAGATTGTGGCATGAAAGGTTGCAGTGATGAGTGGCCAATCACAGACATACTGAGCACATGAATGCAGTGATCTCATAATTGCAACTCGTTTTCTGCACTCTCACAAACAATGCAAACACAATGTAAATAAGAGACTCATTGATTACTACGGGAGTTCATTCAGTCACTGATTGTAAAGGGAGTGTTCTTTGATCGCTTTATATATATATATATAAATATAAATATATATAATATATTGGTTTGGTTTAGGCAAAGAACATCTGCCTGTACATGAATCATTACATACATATCAGACAACACTGGTCACAGATCAGGCATTAGAACGAACACATTCACATGTTGTGGCATATGGTTAAGTCCATATGATAAAAATCTGTTTGCAAAACCTGTCCCGAAGTTCCATCTGATTTGCCAAAGAATCTAAAGTGAATTTACTGAATACTAATAAATAATGTTCAACTGAGACATTCACACTGTTGAAAATAAATAACGATACTGGACTTTTTCACCAGTGATCCTGTATCGCTCTTCTCTCCTCGTCATTATTATGATGAAATTGAAATGATGATTTTCTTCATCATTGCAACTTTGGCCCCGCCCCCTGATGTGTTAGTGAGATGACGAGGAGAGAGGAGCAGTCTCTATCTATCTATCTATTATAGGCACATTTCACAACGAGTCGTTCTATGGGCTTGGTTTCAATAAACACTGTTTTTTGGACTAAAAAGGAAGTTTTCAGTTCTGAAACGTACAGGATATTTGAATTGTATAATGACCTCTTAAATGTCAAAAGCTCAAGGAAATTTTGATTTCTCAATTCATGACCCCTTTAAAATGTAACTGTCAACTATGGTATCTGATTTCAACTTTTTTTTTCTGATGCTCAGGATCAGGATTTTCTGGGGATTATGCTGAATATTTTGGACTCCAAGTAGATGAGGACTCTCTTGTGTACCTCATGTTGGCAAACCATATTGTGCACACTCTCAATCCAGACTGCATCACTATTGCAGAGGTAAGCCAAATGTTTTCTTCTGAAATGCACTGAACATAGAAGCTGAGCTTGAAGAGTATGAAATGTCAGCAGTTCTTTAACTGAATTGCTCCTGTTCTTATTCTGATGTTTTGAGATAACAGTAATACTACAGTATTGTCAGTTCCCAACAGCCATGGGTTATACTTAAAACTGCAAAAAATATGGATGTTTTTAAACAGCTTTCCCAGGCAATTTCCATACGACTTGTGAGCGCTATTTCAAATTTTCTGAGGTCTCTGATACCTTTGCCTGAGAAACAGAGCAGCATAAATAAGGTTGAATTATGGGTATATTTATGATATACTGTTCACTACCATTCAAAAGATTGGGTTTTTTGAAAGAAGTCTCCTGTGCTCAGCAAAGGCTGCATTTATTTGATCAATGTACAATAAAAACAGTGATGTTGTAAAATATTATTAAGTTTTAAAATAATTTTGATGAATAAAACGTTCACAAGAACAGCGTTTTTTTGTCATGGAAATCTTTTGTAACGTTATAAATATCTTTATTGTCACTTTTGATCAATTGAATCCTTGCTTAATAGTGCTAGTGAATAGCTGAATAGTATTCATTTCTTCAAATATTATTAAAAGCATAAATTAGAGGTACTACAACATATCGTCGCTATTGGGTGGAAATATCCTCATAAATGCCACTTTACAGGAAATAGGGAAAAACACTGTTTTTAAATAATTATGTGTTGTCAAAGGTAATATTGTGGCTTTATACTGTATATGGTCAGACACTTGCATGTTTAATTATTTTATTTATTTTAAATATTATTTAAATATTATCATTTTATTTGATATTTTAACCGTTTCCCAAAATCAAACTAAAATGGATTTACATGCGACCAGCGAATTTTGAACATGCGTATTTGTTGGACAATTACATCACATTTGTATCAACTTACAGGCTATAAAGTTTACTGTAGCTACGTGGTGCTCAGTTTTTTTCCTGACATTTGGCCAAAATCTCATGTTATTAAAAACAACAGGCTATTTATGACCTTATCATAGTCATAGGCAAAACTAAGACACTCTTGGCTCCTTGAATACATAAAATGTTCACCTTTATATATAGTGTTTCTTGAATAAAGAAAACGCTGTACTTATTCAAAGAATCAGTTCTTTATTTACTCTTAGATTGCAAACAAGCAGAGTCGGTCCAAACTGCGTGCAACTCTTCATTCACAATAGAGGTGATTGGAGTTATGAGGTTTGATAGTCACAAGCACTTTTTGATACTTTTCATTGGTTAAATATTTGCAAACCCACAGACAGATGTAAATGGTGACCAATAGTAATGATCAATAGAAAATAAAACCTATTGAAATGGCGAAATATGGAGATACAAGGTTTCCACCCAACAGCGACAGTATACTGGTAGTAGGGAAAAGTGGCCATACCAGAAATATTTATGTAATGCACACATTTAAGTACTGTCATACTTTAAGTAGAAAGGTGTCTCTCTTGCTGTACTGGTTACTCTGTCCTGAATAAGCGGCGGTATCATCTTAAATGACCACAATACCTTTAGTCATGGCTCGATAACCTTAATCTTGTCAACAGCGACACTGTATCCCAACTCCACAAAGACAGAATTAACCTTCAGAGTCAACGGGACACAGTGCATTAAATTAGCACTCAGTGGCTCTGTCTAAAGCCATGATTAATGAGACCACTTACTTTTTACTTACTTTGTTCTGTGTTTTGTAATTAGTGGACAGTACCCACCAGAGATATCATCTAATTCGCTTTTATGAGCTCCATTGATAGAGCTGGACGGTGAATACTAACATTTGCTTACATTGCAGGAAACAATTAAATAGCATAAAAACAGACTACAAAAATAACAAAAACTAGGACCAAAGTGCCAAAACTACTTTTTGCATTCAGCATTTAATTCAGTTTTGCAGAGCATTGCATATTATGTGATACCCTGCAGAATAGACTAACAGGGCTGGAAACCGCTGCTAATCTAGTCAATGAAATTACTAGCAAAAATGTTTTTTTTTTTTTAATTTTGTCAGCAATAACACATTTGGCTGGTCATGTGATCCTGAAATGTCCGCCCACATGAGGCGACCCACTCCATGTATATAAATAAACAAACTTTTATTAGGGCAGATATGACTGGAGTCATCATTGTGTTTTAAATTTCAAACCATATTTTCGAATACGTAAATAATTTTTAATGTCTACAAAGTTTTAAAGATGTTTTTAATGAGAGAAAAAAGACCATGTGCATATTTTAAATGTCATATGGCTTCTTAGAATGAGCACACAAGTCTTATGAATCACTTCTATAATACTTTTATGCTACTGCCATTTTGAGCCACATACCCAGTCCACACTTTATTTTTGGCTGAGTTAAATCTAACCTCTCCATATTGTTGTGTTTTTAAGAAATGCATTGTTTGTTTGTTTTTTTAAGGATGTGTCCGGTATGCCCACCCTTTGCCGTCCAGTCCAAGAAGGAGGTCTTGGTTTTGACTATCGCCTGTCCATGGCCATTCCAGACAAATGGATTCAAGTGAGTGTAACATAAAGTAATGAATAACATAAAAGAGAATGTACAATTAGCTCACTTACATTCAATGCACAGCCTTATATCTCTGACCCAACTACTGCACAGTCCTTAAAATATACAAAGATGGTGCCCTCATATTACTATAAATGGGAGAAACAATGCAACGCTCAATAAGTCCCACTAAATAAAAGAGTGAATCGGTAGTCATTGCGCGACTGCAGCTGCTGTTAGAATGTGCATTGGCTGGTCACGCCTGAAAAAATGCATGATTTGAACTTTTAGATTTATCATATTTATCATACATTTGTTGTCAGATATAATTGGTGATTTCAAATATGAAATGTAATCATAAGCTTGGTGAACAGCTTTGTAGAATGTGATGTTTCTCCATTCAAAGATATAGGAACTGTACTTGCATGACTGAAATAGCTGCCCGAGAGGCATCAAAGATAGCCGTTGAGTGAAAAGTATAAGCTGTAAAGGAACTTTAGTGCAACTGACAACTTCATTTTACTCCCATTTCAATATGTTCATGTTGGATGGTTTCAGTTTGTATGAGCCATATCGTGCTAAGTATCTCATTCATCACGCACTTGCCCTGCTTGTAATTTGAAAGCGAAACGTGTGTCTATCTTTTTCTCGGGGGAATTCGATTTGAAGATACTGTATCTAGAACCTGCTCCAAATCTAGAATGACAAGCGGCAGATCAGATAAATAGGGCATATTTCAATTTTTCTAGGCAGATTTTTATAAATTGCCATGCACTTGGAAACTAGGATGCGTTTTATACTTGAGGTCATGTTTTTTTCTGTCTTTTTGTGAGTGTGCATAATTAAAAGTATAATTATGGGCAATTCTTCAATCATTTTTCTTAATTAGGGTTTCTTCTGTGAGTTTATCTAAAGCATTCCTTTGTTCTGTGCTGTTTCTGTGGATATGCATATTAATGAAGGTCTTCTCATTATGGATAAATATATATATATAGAGAGAGATTTTGGGATTATTTTCTTTTCTTGGCAGTAGCACAAGGCAATGCACATCTATCAGACTGATCAGAGAGCCGCAGTTTATCAAACTATCAGTTTGAACGCTTTATTTGAGCCGTTTTCTTCTCATCTGATCAGTACTCTGACCCCCTCGGTGGGTTCAGCTGAATATAATAATTGGAGATTTTTCAAAAATAAATATAAAATTCTGTATCATCTGGAGTAATTAGAAACCAGTTTGGTTCATTCCATTTTTCTCTGGGAACCCTAAGTGTTCATGATGATTTTGAAGATTTTTTACACAATGTCAATGAACAAGTTTGAAATGAAAACTACACAAAAATAATTCCTTGGTCATTAAATAAATTAAATATTTGTTTTCACTGCAAATAATCGTAATATCCATTGTAAAACTAAAAACCTTGAAGGGTTAGTTCACAAAAAAACTGATTACTCTGTCATTAACCCTCATGTCATTCCAAACCCATAAGACGTTCGTTCATCTTCGGAGCACAAATGGAGATCATTTTTGTTCCTCAGTTGTGCACACATTTAGGCTTTTATTTACATATAAACATTTATCAACTCACACATCACACATTAATATTAATATGCATATCCACAGAAACAGCACAGAACAAATGAATGCTTTAGATAAACTCACAGAAGAAACCCTAATTAAGAAAAATGATTGAAGAATTGCCCATAATTATACTTTTAATTATGCACACTCACAAAAAGACAGAAAAAAAGGGCCACTCAACAGAGACTGCATTACTGTCTGTCACTGAAGCCCTGCGGATGGCAAAAGCTGCTTCCAGATCATCAGTCCTAATCCTCCTCGATCTATCTGCTGCATTTGACACAGTGAATCACCAGATTCTTCTGTCCACCCTCTCATCACTAGGCATCACAGGGACTCCACTCCACTGGTTTGAGTCTTACCTCACAGGTAGGTCTTTCAAGGTTGCCTGGAGAGGTGAGGTATCCAAAGCACATCAACTGACCACGGGGGTTCCTCAGGGCTCAGTGCTGGGACCTCTACTCTTCTCCATTTACACTACGTCACTGGGACCCATCATACAGGCACATGGCTTCTCATACCATTGCTATGCTGATGACACTCAACTCTATCTTTCATTTAAACCAGATGACCCCACAGTAGATGGACGCCTCTCAAGCTGTCTGGCAGACATCTCGGCATGGATTAAAGAACACTACCTTCAACTCAACCTGGCAAAGACTGAGCTTCTCGTCTTCCCTGCCAATCCGACTCTACAACACAACTTCACCATCCAGCAAGGTTCATCTCTGATTACCCCCTCAGGGTCGGTCAGAAATCTTGGTGTAATCTTTGACGACCAGCTGTCCTTCAAAGACCACATTTCAAAGACAGCTCGATCATGCAGGTTTGCTCTGCACAACATCAGGAAGATCAGACCGTTCCTTACAGAGCATGCAACACAACTTCGTCCAGGCCCTTGTCATTTCTAGGCTTGACTACTGCAATGCGCTTCTGGCTGGTCTTCCATCGTGTTCAATCAAAACTCTTCAATTGATTCAGAATGCTGCAGCACGTCTTGTATTCAATGAGCCCAAAAGGGCCCATGTCACACCTCTCTTCATCTCTCTGCACTGGCTGCCACTTGATGCCCGCATCAAGTTCAAGGCCTTGACACTCGCTTATGGATCCACGACAGGCTCGGCACCAGCATATTTCGAATCGCTCCTACGAGTCTACACCCCTACCAGAAGCCTTCGCTCAGGTAAGGAGCGTAGGCTTATGGTACCATCACAGAGAGGCATGAAATCCCTCTCCAGAACTTTTCATTCACCGCTCCTGGCTGGTGGAACAATCTTCCTACCTCCATCCGGATGGCAGAATCACTGTCATCATTCAAAAGACAGCTAAAACTCATCTCTTCTGTGAACACTTATCATAAAAAAAAAAAAAAAAAAAAACTCTTCTCTTTTATTCCTTCCTTATTCTAGCTTAAGCTTATTCTATGTAATATCCAAAACTTGGTATTTAAGGCATTGTTTGCGTTTTGCGCCTATTCATGACCGATCGCTTCCTGTACTCCTATGTTGTAAGTCGCTTTGGATAAAAGCGTCTGCTAAATGCCTAAATGTAAAATGTAAATGTAACATCAGTTGTGGTAAACAAGCTCCAGCATGTTCGCTTGACATGTGAGAACCAATGTGGTTTGGGCTTCCACAAGAACCAGTGAGGTTCATTCTCGTGTTACGCAGCACTTTGAGCTTCAGCAAGGACCAATGAGGTTCATTCTCATGTTACGCAGCACGTTTGAGCTTCTTCAAGAACCAATGAGGTTCATTCTCATGTTACACAGCACGTTTGAGCTTCAGCAAGGACCAATGAGGTTCATTCCTCGTGTTACGTTTGTGTATTACAATATAAAAGAACTGTTTTCTATTTGAATATATTTTAAAATATTACTTATTCCTGTGAATTTTCAGCATCATTGCTCCAGTCTTCAGTGTCACATGATCCTTCAGAAATCATTTTAATATTTCTTACTTTATTATCAATGTTGACAATAGTTTTGCTTAATATTTGATATTATCAGAATTCTTTGATGAATAGAAAGTTGAAAAGAACAGGGTTTATTTAAAATTAAATTCTTTTATACAAAAAGTCACTTTTGATTAACTTAATCCATCCTACTTACCATGTATTTTTGTAAAGTGTTGACACGGTTATATGAACATCAAAACAATCTTGTATTAATTAAATGTTCAGGAATCAGGAAATTTGTACATATGGGTCAGTTTTATTAAAAACATCTAAGATCGTTTTGAGTTGTGAAAAAAAGTTGAATTTAATAATTATATTCTATGTGCTTAAAGGTTTCATTGAAAGGTTCAGTTCTTACAAGGTTTTTTTTTTCTCTCTTACATTTTGTTACATTCCTGTCCGCATTCTAGTTTACCTTGACAGTCTTCTACAGTAAAAGGCAAAAAAAAAGGTGTATGTGCCCTGTGCACTTCAGAGGTGACTGTTGGTGCTGAGCGCACAGCCTCCATGGAGAATCGGCATGTATTTTAAACAAGGCTACCCAGAATACAAGGCTTTTTACAAGACCAGCAGCATCGGGCCGTGTGGTTGCCTTTGCCCCATATGACCCTCTGCGGCTCCGCTCCAGCAGGCTGATTCACTGCTGCACTCTCCATGCACAAAGGTGTCCACTTCACTGACTCTGGATCAGTGTTTAGAATGGCATAAAGGCTGCTGCTTGCTGCTTTTTAACTTTTGCTTTCTTCATATGACATTGCCCAGCATGCAGTATTTATTTGGGGCTTTTCATCCGACACCGCTATCGATTTCAGACTGCACTTTGAGGGCACTCGGATGACTTGGAGTTTGTGTTAAGGAAGAAGAAGAATGCATGGAGATGTGTGCATACGAGTGTTTGACTCATATCTATGTATATGAGCCAATATATTTTTGACAAGGAAGTTGATGGTCCCCTGCTCTGAGGTCTGTCAAAAACAACAGCAAACCTTCTGGATGCACTGAATCTCTCTCTCTCTCTCTCTCTCTCTCTCTCTCTCTCTCTCTCTCTCTCTCTCTAAAATACGGTTTGTATGGTATAAAATGCATTACGCCTATGGAATGTCCCCATAAAACATGGAAACACAACGTGTGTGTGTGTGTGTGTAGGTGTGTTTTGGGGTGAAATATAACCTTTACTTCTTTATGACAGGTTTTTTAGCGATCACCTTAAAAGAGTAAACTGGTAGTTGGTGTTCCAACTGGGCAGCATTGCCTGCAGAAACACTCTCATAGACGCACAGGTTCTAGCCCTGCTTTTAGTGTCGCCCAACCTGTCTGATTAATCCGACCTCTGAGCCCGCAATAGCAACCCGACTACATCCTAGAGCCTTTGAGAAATTAAGATGTCCTAATAAGAGAAGCAGATAAGGCTTGCAGCACAAGTTTGCCTGATTTGATCTGATTACCACTCTGAAACGCTGTCGCTTCCAATGGATAGCATAACAAAAGCCCTCTAATTTAGCCAGTGCCCTTCTGTCCGAGTCCAACAAATTGAAATGTAATGGAAACAATTAGAGCAAGTGAAGAATGCCTTACATGCTGGCGTCTCACAAGGACGAGAACAGCCAGGAAAACGAAGCTCGGCTCTGTTTCCCAGCTTAACATACACATTAACTTGCAATTGGTCTGAAGTCACCTCTGTCTGTGGTGCTCTCCATCTCAAGATGTTTGGTCTGATATAAAAGTCCATTAAAGAGATAGTTGACCCCAAAATTACAATTCTTCATTATTATTTTGTCAATATTTACTCACCTTAATGTCTTTCCAAATTCCTATGATTTTTCACACACCAAGCTGAATTTGATGTGAAGGAACGTTTTGTATTTTTACATAGTTGGCAGAAAAATAGAAAGTGAATGCATTCTAATAAATGCTGGGTTAAAAACAACCCAAGTTGGGTTGAAAATGGACAAACCCAGCAATTGGGTTGTTTGAACCCAGCGAATGGGTTTAATTAAAACAACCCATTCACTGGGTTAAAACAACCCAATTGCTGGGTTTGCCCATTTTCAACCCAACTTGGGTTGTTTTTAACCCAGCATTTTTTAAAGTATGTGTGCATATTTAAAAACAAATATTATTTGCAAATGTTTACATCAGAACTGGAACTTTTACCATTCTTATTTCTTTTTTTATATCCTTAAATCCCTTTTAATCCTTACATAAATGCTGGTATTGACAGATATTTTCTTACAGGCAGGCGCAGAACACATGTGCTATTGACAGTCACCTGTAGTCCTTTTGGTGTGTTCATGCACAGCTTGTCGCCCGAGACGCCGACACGAGGCGACAACACAGTCAGCTAGTTCTTGAACATCGACTTGGTGTGTCATGGCCTTTAGATTCCAGAATATTCCTTTAAGACTGACTAGAGATTTCAAGCTTTTAAAAGCACACAGCTCCATTCATTGTAATAGCGTGGCAAAGATCAACCAGCACATTCTTCGTAATTTCTTTCTTTTTCTCACAGAAGTCATGATTGTTTGGGTGACAGAATTTTCATTTTTGGGTGAAATATCCCATTTAAGCTAGGGTAGGCAATGATTTTCATGTACACACTTTTTGTTATACTGGTTGAAGCTCTCTTCACATCCTGATAGCAATCAATAATAGAAGTGATCTTCTATGGAAGTCTCAGGACCAAAAAAATGTCATCCAATCGTTGCATACAGTCCGAATGCAATGATAGGATGTCCTAGCTGGCTGTCAACATATGAATTTGCATACTTCCATGCACAGACAGACAGTCACAGAGTGCCGCAAACAAAAACTAAATGTGAATTTTACTTAAATATTACTAATATTCAAATTATATTTGGATTTAAAAGCCATAATTACAGTTAGTGGGAAAACGACACAGCGGAATGAATAAACCCTCCACAAAGTCTTGAGACATGCTTTTAAAAATCTTTCTAAACATGAGGCTCTCTTGTGCGAGATGCCTGTCTAGCACGTTTACATAGAAAGCAATCGAAAAGGAGCGCAGAAAATGCGTTATGTGTGAACAGCATAGTTACGGTTTTGACGTAACAAAGATATTCTCTGCATTGAGCTTCTCTATTTCTGTAATGTTTTGCATCTAGCACCGCATCTAGTGGGTTCAACTGGATAGGCTATCAAAAACATAAAAAAGCACAACAACGACATTTTTGCGTCCATTCGTTTTTCCTTTTTAAAACCAGAAATTAAATATGGAAAATGTGGTTTCTTCCTTTTTTATTTTAACACTGATGAATAGAATTAGCAGATACAAGTTCATTTTCCATATGCAATATACTTATTTTGTTGAAAATAATATAAATGATAAACAACTTAATTTCTAGAGTTGTGCATCACACTGAAGTGGCCTTTAGTGCTTTTTTCCTCTGGCGTCAATAGAATGACTCGCATCAAGAGCTTAAAAAGATGACAGATTCATTTTATTCATTAAATTATTATTATTACATTTATATTTTAACCTAAACATGACCATTTCTAAACCTTATAGCCTCTTGTTTAGTGCTCCAACACATTATCGAGTTCCTGCTTGTGGTCTCAATCCTGTCCTTTTGCTTTTTACTCTGTTTTGTATGAAAACAGGCCCATTTCTGTGGCTTTTTTGTCTGTCTGTTAGGTGTTTTATATTGTTTTACATCGAGAAATTGTTAAGGATTAGGAGTCGCTTTATATTCTATAGCATACGCTATGTCTTGCTGTTCAAATGGAAAATATACCAATGATGACAAAATTATACCCCAATATGTATGAAGACAAAATTCCCATACTCTTTGCTTCAGTGGAGGAGGCGATCAGAAGCATACCGCTAAGACAACAGCAACGTAAACAAAGGGGAAGGGCAATATTTTTAAGTTAATGTGTGAAAAAACGCTGAACCTTGCCTTCATATTCGGCCTGACCTGTTTCTCTGTATAGCTTTATTGGGCTTTTAATATCACTGTCTTAATGCATTAGCGTTTTGTTCATAACTGTATTTTATTTTCTAGGAAAACTCTTAACTTGTTTTTTATTGTGTTCATGGGCTCATCTGCTTGTCTGTACATATGCTTTATTTATACGGTGTGTAGCCTACTAAATTTGCTCCTCCAATATCACTGCAGTACATTAAGCCACGTTAAGGGTGCTTTCACACTAGCACTTTTGGTTTGCACCCGGGTTCGATAGCTGCTGCATTTGCATCCCTCGCAATGCCGTGACATAGGCCTATATGTTCACGCTAGTGAGTGGGTTTTTATGTTGCTATGCAATTGTGCATTATGTCAAATCATTTATTTCCATCTCTGTGTCAATATGACGGAGTTATGAGAGAGTTCTCACTCAAAGGAGAGACCGATAGAATCTAGAATCAGACAGAAATTAAACTGTCAGATGATAATTGTGGGGAAGCTGTGTGGTATGGAATGCCAGGAGATAAACAGAGAAGAACCGCTTCACATTTGGCCCTCTGCACCTCACAATCATTAGGGGTTGCATTTCTCAGCGTGCTCCATTTTGGCGTCCTCTCTCATTAGATTAATGGCACTCCATTGACTTAACCATCTAAAGCGGACTATATTTTAGGGTGGACTATTTAATGCTTTCAAAGTACTTATTTATTATAAAAGAAACAATGCTCCCTGAAGTTTCACAATAAGGGATTTTTCTGAGACATTAAACAATACCACTTTTGAATTTTTTCTCTCTACATTTACATACTATATTCATCATCGAAGAGATAAAATGATCAGAATTACATGACAGTGGTGGTCACCTCACCAAATCCCGCTTAAAACAAGACTGTCATGGCATGAACAATTAAAGTGGAAAAATGTCACTGTTGTCAAAGTTGCTTAACTATTTTACTGATAAAATCGTCAGACCAGCGCTGACAACGTTTCTCTGTGAACATGTGTCTGTACTGTATGTGTGTGCGTTTGAGTGGGAGAGAGGGCGGGCGAAAGAGATGTGCTTTCAATACATAATAAAATGTAATACTGTGGCCAAAAAAACATGGAAATTATCCTGTTGTTTAATATATTTATTTGCTTGTTCAGTGTCATTGTGGGTTTTGGTTCTTTTGCTGTTGTAGACTTTGAAGACATTTGAAATAACTGAAACTTGGTGAAGTGATACCAACGTGGTCAATAACTACCTGGAACTACTTTAGCCGTGTGCTTCCCTGAAAAGAAATTACACACCTTGGAATGTTCATCAACCAATCAGATTCGAGCATTCAATAGCACCGAATTGTAATTAAAGCTGCAGTCCGTAGTTTTTCCTCTTTGTCGCCATCTCTGTTTTGAAATCTGCAACTGCAGTTATTCGCGGAATGATCAACTGTACGTGAGCTGTGCCTCGGCACCGCACAGCGCGTATGAATACAATATTTTGAGGAGAATGTGCGTCTGTCAGGAGAAGGGCTGTCAGTCACCGCGCCGGTGTGGAGATTGTCATTCGAATCACAGATTCTACTGTTTGAACGTATGACCAACATAAGAATGTAATCTGAACATGTAAGCAGCTAACATCCACTTTTGTGCTGACCAACTAGGCCTACGTGGGAAAAGCATTGCAATAAATTGTGATGATTAAATCTAACGATCGCTTATCATATCACGTCAAACCATGCAAATTATACTTTGTTTTCAAATTGTTAATATTAATAACATCAGCATTGCGTGACTACACTTAATGTGTATTAGAACTAACGTTACCTGTAGTTCAGTTTCCATTTCTGTGCAGTCTCATTTCTAATCGTCATCAACAAATTAATGTGGAGTAGAGGTGAACTGCTTCGTCTCATAGCTAGCACAAAATAATGGATATTTACCGTAATGCACGTAGAAAAAAAGAGAAAGGCACAACAAAGGAAACTCCGTAACTTTTACTGTATGAATTAAGCGAAGTGTGCTACTGTTAATAACCATTGAAATGTCTGACCTGTCCAGCAGACAAAACTGTCTCTGCATCCGTTTTGAACCCCTTCAAAGAGTTAATTTTACAACGGGCGATTCTTCAGATGTCACTGTCACTGATTGAGTTTTCAACCATTCTGGATCTGCTATCAAATGTATAAGTTAAATTATATCAAGCACTGTGAGAAAAGACTATAAATGATGTGTACAGATGTGACGCAATGGCGCAAAGATATGATCGAATCTCCCGCGGAAATCCACCAGTACCACTGGAATTAAAAACATTATTACAAGCTTACCGTTGTAAATCAAGCAGATCGTTTTGAACACTGGCTGGTTATGTACTTGCTCAACAATTGTTTTTGGATCATTTTTAACCCAAAAATGTTACGGACTGCTGCTTTAAGAATAATTTACAGTTCTGGGATGAAGTGATCAGAATTTTTTCAAGATTTAAGTGCATTATAAAAAATTCATATACTCCAATTTTAGGAAAAAGAACAATATACTTATGATGATTATTATTATTGGCTTGATCCAGAGCCCCTAAGAATCAAAGATCAACTGGAACATAATCAAAATATATCACAAAGTAGCATATAAGATTAGAAATCAAAATGTACAATTGGAACCATGTCTGTTAATACAAAGAAAAAAAAATGCTGCTTCAATTTTGCATAGGCAAATGCTTAAGAGTCTACGATTGTGACATGTTTTTAGCATGTTAGATGTTTGTTAACAGTTCTTTTAACCCTGATGGAGTGTATAGCTTTTCATCTCTTAAACAAGGAAGACATATCATGGCATGACAATGTCTAGATTCATCAGGCTCAAACTGTGAAAGAATGGTTGGGAGGAAGCACAAACATTTTCACACATGAATTGGCACCTCTGGGTCCAGACCTTAAATTCATTGAAAGTCTTTGGGGATGTGCTGGAGAAGACTTTACAGAATGCTTGACTCTTGCATTGTCAATACAAGAACTTGACCAAAAGTTGATGCCCCTCTTCCCCTCTTTATGGAAATAAATGTTGTGATGCTATTTTTTTATGTTAATATTGTTTTTACTTCAACAATAACATTTTATTAGTATTATTATTAAGAATAAAAATAATAATAATTGTTGTTGTTATTATACTGTATGTTCTAATCATTCTTTTTTTTTCTTTTTCACAATTTAGTTTGGATTTCTTTCTGGCCTTTGACATTTATTGGCTGAATGGGAAAAAAACATAATTTTATTTTTAATAATAATAACAATAATGAAATTATCATTATTCTTAATGTTATTATTGGTATAGACATTATTTAACCAATTGTGTGTTTCCGTTTGGCCATTGTCCATTCTTTTCCAGTAACCTGCAATCAACATAAACACTGTTATACAACAACCTGTAATGCCATGTTTGAATATAAGATGTTTTGAAGGTGTCACATGGTGTGATTCAGAGGTTTCCCGAACAGAACAAACCCTGAATGATAAATAAAGAGATGGCTGAAGATGAAGAGCGATGGCTTTCAGTTTTCGTTTCAGCAGACTCTTCATTGCAGCGGTAGTGACAGTTACAACACCCCTTCCTTTTTTGTCTCTCCATTGATTGTTTGGCTGTGGGCTAATATAAAGGTTTTCCTGCGTGTCAGTCAGCTGTCAGGCCCAATCTCACCCAGCACATGGCTGCCTGTCACTCTCATGGGCTTCCCGATGCTGTCAGTCAGACAGTGCACCGTGGACTGCATAGGGGCCTGTGGGGTGGGTGTTGTGTATGTGTGTGAGGCAAAGACACACAACATCATCAGATTGCCATGAATGATGTGAGGAATACAAAAAAGTCTTTCCTTCTCCCTCGTTTGCCGTTGGAAAGTTGCTGATGTGTAAAACTTGAGATGTTGTCAGTAAAACTAGACAACTCTGTGTTTTTACTGTAAAGGATGTTTCTCTGTCAGATGGGGCTTGTATTGTTTCCTGAATTTTCCTCACTACTAAATATTCCACGGTCAACTATTAGTGGAATTATAACAAAGTGGAAGCAATTGGGAACAACAGCAACTCAGCCACGAAGTGATAGACCACGTAAAATCACAGAGCGGAGTCAGCACAAATCAACAGTTGTATTTGTTAACATTAATGCATAGTGAACTAACATGAACAATGACCGACTGTATTTTATTAACTTATATTAGCAAAGATTAATATACTAACAAATGTGTTGCTCGTGGATAGTTCATGTTAGTTAATACATTAATGTTATAAATGAGACCTTATTATTATGAGACCCTAAGTGTTAACAATATTATTAATACATGATTTGAGATTTAATGTTAAATTTGCCATTATTACAAAGTGCATTGTTTAACACTGTACTTAAGTGTGTTATGAAATAGTAAAACAGTGACATTTTAAGTGCACTCAACACTGAAAAAATAAATAAATGTGTTGCATTTACATGCTTTAATTGTGTAAATTGGTCCCACATGAATCAATTAAGTTAAACAAACATAATTTGTTCATGTAACTTCAACATCATGGAATGAATACATTTTAAGTGACCCCATAAGTAGATTCAAAGTGAATTTTATATGGCTCTCTGACATGAATCAGGCATTCAATTTCATATATTCATTCGTCCAGTTCAATTTGATATGATTTAATGTTACACAGCTGAATTACAAGCTAGTTGACAAACTTTTAGCTAGTAATAGCACTCATTAGCATCTTAAATTTGTGGACTTATACAACTAATGTCATAATGGCTTTGCTAAAGGAGCTTTTAGTGCTTACACTCTAAAAAATGCTGGGTAAAAAAAACAACCCAATGTTGGGTCAGATATGGACTAGCCCAGCAATTGGGTTGTTTTAACCCAGCTATTGGGTTTCCTTAAGCAAACATTTAACCCAACTACAGAGTTAAAACAACCCAGCTGCACGGGTTAGTCCATATTTGACCCAACATTGGGTTAAAACAAGCACTAAAAGCTCCTTCAGCAAAGCCATTATGACATTAGTTGTACAAGTCCACAAATGCTCCACTCTTCTCCACAATGGTAACCCACTGTAATATAAATTGTTCTATTCATTCCAACGGAATTAAAATCAAATGGATTAAATTTAAATTTGAATTATATGTAATTTAACTGAACACAATTAAATTAAGTTAGGAAAAAAAATTATAGCAAATGTGTTGCTTTAGCTCATTTTAACTAAGCAATCTGAACAATCTGCACAAGCAGTACAATTAAGCACACTTTTTATTATTATTATTTTTTTAGAGTAGACATTTTGTTTTTGCACTCTAAAATGTGGGTGTTTGAATCACATCCTTTTTTGCTAAATAAAGTTGCATTCATGACAGGTTTTCAAATTCGTGTTGGACACGCTGTCTTTGAGTTGTTCTGTCTTCCCACAAGCTGAACATCTCTGTTCTGTTCCAGTGATATATTCTCACTGTAAGAGGATGAGATGTGCGGACCGTCACAGGGCTAAGGGTGAATAGTAAAGTTGGAAGACATTTGAGTTAGAGTTGGATGATGAATTGTGGTGAGAAAAGTCTCAGCTTTAGGAGCAGAGGATGTTGACTCTTTCCATTCATAGGGTGGGATGGCTGACAGATGCCTCTATAATGACTTCCTCACAGTATTTCTTTTCATTAGCATACAGCTTTCCTGTTATCTCACCATGTGATGGTATGCTATTATTGGTGGTTTGTGCAGCATTGAATGTGATCATCTCATGGATGACTTTTTTGGGGGGATTGACCTTAATTATATAAAAATTAAGATAATATCATAATATTTTTCATTTACCCTCATGACGTTCCATACAACTCTGGGTAGAGTTGCACCAGCAGTTTTTAAAGTCCCACTGCATACTTAAGTTCTAGTTAGATTTGTAACCAACTGTATACCTAATTTGGGTGTGCCATTAGCAGGTTGTAAGCTTTCCCTGAAGAAATTCATAAAATATGACGTTTACATGCAGCCTTCAAAAAGCAGGCTTCACATTTATATACAGAAGTAGTGTTTGATAAATCATCACTAACAAGTTAACTGTTTCATTTTATCATTTTGTGGAAATGGTAAAAAAATAAATAATAATAATAATTTCCTTTTAATATGGTGCATAAATTAATGTATGGTATATGCAAATTTATAATTTTATATTATAAAAATACTTATAAAAAAAAGTATTTTATTTATATAGCATATTTAGTGTGTAAATAATATACTAGGGATACATTTAGGAAAATGTATATTATAGATATTTAAAATGAATAAAAAGGATGCTCACATTTGCAAAAAATATTTAATAATTTATTATGAACAAGTATATTGAAATATGTAAATATTATGCATGGAATACATTTAGGAAAATGTATAATATTTTTTTGTACATTTCTTTATTACTTTTATAATTTGTATAATTTATTTACATTTATTTAATGCTTTTTTTAAATAGTATATTGGAATTATTGTACGTTTCTTTATTACTTGCATTATTTAAAACATTTATTAAGCCAGAAAATATGCAAATATTGTTCAGGAACCATATTTAAATGACGGTGCACTGTTTAGATCAAGTTTGTTCTAAAGAGCCACTACCAACCCTCTTACTCGCATAATGTAGGATGTAAATTGAAAATGCGCATATTGAAATTGCACATATGAGTGCTATGGCTGAGGGAAAGACATCAATTTCAGGTCTAGCCTTTTGTCCATTGTTTTGTTCATCACAGCTACGCATTGAAACAAGTAGTTACTGGGAAAGCTACTGTGCTTTGAAAACAACTGAGCTGCTGTCCTGGCAACTGAAAAGCGAAGTTAAATCGGAAGCGTTGCTACTTTGAGTTGGTTGGGGACATTTTCTCTGAAATGGCTATCCTCAGAAAATTGAGATGAGAAAAAAAATCAATATTACTCAAATAAAATAAACAAGAACATGATCGTCCTAATCTCTTTCATAATCTCACTGTAGAGTGCATTACTGCGGTATGATGGATTCATATACTTTAGAAATGGCGCCCAGGCTGCCAGATGAAAATGAAATCCGGCTTTCAGCTAGACTAGCAATGGACATGGATGTTTAGGTCAAAGTACTGAACAATTGACTAGAGAACAAGAAAAGATGGAAGCCCTTTATATTGTGAGATAACTGTTTCTTCTCCTCTCCGTTCACCTTTCCATTTATTTATTCGTTCTCTTCCATTCTTAGATCCTTAAGGAATTCAAGGACGAAGATTGGAACATGGGAAACATTGTGTTCACGATGACCAACAGACGTTACGGCGAGAAATGCATTGCTTACGCCGAGAGCCATGACCAGGTACTGCCGCCAAGATACCTTCATTTCTCCAGCATGGACTAAAGGAAATGTAATCAATGTGTCATTGGGAATGGAAATTGATGTTAAAACAGGTTGTAGTCCTCTAGGGAAGAGGGGGAAATGAGAAATTAACACATCCATCCTTACATTCTAAAGCCACAAATAGAAGCGATTGTTGTTGTTTTTCTCCTGTCTTTCTTTGTTCTCTTTGTTTTTCCCTCTGTGTTCTGTTTCCAAGGTCTGGGAATAACGATTTGTGCTACTCAATATGAGACACTTGAGTGAGTTGAAACGTGCTAAAACTAGTAAAACTTTACTTTGACACTTCATCAATAGACCGACTGTTTAGCATTGCAGTAAAGTTTCCATTGAATGGGCAGATGTGTCTTAAAATATTAACGGATTTTGGGACCTTGGCTCTGCAGTTGCAACTTATTGAGCTGTGGTGCCTTATATAGGTAATGGTAGTTCAAATCCAAAACATTTCTTGATCTAGTTTGTCCTTCTTATCTGATTCATTTCATCCTGTGTCTCACTATTGGAAAAAGTCCAAAGAGTCAAATGGAATGATTTTAGCATGACAAGCTTAGTGGTGTTTAAGGCAAACATCACTACTGCTATTAATTATACTTTTGTTTATGGATCTTTTAAGTGAATTAAAGAGTTGAAAATTGTGTTGTTAATTCCTCACCCTCATGTTGTTTCAAACCCCTAAGACATTCGTTCATCTTCAGAACACAAATGAAGATATTTTTTATGAAATCCGAGAGATTTCTGTCCCTCCATTGACAGTCTACTTAACTACCAATTTGACACTTCAAGAAGTTTTTAAAGAGATCATAAAATGAATCCATAAGAATCAATCAGGTTTAGTCCAAATTTTCTGAAGAAACTTGATTGCTTTAAATGATGAACAGACATCTTTTATTCACACATTAACATTGATCAGTGAACATAAACAGAAGCTCAGCCTGTTTGATGCACGAGAACTTGCTGAAGCTCAAACGTGCTGTGTAACTCTAGAATGAACCTCATTGGTTCTTGCTGAAGCTCAAACGTGCTGCGTAACGCGAGAATGAACCTCATTGGTTCTTGCTGAAGCTCAAACATGCTGTGTAACTCTAGAATGAACCTCATTGGTTCTTGCAGAAGCTCAAACGTGCTGCGTAACGCGAGAATGAACCTCATTGGTTCTTGCTGAAGCTCAAACGTGCTGCGTAACACTAGAATGAACCTCATTGGTTCTTGCTGAAGCTCAAACATGCTGTGTAACTCTAGAATGAACCTCATTGGTTCTTGCAGAAGCTCAAATGTGCTGCGTAACGCGAGAATGAACCTCATTGGTTCTTGCTGAAGCTCAAACGTGCTGCGTAACGCGAGAATGAACCTCATTGGTTCTTGCAGAAGCTCAAACGCGTGCTGCGTAACGCGAGAATGAACCTCATTGGTTCTTGCTGAAGCTCAAACGCTGCGAACGCGAATGAACCTCATTGGTTCTTGCAGAAGCTCAAACGTGCTGCGTAACGCGAGAATGAACCTCATTGGTTCTTGTTGAAGCTCAAACGTGCTGCGTAACACTAGAATGAACCTCATTGGTTCTTGCTGAAGCTCAAACGCGTGCGTAACACGAGAATGAACCTCATTGGTTCTTGCTGAAGCTCAAGCGTGCGAACGCACAAGAATGAACCTCATTGGTTCTTGCTGAAGCTCAAACGCGTGCGTAACACGAGAATGAACCTCATTGGTTCTTGCTGAAGCTCAAACGTGCTGCGTAACACACAAGAATGAACCTCATTGGTTCTTGCTGAAGCTCAAACGTGCTGCGTAACACACAAGAATGAACCTCATTGGTTCTTGCTGAAGCTCAAACGCGTGCTGCGTAACGCGAGAAGGAACCTCATTGGTTCTTGCTGAAGCTCAAACGTGCTGCGTAACACGAGAATGAACCTCATTGGTTCTTGCGGAAGCTCAAACGGGCTGCGTAACACGAGAATGAACCTCATTGGTTCTTGCTGAAGCTCAAACGGGCTGCGTAACACGAGAATGAACCTCATTGGTTCTTGCGGGAGCTCAAACGTGCTGCATAACACGAGAATGAACCTCATTGGTTCTTGCTGAAGCTCAAACATGCTGCGTAACACAATAATGAACCTCATTGGCTCATGCGGAAGCTCAAACGTGCTGCGTAACACGATAATGAACCTCATTGTTTCTCGCGAGCGAACATGCTTGAGCTTCTGATTTTCATAACTGATGTGTGAGTTGATGAATGTTTACATGTGAATAAAAGCCTAAATTCAATCTGTTCATCAGAGCGATCGTTTCTTCAGAAATTTTGGACTAAACCGCTCAGTTCATATGGATTAGTTTTACGATTTCTTTATGAACTTTTTGAAGCATCAAAGTGTTAGTTGCGTAACTGTCACCAGAGTGACCGAAATCTCTTAGATATTCATTTGTATTCCGAAGATGAATGAAAGTCTTACAGGGTGGAAACAACATGAGGCTGAGTAATTAATGACAGAATGTTCATTGTGGGTGAACTAACTAATCAAGCTATTGTGCAATTACGGTATATAGTCCATGCTAACATGCAGTTTTGCATCATTACAATCAGACCAGTATTCAGTCATAGTCCCATATGCTGTTTTTTTTTTTAATTAGTACAAAACAAATTGTTGTTGTTTTTGTTCCCCCCAATAACAAGAGCAACCAATCAAAAGCTATTCACCAATCTGCAAACAATTCACTAATGCGCCGTTCATGCTCATATTGTTGATCTGCCTGTCAGGCCCTGGTGGGAGACAAAACGCTGGCCTTCTGGCTGATGGACAAGGATATGTACACCAACATGAGTTCTTTGATTCCAATGAACTCCGTTATTGATCGGGGGATCCAGCTCCACAAGATGATCCGACTGCTTACCCACAGCCTGGGAGGGGAGGGCTACCTGAACTTCATGGGTGAGTCCTTGCAGAATGTTTGAAAAACTAGTCTATACATATTTTTCATGTGCAAGATGTTGGTGCATTATCTGTACAACAATGTAACAACAACAAAAACAAATGTTAAGAATATATAGGATATAGGTTAAGGATATATATATATCATTTATCCTTTGATTATATAATATAGGGAGGTGTTTGTTTTTTTTGTTTGTTTTTTTTTGTATTCCGTCTTTTTGTAACATTCATTAGATATGTTTGATAAACTATTGTCTAACATTAAACTAACTTATGAAAAGTAGCTGTTTTTGAAAACAGCAAATAGTACTCCTGTGATTTTGGTGATTTTGGCCTGTCCCACCTCCGATCTTGTATCCAACAATTAAAATAATACAGCATAACCTCACATATTTAATAATATAAGTTTATCAATAACTACAAACTATTATTTGGTCTTTCTAGTCCCTAATTTTGGCAAAATAGGCAAACCTGATAATATCATTTTGGCAGCTTTTTCTCTTGTTGTTGTTTGTTTGATTAATTTTGTTCTATTGTTTTCACACATGCCTTCAATTTTGAAACCTGCATGATGTTTATATAGTACATTAGTATGTGTTTTTGATGATATTAACCATTAGCCGAATAGATTTTTAGGTATTGTTTTAGCAAGCTCACATTCAGATCTGGCTCCATTTTCGCATTTAATTACACTCCAATCAACATTGTCATCCATTTAATAGCTCTATTTAGGTTTGGCTCAGTTGTTTGTAATATTTATGAAGTAGTCAATTATTGCTGGAAGTGGTTGGTCAGTAGTCAGCCCAAACAGTGTACTAGCCCCACCTGCTGACCAGGTGCTGGCGATGTACTACCTGTATTACATGTGTGAATCTCCACTGAACCAGTTCAGTTTAAAAGAGACCGATTTTTCCCCCAACCAAGGCTATATTCATCACACACACACGCACACAACCAAAACCCCACAGATTACCTTGTGTTTGTGAGCATATGGGCAGATTCATCCATGATACACACTGCAGGTCTGTTATTGTTTACTGCTGTTCTTGTTCTGCCAATACCACTAAGAGTAATGACAGCTACAGATGTGGGCTGCCTGATGCGGACACTTTCTACTCTCTACTTGTAGTATATCTGTAAAAAGCTTTTGTCTACTTTGTGAAAATACTCACCTAATGGTGTTGTGCCCCAGCTGTATATATTTTTCTGTCGGTTAAGCCTCTAACAGCCAAAAGGCTTGAAGAATGTGAAAGTAAAGAGACATCAGGTATGTTTGCTTGCAAGAAAACATACTTGGTTGAGCTCTAAGAGATTGTGAAGTGCAAACATCATATTAGGAGCTTTTCTCTTTTATGTCTAAAACTAAAACATTGTATATTTTTAAAAAAATGATTGTAGTATTTTATTGTATTTTTTTATTTGTTGTTGTTGTTGTTGTTTTTTTCAAGTCTTAAGTTTTAATTCCAAGATGTGAAACAGGGAAATGTTAAAGTCAATGCCCTCTACGGAGGACAACATTTGCTGGGTCTCCGGATCATTAAAACGTATCTAGACTTGAATTATTCGTCCCAATTAAACTTTTAGTACAACAGTAATTAAGTGCTCTGCATTACCCAAGTTTAGACATGCTTATTCCTAAAATAAATGACATAAAAATGTCCCACAAAAAAATGAAAAGCAAATGAATCAACTTTCAATGGGAATTTTAGGTTTCTGCCGCATTTATTGCTTATTGAATAAAAATAAATAAATAAATCCTCTAAAGTTGACTTTTCATGGTCTTTATAAAATGAAGGTAACCAATAAGCCAAAGCGAGAAGACAACAAATGGTAAATACAGGACGATGTGTCATGTCAATGGATCAATGGCTGTGAAGTCATTTAGCCAGTGCAAAGCAAGAACAAATTGTTTGAGCAAGCAAATCAATTTGAGCTACCCTCAACTCTGCGAAGCCCATCTATTTACTCTCTAGTGGCAGAAGATGCTTGCAAAGTAAAAGGCCACAAAGAAATGACGGCCATGTTTGCAATGCAGAAAGAAGATGAGTGCTGTGAGGCAGAGACTAGACATTATAACACACTCGCGAGGCGGCAATGAAACGGCTCAGTGGTTTCATCATTAAATCAGCAGGTGGAGAGTGAGATGAATGTACGCTTGACTTTCAGAGATGGAGAAAAACTTCTGGATCACCTTCAGAAGCGGTATACCACAGAGCGGTATCTGACTGTAGTCAAACTGCTTCTGATTAGTCAAAACTGCTGAAGAATTTAGTGAAATTAACATTAAGATAAAGCGGCATGCTAAAATGTACTATAAAAAGTTAATATTGAGTGAAAACATTGAGATCATATACATTTAAAGGGTTAGTTCACCTAAAAATTAAAATTCTATCATTCATTTCTCACCCTCATGTCATTCCAAAGCCAAAGACTGAGCAAATCCCACAGATGCTCAGTTGGATTGAGATCTGGGGAATTTGGAGGCCAAGTCAACCCCTTAAACTCGTGCGCCTCAAACCATTCCTGAACCATTTTTGCTTTGTGGCAGGGCACATTATCCTGCTGAAAGAGACCACAGCCCACAGGGAATACCATTTCCATGAAAGGGTGTACATGGTCTGCAACCATGCTGGTACATGTCAAAGTAACATCCACATGGATTGCAGGACCCAAAGTTTCCCAGCAGAACATTGCCCAAAGCATCACACTGCCTCCTCCGACTAGACTTCTTCCCACGTGCATCACTGAGCCTTGGCCGCGAAAACATTACATTCAGTTCACTTTTAAAGTATATTATTTCTGTAATAAGTACTCTTTTTAAAAGTGTACTTGTTTTACACAAGGGAACATAAACATTATGTCTGCAATGTATTTTTTTTTTTTTTTTTTTACTTATGCAACTTATTTACAACAACTTAAATTGTATCCACTTACAAATGTTTTAAACACAAATAAATATGTACTACTTTTGGCACCGTTTAAAATCACGTACACTCACATGAAATAAAAACCCCGGTCATATCATTGGTCTTATTCTACAGTTTTGTGCTACATATAAGGTGGGTCACCCCTCACGGTGGCAGTATTTTGAGGTCCACCACCCGGTGTCTCTAAGTTCGACTCTTTTGACAAAATTCAATGCATCTGTGCCAGTAGGTGACAGTATATAAGGACCAACTATTGGTCGGTTAGGCAGACAAATGAATGTGAAATGACATTTGAAACCCGTTTTACTTCAGTAGTGCATAATATTTCTAGTAGTTAATATTACGTAAACTTTTACATTCCGAAGAAAGATGTTATGAGTCATGCATAACCTGGTATATTTGAATGAGGGTAAATTGGTCACATTGTTCAGCTATTTTTCACGGACTAAATCCAGTAATTTCAATAGAAATCCACAAAATCTGCAATTTTGTGTGGGATTTTCCTGTGAAGATTTTGCAATGGGTTCAATTCAACTTGGTCTTGCAGATTCACTGTGTTGATCAACAGAAAGCTGCTTGGTGAGAACACGGCTTCTGTGTGAGCTTGGTACATCACTTTACTATTGAAAATAGACAATTCATGCAAAATTGTGTAACCCAGTAAAATAGTAATATATAGATCTAAGTTTTTGTTTCTGTTTCTCCAAGACAGACCTGGAACAGAGGATAATACAAAAGAGACAGACAAAGAGTGTTCAAACCTGAAATGCTGAGAGAGAGAGATAGGGGAATGAGCGTAATTGGCTGGGAGCTTACGGTAGTCATGAACTCTAAAGTCATTTCCTAAACAAATGACTGTTGGCCTGTTTTGATATTCGTCATGATAAAGGCCCCAGAAACTGTATTTCCATTATAGATTTATTTAACGTTAAGAGTAGACTTGCTTTCAGCTCTAAAATGTGTGTTGTGTTTGTGTAAGATGGAAGGGGAGGATAAAATACTAAACTAATTGGTCTCTGAAATCGGGGTTGTATGTGATTCAGCTATAGGTCATCAGGATTAATCCTGAATCACATTTTAAAAGGATCATCTCATCTAGCTCAGTGTTTGCGTATGCTAATGGCTGCATAGTTTTCCAGACAACCTTGTTTCAAGGGCAGCTCTCGAATAGTGCTTTAAATTGAAAGACCAGCAGGCCTGAAGGACTGTCGTCTGTTTGGAATTTAAAAGCAAGTGGTCTTCTTTTCTTAAAAAGTTGTCAGGTTCACCACAGTATTTTTTTTTTGTACTTAAAATCATACCTCAACCAGGGCCGTGCACAGGGGGGTGGCCCGGTGGCCCTCTTTCCCCTTCCCTCACTTACCCTCAGAGGATTCCCATAAATGTGTTCTGTTCCGCTAAAAATCCACTAATTCCGCTAATCCGCTCCGTGTTTTCCCGCTCGCTCAGCAGCATCGCTCACACTCAGTGGCCGCTCTCAGTTCCGCAATGTCATCCCATTAACAGGTAAATTACAAGCCACAATCCACATTACAGACCGTGATTTATCCGCGGAATTAGTAATTTGGTAGTTTGTTTTTGTATTTCTGTCGGTAATGTTTTGCGCTGGTCTTCTAATAGTGCTAACAACTTGTGCAAAATATTCACGTTCTGGAAGATAATTAATTATTATTAGATATATACTTATATATTATTTTTGTTACAGAATTATATCATTAAAAAGATTTTTATAAAAATTTCTTTGTGCAGTTTAAATGTTTGCATACAAATTTAAATGTTCCTTAGTACATATATTTGATACATTTATTAAAACAATAACTTTGTTGTTATGGTTTTTGGCTAAAATAAAAATATGATTTTGGTTTCTGTGTTTTGGTATATATAAAATAAAAAATAAAAAAAAATTCTGCATCACTATCTTTTTATTCTGTGTTTAAATCCTACCAAAACTAAACCTGAATACGAAGAGCTTTGTTATAGTTTAACCTTTTCCTACATACAATCACACCGGTGTGATTAGAACGCTCAGTGCATCACATGATCAACTGCTAAATTCATATGTGTTGTTGCGTGTTTTCTGGCACTGAGCCAGAGACAGACGTAACAGTGCTTGTCATATACAACAACTATTCAGTGTTTTCAACCGTATATTAGGTTTCAGGCATTTAAATACACATAAGTACCAAAACAATACATTTAGAGTTTGTAAAATACACACTGATGTCTAAGGAAGAGGCAATAATAATCATTTTAATTATACCTATACAACTATTTTTATTCTAACTAACTATTTAACTATTTTTATATCAGATAAATGCTGTGTAAGTAACTTTAAAGTTTACTCTATTCTTCTCCC
Organism: Gobiocypris rarus; assembly: GCA_023029165.1. Classification (NCBI taxonomy): domain Eukaryota; kingdom Metazoa; phylum Chordata; class Actinopteri; order Cypriniformes; family Gobionidae; genus Gobiocypris; species Gobiocypris rarus. The sequence continues at coordinate 36,141,694 of CM040911.1, forward strand.
AGTTCACCGGACACTTACTTTCATGTATTTATAGAAGTGGATGAATTCACGTGTTGTAAATCCCATAGATCCGATTCTCTGAGCTGCGGCACAAACTAAAATGGTGGCGCCCATCACACGTATAGCTTAACTAACGCGGTTGTTATAAAGGTTTTTAAACAACAAAACACATCCGCTAGATGATATTTGACAATCGGAATATCAGATATTGCATGCAATAGTTTAAAAATGTGTGAATATTTTTAATAAAAAGGAAATTTTTTATAAAAGTTCAGTCAAACAGCACTATTGTGACTGTGGTGTGTCACATGACAATCAATGACGCGTCACCAACAGTCGCCTTGAAAAATATAAAAAATGTACGTGGGAAAGGGTGTATAGGGTGAATATGGTGTATATTACAGGATAGTATAGATTAATTAGGACTAGAAAATGTTGCAAGCTGGATTTGAATTTGTGAGGCTGATTTACTATAGTTATGTAAGCACCCTTAATCGTCTGTTTCTATTAAATCAGCTCTGAATTGAGCAGCTGTATAACTTTGACCATGGGGTGTTTTTTCCCCCCCAGCTTTATATCCAACTTTTAATCAAACACTGACTTTGAAGCACTTCACCATGACGAAGCAAACACTAAGCTTTGACTACACCTTCTGCTTCATTTCCAACAGTATTACACACTCTTTTTCCTGGCATTGAATTTCTCTGTGTGTGTCAATTGGGAATCTCATCTGCCAGCATGTGGTCTGAGCCACAATACAGCACTCCGGCTTTTTCGAGTTTGCGACTTCATGGTATCAGGCACTTTGAAGGGCCGCTATTCACATCTGACCACCTTTAAATGAGCTAATGTCGGTTTCAAATTCCACCGTCGTGTCTATGGCTCAAGATTTGTTTTTCTTACTGCGAATCTGCGAAATACTCTTTGTCAAGCATGTTTTATCTCCGGAAAGTCTGAACCAGGTGCTAAAAGAAAATATGCAAGTCCTGAGTCTTTGGATGAGTCATAACTGGATAAATCTTACAAAGAAATGTCATTTTTCCTTGAGAAGACTGTTTTTCCCCTCAATTGTATGGTACATTCTAAAATATGGCCACAATTACAAAATATAAAGTTGCAATTGTGAGATATAAGTGACAAAGTGAGCCACAATTACAAGAATGAATCACAATTTAGTCAGTAAAAAAATAAATATATATATATTGCTCGGGCATGGATTTTTAAATTTTTTTACTATCTTACATATTTTTAAAAACATTTTTATATATTACAACATTATTGGCACTTAAAATGACTGATTATTTTGAAAAGTTGTTGAAATATGATATGGACATGTTCTTGACAGATTTTGTGAGATTTACCTATTGTTAAGTGAAGGAACATCTGTCTACAATAATGAAAGATTTGGAATACATCTCGTACACGTCTGCTGTATATGTTTCCTGTTGTGAAATGTATGTTTTTAATAAACTCCAGATTAGATTTTCATGCATGACAAAACTAATTCAAAACCTCAAATAAAACCATGTTGCAAACGGACTGCATTCTTCAGACTTTTTCTGCTTTGTGAAGTTCGTTGAAGTTTGCAGACTGCCGTCATCGTGTGTTTGTTTCTTTAGAGAGACTGGGAGAATATTTGACCTGCTGTGATTGTTATTGTTCTAATTCCCTGCTTATTTTCCCATCTCCATTTTTGTTCAGATTTAGAATCATGACTGTGTCCAGGGATTTGCATGCATTTGTGATCATTAATACGGCTCTTACTACACAGTGCTGAACAGTTATATTACTTTCCCCCCTGCTGGTCAGTGTTATTATTGTTAACTAAAACTAATTTTGGTAATTAAAAAAAGTTGAAATAAAATGAATTATATATAATTTCATTATAAAAATAAGTTATATAGTTATATTATAAAGTGTCTTGCAAATGCAAAATTCCTTGGAGGAACGCAATCATTTTGCGAGCGAACGTGATTTCTGGGGAATGCAAACATTTTGCAAACGAACGCAAAGTTTCTTGGAGGAACGCAATCATTTTGCAAACAAAACCAACATTTTATCAAGGGAACGCAAATTTTGCAAACAAGCACAGCGCTTTGAAGAGAAATTCAAAAACGTAGCAAACAAATGCAAAGTTTTGGAGGAACACAATTTTGCGAACAAACCAAGTTTCTCAAGGGAACGCAAAACATTTTGTGAGTGAACATGATTTTCAGGGAACACAATCATTTTGCAAACGCAAAGTTTCTTGGAGGAACGCAATGCTCTCCCTTACCACTTGCGGACCCCACAGACTATAAATGTTTTTAAATGTGTTCTTAAAACCCACCTTTTTAGGAGAGCTTTTAATCGATTTGATGTTACTTATTTTTTTATTTCTGTTGTTGATTGTTTCAAATCTGTAGCACTTTGAGATTCTGCTTAGTGTAAAGTGCATTACAAATAAAATGTATTATTATTATTATTATTATTATTATTATTGTTATTATTAAAGTTTCTTTGAGGAACACAATCATTTTGCAACCAAAAGCAACATTTCTCAAGGGAACGCAAACATTTTGTTAGCGAACACAACGCTTTCAAGGGAACACAAACATTTTGCAAACAAAGTAAACGCAAACATTTAACGAACAAGCTCACAGTTTCTTGGGGAACACAAAACCATTGACATAACTTTTCCTCCCATCTCAATTTTTTTTTTCCATCACCATGTCCTTTTAAGGGGTCCGTACAATGCTGCTTTAAAAATTCAACATGTAAATGCTATATATAATGTCAGGGATAATGTACATCCAACCAGTTGTTATTGCAGAATAAACCCCGACAGGGTGATCAGGGTCCCGACGTGAAGCAGAGAGAGGACTTGCATAACCCTGAAGGGGTTTATTATAAGATAACAACCGGCTGCATGTACATTATCCTGCTTATTACACGGTTACTTGCCACATAAGTAAATAATTAGATATGAAATATTGATCTGAGTCTAAATATTTTATAAGCTCTTTAAATGCAAAGCTTCTGCGGAGAGAGCAATTGCTAGCAAGCGGCAAGTTCAAACTATACAGACATTTAAGTGATACAGTGCCATCATACCACTTATTACACTGTATTTCACCACATATATTGATTAAAAATAACTGTTTATCTTATAATCCATTACAGTGTACAAAACAATCCTCAAAAAATGGCAGCAGCTGTGTTTGAAAGAAACGAGAGCGAGTCCATGATACCCAGATGACATAATTAAATAACTGTACTCAAAAATTATTAATTTGGAGGAAGAAACTTTCCTAGCAAGTGTAAAGTGCTGACTTCAGTGTCTTATCAGTTTTTACCGGTTGTTATCAGGGGATAACTGGATGATGCAATTGATCAATCGGAATCAAGTATTCCACAGAGCTGTGTAATAAGTTGTAATATTTAATGTAAAATATTACTATTCTACCACTTTAAAAATATTAAAATATATGAAATATGTAATATTAAATTAAATAGTATAGTATAATATAACAAAATAGTGAAAATGTAAATAATGATTATTTTTTTTCTATTATAGCAGGAAAACTGTCAATATATAAAAATGTATATATAATTTTTTTTATATATATATTAAATTGTAAATTTAATTATGACACATGTAAGTTGCACCAAATCTACTAAATTGGCACAGAGCTTGCAAGACTTAAAGTGCTTTGAAATGTGTGAACATTTACATAATTCGGTCAGTGAGCAGACTGTGGGCGATCCGTCTGAGGCCCGAGCATCTCCAGTACTGACCTCAGGCCGTCCTCATTGTCGAGCCCTTCACAGTGCCTGTACCTCCTCCCTGTTTGCTTATATGCTTTGACACTTCTTTTACAGCTACGTAATTTATTTCATTAGAAAGCACTGTCATTCCTTGTCCATTCCACCTCAATTCAGGCATCCATTTTTATTTCCATCTTCTTGTCTCCTTCCTTCTTCCTCTGAATAAACAACTTACCTCATCACCATTGTTGTGCCTCTGTTCTCTTGCTTGTCAAAGCGCCTCCTCGGAATTCAATTACCCAACTGTTGTTTTATGATGTTGTCTTGTCAGCTGATGACGGATTCATTATCTCATCACTCCGCTTGACAAGACTGTCACAACGCTCTCTTTGCCTTTTATTCCGCTGCTCACGCTCCACTTGCAAATATATTCGCTGGCTCTCCTCTCCAGTCCTGTCTGTGATCTCCACTGCCATCTGCTCCAGACTCCAGCTCATCGCTGAGATCATCGTGAGATCAGAGTGCAGGAATTCACACAAACCCTGCTGTTGTGATCCTGACAAAACTCTTTTGTGTGTGTGTGTGTGTTTTGCGTAGTGAAGGCCAGTTAACATCTGATATGACTAAATATTTATGCACACAGAGGAAGAATACGATTGTCAGTTGGGTTTGTGTTGCTAAATACAGCTCTGATCACTCGCAGTTTGGTTTAGGTTATTTTTTGCTGCCAGTCAGCAATAATAGGACTGTCAAACTCTCCTAGGTTATGAAAAATAGGGGATAAAAAGCACGAGAGACAAACCCAAAATGTGTCAATCACAAACAGTGACTAAAATGTTGCTTTGAATATTTATAAACTAATTTCACACCAAAAATATTTATACACATGAATTCATTATTCAGCATCTGAGCCAGTGTTATTTATAAAGTTTTTTAATTAATATTTTGAATCGGCTTTCATTTTATATATATATTTTATGTATAATATTTTAAGTCATGATTTTAATTTTGTACATTTTTACTGATTTTATGTGCCCTTGCCATTTTTATTGCTTTTTTGTTATATTACTCTTTTGGTTTTATTAATATTTATTTCAGTTTTAGTTTTTTTTTTTTTTTTTTCTAGATAGTCATTTTAGAGCTTTCAGTGCAGTTTAAACTTATTTCAGTAATTCATACTTTTTGTTTAGTTTGAATTTTTTCCATAAATATATATATATTTTTTTGTTCCAACATTATTTAAATAAAAAAATAGTTTTCATTGTTTTAGCTTCAGTTAAAGCCTCTAAATAAAATGTAGTAATCCTTGAATTAAGTTCAAATAAAATGTAAATTTTATTTTGTATGTCAGTGTGGCTGCAATAAAAGGAGTGAAGAATATAGGTTGAAATATTTTGTATAAAAATTTTATAAAACTGTAATGTAATATATTGTTATATAATATGTTTTAACTGTATTATATAACAATAATTTATTGCCTGTCGTTGCAGTTGACAAAAAGTTCATTGTGGACCCTAGAGATAGTTATATTTATATAATATAATAGAGACTTAAATCTGGTGGGAAAAACTTGGAAATGTGTCATATTTTACAGTGCATTGAGAGACATAAAAAGTGATACATCAAAAGGCAATCTTTTCTTTTCCTGTTACTTAACCCTCAGACAAGGTCATTTTGCATTTCATACTGCATTATTCAGTCCTATCTTTTCGATTCCTGTGTGTGTGTGTGTGTGTGTGTGTGTGTGTGTGTGTGTGTGTGTGTGTGTGTGTGTGTGTGTGTGTGTGTGTATTGGGGGTTTCTCTGTTCCTTCAGCATTGTTATGAATTAAGGGTCTGCAAATTTATTTAGCATTCACACCCCCAAAAAAAAAAAAAAAAACACCCTGGGAATAGATCTGGATGCTGTGCACTTCCCTTGTCTTGTTTTGATAATGGCAGTAGGTTTGAAGTAAACGTTCTCTGCAGGAGGGGGGAAACGTACATCTGAGGTGAGGGCAGTGGTTGCTTGGCCTAGTTAAAAGCCCACCCCAAATCTGGTCCCTAAATATGGCTTTGAGTCCATGTACACTGACCAGTGACCATATCCGTCTTTTTCTTCTTTTGTCATGTCGGTTTACATTCACTTTAAAGTGTAACTTTGTCCATATTCAACCCGCTTTGTATTGTTACAATGTCTGTATTATGTAAATGAACAATGTTTAGAAATTAAAATTTATTTGTAAGCAAAAGTTTGTCTGATGACTCAACACGCCATCCAATGGAGTTTTGACAGCTCCAGGGCTTTTGTGAAAACTACAGATTATACTTCTGTATAATTTTGTATCCCCGCCCACTGACAGTCTGATCGACAGAGGGTTGTTAACTAAACAGTTATTATAAGGGAAGGTTTATCACTGAATATTGTGTCCTACTTTGTCTGTTCTTTAAACAGCATGGTAAAAATGCAAAATTGTGGCAACAGCTTTCTTACCTTTAGGCTACGCCGTTTCGCTTCAGGTGGGACTGACAAAAGGAACAGCATATTCTTTGGTTTTCCACTCCATTTGGCCTAAAACACTGTGTTTGAGGTCATCCAGTTTCAAATGTTGACTACAAAGGTTTTTTTTTTTTTTTTTTTTCTGTAGCACTGCTCTATCTGATTATTTGCAGACTTTAACACGCTGCCTACAATGTACTGGATCCTTCATCCTTCAAATTTTTGTGCCAAGGAACAATACAAGTCGACACCATTGTGGTTAAAAGTTTGCTAAGAAGTATTTCCTACCAAAGCAAGGCAGTTTTTGACTCTGGTCAAGCAGACTGGTGATAGTGGCCTTGAACAGAAACATGCCCAGTGCATTATGGGTGTTGAAGTTTTCCTACCTATTTGGCAAAAAGGGAAGACAGCCTTCTTTTCTCTCAGTTTTCTCTAGTCAGGTAGCACTGATTTCAAAATATTTTATATAGGCAGCCAAGTTTTATTGAAAGCTCACTTTGCCAGCGGTGAAGTACTCTGTTCTAAGCCACTTCTAAATATGGTTTTATAGGCATAGTACACCCAAAAATGTTATTTCTCTCACCATTTACTCACCCTCATGCCACCCCCAATGTATGAATTTCTTTCTTCAGATAAAGAAATCTTGTGCAGATTATTGTGTTTATGCTATTGCAGCAGATTCAGATATCTGTGTGATGTGGGTAAAAAGTAGAGAATTTTTGTCCACCGAACAATAATAAGTTTAATCTTTTACGAAAAACGCAACTAACAATTTAAGATATCATTCATGACAATTTAAAAAATAGGGTTAGGGTTTTGTTCAAATCCCTAAATTAATCTATTAGCAGTAGTCAAGTGGATTTATTTTCAGTAATAAGTCACATTTACTACCAATTGAAAATATTTTATTGTATTGTATTAGACACTCAAACCAACTGCTTTTGAAATGTTTTTCTTCAGTTGAACATGTATTTGTGAGAAACAATTTTCTCTATTGTGTTTAATTGCAGGCAATGAGTTCGGCCATCCAGAATGGCTGGATTTTCCACGAATCGGCAACAATGAGAGTTATCATTACGCCCGCCGGCAGTTCAACCTTTTGGAAATGGATCACCTGCGTTACCAGCAGCTGTACGCTTTCGACCGAGACATGAACCGCACAGAGGACAAGTACGGCTGGTTGGCTGCTGCCCCGGTAAGAGAAGAACCGCCCAATACAGTTTTCCTCTCTATCTTCCCAGCAGGGCTGGATTAACATATGGGCGAGGTGGGGCTGAAGCCCCAGGGCCAGTGATTGGCTGAGGAAATGATTGACAGTTGATCGGGAGGACCTAAACTTTTCCTAGTGGGCCTTTTGCCAAACCCCACCACGCCCCCACATATTAACTCTGTTATTTACTGGAGTTCTGCGAGTGCATGAGAATAAACACTAAAAGCAGGTAATGAAACACCGCAACCTGATTAAACCGTGCACTCATCCAGCAGTCGCAGCTGAAAGAAGCTGGATCATCTCACGCATAGCGCTGCCGAACTCGTTCTGTGCTTTTGCCGCACTATTAAAGTGATAACGAGCACCAGGCAGTCGCTCTTTATCCATTTGATTTTAAAGGGGTACTTCAGCACGGGGAAGAAGAATGTGTATTTAAACTGGGTCATTTATGTAGTAGAAAAGTGAAATTATTTTTGAATTTGGTTCCTTCGAGGATTTTGGCTCATGTGAATGAAAGACAACAACTCCCAGAATGCACTTGCTTTGCTGCCCTAGGAGGCCACTCCAAAATCCACTGCTACTGGTTCACTGGATCACTTGCCCACCGCAGCACCGCCCCTACCGTTGTTTTCATTTTCATAGTAGTAAAACCATTTAGTTCAGTTAGAGAACAGACACTACAATTAAAATCGCGTGTCTGTTCAATATAATGTGAGTGTCGCGGCACAAACGCAGCAGGAGTCAGATTTCATTCATCACGAGAGCGAAGAGCTGAGATGAGCTGAGGTAAGTGCGCGCGCGGCATACATTAACGGCGCGTGTTTATTCTGTCGCATTTTCAGATCATGCCTATGGAAGCTTAACTTTCATAGGAATTAATTTGAAAAGTTGAAACACTCACTCCACTCCGCTCTGCCCGCAGCTGCCCCAGCCGAGCGCTGTGAGTGGGATCCCACCCCCCATGGGCGGTTTGAAAACATGCGGAACTTGCTCATTCTGCTGGCTGTAGTCTCTAACCTCTGGCCAAAAATCCTGGGGGTGGCGGTGGCGAGGGGAGCACAATCATTCGAATATACTACCAGATTTCTACTGATACAAAGCTTAATGTTAAATCGCTGAAGTAATCCTTTAAATCAAGCGCAACATCATGTGTACAGTAAAGGCTCTGTGGCGAAACTAGCTGAACCAGACTGAATATCTTTGACCATATAAAGGTGTTTTGGCTGCCTACACGACTGTAATCAGGGCCGTATCCAGCTATGAGGTCACCGAGGTCCGGACCTACTAATAGAGTATTAAAGGTCCCATGACGTGGATTTTTTAAAATTATTTTTATAATGTTTCCGGATGTGTACTTATATTGTTAGTATGGTTTGTACATCATTAAAATGTTATCATTTAGAAATAAAAGGCATTTTTTATCCTGATTTTAGCCCTCTGGCTTGAATAATCTGTTTGAAGGGGCATGTCTGCTGTAAGGCTTCAGTGTAAACGCCCACTGTTGTAATTGGCTGACATCTTTGCATTTGAAATTTGTATTGCATGTGCAACCCCTCTTGAATACTTTTACTACTTTTTTTTACTATTACAGCTGTCAGAATGAACGAATCGTGAAAGTGTTGATAATAGCATTATTTTTAGATATTTTCCCATCACATGAAAGGCTGCAGTGATGAGCACTGAGTAGACAGACAGTCTGTTTATCACGTGAATGCAGCAATCTCGTCATTGCAACACTATTTCTCTCACAAAATGCTTTCACCACAACTAACAGCAAACACAATATCGATATGAATACAGAAAGAGCTTCGTTGTGCAGCATAACAGCGGGATTCATTATAACGGGAATTTGGGCAAGTGGGCAGATATACTCGCAACATGTGATTGACAGCTTCAAACATTATAAAGAGAGTGTTCTTTGATCGCTCTCTGTAGTTTAATCAATTTAAATAACAGATTTGTTTCATGCTACTAAGAGAAACAATGTGAAGTTGATTGTTTTACTCACTGGCTTGATTCACTGATGCATAAACAGTATTAAATGATTTAGAAAGAATGTCTGCGTGAACTTGAATAATTAGCTACACATCAGAAATCACTGATCACAAATCAGGCATTAATGAACATTGTTACTTACTGTTTGCGGTGCTGTCGAATCCATATCGTAAAAGTCTGTTTGTAAAGCCTGTGCTGACATTGCTGAATCCATTTTTTCCAAATTATCTGGGCAGGCAAAGCAGAGATTGATCAAAATTGATCTAATTCCAATTCCTCTTTATCTGGCTCCATTTTATCATAATTTAGAATTTAGATTAGAATGCCAATTTGGTTATTTGGTCATTTATGTTTAATAGTTAGACACACATTTAATTATTCTGTTTAACCCTTTGTGGAAAGTAGCCATTCATGATCTCAGAGATCGTTAATAATTCCAGAGTAAGTCAGAATAAATCAAAATGTAACAATTTATTAAACAGTCAGGTAAATGTATAATTCCAATAACATAATCAATTCAAAGATCCTCAAAACATCGAATACTCTTAAGTAAAGAGTGAGAGATGCGTTCCTGACTTTCCATGGACACAACGCGTTGGGCGAATCTGAATACAATATTGCGCCTGAACTTTCTGCTACGTTGCCTTAAGTATTCAGACCTGACAGTAACTTCTTTCAAATGGAAACAAATGTCAACAAAGGGAATTTAAATTCAATCACTCTACCATTTGCCTGGATTGAAAGAAGAGACCAAATGGCTCCAGAAACCACACTCATTATAATATGCAAGATATTTCTAAACTCTTAAAACCATTGTTATCTTCTTGAATATTTCTGTGGGAATGAGATATTTGTACCAGTCGCATGAAGACATTTCCAATGATATCAAACACATATATACTGTTTAGTATTTGTTCATTTTTAGATCATATAGATTTTGAATACGTTTCCGATAGTCACAGCCTGAGGGGGCCAAGTATGATGGGGGGGAGAAGCAACTTGAAAGAAACACATGTAAATTAGAGCCATTCTAAGTTGATTCACTCAGTGTGACGTCGTCTGCAAAAAGTGTCCTTTGTTTTCCACCAGACAATCTGGCATTACTTTTTAAAGCCTTTCAGTACGAATTTGCGAGTCGTGCGATGCTTCCGTAAACGGTGCAAGATGTAAGTAGCTACACTAAAATGTCATAATTGACAGCTGTTTTAGGATAGAAACATGTTAAACAATGAAATACTATCCAGCCAGAGCTCAGCTTTAGGAGGGGAAGAGACAGGGCAAGAGAAGGAGACTGAGAGAAAAAGAAAGAGTGAAAGAGTGATGGAAATGAGAGCGCGATTAAATGAGGAGAGAACAGGTATGACAGATAATCTACTACCCACTAACATGGTTTTGAAAGGTATTTATTATTAAAAAAAAATAGGCTGCAAACATCTTAAAATGCATGTAATATTGATCAGAGAAATCAAAATTTTCTTGGGGGGCCATGCCCCTGAACTACCCTAAATAGCTCAAATTTAGGACCTCGCTGGTTTTAAAACACCAAATCAGAAAAAGTTGGGACAGTATGGAAAACGCAAAAAAAAGAAAAAAGAATCGATTTCTAAATTTACTTTGACTTGTATTTCATTGGAGACAATATGAACAAAAAATATTTCATGTTTTGTTTGGTCAACTTCATGTCATTTGTAAATATGCATCCTTTCCTGTAATTCAGAACTGCAACACATTTCAAAAAAAGTTGGGACAGGAGCAATTTAGGGCTAGTAATGAGGTAAAATGGTTAAATAATGATGTGATTTGAAACAGGTGATGTCAACAGGTGATTGTAATTATGATTTGGTACAAAAGCAGCTTCCAAGAAAGGTCTAATCCTTTAGGAGCAAAGATGGGCCGAGGATCGCCAGTTTGCCAACAAATACGTGAGAAAATTATTGAAATATTTAAAAACAATGTTCCTCAAAGAAAGATAGGAAGAGATTTGGATATGTTAGATGGGGGCCCTTGGGTTTGTTATAGCCCCAGGGCCCTATGTGTTCTTAATCCGGGCCTGCTTTCCAGTACCAATAAATAATGCTTACTGTTCTTCCTTTATCAGTCAAGCTCTGCGCGTATCACCACAGTTTGGCTTTCTTTTTGTCATCTTCAATGTTCTCAATCCACCGTCTTTCTCTCATTCTAACTCACTTTATGTGCCACATAAAAGCATCTTTTTGTCACCAGAACATCTGCTGTTTCACTAAAACAACTATCAGTCCCTAACCAGCCCGAGCAATCTCATTACTCAGTTGATTTTTAAACAAAATCCCACCCCTCCATATGGAAGATCCGTATATGAATCATTACCTGAGGAAAACATTTCAGAGCGTAGATGTGATTCCAACTCCTGCAGCAGCGTGAGGTAATGAATGGACTGATTTACTGCTGTCGGCCGTGAAGGAGTGAAAGATGGAAGGTAGTGTTAGCTTACCTTAATACAATGTTCTAGGTAAATACAACAAACAAAATCGTCAGCATCTAAGCCATGAAGGATGGGAAAATAATTTCTACTTGTCGCTCAGTTCATAAAAATCATGACTCCTTTAGTAATTTAACTTTTAGTTAACGATAACAACACTGGCGCCCTGCCCCATAGAGTTCCATTTTAAGTTCCTTTCACATGTGCTTGCGTCAGTCTGACCGACAGCGAGATGATCATGCAAATGAAGGGAATTGGCAGGGATTATATGCCAGACTGTGTAAATGATTTATTGAAGAAGATTCACTTTCTCCTATGATCCGTAGCTCATTTTACACCTGCCTCACCTTGTCTGTGTCTGTCTTTGACCTTGCCACATTGTTTTATAGATGTGGACTGTGATCACGTTTGAAAGAATTGGCAAGATACAGTATATATACGTATGTATGTATGTATGTATGTATATATATATATATATATATATATATATATATATATACATATATATATATATACATATACATATACATATACATATATATATATATACATATATATATATATATACATACATATATATATATATATATATATATATATATATATATATATATATATATATATATATATATATATATATATATATATATATATATATATATATACATATATATATATACATATATATATATATACATATATATATATATATATATACATATATATATATACATATATATATATATACATATATATATATATATATATATATATATATATATATATATATATATATATATATATATATATATATATACATATATATATATATATACATATATATATACATATATATATATATATATATATATATATATATATATATATATATATATATATATATATATATATATATATATATATATATATATATATATATACATATATATATATATATACATATACATACATATACATACATACATATACATACATACATATACATACATACATATACATATACATACATACATATACATATACATAATTTTTTTTTTTTTTTCAAAGCTCAAGTCAGATTTGACTTTCTGTGATTTGAATTTAAATGATAGAAAATTGCTCAGTCGATAATTATATTAAAAAGCAATGCTGCTTTGCAGGATAAATATTAGCTAAATTAATAGAAAATGATGTAATTAATTTATCACCCTCATGAAAACCATAGAATTTTGGATGTTAAGTCACATAAAAGTATCATATCCATACAAAACTTGGGCACTGTTTTCCAAATCTTCTGAAGTCATATGATAGCTTTGTGTGAGGTTAAAGACTTAGTAAAAGGACAAGTTTCAGTCTGTAGTTCAATAAAAATCTTCTTTCCACCAAAATCTGGTGCTTTAATGTTATGTGAGAACATCTTGAGCCCTCAGCAGCACTTAAGGATGAGCGGATGAGAATAAACCATACACAAACCTCATTGGTTCTCAGGCAAACTACAGCTACAGGCTTTATTTTATTATGCCAAAAAAAATCCATAGAAAACCGAAAAGCCAAACCAAGTGCAATATAGTGTCGTCAAAATGATAGTTTTCCAAAGTTACTAGCCACCCATTATTTTCACTAGTCACGAATTTGACATTGATTCCATGGGAGAAAACTGCCATATCGATATTTTTAAAATTTGGCAGCAGGTATATTAGGCCCCTGTCACTTTAAGACCTGACGCACGGATCCATTATACTGTTACACATGCTTTTTCTTTCTCAACTGTTTACAATCACTTAAAACATAACTGCCTGTGTTTACATGAGAACTCGCCAAGACCAGCATTTTTACATTATTTTGTTTGTATTTTACTGTTTAAGTGCAATAAACAGTGAAAAAGAGCTTGATTTAGTACTTTAGTATTTAGTACTAGGTGGCTTTATGTTCACGCACTTTGTGTGTGAGCACAAAATCTGTGTGAATGAGTAAAATTATGCACAATACGGTCAATCCCACAGTGAAATTCAAGACCTGTAACACCAAAAATACTCATCTAGAGCTAATTAACGAGTGAGTGAGGGGAGGCGGGTTTCTGTCGGCGAGATGAGATAGCAAGAAATCGCAGCTGGTTTCATCTATCTTTTCTGCAGAAAATGAGTATTGGAAGCGTTTCAGATATTTCAGTATCGATATATATATTAAAAAAAAATAAAAACACTAGCCACAGTGGCTGGTGAGCAAAAAGTTAGCCAAATAACATGCAATTGAAATTGGAACAATGGACTTGATTTTTGTTCAGATCATATGGTATTACTATTTAGAAATGTTCACCATCTCCTTTTGTTTGGGAGAGGAAACAATCTCCGAAGATTTTTTTTAATGAGCTGAGCTTTGAGCTCGTCTTGGTGTCTGAATGTTTGTAATTGCTGTGTATCATCCTTGTCTTTTCCAGGATAGATAATCGACAGTATAAAAAAAACTTGGCACCCACTCAGACACCCAACTCTCTCTCCACGGATCTGACAGAGTGGTAACAAAGTATCGCTCCAGTGAGAGGAGCGTTTGTGTGCGTGAATTGAATTCTTAATACCTTCCCTGTTTCTTAGATTCAACTTCACTATGATTGGCACTCGATGCCACAGCACTGGTCCACACTGAGCAGATCTGCTCCTTTTGCAGTCCGTGGATGGAGACTGGGGTGGACCAGTGTGTGGAATAGATTGGGCGATACACTGGAATGCCTTTTTAAATTATTTTACAAATGACTTCTATTTCAAATAAATGCTGTTCTTGAACTTTAACAATTGAAAAATCACAGTTTCTACAAAAATATTAAGTAGCACAACTGTTTTCAACATTGATAGTTAGAACTATTTATTGAGCAGAAAATCAGCATATTAGAATGATTTCTGAAGGATCATGTGACACTGATCCGGAAAGTTCACCTTTGCGTCACAGGAATAAATTACATTTTAAAATATACATTAAAATTGTGTTGGTCCCCCTTTTTGCTGCCGAAACAGCCCTGACCCGTTGATGCCTGGACTCGACTAGACCCCTGAAGGTGTGCTGTGGTATCTGGCACCAAGATGTTAGCAGCAGATCCTTTAAGTCCTGTAAATTGCAATGTGGGGGCTCCAGGCACATCCCACAGATGCTCGAATAGATTGAGATCTGGGGAATTTGGAGGCCAAGTCAACACCTCAAACTCATTATTGTGCTCCTCAAACCATTCCTGGACCATTTTTGCTTTGTGGCAGGGTGCATTAACCTGCTGAGAGAGACCACAGCCACCAGGGAATACCGTTTCCATGAAAGGGTGTACATGGTCTCAACAATGCTTAGGTAGGTGTTATGTGTCAAAGTAACATCCACATGGATGGCAGGACACAATATTTCCCAGCAGAACATTGCCCAAAGCATCACACTGTCTCCGCTGGCTTTCCTTCTTCCCAAAGTGCATCCTGGTTCCATGTGTTCCCCAAGTAAGTGACCCACACGCTACCAGCCACCTTCTTCCATTGCTCCGTGATCCAGTTCTGATGGGTCAGCATGGGCACCCTGACTGGTCTGTGGGTATGCAGCCCCATATGCAACAAACTGCAATGCACTGTGTATTCTGACACCTTTCTATCAGAACCAGCATAAACTTCTTGAGCAATTTGAGCTACAGTAGCTTGTCTGTTTGATCAGGCCACACACATCGCCCATGACCCTGTCACTGGTTCACCACTGTTCCTTCCTTGAACCGGTTTTAATAGATACTGATAAAAATGCCCAACTGGCACAAAGGGGCCTAAAGTGTGCCAAGAAAACATCCCTCACACCATTACACCACCACCACCAGCCTGCACAGGGGTAACAAGGCATGATGGATCCATGTTCTCATTCTGTTTACGCCAAATTCTGACTCTACCATCTGAATGTCTCAATAGAAATCGAGACCAGGCAACATTTTTCCAGTCTTCAACTGTCCCATTTTGGTGAGCTCATGCAAATTGTATCCTCTTTTTCCTATTTGTAGTGGAGGTGAGTGGTACCCGGTGGGGTCTTCTGCTGTTGTAGCCCATCCGCCTCAAGATTGTGCGTGTTGTGGCTTCACAAATGCTTTGCTGCATACCTCGGATGTAACGAGTGGTTATTTCAGTCAAAGTTGCTCTTCTATCAGCTTGAATCAGTCAGGCCATTCTCCTCTGACCTCTAGCATCAACAAGGCATTTTCCCCCACAGGACTGCCGCATACTGGATGTTTTTCCCTTTTCACACCATTCTTTGTAAACCCTAGAAATGGTTGTGTGTGAAAATCCCAGTAACTGAGCAGATTGTGAAATACTCAGACCGGCCCATCTGGCACCAACAATCATTCCACACTCAAAATTGCTTAAATCACCTTTCTTTGCCATTCTGACATTCAGTTTGGAGTTCAGGAGATTGTCTTGACCAGGACCACACCCCTAAATGCATTGAAGCAACTGGTTTTGACTAAACCACTATATATTCAGGTCCTTCTCAAAAAATTAGCATATTGTGATAAAAGATCATTATTTTCCATAATGTAATGATAAAAATTAAACTTTCATATATTTTAGATTCATTGCACACCAACTGAAATATTTCAGGTCTTTTACTGTTTTAATACTGATGATTTTGGCATACAGCTCATGAAAACCCCAAATTCTCAAAAAATTAGCATATCATGAAAAGGTTCTCTAAACGAGCTATTAACCTAATCATCTGAATCAACTAATTAACTCTAAACACCTGCAAAAGATTCCTGAGGCTTTTAAAAACTCCCAGCCTGGTTCATTACTCAAAACCGCAATCATGGGTAAGACTGCCGACCTGACTGCTGTCCAGAAGGCCATCATTGACACCCTCAAGCGAGAGGGTAAGACACAGAAAGAAATTTCTGAACGAATATGCTGTTCCCAGAGTGCTGTATCAAGACACCTCAGTGGAAAGTCTGTGGGAAGGAAAAAGTGTGGCAAAAAACGCTCCAAAACGAGAAGAGGTGACCGGACCCTGAGGAAGATTGTGGAGAAGGGCCGATTCCAGACCTTGGGGACCTGCGGAATATCCAGAGCCACCGTGCACAGGCGTGTGCAGGAAATGGGCTACAGGTGCCGCATTCCCCAGGTCAAGCCACTTTTGAACCAGAAACAGCGGCAGAAGCACCTGACCTGGGCTACAGGCAAGCAGCACGGAACTGTTGCTCAGTGGTCCAAAGTACTTTTTTCGGATGAAAGCAAATTTTGCATATCATTCGGAAATCAAGGTGCTAGAGTCTTGAGGAAGACTGGGGAGAAGGAAATGCCAAAATGCCTGAAGTCCAGTGTCAAGTTCCCATAGTCAGTGATGGTCTGGGGTGCCATGTCAGCTGCTGGTGTTGGTCCACTGTGTTTTATCAAGGGCAGGGTCAATGCAGCTAGCTATAGGGAGATTTTGGAGCTCTTCATGCTTCCATCTGCTGAAAAGCTTTATGGAGATGAAGATTTCATTTTTCAGCACGACCTGACACCTGCTCACAGTGCCAAAACCACTGGTAAATGGTTTACTGACCATGGTATTAATGTGCTCAATTGGCCTGCCAACTCTCCTGACCTGAACCCCATAGAGAATCTGTGGG
This sequence comes from Gobiocypris rarus, assembly GCA_023029165.1. Taxonomy (NCBI): domain Eukaryota; kingdom Metazoa; phylum Chordata; class Actinopteri; order Cypriniformes; family Gobionidae; genus Gobiocypris; species Gobiocypris rarus. The sequence continues at coordinate 36,159,193 of CM040911.1, forward strand.
ATATTGTGAAGAGAAAGTTGAGAGACGCAAGACCCAACACTCTGGATGAGTTTAAGGCCACTATCGAAGCATCCTGGGCCTCCATAACACCTCAGCAGTGCCACAGGCTGATTGCCTCCATGCCACGCCGCATTGAAGCAGTCATTTCTGCAAAAGGATTCCCGACCAAGTATTGAGTGCATAACTGAACATAATTATTTGAAGGTTGACTTTTTTCTTTTATTGGTCGGATGAAATATGCTAATTTTTTGAGAGGTTTTCATGAGCTGTATGCCAAAATCATCAGTATTAAAACAATAAAAGACCTGAAATATTTCAGTTGGTGTGCAATGAATCTAAAATATATGAAAGTAAAACTTATCACAATATGCTAATTTTTTTAGAAGGACCTGTGTGTGTATATATATATTCCTTTTGTGGTCTGAAAAAGGAAGGCTGTACAACATTAGAAAAACACCTGGGTGAGTAAATTATGACTTTTCATTTTAGGGTGAACTATCCCTTTAAAACTATAAAAAAGCATGTAACGGATGTCATGCTGTTTCAAGACATGTCAGCAAATTCTGAATGCCAAATGATGTCAGACAGATAACTTTCTGATTGGCAAAAAAAAAAAAAAAGTGTGGTATTCCCCAAATAAAATCACTCCCATAAATTGTGAGACAAGAAAGCATTATGAATGAGATAAAAACATTGCAGCATTCACCATGTCGCTTTATATATCTCCATGATATTATAAACTTGATCTCTAGCATAAATCACAACAACTATATCAAGAATTTTCAATATCTCCTCCGTTTCCTGCAGGGTACTTCACTTGAAAAGCCGGTTGCATGAGCCACCCGCCAATTTAAAACTGTTTCTCAGCAGGCTTCTAAAGACTAAAGCTGTGATTTTTAGCCGAGCACTGTTTACATGCCGCTCCAATCATACAGAATGCCTGCTGTGCCGCAAACAGGACTGCTGTTCAGTAACTCATCCCGGCTCCCGCTTCCTGTCTGTCTGCGCTGTGGGCCAGTCATACAATATTTACAGTACGTCCACTACTGCACACAGCAGGTCATATACAATAAGTCTCGACACAAGCTGCTCAAATTCTCTAGTTCTGCAGATTTTTTCGTAACAGTTTTGTTTACATCAGTTTTTGTCTGCATGATATTTGTAAGTGAGTGGACCTTGGTGAAATAGGCTGAACCTCGGTGCCTGCTCTCAAACTAAAGTACATCATTTTACAATACACATGATAAAAATAAGAATGAAAAATGGCATTACCGGTTTTTGGCTGAAAAAGAAAAGGCTGAAAAATATAAGCTGAAAATAAATGCCTAAATTGAAAATATAAATGTGACTTTGCTAGAAAATGTGAACCATTAAAGGTCCACTGTGTAATATTTATGATGATCTATTGACAGAAATGCAATATAATATACATAACTATGATTTCAGTGGTTTATAAAACCTTACATAATGCAACGTTATGGTTTTATTACCTTACAGTGAGCCATTTCTATCTACATACACTGCAGGTCTCCTCAGTCCCGACAGCATGGGCGGGCATTGGGGGCCTGGTCCGCCCTGTGAGTCACGAATATGGTTCTGCTATGATCTTTGTTTGGAACTATTTTCACTGCTAAAATAAAAGAGTCAATATTGCGTCTAAAATGTAAGTAACTTAATATGAATTACTTGTTCATTGAGCTGTCATAGAAATCAGTTTAACGTTTTCAATCGTGATGGTTTCATGATTAACAGAGCAACCTTTGTTAGCGTCAGTACATTATATATTATAATGCACTATCAATCGCCACTTTGACTAAGTGAATGCAGAATCATTATCACATTTTGGTGATTCCCTAGTTATTTTTTGTAATTGTCCGTTCGGGCAAGTAAAATTCTCTTTCACTGGACAAGCGGACAAGTGTTAATGTCGAGCCCTGCGTGTGTTTAGACTGGTTCAGTAGGCTAGGTCCAATCCATTATGGCTCCTCTGTTTGATCCCATCAATGGAGTGGTACATTAATTCTTCCTCGTTTTTTTTTTTTCAGTTTTTTTCGTCCGTTTAATTCCTAATTAATGTTATTATCCAATCTCATTTGTGAATGAGAAATAATGAATGTGGGTGAATGCATATACGAATAAGTTCTCCATTTAGGAATTTAACCCAAACGCTCTTTGGTGACGTTGGCGATTACGTGACTGTTGATCATCGTATAAAGCCCGCCCTGACAATTTGATTGGTCCGAAGAGCTCTGGTTCAATCATAGTTGCTCCACAACTGATCAGGTCCAGACCGAACTTCCCAACCTCAAATGTTGTGGACGGGGCTGAGTTCGGCTAGCATCCAGGCTACGTGTGGAAATGTAATGTGGACGATTCTGCAATCAACAGACTGGCATAATTTAAAAAATCCAGCATTTAGTTGATCCTGATAAGCGCTTGTCATCACTGTTTGATTTGTGTGCCTTATGCAAAAGACAATCTGCCAATGGTCAGTGGGCGTGACATCTGAGGCTGAAACTAGGTGGTCACAAGCTTCCCTAGGAAACTTACAACCTGTGATTTGTAAGCTTTGTATTGGACACTCATGTCCCTCCATTGAGAGCACCTTATTCGTAAGCATACTTTTAGCTATGAAATGAAACCAGCATGATGGGAAACTCTATTAAAACACTAAAGCTGATTGTGTATGCACTAAGGGATATAGTTCCAGCACTCCATAATACACATTATCTCCCGTGCACCAGTTTGGCGCCAGTATATCATGACAATGAAGAGCATTGCCTCACCTCCTCACTCCCATGTCTACTTCAAAGGATCTGCTTTTGTGCCAGCCATGTCGATGAAAATGTAACCCCTTAGATCAAGACTATTTACAGTAAATTCCTCCAAAATACAAGACTCATGTTATCATTGCAAAGAATGAGAAATGGCTACTGAAGTAAAAATGTATCCTCATTTTGTAATTTACAAATGAATTATAGTGAATATGTTTTCTTAAATATATTAAATATTTAAAATATTTGCATGTGAAGGAAGATGCTAAGCATGTTCTGTGCTAGATTTATGTGGTTAATGCATTGTTTATTTATATATATACACACACACACACACACACACACACACACACACACACACACACACAGGCATTTGAAGTTATATTCAATACTGAGGTTTGTTTCCATCATATTATTTAGCATAATTTTTCGACGCGCATGGTACTCCATTGCTTTTAATGAGAAGCCTTTGGCTTCATACACAGATACAATAAGCATGGGAATTTTATTGTAATGTTATGTTGAAATTATATATTATAATTTTGCCATTTACATATATGTTGGGGTATGTATTTTTGAGCATGTAACCCAACTCTTACCCCTAAACCTAAACATTTGTATAGATGAGCCAAAACTTTATGCCTAATATGCTGTTGGTTCCTCTGCATGCTTCCAAAACAGGGCAGATCCGCCAAAGCATGGACTCAACAAGACCCCTGAAGGTGTCCTGTATCTGTATCTGGCACTAAGATGTTAGCAGCAGATCCTTTAAGTCCTGTATGTTGCGAGGGGGAGCTGCTGTGGTCCAGCACATCCCACAGATACTCAACAGGGCGCATTATCCTGCTGAAAGAGGCCACTTCCACCAGGGAACACTATTGTCATGAAGGGGTTTACCTGGTCTTGTAACAATCATTAGGTGGGTGGCACATGTCAAATTTACATCCACATTGAATGGCCTGACCCAGGGTTTCCCAGCAGAACGTTTCCCAGAGCTTCAAACTCCCTCCACTGGCTTGTTGTTTTCCCACAGTGCATCCTGGTACCATCTCTTTCCCCAGGTAAATGGTACACACGTATACGGCTGTCAATGTGATGTAAAATAGAACGGAACTCATCGGACCAGGCAACCTTCTTCCACTGTTTCAAGGTTCAGTTCTGATACTCTCGTGCCCATTGTAGACACCTTCGGCAGTGGACAGGGGTCATCACAGGCACTCTGATTGGTCTACAGCTACATAGCAGAGTGCGATGCACTGTGTTGTGACACACAACCTCATAAATCATTAAAATTTGTGTGACACAGTAGACCTTTCTGTTGGCTCGGACCAGACAGGATAGCCTTCATTGCCGTTGTTCATCAATGAGCCTTGGGCGCCCAACACCCTGTCGCTGGTTTGTGGTTAGTTCCTCCTCGGACACCGTTGGTGAATTCTCACCACTGTTGACCCGGAGCAACTCACAAGCTGATCTTTATTCCTGCCAATTTCTCCTGCATCCAACACTTTGATTATGAGAACTGATTGTTTGCTTACTATCTAATCTACCCAGACCTTAATATGTGGCCTTGTTAGGAGATGATCTATGAATATATATGAAAGTATATATTATAAAATCCTTTCCACTTTTAAAGGCACACATTAAGGAAATAACCCTGTATATAATAATGGAGTACCCTGCATATAAAAAAAGCAAACCCTATGCATTAAAAAGTGACACCAAGGGGTCCTGACCAAGCATCCTTAAAGTGATGAGTTGGGAATGAGAACGCAACTCAAGAATGCAACTCAATGCAAATGAATCCTGAGTAAAACTATTCTTGTTCCCTTCACCTGGATCTTCTATCTGTTCGATATGAGCGCTTCTTATCTCTCTTTCGAATTCAGTTCCCAAATTGGCTGACGGTCTGGACCACTAAAAATAGCGGGGCAGAGTGACATTGATAATCTCTGGTAATGGCACATTACAGACTCGTATTTCTGATGGAAACCAGCAGCTAAGTCATTCGCAGTCGTCTGCTGCTGACAGTGAGCTGGAGTTTTGCCCCAAGAGTGTCATCTCTGGATTTCAGTTGGATACAAAAAAAAAAAATACTTCAAATATATACTTCAAAAGTTTGGAGTTTGAAAGGTCTGATTTTGTAGGGAGAAATGTCTTCAGTGGATGGATCCTTTGGAAATATTCTTCTTGCTTTTATTTGAAATGTTATGCTTGCAAAAATAAGCTGATCTGGGCCACCTATTCTCTAATATGCTGCATTGAAAACTTGAACTTGTTTAATTTTAATTTTACTCAGAAAATGTTTTTTTTTTCTTTAAATATATTTTTCCCTCAATTAATACATTACACATAAACTATAAATGAATGGTACATAAGTGTAATGCATTTTATTTATGAATATTTCCCATTTTTTGTTTATTTTATCTTTTATGTAATCTGTTCTTCTTTAGCCAAATGAAACTTATTACATGCTTTAGTGCAGAGATTTTTATCTTTTATTTAATGTGTTCTTTTTTTATCCAAAAAAATCATCTTTTTTATCTAAACTTATGCATACTATGAAACTTCAGTGCAGTGAGAGACTTCCTGTAAAAACCTCCAAAATCCAGCTTACAGAAGAGCGATTTAATAACGTCAGAGTTGATTAGCAATGGGTTCATACACAGGGTACCAAAAGTTGTGGGATTTTGAACAATATCCTTACAGATAGGAACTTTAACGTTACTGCTGAAGATCAAACATGCATAGCCTGAGATACAGAACATGTGTGATTAAAAGCACACAAAACTCACGCAATCCCACTGGGCTCAATCTTTGATCTCTGTCTCTCTCTCTACAGGCTTACGTCAGCGTCAAGCACGAGGGAGACAAGGTGATAGTCTTCGAGAGGGCTAACGTCATCTTCATCTTCAACTTCCACCCAACCAACAGCTACAGCGACTATAGAGTGGCTGTGGGGCCAGCGGGGAAGTATCCTTCATGCTGTAATGCTCATTCAGGAGACAGATGGTGGGAAGTCTCTAGTACAGGTCTCAAACTGAGTATTTCTGAACTAAATCGAACTAGAAATAAAACTAAATAGAAATATTAAAATCCAAATAAAAATGACAAAGCACATAACAAAATTGCAAACTAAACAAACTAAAATTGCAATGTAAACTACACTGAAATAAAATGAAATATAAATATTAGATGCAAATTAGAAAGCACCAAAATGACTAAAACTGAAATAAAATTAGAACTAAATAGAAATATGAAAAACCCAATAAAAAAGCATATAATAAAATGACCAGAACTTGAACAAAATTTGCAGTGTAAACTACAAATATATAATATTTATGTACAAATATATAAGTTATTCAAAATATTAATAATAGTAATAGCAAAAGATAAAAAATAATTATAAACAGCTGTTATGGTAAAATTCCATGACAGCTTTATTTCATTAATTCAAGTAAAGGTTACATAAAATGAAAAACAAATAATAGATGAAAAAGTGAATCTTAAAAAGCTTAAACGAAAATTAAAAAGTACTAAAATTACTGAAATAAATAAATGTAAATAAATTAAAGCTAAATAGTAATATTAAAAAATAATAAATATAACTACTAAAACTATAAAAATGTAAAACGTACATAACAAAATGATTACAACTTAAACTAAAATAACAATGTAAACTACAGATATAAAAATAAAAACTAATTAAAAATATTAATAAATACTATAATATAAATAATTCCAAAATTGCACTAATAATGTTATGGTAAAATTCCATAACGGTTTTGTTTCATTCATTTAAATAAAGCTGAAAAATAATGAAAAACAAAAACTAGATTAAAAAAAATATATATATACTTAAATACTGATACTTAAAAAAGGTATACTAAAATTACTAAAACTAGAATAAAAATAAATTAAGGCTGAATAAAAATATTTAAAAAATGAAACTATAATGTATACTATATGTTATGTAACTATATAAATGGAATTATAATGTAAACTACAAATATGACAGTATTTCACAATTGTATTAAATAGTATTATAAAATAGCTAAACAGTTGCTATGGTAAAATTCTGTTGTCACTTACTCATCCTCATTCATTTTTTCAGTGAAACTAAATCATTTTGAATATTGAATCCTGTACTGGTCTGAAAAGCACCATACAAGGGGTCCTTATGACGAGGCTGATAGCTTTTGTGTGAAAAACCCACTAAAATTTGAATATACAACATGAAGGTGTTCATTGAAATGTTTGATCGTGTGCAGCAGGTTTAGCTGCATCCGTGCCGGTGTGATACTACAGGAAGTGTTTTCAGCTGGGAAGTGAAGGAGAAACCAGCTTTCACATGCAAACAGCTGAGAAGCTGCAGAAATAGCTGTCGTTATGAGTCCGAGAGGTAGCCTAAACATGCAAGCGAATTTGCCACACGTTACAGTGTGTGCATGCCAGTGTGTTTGTGTGTGTCGGCAAGGTATCCGTGCTCCAACGATAAGAGTTGAAGCAGAGCGTCCAATTAGTGCAGAAGACCGATGAAAGTGCCACTCTGTTTCACAAGAGGTAAACAAGCCTGACCCAACAAGTCCAGAGTGCTTTTTCATTAAAGCGGCTCACACACATATCTCTTATGCATCCACATATCTCTAGGTTATCTCACAGTCGTCTGTTAGACTGTATCAGACGGTTTGGACAAAGTCAATGTATCTTTCGATGAGTTGGACTAAAAGGGGCTTGCCTGTTTTGGAGTTTTAGGGCAGTGGTTGGCAACAGGTGGCCCGCGGGCCAATAATATCTGGCAGATTTTTTAATAGTGGCTGGTTCTGAAATAGATCTGTCATGGTAGTGTAACGGAGGCCAGCTAGTGAGAGAGTAAATCGTGACTAACGCTAGAGGTTGCAGCCTTTAGTGTCCTTGTTAGAGCGTCTGACTCCCATGCTGAAGACCTGGGTTTGAGCACTGGTTGGAGCGGGCGCTGCGAACAGGAGAGAGTACAACAACAGCTACTCACAATCAATTTGTCTTTAGTGGTTTTGCCTTCAAAAAAAAATATGAGAGCTTTTAATTAGAAAAGTCCTGAAAGACATTCAAAAGAGTCTGTAGAATAAGTGACATCATTCACTACCCTCCTCCTCATTCATTTTTTTAAGTTAGACATCAACCCTCTTAGTATTCCTCAATCAATCCATTTTAATATATAACAATATAACAAGAAACAAATAAGAGAATTATGATTTTCTATTAGTTTTTTGTCTAAATTGTATAGGGTCGCTAACGACCCGAGGTTCGTAAGATAGTACGTATATTTTTGCACAATAATAAATTAATCTGTAATGACGAAATAGGGGCAATTCACCTTTATTCCACAAGGTGGCAATGTCTGATTCGCAATGATAAAGTGACGTTTCACTCATATTTACCTCAGACTGAAAACGAAACAATAATATAATCTGCAAAATTTGAAATGGCTCAGTACTAAACACAATCAAATATTAGTGTCAGTGTCACTTGATGATGGATGTGGTCAAGAAGCTGTCAGTGATCAAAATATTGATTTTGAAGACATTGAAAATGAGTTCTGAGAATAGGCTATGCATGAGATCGCGAATATGAGCCAAATGCTAAATGTAATGGAAAATGAGCTCTGACGAGGACATATGAATCCTTCCAAGCTTCAAAAGGTAACGTAACGAAATGTTTTATTTTATTCTTCTGTAATTGTTACTCTAAAATCAGGAGTTTTATATTATCGCGAGATTCGCGACAGGTAGAGATCTATCCATGTTAGATAATATAGATCTCTAACAGCCCGAATATGTAAGAATGTTTGGCGAAACAGTCATGCATTTAAGGGTTAATGAATGATTCAAGATTGCCACAATCATTTTTTAAGCATCAAGTCAACTTTCAAAATGTGTTTCAGGAGGAGGACGTAGTCATGCATTTGGTTTCTAGAGAGAGACAAAGCACTTCAAAACCTTACAAAGTCACTCGTCCTTTCAGTAGGATGAGCAGCAATTTTGTTCCTTAGACTTTTTCTCTCTTTTCGAACAAGAAGACAAAGTTTTCCCTGAGTTAAGCACTCCACCACAAACATCAGCCATTAAAATTCTGTCGACATCAGCTTTTGACAAGAGCTCAAACCTTCGATGTGTTGGTTTCATTACTGGATGAATCAGCATTTTTGAACAAATCACTTTAATGAATGATTCAAGATCGGTACAATCCTTATTTTAAGCATCAAGTCAACTTTCAAAATCTGTTTGCCCTATTTTAATCGTTGACGTGTTTATATGCGAATTGTAATATTTTATCCCAGTATTTCTGTGATCATTTTAATATTTGTAACGCAGAAAGATACTGTGTGGTTGAAAAGACTGTACTTTATCAACACACTCATGGCATTCCAAACTCGTAAGACCTTCGTTTATCTTCGGAACACAAATGAAGATATTTTGGATGAAATCCGAGAGCTTTCTGACCCTTATAGACTACCCTTACATTACTACCACTTTCAAGTCCCAGAAAGGTGGTAAAGACATCGTTAAAATAGTCCATGTGACTCAGTGGTTCAACCTTAATTTTATGAAGCGACAAGAATACGTTTTTATGCGCATAAACAAACAAAAATAAGCTATTGACGTAGTAAACACAATATAGAGCTTCCGAGTTCTACGTCAGAATGGCGGCTCACCATTGGCTAGCTCCTGCACCATTACGATACTTGGATTGGCCAGGACTTTTTTTATATATGTATATGCATTTCTTTGGGCTTCAATTTTTGGGCTGCCATTTTAAAGCTTGGATTAGCCAGGACATTTAATATAACTCCAATTGTATTCGTCTGAAAGAAGAATGTCATATACACCTAGGATGGCTTGAGGGTGAGTAAATCATAGGCTAATTTTCCCTTTAATAATCAACTCAGACGTTAATACAAACAAGATAAGCAAATGAAACCAACCGCTATGCGTAAACGTGACCGGACCCATATAAAACTGAAAAGACTGCAACTTAAATACAAGGCAAATTAGGGTAAAATGACAAACACCTGTGCAGATCGCATGCATCACCATGACAACAGATAAGTGGCTGGAAAGCTAAACAAAGGAACACGTGACTGAAAATAACAAAGTCCATGAAAATGAAGCCAAGATCAAAATAACTGAATGTTCATGACAAGTCATTTTGATTTGAAAATTAAAATCTTACCGCAAACAAAATATTTAGAAATTTCAGTTGAATGCTAGCATGGATGCCAGCCGAACTCCGCCCCGCCCACAACATTTGAGGTCGCGAAGTTCGGTGTGGACTTGATCCATTGTGGAGCAACTATGATTGAACCAGAGCTGTTCGGACCTAAACGGAGAACTTGTTCGTATATGCATTCACCTTTACTATTTCTCTCAAAAATGATGATCGTGTTGGTATACTCCGTGTATCCTTAAATTCTTTTTACAACACCGGCATATAGATCTATATAGATCAGTAGTTTACTCTCATATTCTTCTTCTACTTCCAGCGTGCATGCAGTTGAGTTCTGTTGACAACTATGCATCGCTCAACATACATCACTTACTCCGTTGCTCTGATTGGTTGTAGATGTATCCAATTGAGTGCAGAGGCATTTTCTTCCTTGGTTCGGTTGAAACACGCCTCATAATCACAGCCCAGTGGAGCAGTAACAGACTCATATTCTGACTAGAATCTGAGTATGACAACGTCAGGCTAGTTAAATGCATGTGGGCCACTTAATCTCTGTCAGTGTTTTGTAATATCAGGCAAACTGGAGAAGTTATATGGACTTTGACAAATGTTCAGCTTGGATGTTGTTTGTTGTTGTTGTTGTTGTTGTTTTTAAAGCTGAATAGTTTGCATGACAGATTATGTGTTTGTTTGTTTTTGTTTGTTTGTTTGTTTGTTTTTAAATCTGGAACCGTTAGGCTCCATTAGTGTTTACATCACCGATGTGGCCAAATGCATCCCTGAAACATTGGAGCACAAAATATGTTGGACCCCGTTTGCACTTCAATTCCAGGTGTAAAATGGGCCAATATGATTTTTTTGTCTGTTTACACATTAAAAAACACCTTGGCATGGGCTCTCACCACTTCTAATGACAGCCACATAAGCCATGTTTTTGTAAACAAGTGGAGCTACAGGTATAAGCCAAACAAAAAAACTTCAGGAGGAGGACGTAGTCATGCATTTGGTTTCTAGAGAGAGACAAAGCACTTCAAAACCTTACAAAGTCACTCGTCCTTTCAGTAGGATGAGCAGCAATTTTGTTCCTTAGACTTTTTCTCTCTTTTCAAACAAGAAGACAAAGTTTCCCCTGAGTTAAGCACTCCACCACAAACATCAGCCATTAAAATTCTGTCGACATCAGCTTTTGACAAGAGCTCAAACCTTCGATGAATTTTTTTTTCCTCCTCGATCTTTCGTTCTCTGCTCTCAGTGGGTGCGTTCTTCAGGTGCTTTTATCCATTCAGATGGATGGAGTATTGTAAATCCCAGTTGGGTGCACTTCCTGTCAGGCCTGATGTGTCTTTGATATGCTGCGTGCCAACAGGCGTCTGTGATTGTGTCAGGTCATCATTCTCCTATTATCTTTCAGGGGCATTTACATGAACGCCATTCTAAATAATTCAACCATATCAGCATCCCTCCTTGAATCTGTAACAGGCTTGTCCTCAGGCAAAACGGCTGCACGCTTTACTACTGAAAGATGCTTGATGACTTTATGCATCCAAAAAAATGCTTAACGAATCTGATAATGGATGGAAAGGAGAAAAGTCCATATCGATAAAAATCAGGCAGAACACCGGTGATCTCATGTGGGCCTGGTTGAGAGTATATGGCTGATTCCGAAATCGCACCCGATACCCTCAAATAGGGCATTATTTGAAGAGACAGCCATTTGTAGTGGTGTCCGAAACCATAGTGGACGTTTTTGAGTGCACTCATTCAATCCACAGTGTACAACTGATGTACACACAACAGTTGTCCGAATTCACTCACTCGTTTCCATTCACTGCTTCAAGTGAACTATATTAGTGGACTAACATAGAGGATAGTGATTTTGGATTCAGCCTATGAGTTTCTTCAACAGCAAATGATAACTGCAAGTTACAAATGATAACTTGAAACCAGAACCATTTAAGTTGTAAAAATTATTACAAAAAATTGTAAGTATTTCTTACACCCACAAACACTGCTGTTCAAAAGTTTTGGGTCCTTGCAGATTCTTAGGGTATGTTGTAGGACACTTGTAGTTTGGTCAGCTTGATTCGTTGGTCCAGATCCCCCCCAAAAAATTAGAGCATTCAGATTGGCATTTTTATCACCAAACCTAAAGATACCAAACCTAAAGGCACAGGGATACGTTCATAACCTGATTGGTCGGCTTTTATGATGTATTGTAGCCTGGGAAAACCCAGACAACTTCCGGCAAGTTTAGATTTGCTCAGGAAGTAGTCTGGCCCATTCAAACCCATTTCTAATCTGTCGAAATCACGGCACCAATCAGAAACATTGAGGCGTGTTTTACACGATGACGACAGCGCCGTGACGGTGAAGCAGATTTTGTACATTACAAAGATGGATACCGCTTTATCCGTTTATCCGTTGGTGACGCCCCTTTGGAAATGATTTGTCTATGAAGCTTTGCCAGACCATAACTCAGTTACTTCTGAGAATGGTCTGGTTTTAACCAGGCTAGATGTATTGCCTATTTTGAGATGAAATTTACAGAACATCCAAAACAATGCTGTGTGCTGGGACAAATGCACTTGTTGCATGTGCGTAGCTACATATGATGGTATTTTGACCAGCTGAGAACTCATGAAGAGCTCATAAAATATGTAAAGTAGTCAAAACAGAGGCAGGAATCCCTCCGTCATACACAAACGATCTGCGGTTCTGTACCGAATTGTAATGGCCAACATCGCAACTATGGAGAAAAGGCAGGAATGCATGAGCATTCTGTACTTTTTAGGGTCTTATCTTCCTGTTTTTGGTACGTTTACATAGGGCAGGGCGATATATCGAATATTAGCGATAACATCGCAATAATTTTGACGACGATGTAAAATTTGAAAATATCGTGAATATCGAATATTTCAAATTCAACATGCATACTTTCCCAAAAACATTACCAGATAACGCAGAGCTCTGCTTCCACTGTTCACTAAACACTGGAAGCAGAAGAGTTAAATATATACGTGCAGCGCATGACAAAGAAAGCAACAGAAACATGCGCGCATGAGAGAAATAATAGCGCGGCACGAGACATGCTCGCGCTACCGGACTCTGACCTGAAGTGCGCGCACACACCTTTCAGACAACATACGACCGCGATTCAGTTCTTTCATGGATTATTGGGTTTCAATGGTCAAACAAATGTAGAAATGCACGTCCTGGCAAGTATTCAGGTAAACACAGTAGTGTATGTCTTAAGTGAACGTACACAAAGTTGAGTGAGAAATCGTGTGTTGCAATGAATTTGGTCCGTGGAGGTCTTAAAGGGCCGGACCTCATATTCTGTGTGATTTAATGTTAATCAAACAACAATGAAAAATAGAAAACCACCCCATGCTTGGCTAAACAACTTTAATATATTTATTAAGATTCAGTGTAGCCTATAGTTAATTTATAGAGTGAAGACTGAGCAGTTTTTTTTATAAATATATATTTGATTTTTGATTTATTTCTTGACTTGCTGCTGTAAAATTAAAAATCTATATTGTAATTATAAAAAATATTATTTAAGATTTTGGTCATCCAACCTGTTTTGTAAACATTTTGTATTTAATTTGGTTCTATATAATTTGGGCAAAAGAAAATATTTTTTTACATTTAAAAGCAATTGCAAACATATCAAGATGTATATCGAATATCGCAAAAATGTTGACAATATCGAGAAATATTTTTTTTTAGATATTGCCCAGCCCTACATTTACATGCCTTTGGTATTTCATTCAAACCGCACCAGAGATCTCTTGAAACGGACTGAGACCGATGAAGAGATAACTCTGACTACATTCGTCTGGAAGAAGAATGTCATATAAGCCTAGAATGTCTTGAGGGTGAGCACATTTTGGGATCATTTTAGGGTGCACTATCCCTTTAAACTGTATAAAGTCATGTTTTGGTAACAGGGTTGCAAAACAGCTGTTTCAAATTTTTTTTGAAAGTTAAGCATCAGAAAAGTTAAGGCCTATTTCAGCCTATTCGTTGAACGTGCCAGTAACGTTTGCCCAATGTGTACTACAAGAATGGTGCCGAGATAATACACAGTGTGAGAACTTCATTCAGAAATGTGGTCGCAGAATCCTTCCCAGTGCCAAGAACTGTGTGCCCCTCAGAGGACGCGCTGCCATTACTGCTGCCATTAACACATGAAAGACATGATATCATGACCCTCTTCGCAATCATGATCATGCACACATTTTCTTCAGGTCATCAGCACTTCTGAGTCCGACCGTCCTTGGACCTGTCACCCTCTCGTCCGCTATTTTTCCTCCTGTGAGCAAATTGACTTTGATCTCAGGCCCTCCCCTTTGTTCAGCAAGGCTTGGTTGATTACAGTGCTTCACCGCCAGTGCTGCCTGGCCTCAGAGACAAGCATCTGTAAGCGCTAACAAAAACATAATTGCTAAAAGCCTCCAACTGCCAATTTCAGCAGGAGAGCCACTGCTGTTACACTGGCACGCTTGCCAGGGAACATTGAATTAGCCATTTTGGGTCTTGTGTATTCGTTTTCTCCCTCTCACACATACACACACTTTTATTATTCTTCCGGCACGCTGTTTTCTGTGCTGCCTGGCACGCTTGCTTTGGTCCTGGGTGACATTCATGCTTGTCTAATGGGAATGGGTGTTATTGATCAATGCATGAATGCTTAAGGTAGATTTTCTCTTCATAAAGAATCCCTGTGCTTTATGTATGCTCTTTCTCTCTCGTCTCCCCGTAGACGTCTTTTTATGGATCTCAGACGTGGCGTCTGTGTGAATCCACCGGGGGCGGAACTGATATTCTGCAACGCAGCACTTCTCGCTTCTGGTGCTCTTCCTCTAGAACCACAACATCAAATGTTGCCATCAATAATAACGTTATTGTTTTCAAAAAGGCTCAGGAATAAATTTACAATGGTAGGCAGCCACATACTTGCTGAAAAGACCAGGTCTAAGGGAGTTTAAGATGGTCTGCCTGACATGAAAACCCAGTAAACCACTCCAGGCGAGACCAGGCTTGGCTGGGGCTAAGTGGTTTATTTCTGCAGGGTGACTGTCACTATATGCCCTTGACGCCTTCAATCTGCCAGTTTTTGCTCTAATGATGCTTCATGAAAATTGTCCGTTAATCATTGGCTGTTCTTCAAAAGGTCAGCAGCAAAGCAAGTCAAAGTTGAAGTTCAGGCGTGTGTGACAGCGTTTGATCTGTGTGCGACTTGACGTTCAATGCCATGTGGAACATTGTCACAAGTCATGTGGAAGGACCTGCTTGATTACATGCTAATGACCAGACTTTATTTGCGCTGAGCAAGTGAATTGTGGCTTTAAAATTTACCACAAAAAAAGTTGTTTAGTGAAACTTTTAAGTTACACTTTTAATCAATAAGGCAATTAATCTCAGGTTACAAAGCGAATCTTGAAGGGTTAGGTTCACCCAAAAATGAAAGTTCTGTCATCATTTACTCACCCTCATGTCGTTCCAAACCCGTACGACCTTAGTTCATCTTCGGAACACAAATGAAGATATTTTTGATGAAATCTGAGAGTGTTCTGACCCTGATAGACTCTAATGTTACCATTTTAAAGGCCCAGAAAGGTGGTAAAGACATCGTTAAAAATAGTCCATGTGACTCCAGTGGTTCAACCTTACTTTTATAAAGCGACAGTCATACTTTTTGAGCGCAAAAAACAAACAAAAATAACAGCTCAGCGTTGGCTAGCTCCTGCGTCAGCATCACATGCGTGTCGTTGTGCTCACATGAACAGCGTGAATATCTTAATCATGTCTTCACATGAATATCTTCACATGAATATCTTCATTTGTGTTATGAAGATGATTGAAGATCTTACAGGTTTTGAACGTCGTGAGTAATTAACAACATCATTTTTATTTTTGGCTGAACAAACCCTTTAATATTTGCTTTGTATCCTGCACTTTAGGAGAACCATAGCACCACACAATATTTTTGTTTAAATACTGACAGTGTAAGCAACTTATATAAAGCCCCCATTAAATTCTCTCTAAGAAAAAAGAAGGCATTAGATCATTTTGTTTTTCTCACTCTCTTCCCGATAACATCTCCGAAATATCCATAACAAAGGAAGTTTGTTCTATCAGTGATAGAACTCAATGCAAATAGGAGTATGGGGGAGTAGGGTCGGGGGCATCTGTCGTCATCCTCCGCAGGAACAATACGCCAAGCAACACTTCTTTTTAATCATCGCTATCAAAGCTGGCAAGCTGGCAGTAAAAGCCAAGTGTGCTCCAGCTCCGGGGCAGAGTAAGAGAGCTTTTGAGGATAACACGAAGACCCACCGCTAGCCCATGGGGATAGGAGGTGATTATTCAAGCAGCCAATTAGACGCCTGTCTGCATGTTTGTTACATCTCACAACTATTTAAACCCCTGAGAGGTAAACAGAGAAAGAGATAGAGAGAGCAGGAGTGGATAGACTGGGGACTTCAGCTTCTCCGTCTTTTTCCTTCCTTGTTCCACAGGAATACAGTTGTTTACTTACACATTGAAGGTGAAACTGTATATTTACAAGAGCTGTTTTCACAGCTGTTTTTTGCATGCCACATGATTAAACGAAACACATTGTATTCTGCTTCCTGTAGGTTTAGACGCTCGATACCATCACTCGTTCACAACTGGTTTTGCTTCAGAACCGTGTTTTGTGGAATATCAAGTGACGACCCAACATGGTAAACAAATTTCCTTAAAATAGAATATTAATAACATTGTTATAAATCACATTATTATGGTAACACTTTATTTTAGGGTTCAGTTATTAACTATTAACTAGTGGCTTATTAGCATGCATATTAGCATGCATACTAGGATATTGGCTCTTTATTAGTACTTATAAAGCACATATTAATGCCTTATTCTTTATGACCTTATTCTACATCTCTTAATCCTATACCCAATACCTAAACTTAAATGCTACAAAAACTGCCTCACTAACTATTAATAAGCAGTAAATTAGGCAAAAGTCGTAGTTAATAGTGAATATGTGTTCCCCATACTAAAGTGTTACCATTATTATTATATTGTTGTTGCTGTTGTTGTTTTGTCAGTATTTGATTTTTAAGAAATTTCTGTTAACTTCTGGTTACTATTATTGTTGTTGTGCAAATAATAATATATTGGATTTTAAATAATATTGCATGATATTTCTATTATCTGCCAACGGTAAAATAATTTATGATTTTTTTAAAAACTTTTTAACTAAGCCTATTTATTTTTCTATCTATCCTTTTTATTATATAAATAACTGTATATAATTAACTGTGGATAGTTATATGAATAATTAATAATAGTAATGTAAAATTATTTGTATAGCAACTCAAAGTGCTTCAAAACAAATAATACAATTGCACACAACGTCAATATAAAAATATTTATTAAAAAACAACTATAAAAGGTTCAAAAAATAAAATGAAGAAATTGGCAATACAGTTTGACCCCAATATCAATATATTATACGAGTATGCAGTGTTTTATAAACCAATAAAATAACCTTAAAATCAATTATTTGATGATCTGGTAAGTAACCTATGTAATTCCATTACAACCAGTGTAATATGCTCTCTCCTTTTTAATTTCATTAGTACTCTGGCTGCTACGTTTTGTACCTTCACTATAGAACTCTTAGGCAAGCCGGTATACGTAGCATTACAATCAAGATGAGAGAAGATAACAGCAAAAGGACAAATCTTGGCAATATTTCTCAGATGACAAAAGCAAGTTTTTGTCACTTGATTAATATGAGACTTAAAACTCAGGTCAGAGTCAAAAATGACACCCAGGTTCTTTACTACTTTCTTATATTGTATGGCTAAGGAACCAAAACCAGCATCTCTCCTCTCCCGCTCATGTTTTGGGCCCACAATAAGAATTTCAGTTTTGATTCATTGTGTTCATCTACTTTACAATGCTGGACAGACAGTCAGACAACCTCTCTAATACAACAGTGTCTTTGAACTCAACTGAAATTAATAATTGTATATTATCAGCATAAAAATGATAATTCATGTCATATTTCTGAATGATGCCGCCCAAATGGGGCATGTATACTGAAAATAAAACTGGCCCAAGAATTGATCCTTGTGGGACACCATTTTAGAAATAGTTTTTTATTTATTTGTGTATCCCTGTTTCCCCGGTTATTTATTTTTTTATTCATGAAATGTAATCATGTTTTACTATTTATTTTAATAAATGTCCCTGATCTTATTGTGCACAACTCATCAGTGCACTTTATTCAGGGTCAAAGAGGTTTTTGAAATCTTATTTCAAAATGCAATAACCTTCTTTTTGTGATGTTCTTTTGTACACTTTGGCAAGGCAAAGTAATATTAAACAGTTTTTAACCGTACATTATTTCCCCCTAAAATTCTTTAACTGAAAAATGACACTTAATGGAAATAATTGCAATAATTGTTCAATACAAGTTTAGCTTTATTAAAAGCATTTGTGACATGCTGTCAATTAGCGCAGATAATAATTTCAACATGAATGCACTTTATAATGGAATTCTATGGGGCAATCCAGAATTTTCAAGGCGTCTGTCCGCTTTTTGAGGTGTAGTACTCAAAATTTAAAAAACAAAAGCATGAAATAGATTTCCAGTTTTCCACAAAATATGTCTTCATTATTTTTTTATGCTCTCTTTCAAAGATATTTCTTATTCCGGTCATGAGTCTAGGCAATTACGTTTTTTAATATTTAATTTAGTCAGTGTAGCACAGATAGAGTGAAATTGTGTGTGTGCACGATTGGTGTTGTTTGAAACATTTTTTGATGGAATACATTATTAATATTTTGAAATGGATAAATAATTCTGCCTGGAATTGTTGATGTGGTGGCTCATCGGTTTTGCCGCGTGTGTTTATATGGGACAAATGTGTGTCATTGTCTCGGAGGAGCTCAAAGCAATCAGTGCTGTTGACTTGCAGTGCTCCTCTGCTTTCCGACAAGCAGAAGAACTTGAAAGTGGACAACCTGTTCACATCCAGAATACTTCAGAGTGGACACCATGAAGATGGTGGCTTGCTTTGCGTAAATGATGATGGAAAGTTCTACCTCGCGAAGCCAGATGAAGTACAATAGGTAGCAAGTTTATTAACAGACCAGCAAGTATTATAAATAGAGGTTATTTAGCGTAGGCCCCGTCCGTAGCTCTCGTCTCGAGGGTAACGGACTCTGCATTTCCTGCCTGAAGATGAAGACGGGGCGCAGCCGACCCCCTGGGAGGTGTAGAGAGGGACCATCCTGGTGGTGGTGGGGAGGATGGAGGTAATGTTGGCGTCAGCATCTGCAAACTCAGACATGTGTAAGTGATCATCTTTTATACTCTGAGAATTAGGACATGATTGGTTAGGTCTGAAAGTGATAAGTAACGTAACATTGAATCTTCCTGGCAGAACTTACGCTAGAGCTTTCATTTCATTTATCTCTTTAAGACCATCTGAGGTAAGCATTTTGATAACTAGATGTGCTCATGGGTTTTTCTGATCCCTCAATGTATACTTTTTCCCTCATAATCGTATTAAAGGGACAGTTCACCCTCCAAAAAGTTATATATTCTTTCAGACGAATACAATCAGAGTTATATCAAAAAATGGCCTGGCTAATCCAAGCTTTAAAATTGCAGTGAATGGCAGCCCAACGACTGAAGCCCAACGAAATGCATATACACCTAGGTTGGCTCGGGGTGACTAAACCATGGGGTAATTTTCCTTTTTGGGTGAACTATCCCTTTAATAAAGAAAATAGCACATTTTACTGTAATGTCAATGATTTATTTCCTCCTTCGTACAAGTTCTGTCTCCAGTATCTCCGCTTTGGTTCCTTAACACACTTTGCTCCAGATACAAGATCAAACTGGACTCGGATGAAATTCAGTATGGAGGCCATGGCAGACTGGACCACAACACCGATTTCTTCACTGAGCCATTGGCGTTCAACGATCGGCCCAACTCTATGATGGTATGCACACAATACTATTTGTTAGCATAAACCATATGCCATTCAGAATCGTTTTTCTGAAGAAAAAGGCATGTAATGTGTGTATCCTCAATACCACAGAAAAAAAATTATAATATATGAACAAATCAAAACAATTGTAGCCTTTACACATTTCTCATTAAGTAAACATTGCCCAAGTAATTAAAAACAAGTCAACAAATTCCCATTTAATTACCCAAGATTAAATAAACACATTACAAACACTACATCAAATTAAAACTGAACAACGCTTCAAATGAAGCAAACAGCGTTGTTCATGTATCTAATTGCAGTACAGTATCAAGCAGAGATTCAGAAATTAGGTAATTGGCATAGTCTTCAATACATGACTATTAGATAATAAATGAATACTGATCGGATGCTGTTGGAGTTAGACTAAGAAGCAGGTCCATAATTAAAATGAGCCATACTGTTTTCTTCTTCTTAATACTGTAGTTTGAATAACTTGAAATAACACAGTGGACATTTACACCAATGGTTCTCAACTAGGGGCCCAGGGGCCTCAAAAAAGTTCCATGGGGCCTTAAGATGACTTAAGGCCGTCACATACTCTGCAAGAACAGAGAAAAAAGTTCTCGCTCCCAGGGCTGATTTTCTGAACTCGCACCATATGTCTTGAAAAACCTGGATCTATAAGATTTTAAAAGTATGATTTCTAGACCTGGAGTGCATATGTAAATTAATAACACACTGCATTTTTATAATGGATATTCCATTTTTATACCAAGCTGTAAATTATTTTATGGGGCTATAAATTGTAATTGTTTTTTAATTCTTATTTAGTAAATTCTGAACAGATGGAAAAGTCATGAGGCCTTTGAATATTGTCGCAGCCTTGGAATCAAAAAGGTTCAATCACAATGTCTAATGCTTAGGAACAATATTTGAATACATAAAATCTCATATGAGACACAAATATCCTGGAAAGGCAAGCTTTTTCACAAAGTTTTACACCGTATGACACGCATGAGACATCTGGGGAAAAAATCTAAAATGACATCCTTATTCCATATACCATAGCTTTGAGAATATTTCTTGTTTTATTTCCCTGCATTAGCATGCAAAACTCCTCCTGACAAGTGTGTGAAGACTGAAAGAGCTTTCATTGAAGCTCAAGGCAAAAGTTTTTGATTAAACTAGAGCAATGTACAACATTTTCAACCATGCATTACTAGAGTAATGCATGTAAACATCTCAAACCATGCAGTAACTATATATTGCTCCTGGTATTTAGGCTCCTTTAATTTATTAGGCGCTTTATCAGAGCAGTAATAAATGGGAGTCAAGTGCAACACTATCTGCAGTAGTCATAGTTCAGTTGATCTAGAGAGTCACGTGTCTCCATCAGATAAGTTCTTCTATCTCTTGGGTTCCAGCTGTCATATTGTGTATTCTCTTTCCAGAGGCCTTATTGAAATGAAATGCATGGCGTGAAATTTAAAACCCCTGTTTCAGGCTGTAGCACTTGATGCAAGTCTTCATTCCTCCCTCGCTTCTGAGCACCCCTCCAGTTTTCTCCTCTTTTCTTTGTCGTCCCCCTCGTCTACTCACCTAAGGGCTTGCTGACGCTTTAATAAGATCCATAAAAATTCAAAAGCAAACTTTCCGTTTTGCTGACTTGTCCTGTCAACATAATTTTGTAATTGTTAAGCAGAGCATGTGGACCAATCTTGAGTTTATAGGTAAAAGGTGTCAAATTTAAAGATGTGCATAACTGATGTTTGTTTCCTTAGTTGTGTGACAGCTTGGGACCAAATTAATGGCCTGATTTCATGAATATGATAAATTGAGCCTCATCTCATTGACTTTTTTTCTTCCTTGGAGCACAAAAGGCGATATTTTGAAGACTGTTGTTTACGCTGCACTTTTCCCCACAGTGAACAGAAAGATAACAAAGACACCAAAGATGTTACTGGATGACTGGATCTAAAGCCTTCAGATGACACCGTCGCTTTAAATTACCGACACCACACATGAAAACCCGGAACACACAGTAGACGTTTTGTGCAGTGCAGAGCGGCTCTCTTTCACTGTATGTCGTGACAGACAACTAGCTGTACAGTTTCGTTCCCAATCCAAGAATGCGGTTGTGAATCTTGAAAATTTGGGTTCGATAGAATGCAGTTGTCACTCCCATAAATATCTGATCGTATTAAGGACCCTGTCACGACCACTTAGCTCACAGTAGCAATGACATAGGGAGACCACACCGTTTGTAAAGTTAAATCCAAAATAATTTATTTAAACAAGGATAAGGGTAATAAATTTATGTTTTGAAATCAATTACTGTATTCAATCAGTAAAAGAGAAACAAAGATAAACTAATCAAAAATGTAGTGACAATCAGTAAAGTATCAAACAGGTACAATACAAAAGAAAACAACAGAAAAGCAGGAGAATATGGCTGCCATCCGCCTGGATGCCAGAGCAAAAGCAGAGACGCCCAGCCCAGAGCAGCAGCCTTGAGCAACTGGCAAGCGATCCTTTTCACCAGTCCAGGCCATCCCCTACAATCAGGTGGACCAAAAACGGACAGCTCCCCCTTCAGGCTGGGGGAAGAAACACAACCCACACATATTCTGTCCATGGTGGAATAAGCACCCCCAGCACGGCAAAGCGGGCGTGACAACCCAAATACAGGGCTGACAACTGTTTTTTGTTGCTGTGTGAACGTAGCCATAATTACATAAGTATTTGGTAACAAGTTTTTAAGTGTTATTATAGTTAAAGGTACACTATGTAACATTTTGCCGCTCTAGCTGTTAATAAACAAAACTGCATGCGTCTTGCAGAAGATCATTGTAGCCTGAGCTACTTCTCTCTGTTAATGTCTATAGCCCCTTTCACACAGCACTCCCAGTATATTTGACAGCATGTTTTGACATCTGAGTGATAAGGGGATCAAACAGAATGCGTTTGTGCTCTTAAAAACACAAAACACACATACTAGTATCCAATAGGGGTGTGACAAGACACTTATCTTACGAGACGAGATATGAGATTTGGTTCACGAGAACGAGACGAGATTTTTACATGGTATTTTTAAGATATCCTCAATGATGAAATATATGGCTAGAAAAATTGTTTGCAGGTGCATTTGAAATGTTTTAACTCATAATCTTGTAATGAATGTCATTTCAGTTGTTCTTTCTGAGTATTAATTATAATATGCAGTAAAAGACAACAAGTACTGTAAAGGTTTTGCCAAAAACTACACTGACTTCTCTCCTGTATGATTGTCTCTTCAGACTGTAGAACTGCACATGAGCTTCTTTTGACCTCCTAACTGAACTCCTTCCCACAAATTGATTATAGATTTTAAGTGCAAACAATAACCATAATCAATGTACTCAATATTCAAAGAGCAAATAGAGACCAAATTTATCTTCAAGCATGATAAAGAGCTAAAATATGGTTACAACTAGAAAGCTTTCATATTTGGATATATTCGCATGCCTCGGGGAGTCGCTTTGAAACAGTAGTAACGTATTGAAATTGCGTTTGAATGAGCGCTCCCGTTTACTTTCACTTTCAATTTTGTGATCGTGTGTACTCCGTGAATAGAGAGCGGTGGTGCCTCCTCCACGGTCCTGTCAGTCGTCTTGTCACGTGATCAGTGGCAGTTGAATGAGCTGATGGAATTGAAGCCACTGTTATCAACCCGAATTAAATAGTTTTTTTTAATTGTTCTATTAAAAGCAAAGGACAGTGGAGGCGTAATGTAAATGTAGCGTCGGAATATTCTATCCTAACTTTACCCTCACTCCATTACAATATGACGCGAGACAGCTTTTCACCTCAACGAGAAATCTCATCACAGTTTAGTCTCGCGAGATCTCGTCACACCCCTAGAATCCAACTGCAGAGCCGCAGCGCTGATGAATGGAAAAGAAGGCAAGGTCTCGAGCGCTACACATTGAGAAAGCTGCGAGACATGGTGCAAAGGTCAAAAATGTCAATCTAGCACACATTTACATAAAAAAAAACTGTTAAGGGCCAAATTTACTAACAGCTTGTGTTAGCGCAAACCATCTTTTGGTGTTAAAAAACTACTGTCAGGATTTACTATAGACACACAGTAAAAAAATAGCACTGAAAAGGCATGGACAGAGTTATAGCATATGCATTTGTAGGAGTTTCCCTTTCAGACGCAAAATTTAGGAGAGCATTTAAGGGCGTTTTCACACCTACCTTGTTTGGTCCAGATTTTCTGACTTTTCAGTTTGGTCCGAATCAAAATTACAGGTGTGAAACCTCCCTCAGACCACGGTAGGACTAAACAGACGAAATTTGGTTTGACGAAAAGAGGTAGTCTCTGTCCGGATCAAACTTAACAAAGGTTCGATTCGTTGCTAGTGTGAAAGCATTGTCTGTATGGTTCGGACTTTCAGACATTTTACAGGAAGTTCCTGTGGTTCCCACGTACCCAAAACAACAGAAGAAGACAGAACTACCAGAACTGTCACAGAAGATAGCAGGAAAAATGAGCCGTAGCACATGGGGATAGGAGGAGACGAGGATTTTAATTAAAATATGGTCTGAGTCTTCTCTTCCTTTCCTGTCGGTGCCGATAAAATGTACAAAGAGGACATTCGTTGGCGAATTTGAACTAGCCTCGAATATAGTTGGTGCTGCAGATAGTAATGCCATAGCAATAACAGCATAGTGGCTGGCAACGGTATGCGTCTGTTCACTTCATTCATCTTGTCAAAGTTACCTGCTGAATTGACAACACGCTGACGTCAGACGCACGTCCGCTAACAAACCAATCAGTGTTAAGATGCAGCCCACATAACTGATGACAACTGGACACAAGTACGTCATGTAAAGTTATTTAGTGTGCTTGCATAATTGCAGTGTGAAACGAACTGAATGTATAAAATGTATCAAAACATGAACTTTGGTTCGGACCATGGTGCAGACTTTCAGGTGTTAAAACGCCCTTAATCAGTATTTTAAATCCGCGCAGAACTTTCCACTCCCATCTGCGCTTTTTTGGAATTGTGCTCTCATGCTAATTTGCTCTGTTTTGTAAATCTGGCCTAAAAGTCAGTGGAGCTTACTGTAAAGGGGGTGGAGAAATCACATCTCCATAAGAACTTTATGATTGTCCCAAAGCAAACTTCTTACGTCAGTGCCTTCGGAACACGTTCATGTTCATACCGTGCTCATTACCAGAACTGATTTACCAGTTCTGATTTTTGTTGAAAAGGTTATGTTCACACATGATCTCTCACTGGTAATTTACCAGTAAAGATTATGTATATAATAATATCTCAATGATACTAAAATAACACACTTTATGAAATAGTAGATGATTCAGTGACTCAATTTCATTAAGTGAGTCAACCAAATCAAGTCTCCGTATTATTTGTAATTTATATCTATTTAAAAGAAATGTTTAAGCACAATGCATGTTCACAAACGAGATGTTCAGTGCTGTTCTAATTCAGTTTCAAAACTCAGACTCATTCAGTGAAAGGGCGTGTTCGTTCAGTCGGTCCAGCCCTCCTGATCAAGCCACATGTGAGACTCAAATGAACTTAGTAGGTGATCTAATACTGTAACAGGCATCTATAAAATCTGCATTATTTATCAACTGTATTATTTTCATGCTATTAATTGTGCAGAATCTACTCTGGAAAACCTCAGGGGTTGAGGAGATCTCAAGGCCTTTGACTGGAAATAGCAGCGAAACTCTAATCTAAAAAAATGTACTTGCTGATTATTGAATCTCTTGTTTTGCACTGATATTCAGTTTCAAGGATCCGTGCTGGAGATTTAGTTATTAGTGCTGCTTTCTTATTGTAGAAAATAGTGTGTTTATTGTTTTGAGATTTACCTCCTGTATGAATATTCTGTATGTTACGGATCTGAAGTTAAATGACGTGAACCCTGTGAAATCGATAGTGATACATTAGTCTGAATATATATATTGATCCTTTTAATGCACACCCAGATCTCTGCACAATAGAATCAGCAGTTTATGGTCTCATTTGATTGGTGGCGGCTATGGATACAACAAGAATAGCCTAATTTTATGATATAAAGAGTGAAGGTGATGATACAACTTGCTGAGCAATGTTGCCGTCAAGGTGTGACGCGGGGCCCATGAACTAAAGTATCCATAAGAAATTTGCTGGCCATTCTCAATGGGAAAGTTCCCAAGCAACATTGCTCAAAAAGTTGCCCTGTGTATCATCACCTTTAGGTTTTCATGTGTGGTTTTGGTAGCTTACAGCGACGGAGAGATGAGATGTGCGTCACCTGATGGTTTTAGATCCAAACTGACTCCTGTCAGTTTTGTGTCTACACAAGACTCAGATGCTGCTCTCTCCACCCAGATATAAACGCTGCTTTTGGTTAATGAAGACTTGACACGCTGAATTAGCTGCTCATTTTTTCCTTCATGTCCAAAGTGATACGACAGATTTTTCCGACGTCACCATCTTTGATATCACTTTAGTCACTGTCGCTATGGTAAGAGAATAAGGGCTTGACTCCCGTTGCACACTTATACAGACAGCATTCGAGACGCTACTGTTGCTGTGTGAACAGGACATTTTGAGACTCACCTGTAAGTAAATGCGTTTGTCAATCCAAAAAGCTGACAGTTTGAACGTACACTCTTAAAAAAGAACCTCTCAAGGAACAGTTCCTAATATAATTTCTTAGTGAGGATGTTTTGTGGAATGGAAATGTTCCATGGATCTTAAAGGTTCTTCATGGAACCATAGGTGCCACTGAAGAAGAACCTTTATTTTTAAGAGTGACGCACATGCACAAGCCCTTAGGTTCCTGTTGATCTTAATGGTGCTTCTGATTAGTTGTTGTTCATAGTTGTTTGATTTTTAAAGTACGTAGTTTCAGCACAACCCTATGTACTTTTACCCTCATCTAAAGTACATTGAGTTCTTCCCAAGACTTTCTGCTTCCTGTGCAAAACCTCCTCTTTTATCTCCTCTGGAAGGCCCAGCTGCATTAAGACAGCCTTCATCAATTAAACCCCTAAAATTACACATTCTCTTTTTTCTTTCTTTGCAGCACTTTATTAATTCAGAAGCCCCTATGTATCGCTTCCCACCCATTTTCTGCCAAACGCAATGTTTATTTTCACAAGTGTGTGACCAATAGCATTCCCAGCAGGGAATAAAGCGAGACACGCACAGACAACAGAGTGGTATTTGCCATAGATTTCGCTCTGATATTTGTCTTTTACGCAGCTCAGAGATAACACACCTGCATAAGATAGAAATTAATCATTGTGTTTGTTGGCAGGTGCCACAGTAAGGGCCCTTTCTGCTCAATTTTTTCATGATTTATTTAAGGGCAGCAGCTTCAAAGTCGACGACAGTGTGCATAAACTTGGCCTCCCTCTTTCCTGTTTCTTCTCTTTAATGGGTCCATCAGCTCACCACCTCCGTTTCCATGAGTGACAATAAACTCATTTGCTGTCTGAAGGCGTTGCAAAGGCTGACACACTGCGCTCTTAAAGCGACGCATTCGGCAGAATCAGGTATGCGGCAGGCTGACTGCGGAGGCGCGAGCAGCAAACGAGTGGAAAATTCTACCCTTTCACTTTGCAATGATGAACAAATATGAATTCCTTGCCCCGAGCATCCATTTGGTATGAGCGTCGTCTGCGCTTTTACGTCTGTTTCCTAAGGTTTTGCATATGAAATGGATTGTTTGAATTCCAATGATATTCATGAGACACTAATTATGAAATGCCTGTGAATCATCCCTTTTGAGGTTTAACGGAGCTAACAAGACTGCTTAGGTCTCTCCTCCATCAGAAACATGAAATTCACTAAATTAGAATATGAATAATGTCCAGCAGTGAACTTTCTAGTTGTTCAACACATCTCTATGCAGACAAACTATAAGAGCTCTAAGAACCCTAATAGATTGTATCATTTGAAAAGTTTTGTATTATTTATTATCATTTAAATAAACTTAGAGCTTAGAACTTAGGGTTCTTAGAGCTCTTATAGTTTGTCTTTGAAGAAAACACCCACAATCTCCCGACAGAGTTTTTAGTGTTTATAAAAATGATTTTGAACTGAGATGTTATTATAGTGTACTACAGTTTACATTTCGTAAAGGGATAGTTCAACTAAAAAATGAAAATTCTCTCATCATATATTTACCCTCATGCCATCCCTGATGTACAGTGGCATTAACTACTAAGTACTAACATTTAAATTAATAATTGAATACAGTATACTTATTGTGTACATGCATGTTTTACATTGTACTTAAATTTTTTTAATTACCTGTTTCCAAGAAACATTTCTTGTTTAAATCCAGAGAAATAAGCAATTTTAACCAGGACACGGAATGTCCGTTCATCCACTGGGGTTATATGGATCACCAATGTGTGGTTTTTCAAGTGGTAGCCATTCAATGGCATTATATGGACTCACTGAGATGGAATATTTTCAAAAAAATATGTTTGTGTTTATCTAAAAAAAAAGGCCTATACATCAGGCCACGGTGGCATAAGAGTATGCTAAGAGAATTAGAGTATTAGAGTATTTTCTCTGATATTTGAGTAACTCAATTATTGATTTCTCATACATTCTGAATTTCCCACTATCCATGCTTTGCTGAACAATAAGAGTTCAGCATTACCTGCATGTCAATCATTTCCCAGCATCTCATACCAAATTATTTTCACTGTTAATTTAAAAAGTACACGGTCCACTAGCATCCAAACATTCCCTTTATTTGTTGTCTTTTTATCTCAAATTGATGGATTTAATTACATACTGCTGGATGTGTAGTGCATCATGTAAGCATTTTTATTTTTTGCCCTCAATCTCAGTGTCCATGCACCACAAATCAGTATCCAGCCGAAGCTTCTTGCTCTGCTTCAGTCATGAAGCACTTGAAAAGGGCCGAGATAAGAGACAGGTGTGTGAGAGTTTAGTCGGTAAGCGTATTCACCAGAGACCCGCAGAACATGGATTTGAGGGGGAGAAAGAGGCAGCGGATTGTTTTGGAGTGTTCTTGTTTTAAGGTTACACAATGTGCCCGTCTTCAGAAGGTCATCATAAGACTCCGACAACTCCCCGAGGCGCGTGAACCAGGCTTGTTTTGCGCATGATGTGCACTGATCCGGCTCGCCAGTATATCAACCTGCTGAAGCCGTGTGCCCAAAGGCTTTTTAGATTCTTCCTTGAAACTCTGGACCTCACAAACCTGCTCCGGGGAAGCAGTCGAAATTCACGATTCGAGATACTGTACATGGCAGAATTCATATTTGAGTGTATTTCTCTTATATCTTCCATTTGTTTATGCATCAAAACAGCAGCCCAGTACCTTACGTTCACTTTTCAAATGCTCTTTCATGCTGATCACAAAGAGAAGTTCTAATGATTTACTGTCCTTGAAGCTGAAAGCGCTTCAGCTGCCCGTCGAATATTTACATAAGCACAATAAAGCACATGTGCCATCAAGGCCATCAGACACCTGCTATTTGGCTCCAGCCAGCCATTCCACAGTTCATAACATAACATTCCTTGAAAAGTTGTAATTATCAATTCGAATATTGTATACAGCATATTGGTTTGGAATAAAGTGGACCTAAAAGCTTTATGACACTTAAATGCCACAGCAATATGCAGTATAACAAAATATTATACCCGCGTTACCTTCGATTTCTGGTATTGTTTTGTAGAAACCATGGAAACATCAAGGACGCATTCATATATTATGTGTTTTATTCGACAGGTGAGCAACAGTTTGGATACATTCATAGACGGGAAAACTAATCATTGTTATATAGCTCATCACAGTTATTCTTATTTTAAAAATCTGGTTTTCTTGATTTACTGCGAGTACCGGTTTTTACTATGCTTAATATCGATCTATCTTACTGAAGTATGCAACAAGTGTCTCATAGTAGCTGCCGAGCGAACGCACAGTAGTATTATAACAACTTTCAACACACTCAAATGTATCTAATATGATAAAACAGCGCTGTTTACCCCACATACGCATGACTGGAAGAAGTGAAAGCGGTCATAATCAAAGCTCCACCGCTCTCGAGCCGTGTGTCATGCTTGTCTCTCATTAGCAATCGCTCCAGTGGCCTCGAGCCGCTCAAATGGATTTCAGCCCTACCCGACTTCTTTAATATATTAGCCCCACCATGAATATGATCTGTTGGATTATTTTCCCCCTGCTGTAGAGGAAGTCGACAACCCCCATAATTCCACGAAATCAAGGCGTCATCAAACTACACCTTTATATTGACCAAGCGACCTCGAGCAGCACAAATTACATAGTGTGCCTTTAAACTAAATGAAAATGAGAAATGTTACTTTGATAACTATAGCTGAAATTAATTAAATTGAAATAAGGGTAACATTTTAAAATAAAAGTCTGTTCACACTAAGGACGATAACTATAACAACAATAAATATATACAGTGCATTTGGAAAGTATTCACAGCTCTTCACTCTTTCCACATTTTATGTTACAGCCTTATTCCAAAATGGGTTACATTTTCATCAACTTACAGGTTATACATTTTACTGTAGCTATGTAGCCACTCAGTTTTTTTTCTGTTGTTTGGCCAAATATTTTTTCTTGAGTAAAGAAAACGCTGTACTTATTCAAAGATCCAATGCTTTATTTACTCTTGCTAAGCAAACAAGCAGAGACGGTCCAAACTGCGTGGTTTGACTGACAGTCTGAGGAACCAATGGAGTTACAAGGTTTAGTCACAAGCACTTTTTGATACTTTCCATTGGTTAAATATTTGCAAATCCCACAGACAGACATAAATGGTGACCAATAGTAATGATCAATACAAAATAAAAACAATTAAAATGGCGAAATATGGAGATACAAGGTTTCCACCCAACAGCGACAATATACCGGTCCTGAAAAGTGGCCATACCAGAAATAATTATGTAATGTACATATTAAAATACTATCAACAACTCTTGCACAATGTGCTAATTTAAATATGCAAAAGCACAAATGAGATCTGGAGATTATCAGTGAATAACAATTCAAATTTTGTTGTGTACATTTTTGAGTGAACTCTTCCTTTAAGTAGAAAGGTGTCTCTCTTGCTGTACTGGTTACTCTGTTCTGAATAAGTGCCGGTATCATCTGAAATGACCACAATACCTTTAGTCATGGCTCGATAACCTTAATCTTGTCAACAGCGGCACTGGATCCCAACTCCACAAAGACTTTAACTTTTGAAGAATCTAAAGAATTAACCTTCAGATGTAGTTAATCACATTACCTATGAACACAATCCACCACAATCCAACGTTAGATAACCACAAAATGTCCCAATACTAAAGAAATTATGCAAGATATAACGTCTACAATTTGCACAAAAATTTCCCATCAAATTCCCATTTACTATTCCATTTGCTGTTTGTAGGTGGCAATCGCACAATGTTAATTGTGCCAGGCAAATAGGCTGACTTTTATGAATAAAGCACACCTATAATGAGCCTGATTTGCATAGAAAGGAGGCACTTTAGTGTTGAAAAGAATGACAATGACTTAAATACGGTGCAGTGCTGTTGTGTTATGGTTTATATCATGAATTATTAATTTATAAATTGTGTTTTTCTGGAGTCACATGAGTGTTATTTTACTATTATTTATATACTATTATAGTATTTATTGATATTTTGAATTGGATTTTATTTCATATATTTTATTTGTTGTGTTCCTTGGTCATTTATAGCTAATTTATTTTTATTTAAAATGTGTAGCTTTATTTGTAGCTTTATTTTAATTACTGAAAACTATTGTAAATGGTTTTAGTTGTTAACAATAACAACAAGTCACACCACATCACATTTTACAGTCTGTTCATTGAAAGGAACACTCCAGGTTTTCTTTTTCTTTTCTTTTTTTGAAAATAGGCTCATTTTATACCGCCAGATCCGGAAATCGGCTGAATTGATTCGAAAACAGTAAAACTCAACAGTTTAACTCTAGAGGAGTTGGAAAATGAGCCTGTTTTCAAAAAAGTGGTGTTCCTTTGAGAGACTTAATGCCCTTGAAACACAGTCATGAGGAGCTGCGTAAAAGTACAAATTACTCTTCTCAAAAACTACTCCGAGTACTAGTTACTTTTTAGCCGGCGATATTTAATGAAATACCAATATATATTTAATCAAATCATATATCTATTTAGAAAATAGCTACTTTCAACAAAACACACTTTTACCTTTAATAAATGAGTATAAATAAATGCAATATGATACCTTATATCAGTATTCAGTATAATATTCAATACCATGGGGAAAACCTCCGAATACTGCATACTGTAATTTTGATATATCTTTTGTCAAGGAAATCATTATTTTCAAGCTTCAAAAAGCACAACTCATTGTAACAGTAATCCGTTTAAATGGGGGGGAATCACATCTCGGATGGCCTGAGGGTGTCAACAGAAAATTGTCATTAGTGGGTGAACTATCCCTTTAATTTCAAGTTCAAGAGCACAAAGATTCGCGATTGCACGGGACACAGTGAGAGCACGCACACAATATCTGAGTGAGAGGAGAGGCAGTTAATGTGTATTGTATATTTGCGAATGATCTTCGTTAAACCACACACTCTCGACATCTGCCATTAAAACACGCCATAGAAACCTGCGGGTATGATTAAAATGATGCGCAATACATTCAGGCTCTGAACTGAGGCGCACGTCAAACTCTCTGTCAGAGGGGAGAGAGAGCGAGAACTGCAAACAACGAGTATTGGAACCGAGTCAGATATTTCAGTATCGATATGTATCAAAATATAGATATTATTTTTGACAACACTACCATGCAGTTTGTTTCTCCAAACTTTCTGTCCATAAATCACTGTCCGGTTATGATCAGCGCCCCCCGGCCAGAAGCTGCTGTTGCGCTGCAGGTTTTTTCACTTCAAATATCAGGCCTTTTATTGGTCCGTTTACGATCGGATCTCTTATTGGCTACCGACATGCCGGTGGTCAAAGGTTTGAATATTGATTCAAATTGTAAGCGTACTCAGTAACGAATTGTGATTTTTAAAAGTAACAAAGTAGATTATTTAGCTTAATTTGTACTTGAGTACAAGTAAAATTACATATTTAAAAATGTACTCAAAAAAGTACAAATTCCCCAAAAAAACTACTTAATTACAGTAGCGTGAGTAGTTGTAATTCGTTACTTCCACCTCTGTCGCTATGATATCATTTTCTGTTTGTTTTTTCTGCATGTTGGTTTAATATTATTGCTTTAAAGGAACGCTCCACCGTTTTTAGAAATAGGGCTTATTCAACATCTTTCCTACATTTAGATATGTGGGCAAATAAATGTTTGTCTCAGTGCATGCATTGTTTTAGTTTGGCAGGGTCGCCGCTAGCTTAGTTTAGCATAATGAATGGAATCCTATGTTGCCAGCTAGCATGTCCCGAGTAAAAGTGATCAAAAAAGCATCTGATTACTACTTGTGGCCTTCGCAGAGATATCACGCAACACATGAAATCCCCAAACTTCTGTCAACATACCGGTAGTTGTGGGATTTCATGTGTTGCGTGATATCTCTGCACCCAAGTAGCAGTGCTTCGCCTGTGCTTCCCCAGTCAATATCTGCCTAGGAAATCGCCTAGTCTTAATCTGCATTGCTATATGTGTTTGTTGTGAATACACAGGCCACAAGAAGTAAGGTTTTTTTTAGTTTTTTTATCACTTTTACTCGGGACATGCTAGCTGACAACATAGGATTCCATTCATTATGCTAAGCTAAGCTAGCAGCGACCCTGCCAAACTAAAACAATGCATGCACTGAGACAAAAAAATGCATTTGCCCTCATATCTAAATGTAGGAAAGATGTTGAATAAGACCTATTTCTAAAAACAGTGGAGTATTCATTTAACAAAACCTATTTACACCAGATTCCTTCTTTTAATGAGGGTTTTCTCTTCCTTATAATATCAGGACAACTGCTTCCCCCTTCAAAAAATCTAAATGAATTTTAATTTTGAAATTATCATAAAATACTGTAGAATATTCAAATGATTCTATGTATGAATTGCATTTGAATACATTTTTGAATAAATGAACAGATGAGCATCATGTAATTGACTCAACTATGCACGCGCCCTAGTTTTAAACCGAGTGCAATTAATACCAATTAAATTTCAATTAAGTTTGAGTCCGAACCTTTTATCCCCATTGCATATTCTCGACTGCACGTTTAATCAGACACATCTATATTCAAAAGCCAGAATCTAATTTGAAGCGATCACATTCTAATAATGAGGTTCATATTGCATTGGTTGCAATAATCAGCATGTGTGTGGCGTGCTGTAATAATGACATTAGAGACCTCTGCTGTTCTTTGTTAGGTGATTAATCCGCCATTTGTCACCATTGTTTTGCGCAGCTCTGGAAAGTAAACGTTGTTGACACACGGCTGCGGCGCGGTGGTAGTTTTTGTCTAGGCAGGCGCTGTGATTCACTCATTCAGTCATCTGGCTCTCTCTCCGCAGCAGTTCTGCCTCTCCCCACCGACTCTGTTTAATTAGTCACCGATGATGGTTGTCAGTGTTGCGGCGGCGAGTTGTTCGGCTCCCGTGGCGCTGTGGAGGAATTGGCAGCAAGCAAACATGTTCTGAGCTAAGGTGTTCTCGTTGGGTGAGGGAGGAGACACTGAGATGTGAGTCCTGAGGGAAGCTTCCTTACAGAGGCAGCGCTCGATGAGCTGCAGACCTGAGTCAGGGATGCATGCTGAAGTCTGTTGCAGTGTTGAACATACATTTCTCTGATTCCTGTAGAGGTTTGGTGCAGGAGAAGCAGAATGGATGAGGTTGGAAAGGTTCATATGGTGGGCCGACCTACAAGGAAAAGGGTCAATGTGAATTTAAATGATGCTCTTGTTGTGATAGGTCAATTTAACTACAATTCTGAGCACTATAATAAAAGTGTAACTTTGCTGATTTGCAACCTGCTTTGTATTTTTATGTAAGTGAACAATGGTTCCTCGTTCTCCGTGTGTCAGTAGAAGTCTGTTGGATGATGCTAGACACCATTACAGTGGACTTTAGACAGCTCCAGGGGTTTCGTGAAAACTACAGATTATACTTCTGCATATTTGTGTCCCCGCCCACAGACCGTCAGACCGACAGAGGTTTATTAACAAAACAGTTATTGTAATGGTAGGTTTATCATTGAAAATGCTATCATATTTTGTCTACTCTTTAAACAGCATTATGATTAGAAAAAATACTATGACAACATCTTTCTTACTTGGGCAAAAGGTGCTCTGCTCACTGTTCCTTGGTGAGGTAGTTGGGGGGTTTGGGGGCATTTGGATTTCTCTGATCTACATATGTGCATTCTAAGCCAAAAAATGGATAACAATAGCTTTAAAACCATGTTAGTGGGCACTACAGTAGATTATTCGTCAACACCTGCTTTCTCCTCATCTCCATTATCTTGCCCTGTCTCTTCCCCTCCTAAAGCTGAACTTTGACTGATAGTCTTTTCATTTTCTTCTGTGTCAGTGAAGAAAATAATCATAGGGTCAACTGATATGTATATGTTTTATGAACCATTTTCTTAGACAAGTTAATTTACTGAAGGAAAGCTAGGTAACAAAGTTTATTAAATTAATCATTATTAATCTTGTGCCTAATATGATTAATATATAATAGATAACACAGCATGACTAATAGTTATTACTTACATGAATGCTATGTAAATTATGGCCAATTCAAAATGGCAAAAATTAGACAAAGTTTTTTTTTTAGTTTGCCTGATTATTTTTGTCAGGTCGTTTAACGTTTCTATTTTAAAACAGCTGTCAAATATGAAATGTTTAGATACTCATCTCGCACTTTACGACCGTAAAACTGGAGTGTTGCGGCCGCGCTTGAATTCGCTCTCAGCAGCTTCTGTGAACATAAAGCCCGTCTACTTTGTATTTGATTGGTCATCTCAAATATTTTGACATTGACGAGCGGTGACAGACCGCAGAGGAAGCTCAGATGAGACGATCTTGGTGCTGTGCAAATATCCTTGCAGCACTGAAGTAGTGTTCATGCTATATTAGGCTATTATTCTTATATGTTCAGGCTTATATGCTCATTAATGACATCATTCATTCGACTTTCATCACATAAATTTTGACTCCAAAAATCTGAAGTCGTCTGACCACTAGCTTGCATGCAACAATTCAAATTGCAAAAATCTTTCTGTAAATTTAAAACCTTTTAATTTTTAATATACCGATGAATTGTAGTGAATGCTTATCTTTGTCCTTTCTGCTGTTCAAGTCAGTAAATCTTCCCATAGTGAGTTATTTTTGTATTGAATTAGCTTGATGCTGATAATGAATCCCGCACATCCCTTTTATTAAACACTTAAGCACTATATTTTCTTCCATATTCACGTTCATTCTGCATATATCCGCCTCATGAATGTAAAAAATACATTCAGATTACACCTAGTCATAGCCGTGGTCTAACTTTCACTTGAAACTTTTTCACATTCCACAGTGCTTTAGACATTGACACTTTTTTATGTTATGCATTGTTTCAAAATGTGCTACACTGCCTCAAACAAATGCTGAGTCCCTTTGATCTCTTTCTGTCTTCGGCTGTTCCACTCTCTCAGGTTTACATTCCCTGCAGAACCGCTATTGTTCTGGCCAACGAGGAAATCGATTACTGCTACTGAAACACAATCAGCGATTCACCGCGAGATGGAAAGCCAGCACGCTTCAACCTACCTCCATTCATAGTGTGTTTGCCATCATCCTTTAGAAGCCACACATTTTCCCTGTGAACTGCCTGCAAACTCAATTGAGTACAAGATGTTATGGAATTTCTGTTCAGGTACCTATTTTCTGTCATTGTTCAGACATTAATAATGAACAGATAACTCTTCAATATCCCACTGCTCTGACTTGGCTGAACTTTAATCATCAAACCCCAATATTTCTGTTAATGAAATTTTCGAACCGAATTAGTTTTTTCCAAATGCCTAGGTTTATTTGCTTTATGAAGATCTTGCTGTGGTTAGTTGTGAAATGTACTGTGAAATGTGATAATTTAACTGTGGCCAGTATTATAAGCAATATTTGTCAGCACTGTATTTGTAATACCGTTAATTATTGTGAAAAGTAAATATAAATAATTTACATTAAGTGTGATCTGTCAGCCACTTAATTCGAATTTGACTCAAGCACTTTTTGACATTCTGTGTCAGTGATTTAAGTTCTGTATAAATATGTATGTGCACCATGTATTGATTCCTCCAAGTTCACAAATATCATTCAAGAAAGATGTATTGATTACATGTCAGTTTCGTGCTGAGCTCAGTTGAATTATATATTTTTAATACATAAACTCTGTGTAAAGTCATATAATCTAAGTAATGACTTGTGACAGGCTGTTGTTCAGTGCCTTTAATTTTTTTCAATCATAACCAGGTTTTGATTGATATTAATTTCGCTTAATTTAAAATATAAAAGCTGTAATAATACAGAGATAATATAGCTTGTGCTAATAATAATTAATTCATTAATTTTCAGGTCGACAGTCGTGCAGCTCACAGAATGTTCTAATTCACTGTCCAAAGTTCATATTTTATAATATACTTTCCACTTTATCTTCACTGACCACAGGTCTTGTAGCCCTGATCCAAAAGTAAGTCTGTGTGCAGAAATACATCAGAATTATTATTATTATCATTATTATAATCCCGAAGCTTCTCTCATCAACGCGTCATAGGAGACATTTGTTGCTCAATTGTC
The DNA here is from genome assembly GCA_023029165.1 of Gobiocypris rarus. Classification (NCBI taxonomy): domain Eukaryota; kingdom Metazoa; phylum Chordata; class Actinopteri; order Cypriniformes; family Gobionidae; genus Gobiocypris; species Gobiocypris rarus. The sequence continues at coordinate 36,197,008 of CM040911.1, forward strand.
TTGTTGTTTTGTGGCTCAAAGAATCTTAAATTGCCCTTAATGAATTTGATGCTTGCACAGATGTGCGATAATTTGTAGCATAATCTGTTATACTGAGAAATGGCTTTCCAGAATGCGTCTTGAATAAAGTTTTACCCTGACTGCATATTCTACACGATTTTTGTTATTTCGATAACAGCAGTTAATGTCGCATTGAGGTGGTTTTATTTATGGAAATTGAAACACAAAAGCATTAAAAGCAGTCAAATACAAATGTTTGGAAGATGATGGTCAGCAAATGTTTGTGTGCAATGTTAAACACTGTGCTATTTGTGTGTGAAAGCTGTATGAACTGAAATAAAGCACTTCTAGAATTAAAGGAGGACGGCTTGTTTCTTGCTCTTATAGAGCTCAACTGAGTTTTGGAAGTAAAATCAAATTCAATTCTCAGTTTTTAGCATTTAAATGATCATTTTAGTTTCCTGTCAAAACAAGCTCAAGAATGACCACTCAAATATTTAACTAATCACATTATCGAGTCGATCTCCTTTTACGATGAACTAGTCAAGTATAGTTATTGTTGATTCAGTTACACAGAATTCAATTTGTAATTTTTTATGTGATGAGTAGATCATTCCCAAGAAATTATATTTCTTGAATATATCTTGAAGCAGGTTGGTTTAGCTGAAAAGTCTTTACTAAGGATTTTTTTTTTTAATGTATATGAAGAAAATAAATGTTAACTAATTAATGACAGCAACATTATACACTCACCTAAAGGATTATTAAGAACACCTGTTCAATTTCTTATTAATGCAATTATCTAATCAACCAATCACATGGCAGTTGCTTCAATGCATTTAGGGTTGTGGTCCTGGTCAAGACAATCTCCTGAACTCCAAACTGAATGTCAGAATGGGAAAGAAAGGTGATTTAAGCAATTTTGAGCGTGGCATGGTTGTTGGTGCCAGACGGGCCGGTCTGAGTATTTCACAATCTGCTCAGTTACTGGGATTTTCACTCACAACCATTTCTAGGGTTTACAAAGAATGGTGTGAAAAGGGAAAAACATCCAGTATCACGGCAGTCCTGTGGCGAAAATGCCTTGTTGATGCTAGAGGTCAGAGGAGAATGGGCCGACTGATTCAAGCTGATAGAAGAGCAACTTTGACTGAAATAACCACTCGTTACAACCGAGGTATGCAGCAAAGCATTTGTGAAGCCACAACATGCACAACCTTGAGGCGGATGGGCTACAACTGCAGAAGACCCCACCGGGTACCACTCATCTCCACTACAAATAGGAAAAAGAGGCTACAATCTGCACAAGCTCACCAAAATTGGACAGTTGAAGACTGGAAAAATGTTGCCTGGTCTGATGAGTCTCGATTTCTGTTGAAACATTCAGATGTCGGAATTGGGCGTAAACAGATGTACCCATCCTCTGATGGCTACTTCCAGCAGGATAATGCACCATGTCACAAAGCTTGAATCATTTCAAATTGGTTTCTTGAACATGAAAATGAGTTCACTGTACTAAAATGGCCCACACAGTCACCAGATCTCATATATGTTTTTCTCCCATCTTACATATTTTTATCCATCGGGGGGCCCTATTTTAACGATCGAAGCGCCTGGTCTAAAGCGCACAGCGCAGGTGCACTTAGGGCATGACCGAATCCCCAAAAAATTGGTTGGCGCATGGTCCAAAAGGGTTGTACCTAGTTTCTTAATGAGTCATGGGTGTGTTTTGGGCGTGACGTGAATAAACCAATCAGAGTCTCATCTTCTTCCCTTTAAAAGCCAGTTACGCTTACATCATGGCGGATTTGCTATTTAAATGGTGAAATTAGACTTGAACGCTTCGCTAGAGAGGAATCCTTTTATTTTTAAAAATGTTTGTGTGCTGCTCCTGTGTGTATTAAGCAGAGTGTATGTGCGTTGTGCACCCACATATTAGCGCATATTACTAACACGCTCTTTAAATAACACAAAAAATACTGCACTATTGACTTTAGAGCAGGTTTTTGTTGGTCAATGTGCAGTCGTTATCAGTTGCCTCAAAATAGCAACGCGCCAACGTTTTCAGACCAGCACGCCCATGGGCGAACAGATGGGCGCGAGTGCAATTGCTATTTAAACGTTTTTACCAGTGGTTAAAGATACAGACCCTCTCATCTCCCTATAATAAGAGTTCAGCTCCAACCCCAGTTAAACACATATAAACCAGCTAATCAAAGTGTTACGAGGCATACTAGAAAACTCCCAGGCAGGTGCGTTGAGGCAAGTTGGAGCTAAACTCTGCAGGATAGTGGCCTTCAGGAGCTGGTCCTGCTTTAGGGGCTTAGTAATTGACCAATGAGAAGCCAGGTCCAGAACTATCCCTTTTATTTTGAGATGTATGCAACTCGTAGTGCCTCTAAGGTAGATATTTGCCTGTTAGTCTGGAAGTATGGGCTTTCACAGCCATTGATCGCAGGCAAATTTGCACTGAAAGCTTGTCAGGCTTAATGCAGTGATTGTATATAGAGATGTTTAAAAAGGCTTTGTCTAGTGACAGTGACATCTTTATCACTGAGATTAACAGATCAAGTCTCTTAAGTGCTCGAAAACAGACAACAAACCACATCCTTGCACATTGATATACTTATTCAAGGCCTTTGATAGCATACTCTATTAAAGTGTTATGTTAATCTCCAGTGCATGTTTATTTTGAGAAATATTTCTTGTGGTAAACTATGGGAACCCATTTTCGGCTCAAGAATAAAATGTAATTGTTAGATAAAGTTATTCTTATTCAGCTGAAGTCAGTTTAATGTTGATTCAGTGAAGTTCATCAAGTGAGGTTTACCTATTTTCAAGAGTCACATTGTGAGAGATACAGTCCCAATTATGAGAAATAAAATTGCAGTTGTGAGGTATTAAGTTTGAAAGCCCCAATGGTGAGAAACCAAGTTGAAAATGTGAGACATAGTCACATTCCGAGATATCACAGTATATGAGGGGAAAAAAGTCACGATTGTGAAAGTCACATTTTGAGATATAAAGTCATAAATATGAGAAATAATGCCACAATTGAAAAATTTAAAGACACTAAGAGATATAAAATCACAAATATTAAAAACATCACAAGCAATGTTAATGCATTACAGAAGTTACCAAGTTACTTTTGTTTTCCCATTTATTGACTGACAGCTCTCTTGCCCCCTTGTTGAGAGAAATCGGAAGTAAGCGCAGAGGCGTTGTGTGCGCTGTGTATACCTACATGATGGTTATTGTAGTTTTGGACTAAATGTGTGAGCATTTACTCATCTCACTTGCACAAAAAAAACTGATTCAGTATTCATCATAATAAAATTATAAAAACATTGAATTGCAAACTCAGAATACTATACAAAGCTGGAATTATTAAATATGTTAAATAACACAAATATGCTTTATGTATTTAATCTCCCTTTATTTAGACATTTATTAACCAATGTCTTTGCTGCTGACCTTCCATGATCCAATTCAACCATAATAAGCAAAAATTACTTCAGATAAACATTCAAATTTTTTTATTGCGAAAGTGTGTGCTGACCATAGACTGTATATAAAAATATGGACGTAGTGTCCGTGACGTCACCCATATGATCCTGAAGAGCAGTTCTGAAGCGTAAAGTAGGGTCGAGCTGGCCGTTGCCATCTTGGCAGCGCGTCATCGTGCTTCACTCTCGGATAACAGAGAATGGGCAAAGAGGCAGGACGTGGGCAGAGCTGAGGTGACGCGATGACTAACAGACAGCAGATAAATGGCTACCCACCTGCCACTCAAAGTGGCCACGCCGCTTAATTATGCAGAACTTTAAGGCTTTATATAATGTGGCGAATGATTTATAAATCATTCGCTTACATTATATAAAGCCTTAAATTTCTGCACTCTTGCCCACTCTCTGTTATCCGAGAGTGAGGGCTCCTTCTGGAGCCCTAGTGGCCAGTCGATGAAGTGCAGTTTAAGTCACTTCCATATTGGCTTCAAGAGAGACCGCGGTAGGTAGCCGCTTGGTGCTGACTTTCTTCTCTGTTCTATTCTTCTGCAATCCAGAATGGCAGCACAGCTGAAAGGGTTGTTAGAGCTGCGCCCTCTACTGGACTGGACAGGTGTGAAATTGCATTTCCTGAGAGCACAGTTCCAAAAAATGGAATGGGAATGGAGTGGAAAGTTCTGTGCGTGATCTACTGACGACACAAATTAAACAGACGCAACCGGATCATGTCCATAATGAACAACGCAATGTACCAAGCGCAGCACAAATTAGCGTCTGGTTTAAGATATGCTTTTTTGGGGTGGTAAATAATGGCGCAAACACCAGTAAATTGACCAGCGCAAACCTTACTAAATCACCTCACATGATTCATTTAAATACTCTCCCTGCTTGTCTTTAGTAAATCCTCACAGTAGTTTTTTTAATGCCAAAAGAGGGTTTACACTGATCCAAGCTGTTAGTAAATCTGGCCTTTGGTGTTAAAGGGATTTTACATTTGCCAAAGATTTTTGGGCAAGCCCAGCCTAGGTGAGAGAAAACAATGCTAATGTAACGCAAGTAGCGCAAATGTTACTTTTTTAAGGAGTGATGCAATATAGAGGGTATGCATTGATGTCACTTTCCCGCTGGAACACGCCCCCCCTCTCAGCCGGACTGAGTGGCAAAAGAGCCTGCTGCGTAACTGGAATGGGGAAGCTGCGAAAACGTGAGTAAAACAAACAATATCAGTTTAAACTATAGGTTGGACTCAATATAGTATTCTTTACAACTTACCAAAGATGCAGTGATCCATGGATATTGAAATGCAGCCAAGAATCGTGTTTCCATATGTGCCTGATTTTGTCGTTGGTGAAATACATTCAGCAAATTTGCCTGTAACGCTTTATATAAATGCAATATAGGTAAGTCTAAATCTGGGTGATGACTTATATCAATGTTATATATATATCAATATTTCATACAGCCCTAAAACTTGCATAGTTTATGTCAGTGTTTCCTATTTCCAGTCCATCCTATTATCCAGAATATAAGATGCTAAATATTTAATTAAAGAGTTCTCAATACAGTATATAACTATAAAGGGGATGAAATGATAACTGCAAATCCACCTTTCGCTGCCTGGAGTCCAGTTGTTTCTGTGAATTGCATCCATTTGATTCTCTTTTCTGTAGCTTTCAGCAGTCTGTAAAAATACAGGCCTATCTTAGATTTTTTGTCAAATCGATTTGGACAGTCAATCTCAAAGCTTTTTCCCGTTTTAGATGTGTTTTTTGTGTTTTTCGAGGCACTCACTCTGACGACCAATGCTGCCACTGTGTTTTTGCCACTCAGTGGGCATCACTTTGTTGATGGTGATGTCACATGCAACTTAAATATGAGTCAAAATTGCAATATATAATCACATTCAGAGATATAAAGCCACATAGTGAGATAACAAGTTTTAATTACAAGAACCCATCTTAATTGTGAGATACAAAATCACAAATATAAGAGTCACATTGAAAGATATAAAGTCACTCTGAGATGAAGTTTAAATTATGAGAAACAGTCACAATGTGAGATATAAAACGATGAGACAAAAAGTCGCAATCGCTAAATAAAGTCAATGAAAGACAAAGTCACTCTGAGAGATATAAAGTCCCAATTACGAGAAACAGTCACAATGTGAGATATAAATTCACACTGGGAGATATAACTACTTCATTTGTCATCGGAAGTGGGAAAGTAGTTCAGTAGGAACTTTTAAATGAAACACAACAACCCTGACTTCAGAATCCAGTAGTGCTGCTCAGCACGTCAACCGTTTTTTTCCGTTTACTCTGAGGCAGAAACAGGTTTTCATAGTGTAAAGCAGTTCGATCACTTTCCATTGCAAAGGGTCCTATTTTAACCGCTCAACCATATGGTCAGTTTTATATTTGTTGGCTGGGCACAAGGAAACATTCATATTCCATCCCCATCAGTTCAACACGAGTTCTGAACACCTCGTTTACCTTTATGTAACACCAAAAGGGCTTAAAATCACTCTCTGTGTTGCTAAAAGCTTTGAGAGGGCCACTTTGCATAAATATCTGCCTCATCCACAAGGACCATTGCGAATTTGAAGGAGCACGTTGTGCTTAATCGTACCTTTCATCCTGACCAATGGCATTTTCATTAGAGTTCTTGAATTGAATGTGTTAATCTAAACGGGGGGAGTCAACAGGAGCGCTGGGACTACTTTGTTTCACTCGTCTTTTTGGCTAATCAAGTCGGCTGTTCGTCATTAATCACCTCTGTGACTGTGTGGAATTCAAGAGCAGCTGAAGAAAGCTGCGACCTCAGACTCCCCCACAAGGTCATGAATATGTGGACAATGGCTTCTTTTTATGCTTATTATTCTTCCTCCATTTTTTGCTCTCCTTCGTCTGCTCTTCCGTCTCCACTTACTGATGCACCATGTAAATCATCCTCCATCATTGACACTTGTGTGATATATGTTTGGCCTTTAATGTAGTACAGAGGGATGTGCGCTGCATCTATCTTCCATTTCCCTCATGAGTCGGATAAACTTGCATTATCTCACTGATGAGCCAGCAAATGGCACTACTAATGAAATTTCACTTGGGTTTTGTCAGAGCTCCTGTTCCCCTGGGCTGCATTACCAATAGGCCTGAGCTAGGAGGCCCGTGATTGGCTGTGGAGTAGTTTGACTGGCCATCGGGCCATCGGGAGCAGCTGAACTTTTCCAGATGAGCCAATCGCCAAAACCCCGCCATGCCCCCACATATTAAGCGCTCTTTTAGTGGAGCACCTGGGAAACAGATCAAAAGCCAAGCGATGAAACTGCTATAGACCTTATTATTAGCCATCCATCTTACATTTTTAATGGGAATGAAAGTGAGGTTGTGAGGGATATACATAGCCCACAACTCTTCAGTGGGTTGTACTTTTATTTAATGTGTTATTTAAGTATTACCCAAATATTACCCATTTTGGATTGGGTAACGTTTTATTTTAAGGTGATTACTACATGTACTTAATATAGTAATAACAATATTTTATGCATAATTACAAGTAACTAAACCTAAATCAAACCCAAAGGTATTGGGACACCGCTCCAAATCATTGAATTTAGTTGTTCCAATCACTTCCATGACCACAGGTGTATAAAATCAAGCAGCTAGGCATGCAGACGCTTCCACTGTCAGCTGTTAGTGGTAGGATAACAAATGGGAAGCAATTGAGAACAACAGCAACTCAGTCACAAAGTGATAGGTCACATAAAATCAGCGGAGTCAGCGCATGCTGAGGCGGACAGTGCGCAGAAGTATGCAACTTTCTGCTACAGAACTCCAAACTTTGTGTAGCCTTCAGATTAGCTCAAGAACAGTACGCAGAGAGCTTCATAGAATGAGTTTCCATGGTCGAGCAGCTGCATCCAAGCCTTATGTCACCAAGTGCAATGCAGAGCGTCAGATGCAGTGGTGTAAAGCAGGCCACCACTGGACTCTAGAGCAGTGTAGATGTGTTCTCTGGAGTGATGAATCACGCTTCTCTGTCTGGCAATCTGATGGATGACTCTGGGTTTGGCGGTTGCCAGGAGAACGGTACTTGCCTGACTGCATTGTGCCAAGTGTGAAGTTTGGTGGAGGGGAGATTATGGTGTGGGGCAGTTTTTCAGGGGTTGGGCTTGCCCCTTTAGTTCCAGTGAAATTAATCTTTAATTAATGCTTCAGCATAAGACATTTTGGACAATTTCATGCTCCCAACTTTGTGGGAACAGTTTTGGGATGACTACACACCAGTGCACAAAGCAATGTCCATAAAGACATGGATGAGCGAGTTTGGTGTGGAGGAACTTGACTGGCCTGTGTTCTGACCTCAACCCGACAGAACACCTTTGGGATAAATTAGAGCAGAGACTGCGACCCAGGCCTTCTCGTACAACATCAGTGCCTGACCTCACAAATGCGCAGAATGGTCAAAAATTCCCATAAACACACTCCTAAACCTTGTGGAAAGCCTTCCCAGAAGTGTTTAAGATGTTATAGCTGCAAACTCCATAGTAAACCCTACGGAATAAGAATGGGATGTCAGTAAAGTCTGTGTGCATGTAAAGGCAGACATCCCAAAATTGTTGGCAATATAGTGTATGTACTTATTATAGTAATTGTAATAACTGGGTAATAATTAGGTACTAACCCTGAACCTACCCCCAAATCTAACCTTAACCCATGTAGTTAACCTCATATTAATAAGTACTTCCTTGGGTAAGTAACAGGTGGGCTACTGTAAAATAAAGTGCAAAACCGTAACTCTATGTAGTTATATTACTCAGTACTTATTTGAAAGTAACTGCTTCACTTTAAAATAAAGCGGAACTTTGGATTGTTCAGCTGAAGTATAACTGCAAATATATCTTTTCAAGAAGCAAACAACTCCACGCAACAGCTATGAAAATAAGTGAACTTTTGACAGCAGAAGCCATTGAAAACACAGTACGTTTATCCCTCATAGCCTTGTTTTCATACCTGTCGTGGGGCATGCCTGTGGACCCACTTTATATTAGGTGTCCTTAACTACTATGTACTAACATTTTAATTAATCATTTGATACATTGCACTTATTGTGTACATACATGTTTTTACATTGTACTTACATTTAAAAAAATACCTGCATGTAATTACATCTGTAATTAATTTCTGTAGTTACATTTGTAATTACACAGTTGACACTTCCCTTACACCTAATCCTACCCTTAAACTTACCCATCCCACCACACCTGACCCTAACCCTACCCGTATCCCACCTCAATATCAGCAAAGGGGTTTTGCAACACAATATGAACACAGTAAGTACATTGTACTTATTTTTTTTTGTAAGTACATAGAAGTTAAGGCCACCTAATATAAAGTGGGGCCGATAAAACCTTGCACACATCCAGAAGCCGCAGCGCGTGAGCAGCTGGACTGTCTCCTGCACAGCGCTGACGTACTCGCTTGACTCTCTATTTGTAATGATAACTAGCGCAAGACTGGCTTGTCTTTACCCATTTGAATTCAACACAAGCACGACATGATATGTGAACATTTAAGGCTCTGTGGTGAAGCTAATCCAGGTGGAATAGCTCCATGTAATCCGAAGTGTCGAGGTAAACTGTTGACAACAGTATAAAGATTTCCAATACACTCAGCGCCAACACTAAAAATGACCATGCAGTTAGTATAGCTGTAGAAAGATGACATTGTTAATGGTATTAGCCTTGCATTTTATGGGTAAACTAAGGGCAAACAAGTCACTTTTATAGACGTTGTTGTATTGTGTTTAAGATGTTTTTCTTTATACCATAGTTTATTATTAATAGCTATTATTATTGTTGTTGTTATTATCCTATAGAAACCATAAAACCATGGTGATGAGGAGCTTGCTTTTTGCCCCGTGAATTCTATAAAATAACTACGTTAATTTTTTTTTTTGGACAAATCGTTCAGTCTTAATACGATTTGTTAATGTATTTTATTAATTAATTAATTTATTTATTCACTTATTCCAATTTAAAGGCCCCCAGCAAAACATGAATGGGGAAACGTGTGGGTCGGACGGGCTGAATTTAAGGCCCAGTCCAGCCCTGACACTTCTCCTCTTTTAGAGACAGAAAGAATATATTTTAATGATAAAACTGTTCAAAGTAAACTCAAGGCAATCATCTATATAGGCTAAAATATATTTTATCCTATAAAAAATACACTGCATTGTATCTCCTTGTGTTGAAGATAACGAAAGAAAACTACAACGTTGTGGCACCAAGAACAGGTGATGGGACAGCTATTGCCCCATGCAGGCTCTTGCTTTATGTGTTCTTAATACGGGCCTGTTGTTCCCCCAATGGTTTCAAATGAATCAAGTGTTTTTCAGAATGTTGCACGCCATTCTTAAAGGTTTGTCCTCTTATTGAGAAGGGGACCTGTGAATAATGCACTATTCTTTCTCTGTTCGCTGGCATTGCTGTTGTACTCAAGAGTCTGTGGAATAATGCTTCCATCTAGTGGTAGGAGTATCTCAGGACCCTGGATTCACTGCTAAAATATTTGTATTATGTTTTAATATTTTATTAAAATATGTATTTTATTTAAATCTGTATTCTGTATAGTAATAATTATAATAATACAAAAAAAATTAAATAATATATCTGTAAATTTATATTAATCAGGTAGATTTTGTGACTTTCTTTAAATCATTGATATTCAGACCAAACAGTGATGTGATGTTGCTTGTAAATGGCTAATAATATTCAAATAAATACAATTAGCATAAATAGGCCTAAACATTTGCAATGTTTGTTTCTGGTGTAGGCTACTAGATTCATGTGTCTGTAACAAGGTTACTCATTTTATAACAATATCCACTTTGTTGCTTTTGCATTGTTTTTCAATGTAAACATGATGGACTGCGTGTTTGATCGTTGCACTTGCGTGTTGCATCTTTTGCAGCGTTTCACGCATTATGGTGTCGCAGTGCTAAAGTTAAAGTTGTTTCATTCCACTGCCCTGGGATAGTTCACAAACATTTTTTTAAGTAAATGATGACACAAATGTTTCATGTTTTGGCGAACTGTCCCTTTAAATGCAAAACAATAAAATAAAAATAAAAAGTGTTATATGCATCTTGTTGTAGGCTATATGACAAGTTTAATTTTGCTTGAAAGCACATTCTTATGCCATATTCAAAAATGCTCACATTAAACGCAGAACACTTATTAGATGACAGTGTGTATAATAAAGTGTGGGTGTGCGTTATGAATTATGCATGATTATTCTGACCTCAGTGCACTCTCAGAATAAAATGGCACTAAAGGTGTCACTGGGATGGTACCCTTTAAAAAAAGTTCTAATATGTATCATTTAGGTGATGGGTTTTCCAACTGGGGTCTGGGGACCCCCAGGGGTCCTCCAGAAGGTTCAAAGGGGTCCCCAGAAAATTTCAGAGAATAAAAAGACAAAGAAAAAATGGATAAAGTCTACCAAATATTCTAACTGTTTCATTTATAAATGTTTTTCTCCTTGTCGTATACATTCCAGAATTGTATATGTTTGGCTTGCATCTTTGGTTCGTTTTTCTCACTATAGTCCCCTTTATCTTGCTCACTGGGGTTGTAAGGCAGTTTTCTTAACACAGTACATACAGCGCTGGAAAAAATTAAGAGACCACTTAACATTGACTTTTCAATGTTAAGTGGTCTCTTAATTTTTTCATACCAGGAAAGGTTACCTCCCCTTCCTCTGCTTTGCCCTCCCATAGCATTCGGAGGAAATGTATTCAGTTTATCTCACCACAGACTTTATGATATGGATTCGACAGCACCGCGACAAACAGTGAGTAACTGTGTTCATTAATGCCTGATCTGTGGTCAGTGATTTCTGATGTGTAGCTAATCATTCAAGTTCACTCAGACTATCTTTCTAGATCGTCGATCGTCGTCTTGATGCCCTAAGTGTAATGCATCAGTGAATCAAGCCAGTGACTAAAACGATTGTTTCTGTTAGTAGCATGAAACAAATCCCTTATTAAGTGATTCAACTAAAGAGAGCGATCAGAACTCTCAGATACAAATAAGCTCGTGCTAACAGCACAGCTATTTTAATAACTCGGTAGGCTACAATAAAACTTCCTCCAGCTCTCCATGATTCACGAGTGCCCAGCAGTCAGCCTCTCTATCTCATGCATGCAGTCAGTGCGTGCAGTGCCTCGTGGGGCTAAACAAAGCCCCCTCCACAACATAATCTAACACTCATTTCAAATGCAAAGATGTCAGCCAATCACAACAGTGGTTGTTTTCACTGAAGTCTCACAGCAGACACACCCCTTGAAACAGGGCATTCAGCCAGAGGGGTAATAACAGGATAGAAAAAATGCGTTTTATTACTAAATTATGATATTTTTTAATGTAAAAATCATACTAACAATATAAGTACACCTCAGGAAACATTATAAAATAATAGAAAAATGCCATGCCATGGGACCTTTAAAGGTCCCGTTCTTCGCGATTCCATCTTTCAAACTTTATTTAGTGTGTAATGTTGCTGTTAGAGCATAAATAATACCTGTAAAATTATAAGGCTCAAAGTGCAATGCCAAGCGAGATATTTTATTCAACAGAAGTTCCCTTTCAAAGCCTACAGCGAACGGACGGTTTGTATACACCCCTGCACTTCCTGCTTTAATGATGTCACTAGAACAGTCTGTTGACTAATGGGGCGTTCACACCGGACGCGATTGACGCGAATTATTCGCGCTATACGCGCGAAGGTGGACGCTTGAACATTTTGAGTTTACTCGCTTCATTCGCGCGAGAAATTCGCTTCATTCGCGTGTGCCATTCACTACACAACAGGCGAATTCGCGTCATGGGAGGGCTTCTACCAGCCACTTGACTCGGTCACTTGAGGTCTTTTTGTAAAAATACTGCTGTTAATGTGTGACAAACGTAGTTTGAATATTTTTTCAGGCGATAATATAGTTGTTTAAAGCTCAAATATGTGGTTTATTTATAAAAAGAGTGCCTATTTGAACTTTTTATCTTCTGTTTTCGGAGTTGTGTGCTCCAGTGGATCAGCGGCGGCCGCGCACGTTAACCCCGGCAGAGCAGCCTTTCCTCGGCCAGTCCTTCCCACATTTGACGCTGGCTCTGAGGTGTCTCCAGCTATAATTCGTCTTGGGTGTGTGTGTGTGTGTAACGGGCGATCTTTGGTCTCATGGATATATAATTTGTTCCCTGGCAAATCGTTTAGGCTGAGGGCAAAGTTAAGTTTCATAACTTTTTATTTTTAGGCTTTTTAACTTTAATTTACTGTTGTAGCATACTAGCACTGACTTTGAATGTTTGACTGAATTGTTTGCTTTTTTATAGCTTATTATACATTTTAAGATTATACTTTTGTATTATTGATTATACATAAACTGGCATTTAACAAAAAGAGACTGCTTGTGGTTCATGTCATTTAATATTATCACAGTAATAGTCATATGCACACTTGTCTGAACCAGATGATTAATACTATTTTCTCTTCATTGTTGTCACTACTAGAGCAAGCTCCTGATTGGTTAACGCGGCGCGAATATCCGCCAAAGTTCAGATTTTTCAACTTGAGCTATTCGCGCGATTCGCGCGAATCCCGCGTTCAAAACGCTCAATTCGCGTGTTTCGCGCCGCGTGATTCGCGCAAATCGCGCTATTCGCGCCGCCTCATTCGCGCGAATCGCGCCGCAGAATGCCAATTCGCGTCTCTGCATAGACTTAACATGTAAATCACTCGCGCGAATCGCGTCAATCGCGTCCGGTGTGAACGCACCATAACCCTCCGCCCACAAGAACACGCAAAAAGGGGGCGTGGTCCTGTTGCTCTCCCTCGAGAAGAGGAAGTGTTGTTTTTGTAGAGTGTGTTTGTCGCCGTGTCATTTAGACGCTGTTATTTTCATCCTGGAGTCAAATAACCTTTGTTTGGCCTTCCCACGGACGCTGCACGTAGAGATTAATGGTTACAATTTATGTTTAACTCGTTCTGGAAAATTATAATCACAATTTAAAACTATGAGCAGCACATTTTGCCGAGGACTGCTTCCTCAATCTCAATCAGTTTAATGCCGGATTCGCAGAAAGATTATTCTTAAAAGATGACGCAGTTCCCTCTTTGTCTGGAGAAGGCGTTGTTTATGGACCACAACCGGTAAGTGTATTTTATTATTTAAGTTGGTCCGTTTAACAGTTTATGTAACTCATTACACAAAGTGCAACGCTGTTTAGCTTTGTTAACTAACGTTAAATGGTAATTGAAACTAATCCGAAAAACTTTTTAAAAAAGGGAATTCAGACACCATTGATTGTTGGTGTTTGTAATGAACAGTTTAAATGATTTGTTTATTATATCTGTTGTTTACTGTTTAACCACATATAAAACATATAAAAGCATGACAACTACTAAATAGACAGCTTACCATTGTGAAACATCCTGCAAATGTCTTTTTTGAGCAGGTTGTAATCGATCCTCTTCGATATTCTCCGGGTCTGATTCCAGCTCAAATTGATAAGGCAATATAGACTTTTTTGCAATAACACTGAGCGCGCGTATCTCCCCGTTATGGTAAGAGGCGGGACCTTTCCGGGCAGCCTGCGCTAAGCTGCTGTCGAATCACAACACAGTAACCGCTGGCCCAATCAGAACTCGTTACGTTTTTCTGAAGGAGGGACTTCAGAACAAGGAAATCATCAGGCCGTTTTTTCATTAGGGAAAACAGCGGTGTACAGATAAGTAAATTGTGTGGAAAATACTGGGTTTTTTTACACGCGAAACATGAACACGTTATATTGCACACTGTAAACATAATCAAAGCTTCGAAAAAACGCGAAGAACAGGACCTTTAAAACACCTCATAAATAAAAAAATTTATAAAATAAAAAAACACAAAAACAACATTAAAAACTTGATTTTCACCACATGAGTTATTTAAAAGGAAATGTAGGATGTTATGAGCTATGTTGTTGAATGCAATACTGCAGTAAACACCTGCAAAAAAAATGAAAAAGAATGCACTCACAACACGCAAAAACTCCTCCTGAGACATGACTTTTTATGTATTTTGAGTGTGTTATTTTTTACTTATTTTTTGTAGGTGTTTATCAGCCAGGTGAGAATGAATTAACATAGTAAAGCATCACATTACATAAAAAGTAACTACATTGTCAGAAAAAAAGGTACATTGCTGTCACTGGGGCGGTACCCTAAGGTACAAAACCGAAAAGTTACTAATATGTACCTTTAAGGTATTAATATGCACTCTTACAGTTTTAAGGTAATATGTACCATTTAGGGGTGAGTAAGGTACAAAGATGTACCGTTTTACTTTTGTACCGCCCCAGTGACAGCAGCACTGTACCTTTTTTTTTCTGAGAGTGTAAGAAACACACACTTTTAGGGATTAACATAATATTGTTACACATTACTTTTAAAATTAACTTTCCCATTGCATTGGATGCATTATAAATAAATACATTAATAAACAAATAATGTGTTTTGATCAAATGCAAATATGTTTACAGTACTGCAGTGTGTAGCAGGTTGCTGCGGCAGCTGCTCTAAAGAAACAAAAATAACTAATAATCATATTGTTCAAATAACTATCTTTTCAACTTCATAAAAGTTACTAAAATTCGTGCAAACGAAAATTTAAAGGCGGAAATGAAAAGAGGTGTGGTTTTGCTGATTTCGTTGGGAAAAGTGAAAGCAGAAAAGAGGAAGGAGGAAAGCGGAAGTGAGAGCCTGGTGGGGAAGTTGGGAAGCAGAGCGGGGAAAAGAAAAGGTGGAGAGTGAGGCGCAGAGGTGTCAACCTTACTTAAGTAGAAATGTTGGGTATCTATAGCTACTTTACTGGAGTAGGCTAATTATTTTTCAGCCTACTTTTTACTTCTACTCCTTACATTTTCACGCAATTATCTGTACTTTCTACTCTGTTACTCCTCTTTCATTTCAGCTTGTTTTAAAAAAACTGCAGATAAATCGCGTCATCCGGATAGTGTGAATTTGATTGTGGTTGGATGAGAAGTGTAAACATATACCATTCCAACTCCCTATTGGTTACAACGCGATCCATCGCGCCTGCACATGACATGAAGCACAAATCACACACGGTGTTGCCAGATTGGGCGGGTTCCAGCGGACGAGCACGCACTTTCAGCCAATCAGCGATCAGCATGCAGACGCGCTCATTCATATCATGACAGCCGGGTTTTTAGCGCAATAACTCGTAGCTGTATATTCAAGAGATCGCTATACACAATTAGCTGTATCTACAGTAAAGAGTGGGAGAGTGAAGCAACTCTCAAACGTGGATTACACCTGTGACTCGAAGACTCTTTATAAATATAACCATGACTCCTGTCCATCATCATATACACACTCAGGACATCTGCAACCCCAACAGCTGCTGAAAGAGGTTAGAATCAACAATACATCCGCTTTGACTGGGCTAAGTGTTATACTTCACGAATGTACTGTAGTTTTGTCGGAGCAAAGCTAAGCCCATTGTTGTTATTTTTTTGTTGGCGGATTATTGTACAGTATCAATGAATGAGACATTTTGGCAGTGGTGTGTTATTAACCTGTGTGAAATACCTGTTAATTACCGTGCTTTTTATGATCTTTTATATTAGGCGCTTTTTGCACTTAAAGTGGCTAATTCAAAGATATCACATTATTTTACCAGTTAAAGTTTTTGGGTTGTTTTTTTTTTTGTTTTTTTGAGTGGGCAGATTTTAGTGAGCATTGAGCAATGCACAGGCTTCAGTTTTCGGCTCGAGTCCGACTGGAGCCTGTGTTTAGTTTGTTTTTTTTAATCCTCCTTATGACACACTGCTGCAGTCTTTAAAATAGTTCAGCTTTGTTTTTAATGTCAAAGTAGTTATATTTTGTTTAGTTTCTTTAAGTTAATTCAGAAAAATGTTTGGATATATATATTTTTTTTTAGATTAAAGTTTTTATTTTTTAAAGTGACAACCAAGCAGTTAGCGGTCGACAGTGAGTTACACAATGTAAAAAAACAATTAAAAATAAAAAACATGCCAGTTGTCTTACCTTACACCTCTCTGGGAAATGAATAGCTATAAATCGATGCGCGAGTTCACCAACAGATATGAGCTGCATTTTATTCATCATCATCTCATTTCAAGGTCAAATACCACAATATGAGAAAAAGCGAGCTAAGCACTGGTAGTCATTTAGTCTCATTAATTTTACTAAAGAGGATTATGAGAACAAGTGTCACAGCAGCCGCCGAGCGAACGCACAGAGTGACGTCACTTAAATGTATCTAATATAATAAACAGAGCTGCGTTACCTCATACTCATTACCAGAAAAGCGGAGATTGCGCCGGCGACTCTGTCCTGTCATAATAAAAGTCCCGTTGCTGGCGAGCCCAGTGTTTTGCCAAACTATTTTCTCCAGCATCCTTACTCAGCTCCCACAACACATGGTACTGCTCTGCTTCATACTACAGTAACGTCAATAACAGCATCCATGAACATGATTTCTGCCCGAGTCCTATCCTGATTCTTTTCCACCGGCTGTGAGGTGAAGACCACATGTCCCAAGATTCTGCACTCAATCTTGGCGACATCAAACTACGCCTTTGTTTTGAATAGGCGCCCTCTAGCGGAAGGAAAAGTTGCATAGTGTACCTTTTAAGTGATAAAAAGCAGTTGTTGTACAGTAGGTTATATGAGTTCCAGATCATAATGAGTGATGGCCTCAAATACCATTGTTTTGAATGAATAGTGAAAGTTTGAAAGTTGTTGCAGCCTACTGGAGTATTGATGTAGCCTGCGGAGAGAGTCACTGAAAAAAACCCAACACTAATGCATAGTGATGTTTCTGTGCTTTAGCTCCACTTGTTTGAATGTTTTCAGTTTCTGTGCATTTTAAAAGTTGTTTATTTCTCTGAAAACACTAGAATCTCTCTCAAAACAGGGTTCTAAGCCCACAGTTGCTTACAACAAAGGAACCCTGTGTTATTTGTGAGTCAGCCTACAGATTTTGAGTTTGGATGAGGTGCATATTTTGGGGAGCCTTTTTCCAGTGTCAAAATCTGTGTATCAAACTATCATCAAAGGTTTCTTTGAACAGATTTGCTAGAATAAGGGCGCATCAAAAGGGTTGTAGCTTTGAAAATGTCAGCACTATCTTACTTTACTCTGGCATATTCTGTGTGAATAGTGATTTTATTGCCAATTTACTTTTGCTTTCACTCTGGAAACTCCTGTAGGAATCTATTAAGACAAGTTCAATCACAATAGGCAAAGCTCATCGAAAGTTATTAGCATTTTTGGAAATGTCATTATAATTTTTGACCACAAGGTGGCCCCTGAAACTTTTTGAGTACTTTCAGGGAATGTGCCGAAGACAGAGTTTTGTAAAATAAAGCATTTAATGACAACATTCAAAATGGACGACACGCAAAATGGCAGATAATGATATACGTTTAACTCGGCATGCTGCATCGAATCAAATTTTTTTGTTTGTTTGTTTTTTTGCCAAATCGTTTATTTATAGCAAAAATTAAAAATTTTAATTTCACCTGACCACTTGTTGGCATTGCGCCGAAACTGTGTAGATACCCTCAGGTCATGGTTGTCATAACACACACCGAGGCCCTGTCCCAATTGGCACCCTAAACCCCCACGGTCTTCCTCTGAGTCCGCACTTTCACAACGTAATGCCGCTTTGACTGCCGGATAGAAGTTCACTGCGTAGCTTGCGAACTTGCGCGCTCAGCTGAAGTGTGCATCGAGGGCGCATAGCAGCCGCAAGGGGGGCTTTCACGAGCACCATTCTTTAAGCTTAAATGACGAATGGGACACCCTATGGTCTTGTGGACTTCACGGACACGCGCACGCAGCGGCCATTGTAAGTCCACAAGCCGGAAAGTGCACATGAAGTGTGCAGTTTGGGAAAGGCCTCTGTTTGGTCAGAATACACTTATGCTGGGTACACACCAAAAGATAATCGGGCTTATTTTGGGCCGATTTCCCCCCTTCCGACAATCTCGGTCCCGATTATCTTGATGGTTCTGAAGATTATCTTATCAGATTTTCCTGTGGTGTGAAGTGTGTTAAGAGTGTCCGAACCTGCTCGGAAGAACCTCGGAGCCGTCCCGATCGCGAATCGTAAATATTCAACATGTTGAATATTTACGATCAGAAATCCTGATGTGTGGGGGGAACCCCGAGGAGAAACGCGCGCACACTCACGTGAAACGCAATAATATCCAATCAGAAAGCACACTGAGGGAATACAGAAGCGCGGTCGGCGCAGCATAAAGTGTGACATGTACAGACCATGTTCCCGCCGTCTCCATATATGCCGTCATATATATGTAGTAGGCCTGTGTGTGTGTATAAAGTTTGGATAATATTTTGTGTTTTTGCAAGAATTCTCTTATGCTTATCAAACCTGCATTTATTTAATTAAAAAATACAGAACAAAACAATAGCCTTATATTGTTAAATATTACATTGTTAAATATCATTTTAACTTTTTATTAGGCTAATCAAAGAATCTTTAAAAATCTAAAATAATAATAATAAAGAATCTTATGAAGTCTAATAAAGTAATGAAATGTAAAATAACATTGCATAGTTTTCACTTTTGATAGATTAATGCTTTTTAAAAGTAAAGTTATTCATGCAAGAGCTGCGAGTAATTTTCTCTTTTCCTTTAGTTGTTTGATTGACATCAATGGCAGGTTTATTAGATGCTGCACCTTAAGACCGAATGCAGCTCTAATTATTTTCCCATTGATTACTCCAAACTATACGCACCTTTAAGATATAAACTGTGTTTAAGAGAATACTCTCCAAGCCAGTCATTTTGACATATAGGCTGTTTGGTAGATTTTATGGTTTAATCGCGCACACGAAGCATATGTGCACGCGCGCGCACACACACATACACACACCTTGGAAACAGCGTATATTCCGCGGATTATAGTTCTTTTAATTTGATCAAACACGTCCTGCAATTTAGCCAAAGTAGAGACTGCATTTGACAACAATCACACATTGTGCTGAGTCTGACGTTAAGTTTATGTTCAGGGAGAAATGACAGCGCGCGCTGAGGAGGGAAGGAATTCGCTCTAGACGGAACGCGGATATAGTTTATAATAGTTTTACCTCATATCTTCTTTGTATAATCATTGGAAGCGAAAATAAAATAAGATTAGATTATTATCACAGCCCTAAAGTGTAAGCAGACTAAATATGTGTTTATTCCAAGATGACGTTGGCTGTTGTGCTTTTACAATGTCGTGATATTACTAATCATGTGAAGATTTTGCAGCGGTGCGGGTCAATGTAATGGCCCAATGGAAAATAATGAAAACCAGGACATTTTCATTACTTTATAAAAACCAGTCTCGTGAGATTTTGCGTGATTTCATGTGTTTACACTCGGGACTCTGGTTGAAATCTGTTCGTGTGATGTGCTGTCTTTGTCACATCATGGCACACCACACACTATAGGAGCAAAACGGTTAAATCTAGGATTATTTGTCCTCATGTGTGTGGTCTATCACATTTTGAAAATCTTATAAGATGTAAAAAATATTTTGGTGTGTACCCAGCATTAAGCGTTTGGGGAGATAGCCTCACATTCATTTTGGCGTGTTCTTTGTTGAATTGATTTGCACTTTATTAGGTTTGCCGAATCAACTTGAATTCCATTACTTTTTGTCTGCATGGTATGAAGAGGATCTGGGTAAATTTTCATGAAAATCAGAGCAATGGCCTAGGAGGAGTTTTTTTTAATTCTAAATGGCAGAAAAATTTTCATGATGGAAAATGACGATATCAATCAAATCAACTTGAGCCAAGGAGTCAGTGAGTAAATAATTTTGTTACTAGCCCTTAAAGGTATACTATGTAGGATTTTTGCACTCAAATATCCGAAAACCATCAGGCGAGTGTTATATATTTTGTTCTGTTGAGTTCTTACAATATCCCAAATGTTTCCTACTATTTGTAAATTGTGAGAAAATCGCTATTTTTACCAATGAACCGGGACCCGTGAGCATAGCGTGTGAGGGAGTCGCCTGTCAATTGCGTCATATCCAGTTTTATTTAGCAGAAAAAGCTTTACTCTCACTGAAGTGAGAACAAGTGTCACAGCAGCCGCTGAGCAAACTCACAGAGTAACGCCATAACATCATTGTAAACACACTTAAATGTATCTAATATAATAAACAGAGCTGCGTTACCTCATACTCATGACCGGAAAAGCGGAGATTGCGCCAGCGACTCTGTCCCATCATAATAAAAGTCCTGCTACTCGCGAGCCGTGTGTTTTGCGTAACAATCTCTCCAGCAGCCTTACTCAGCTCCCACAGCACTCGATCCTGCTCTGCTTCATACTACAGTAACGTTAATAAACGCATCTATGAACATGATTTCTGCCTTTTCCACCGGCTGTGAGGTGAAGACCACATGTCCCAAGATCAAACTTGACGTCATCAAACTACGCCTTTGTTTTGAACTGGCGCCCTCTAGCGGACGGAAAAGTTGCATAGTGTACCTTTAAAGGAACAGTTAATAAAAAGTTAATAGCTAAAAATGTAAGTGAAAATTTGGACAGTTGGTGGCGCTAGAGGGATTGAGTTAGAGCAGTGGTTTTCAAACCTGTCCTGGAGGACCCCTTGTACTTTACATTTTGCATGTCTCCCTCATCTAACACACCTGATTCAACTCATGAGCTCATTAGCAGAGACTGCCAGACCTGAAGTGGGTTTGTTAATATAGGTGACATACAAAATATGTAGGGCTGGAGGTCCTCCAGGACAGGTTCGAAAACCCCTTAGTTAGAGACTTCAAATTTGCTCTGGTGACAGTACAGACTGTCCTCTATTTGTGTGCCAAATTTCATAACTTTTTAGCAAGCAGTTCTTTGGGCTGCCATTGACTTCCATAGCTGAAGAAGAAGAATATAATAAAAACGTCAACGATTACAATGGGTGCCTATGCACCTTCGGTGCTTGGCCCCTAATGACGATAGAGTTTTTAAAATATGAACACATCTCTGCATTATATAAGTATGCCATGTATTGCATTGCAAATTTTATGTTTGTCAATTGAAGGTCTTTAGCCTCTGTGTTTAGTCTGTCTCTCAAATTGTTCTGAAATAAAGGCATTTGTGTGTTTACATCCGTGCGTTTTGGTTGAAAAATCTATCAAATTGTTTAATAACTAGTCCACAGGAATTTCTAGTCATGTTGCCCAAATAATAAATCTTAGTTTAGTTAGTATAAAACACTTACATTTTAATTTAAAACTTTGCCGTAGTTTTGTAAATGTTTGACTGAATAAAATATATTAGTTGAATGAATTATACAATTAGTTGAGCATACTTTTAGAGTCATGTTTGGGCTAATTAAAACAACACTTCAAGTAACATTTTGGAGAGAGAAAAAAATGTGTGGATCTTGTTAGTAAATAAGGGGGTGTTCACATGACAGCGTTTTCAGCTGAAACCTTTTACACAACACTGATGAGTTCTGGCTGTTCATTTAGGCTACATGACAACGGCATTTTGCGGGCCTAAAAGATACAAACTTTTGAAAACAGGTTTCAAAGTGCAAACTATACTCTTATTGTCTCTATGTAAACTAAAATGTGCACGCATATTACGTGTTCAGTGCGCATAGAGTTTATTTACAAAGTTGGTGCTGAAGAAGAATCTATTTCTCATCTCTTCTGGGATTGTTCATACTCTAGCCTGTTCTGGAAGGATTTCTGTATCTTTGTACACACATTTTCATCATAAAGCTTTTCTTTGTTATACAAAAATGTTTTATTTGGTCAGCACAACTTTGATAAAGATGTAAAGGACCAACATTTTTTGATAAACCTTTTTATTTTTTTAGCTAAGTTTTTCTTACACAAATGCAAATTTCAGGCTGCTAAGCCCTACTTTTTTATTTTTTGTAAGGAACTTAAATCCTACCTGGACACTCTTCTTACATCCAGCAATTCTAAAGCCCTTAAAACTATCATATGTGTCATATGTATGATATTTTTCTGTTTGTCTAACCTGTAATCACGCTTCCAATTGGCATTTATTAACCATGTTCTTTGCATCAATAAAAAAACAAACTTTATTTACAAAGTAGTGCCAACTACTGGCCTGGCAGCAGAATAATGCATTTTTAATAATGTTTGCATAAACATATCAACAGGGATCGTTTTGACAATGTTATCATCTGTATACAAAAAAAAACAAGTAAAGAAAATACTTGTTTTTGTAGCCTGTTGTTGTGTAAATATAAGCTAATAATTAATGGAAGGCACTTAACTTTTTTAGTATCATATTTGTTGCATCAGGCTTTTATGGCTCATATAGTATGGAGCTCATGAGGAGGAAAAAACATCAGCAAAAGTTACGATTTGGTGCAGTTGTTATAAAAACATTAAATGAATGTAATGTAAATCATTGAGATCTTTATAACAGTAGCAGATTACATACTCTTTAGCTCCTATAATATCTTAGTTAGATTACATTTAAATGCCTAGTTTTATGATCAAAGTTTTTATTGTAAGGGCAAAAAATAAAAAGCAATGCAATGATGACTGAGAGATGAACAAATTCCTCAAAAGCCTGTATCATTTGATACTCACATTTTAAAGGGATGGTTGACCCAAAACGAAAATTCTGTCATTGATCATGTTGTTCCAGAACTGTATGAGTTTCTGTCCTGAACACAAGATATTGATATTTACGAAAATAAAACATTTAACAGTAGCCATTGATTTCTATAGTATTTTTTTTTCCTACTATGGAAGTCAGATGGCTACTGTCAACTGTTTGATTACCAACATTCTTTACAATATCATATTTTGTGTTCAACAAACATAAGAAACTCACATAGGTTTGGAAGCACTTCAGGGTGAGTAATAAGCTAATTGACAATTTTCTGCGAACTATCCCTTTAACATGATTTTCCAAAAAATAAAAATGATGTATAGATAATAAACTTTAACTGCTTCAATAAAAAAAATAAGTAGGCTATACATTTTGAAATATTACTAACCATCCATATTAAGTTTTCTACGTTTCATCTTACGTTTACTTTATAAAAATATGTAAATAATTCAGAGCAAAAAGACACTTGAACCACGACCTGAAGGGGGACATGTTTTACACTAAAAGACGACAGAAGCCACGCCAGGCAAATAGGCTCTAGCCTTGGTGTAGTTACTAACAGGTTTACTGACCAGTTTTGATCATGTTGATAATTTAGAGGCCTCTAATATGAAAATATGATATAGCATAGGGGTTTTAAAAGTACAACTTGCATGAGCAGAAACGATGTGAAGAGACTAGAAAAGGTAGCGCTCGCCTTAACTTGACTACGCAAACCAGGCACATGCATCATACAGTTTGGGTGTTGGTTGGCAGGCACGCGGAAGGATGTTAGAGACCCTTGGCCAATGATACCTCATGGGTGTGGTTTATACTCAAGGTTGAAGGGGTTGTGTCTTTTATTGTACTTTTGTTTTAAGTACCGGCTTCTTTATGTTTATTTTTCGCCGTTTTGAAGGTGTCAGTTCTGAGGGCGCGGAGTGAATTGCTTTTCGGAATCCCACCAGGTAAGAAAGAAGCACATGCATGAAAACAACTGTTTTTTATTTATTTAACGTGAAATTTACTTCTACGTGAAATTTTTTATACTTTTAACGGTTTTATTTTTTATATTATACATTTTAAGCCTTCTTCCTGCATGTCCTCATGTCTGCGATGCACACGGTGTGTCTGCTCTCCATTTAAGGGCTGATGCAACACTTCCTTTTACAAGATGACGAGATAACGCGTGGACTTTCTGAAATGTGACTGTTGTGTGAACCCGTTCGCTACGTTTAAAGCACATTTGTTGTGATGTATCAACTGTTCCGTCCAGAGTTGAAAATCGTTGGGGTTGACGTGTGGGGTAACTTGTGAATGAAAAGCGCGTGCTTGTCCTTGTGTAGAGCGCGCTATAATTCATTGTGCTTCAGCATTAGATGCGAGCGGAATTTAATAACCAAACTCAAACAAAACAGAATGAACGCAAGGCCATAAAGGGGATTTGTGACATTAAGTGCTTTATTTTGACAAAAGAATGTCACATTTCCCCTTTTCCAAGGTTTTAAACTGGTTTGTGCTGTTCTGTATATCACAGATTTGTAGCTAATGTAACGTTAGTTCCCGCCCCGGCTTGTAGATTCGAAGCATTGCTATTCTTTTTAGAATGTAGAGGAGATTTGCAAACCGCGTGACAGTCTCTCGACATTTAAAACGGGGAATTCTTTTGATCGTATTTTTTCCTTTCTAGATGTTCATTAAAACGAATTGAACGTCTGACACTGAAGAGGACAATCCGTATTGTTTTGTTTGGGGCGGGTGAGTGACGGCGCTTTATTATGACGTTTAAAAATGCGGGAAATTTGTTTTACTTTCACTCGTCGTTCTGCAAAATTCATCTTTCTGAAAAAGACACGTTGAATCGTGCTGACGCGAAGAAAACGAGCTGTGTGGTAAAAGTTGTTTACGTTTTGTTTCATACGTAAATTTTAAATGAAAATAGATTCACTCAATAGCAAACCATATTTATATGTAATACTCATATGTTTAGATGTCCAACGGACAGACAGTGTATGCATTTAATACACAGTAGTTTCCCATGCAAAATACAAAACGATTTACTGACCACTACGCATGCAGTGCATTTAATAACATAAAATGTAATGCTTAACATGCCATTGTTTTAATATACGTATTTTAATGAACAATATTTCAATCTATAAACCTATTCACATTTAAATGTAGAACTGCTCTGTACGTTAGTGTGCATTATAAAACGTTTAATAATGATTTATTGCATGTTGTCATTCTGACTACAGTGATATGACTGTTTACAAAGTGTCCTCATATCTATATCAGAAATAAGGTCATCTGGGGGTTATTCCGGAAAGCATATTATGTGATATACCTGGGTAAGTAAGTGGATAACCTCAACTTTCGTTTCCAAAAACCGAACTTTCAGGGTATGTAAGTAACCATAGCAACTCACTCTCTGAACATAACCTGCTCCGGAGCAGCTTCTGTGCCAGGGTTAGTTTGCTTAAGAGGTATTCAGATAAGTGTTATATTAATATAACTAAATGTGTTATATAGTTCGAGTTATATAATATGAATTACAAAATTATATATTAATTCTAAAGCACTTATAACAAGGTAATGTTTAAATGTTAATTCAAATCAAATATATTTATTATTGTCATCTCACACATGGATCTGCATTCAATTAATCAGCATCATACAAACAATATAATCCTTATTCTCAGTGAATAAAGATGACTTATTAAATGAAAAGGTTAAAATGATTGCACAACCATCAAATAGGTAACCTAACCCACTCTTGAGAATGTCTTGTGTGTTAACCAGGAGGATACTCTGAGTTGTCTGAACTTACTCCCGGACTCTTTTAGGAACCAGCATACCTGGAGTAAGCAAGGTTTGGGTTAATCAACCAAGAGTTCAAGGTATATGATGGTAAGTTAAAGAGTCAGTTCACCCAAAAAGGAAAATTAGCCCATGATTTACTCCCCCTCAAGCCATCCTAGGTGTATATGACATTCTTTTTTCAGACAAATACAAGCAGTGTTATGTAAAAAATGTCCTGGCTCTTCCCAGCTTTATAATGGCAGTGAATTTAATATTATATTGATATAACTCTGATTTTATTCATCTGAAAGAAGAATGTCATATACACCTAGGATGACTTTAGGGTGAGTAAATCATGGGATATATATATATATATATATATATATATATATATATATATATATATATATATATATATATATATATATATATATATATATATATATATATATATATATATATATATATTTGGTTGAACTAACCCTTTAACCTTGCTTTCCTAAATACTCCCCAGAAAGAGAAAGTTCTTTGTTCTCTGAAACATTCATGCTATCATCCTCTGTGAATAGCTTATGGAATAAATGTACATATTTAACAACTAAGGAATCATAGTCTTGCATGTTATTTAACCATTACAGAAACAAAATATAGTAATAATCTTGTTAAAAATAATAATTCTGCTTTAGATGAATTATATTGAATTACTTTCACACATGCAGCACCAGTATAATGTGACCGTATGAAATGGCTACATTTATCAAAATAACACATGAAAGATGTTACTCAATGTGGATGTGTTTGTGTGATGAAGCAACGTTTTAAATGTTTTTTTAAACACAATTTGCACAGATTCCTGGAAAAGAATGAAACCTCTCTTTCCTCTGTCTTGAAACGCAGCCATAAACCACTGCAAATATAAATGGTCAAGGTGACCGTGCCCTAATTTATCCCAGAAAATACACGTAGTGTTTAAATATTGTATTTGATGGACGTACAGATTGTGTTGAATTCAGCAGAAGTAAATAAACTCAATGCAGAAATCCGCACAATACCTTTTAAATGCATGTGGTGAAAAGTTTATAAGAGCTGATATATTCCAAACTATTTCAGCGTACTCCGTAATTGCGAAGGTTATTATATGAAAAAGCTTTATTTGACCATTTGTTTGGACTGATTTGGGTGTGCGTGTGTTATGAGCGTTGCCAATTAGGAAAATGCAGAATGTTGTGTGTGTGACCATCACAGGTAAGGGTTTGATTGCATACTAGTTAATTTTATTAATATGTGGTTGTGTTCACATTGACATAGGAATTAGTCAGAGAACATTCACAGCGATAGCATCTCTGTAGAGTTGAAGGGTGTTTGCTTTTCAGGGCACGTCGAGTTTAAATTTTCATGACCAAGTTTTGTTTGGACAGTAAAACGGTCAGATCTGCAGATAGAAATCTGGCATGAGTATGGAGTGACATGTGTTCCAGAAATCTTTTGGACTTGGTTAGTCAGGGTGTGGTGTTGACTGGCCTGTGAAATATGCTGTTTGATTAGGCTTGATGTCCATAAAGGTGTGTAATAAAAATATTGAATTCGCAAGTAGTTCCCATCAGTTTAATATCGTTGTATATTAATGCTACCTTCATTATATCAAATGCGGTCACATCTCTCACACACACAGAAACATTCTTGAGCACAGAAATTGTCGGCGCTGTCAGAAGTAATTACATTCACAGCTTCACTGGAAAAACACTGCACCAGACGCAGTTAATGCTCATACTCTGTTTTTGTCAATTCAAATTCATTCAAATAAATATAATCTTACCATGCTACTTGATTTTACTTCAGAATTTTACATCTAACAACCCATAGACAGAATAATTTATGAAATGTATAGCTATAATGATTATCCATCCATTAAAAATGTTGCTGTACACATAAATAAGAGCTTTAACTTGTCAATGCTGGGAAGAAACAATGGTATAAGCAGGGTAATCTATGGCTAGGTGCGCAACAGTGCATTAAACTATCTTAAAGCACTCTATTTAGTTTTAGGTTGGGTGCTTTGCCTCCATATATTGTGGATTACATTTTTTAAAGGGAATATGTTTGGCGCATTTTTACAAGATGTAATTTAAGTCTCAGGTGTCCCCAGAATGTGTCTGAAGTTTCAGTTTCTGTGAAGTACCTCACAGATCATTTATAAATTAATGTTGTGATTACCCATTTCAAGAACAGGCTGTTTTCGTGCATGTGCCTTTAAATGCAAACAAGCTGCTGTGTGCCTCCCCCTCTACACACAGTCGCCTCATAAAATTCGGACTAAACCACTTGATTCATATGGATTCGTTTTATGATCTCTATAAACTTTTAGAAGCATAAGTAGAAGGTGTGTAGCTGTCAATGGATGGATAGAAATCTCTCAGATTTCATTAAAAATATCTTAATTTGTCTTTCAAAGACAAACAAAAGTCTTAACAGGTTTGGAACGACATGAGGGTGAGAAAATGACTCTTTTTTCATTTTTTCATTTTTGGGTGAACTAACCCTTTAATTGATTCTCACTAAACATTATTTTTACCGCCCGTTCCATAGAATAAATAGTATTATTGATGAGACAAAGGCAGCTTAGAAATTCTGTCAAATTTATTATGATTTTTTTAATCATTTGGCACTCTTTAATGGGACATGGCTGATCGTTGAAGTGGGTGCAGAAGTGAAACGATCATTGAATTGAGTTTATGCCAGAATTTAATTGAATTTAAATAGAATTCAATTGAGAAATGTGTTAATACTTTGCCCTAATTTTCAACATTTGATTAGGTTTCTTGACCACCAAATCATTTAATTTCTGAAGATAAGGTAATGATGCTGATGCCATCACAGGCATAATTTACTTTTAAAATACATTAAAATAGAAACTTTTTTAAACTTTAATGTTTCACTATATTACAGTTTTTACTGTATTTGATCAAATAAATTTAGCTTCATAGTGAGTGTTAGTGGCGTCTTTCAAAAACATCTTACGATTACGATGTGTTTCACACATTGTACAATTGTTTTCACAGCATCATGGTGTAGTTTTACTAGATATACTCTGAGTACATGCATCAGATTACTCCGTATGATTATAATCTAATCAGATCATCTCAACAGAAAGTCAAACTCACCTGACCTGGGCATCATGACCTGTGTGTGTGTGTGTGTGTGTGTGTGTGTGTGTGTGTGTGTGTGTGTGTGTGTGTGTGGACTGGTAATCCAGTATGGGGTATGGGGACAAAATGTCCCCACAAAGATGGCAATATCCAAAATCCTTGTCCTTGTGGGGACATTTTTTGGTCCCCATGAGGAAAACATCTTATAAATCACACTATGTGATGTTTTTTGAAAATGTAAAAATGCAGCATGTCTCCTGTGATGGGTAGGTTTAGGGGCAGGGGCAGTGTAGGGGGATAGAAAATACGGTTTGTACAGTATAAAATGCATTACGCCTATGGAATGTCCCCATAAAACATGGAAACACAACGTGTGTGTGTGTGTGTGTACACACGTGACCACAATGTGACCAGCTGATGTGTACAGATTCCTACCGTTTCTGCCGAAGCTCTGTGATTGGTGGAAAATAGGGCAAGGCCCTCTCCCAGCCCACTTACTGGATTTACACCGCTTGACAGAAGCACGAGTTTCCGTGCCTGTGTTGCTATAGCGGTTTAAAGTAGATATGTAGGTGCTCATTACTCTTTAAGGTGATGGCAGATGTTCCAGTATACCTTGCGCAATCATATTGCCACACAGCAGCGTTTGGCTGTATGATAAGCAGGCTTTGTTCCATTACCCTCTCTCCAAATAAACAGCCCCAGTAAATGAATGTTAAAGTCAAATGTCATCCACTAAGAATGTATTCAGTAGAGCCAAGGTGACTTAAAATGATTTCAAAATAAGACAACTTTAATAACAAAAACTTTTAGTCATTTTCACACAGAAGGTGAATATGGTTGTCGGTCTTTTTTATAACCAAACTAAACTGTTAAGTTTCAGGACTGCATTCTTGGAAAATTTGCGCTTTGTGAACAGAACCGGACTGGACAACTAGTTGTCTGTCAAGTTTTACAGTGTGAGAGAGCCGCTCCTAGCTGCACAAAGACTGCTATTTAAATATGAAGACACGAAAGAGAACGCACAGTGTTTTCTGTACTGCACACACAAAAAGCCTTCCCTCATAAAGTGTGCAAAAACTGAATTGAGTTCTCTTTCACTTCTTCTTGAGCTTAAACGAACAAATCCACAGGAAATTGTCAAAATATACTCTCAAACGCAGTCGGTTTTGTCTAAAGTGAACGTAAACCGAATGAAAATGTGTATAGCGGTATATCGCTTGTGTACGTGTTCTTTAGCTTGATGAATTTATTTGTTCTTGACATTCAGCCACAACAGAATGTAAATATGTTTTACTTTTTATACACCTCATTTGAATCGAAACTGGGAATCAATAAGAATCGAAATCGTTAAAGTTAATTGCTTAAATTAAAACAATACCCAGCCTTTAAAAATAATTTGAAGTGGGATGAAAAACTACATTTCAATGCATCCATACTAGGGATGTGATGCTTAATCGATTGTGGTGTATGTACACTGGCTCGGAGCAGACTCAGAGTGAGCGTTTTCCTTTTTATTTCTATGGAAGTTGTGAAGCTCAACTTCTATTAGAATGAACTGAAAATGCCTGCTCTGCTCCATGCCAGTGGACACGATGGGGGGAGGGGGGTTGGGTTCTACGGTGAGAAAGTGATATAATCGGTGTGCACCTGAACACAGTGTAACATCGACTATCGCAGCTAGCCTAATGCATACATTTTGTAGCTTGACAGGCATGGCCCTTATGAACTGTCATTGTTTGGGAGAAAAAAAGTAGAAAAATACCACAGAAGAAAAGTAATATGGGAATTAAGCAATAAGCAATTTTATATTATCTAGCCCACAGTGTCAGGGGTGTTTTGTGACATAAGGCAGTGACAGGCAGAAACCAGAGTCAAGAGAGCTGATGAACTGAATGCAGGAGCGTCTGTGACCACCACAGCTGCTGGTCTTCACGTGACCTCACGGTGTGCTATTTGTGGCCCGAGCTTTGAATGAGTTAGTTGCCACAAAGGCATGCGACTCGTGCTACAGGCGGACACTGGGTTTGAACACCTCCCCTTGTATTTATTATGAGTTGAGAGAGGAAAAAGGCTCCATCAAAAAAGATCTTTGTTTTTGATACCTGGAGGAGTTGCTAAACTGAACCCGAAGCTCAGAGAAAAGAATCACAGGACTTTGTATTCTGGGAATTTCCTTGTGCTGATATTTTGAGTTGGTAAGAAAAGAATTTGAAACTTCAGAGCGTTCTGATTAGCGGCCTCTGTGGATTTGATGTCTTGCTGTTTGTCTTATTTGAGTTTCCAGTGCAACCCTTTATTGGTTTTTCTCACTAAATGATGCAGTGGCACTAATTTATTTTTGATGCTTTAGGGTTTCACAGTGGCCTTCAGGGAGACTTAAATTTAATATGGTTATATCAGACTAAATTATCTTGTGATGTCTTTTCTTTCTGTAATCAAACATGAATATTTTGAATTAGTGTTTGTGTTTTGATTACCATTTTGATTGCATGATTACCATTGGAGATGCAACCAGTCAAGAACATGTCAGTGTCATATATATATATATATATATATATATATATATATATATATATATATAATATATATATATATATATATATATATATATATATATATATATATATATATATATATATATATATATATATATATATATATATATATATTTGTTTGTTTGTTTGTTTTTTTGTTTTTTTGGCGATGAAATTTGACCTAAACATGTTTTTGTAAGAATGAACCAACTATCAGAAATGTATCTCTCTGTTAGGAGCTGATGAAATAGTGTCCTGTAACTTGAGCTGGGGAAACTGGAAAGGGAATAATCTCACATGTGTTTATTGTCATACAACATATTTATTTATTACATGTGTCTTGCTTAAATATGATCACTGACGTTAGCGGCACACTTGTGTATATAAAAAGATCCTACTGTAAAGTTCAAGCGATACCTCGGCTTAACTCCAGTCTGCTTTTGGCTTACAGCTATTACTGTAACGATGAGTAAGAGAAATCATGCTGGTTGTGGTGGTAGTACCAGGCTCACATATCATCACTCTTGTGACTCTGCCAGGATTGTGCTGCTTGCATCATTTTAATAAGATGCTTATTGCACTTTGTTTGAATATTTTATAACTATCAATGTCATAAAACTAAGATATTTAAGAACAATATTATAAACTGAAATAACATAGTTAATAAAAGGTAAATAGGGAAAAAACTGTATCGCTGAGAAACTGATACATTAATAAAGGTCTAACAAAAGATTTTGAATTGTCACACTAAATATGATGCAACAATTTATTAACAAACATTTTACAAATTAGAATTTTTATATTTAATGCACAAATGTTTTAACAAATGATTTTAATTGAATGCAACAGTTCATCTTAGAATTGTTTGTAAAAAAATATTTTAATTTGTTAGTTAAAGCTAGAATGATTTAGTGAACAATATTTAACTGTTGATTGAGTCGAATGCAGCAATCTGCATAAGAACAGTATATACACCGATCAGGTATTTTGACCTAATATTGTGTTGGTCCCCCTTTTGCTGCCAAAACAGCCCTGACCCATTGAGGCATGGACTCCACTAGACCCCTGAAGGTGTGCTGTGTTATCTGGCACCAAGATGTTAGCAGCAGATCCTTTACGTCCTGTAAGTTGCGAGGTGGGTCCTCCATGGATCAGACTTGTTTGTTTAGCACATCCCACAGATGCTCAATTGGATTGCGATCTGGGGAATTTGGAGACCAAGTCAAGAACTATTTTTGCTTTGTGACAGGGCGCATTATCCTGCTGAAAGAGGCCACAGCCACCAGGAGTACCGGCTATGCATCCCCATACGAAACAAACTGCAATGCATTGTGTATTCTGACAGCTTTCTATCAGAGCCAGCATTAACTTCTTGAGCAATTTGAGCTACAGTAGCTCCTAGCTCGCCTGTTTGATCGGACCATACAGGCCAGCAGGGACGTGCACAGGGGGGTTGCTCAGGTTGCCCGGGCAACTGCCCATATGCCCTTCTCGACTCACGTTGCCCTTCCGAGGTGGAAAAAAATAAATAAAAAAATCGTTCAATAGATGCAGAATTTCACGTAGGCCTAGATAAAAAAAAAAATCAAAAAAAAAATTTTGCAAAGCCTCATTCACTTCCATATTCAGGCACCCGTCCGAAGAGCGTCAGTAGGGGCAAACTCTGTTTACATGGCTGCAGCGGTTCACGCGACAGGCACCTGAGCTGAGCCTGCATGAGCGGCACTAGAAGGAGATTGACGCGGTTGTCGGAAAGGTATAACAAATGGACGATCATCATCAAGTTTTATGAAATGAATTAAAATCTTCATAAATCCAGGATGAGTTGGCCACGTTTAGCCTAAATAATCAGACAGATAGCTTGCAGACAAGCAGCCTAGGCTACTATTTTTTTTGGTAGGCATTAGGCAAACTAAGCTACATGTCTGCTGATTTTCTCACATTTCGTTTTAGCAAGAAGAATGAATGATGGAAGTAATGCATCCCACATGAAAAAATACTATAGTATATTATATTATAGTAAAATTACAGTAAATTTACTCCATTAAATACTATAGTGTTTTTGAACCATACTATAGTATAGTATGGTTCAAAAACACTATAGTATTTACTAAATAAATTTACTGTAATTACTATAATATAATATAATATACTATAGTATTTTTCATGTGGATCTGTACTTCCATCATTCATTCTTCTTGAGGTTTAGTGCCCTTTTTTTAGGTCAGAGCAACTGCCCCTCAAAAGTCCTGTGCACGTCCCTGCAGGCCAGCCTTCACTCCTCACGTGCATCAGTGAGCCTTGGCTGCCCATGACCCTGTCCACTGTTCCTTCCCTGAACAGTCCACCACTGTTCCTTTCTTGGACCACTTTTGATAGATACTGATCACTGCAGACCAGGAAAGAGCTGCAGTTTCGGAGATGCTCTGACCCAGTCATCTAGCCATCACAATTTGGCCATTGTAAAAATCACTCAAATCCTTAAACTTCGTGCTTCTAACACATCAATTTTTAGGACAAAATGTTGACTTGCTGCCTAATATATCCCACCCACTAACAGGTGCCGTGATGAAGAGATAATCAGTGTTATTCACTTCACCTGCCATAACCGGTCATAATGTTATGCCTGATCGGTGTATAATAACTAAATTGTAACCTATTGTAACTTGAACATTTGAAAATGCAGTGTTAAAACCCTTGACTTGGGACAAACTTTAATGGACTGTAAATCAGAATAATAATCACTCTCACTCTGTTCTTCCAGGTCATTGGCACTACAGTGAAGATCTTGTGTCTGTCTGAGTGCTTCGAGAAATCAACATGGTCCTTGCCCACCTAAAACTGTTTGGAAAGCAGCTTCTGCGGGTGAAGGTGGTCGACTGCAGCACAGAGGAGTCTCGGCTTTCCCGATGCCTCAACACCTTTGACCTGGTGGCACTCGGAGTGGGCAGCACGTTGGGCGCTGGCGTCTATGTGCTGGCCGGGGCCGTGGCACGGCAAAACGCCGGTCCGGCTATCGTCCTGTCCTTTCTGATTGCAGCATTGGCCTCAGTCATGGCCGGACTGTGTTACGCTGAGTTCGGAGCTCGTGTACCCAGGACGGGCTCGGCGTATCTGTACAGCTATGTGACTGTGGGCGAGCTGTGGGCCTTCATCACCGGCTGGAACCTCATCCTGTCTTATATCATAGGTGAGAATTCTTCAAAATGGTCCAAGGTCCATTACGCTACTTTAAATAATTTTCAATATTAACAGTTATAACTATATGGCTGCACAATATTGGGAAAAAACTGACATTGCGATTTCATCATGCGTCTTTGCATGCTCCCTATAAGTCGGTCACATTGCTGTTGGGCAACTTTATGCCACTCCTGGAGAAAAAAATGAAAGAAGCTTGGCTTTATTGAATGGCTGGTGACCCTCTTGCTTACATTCCAGTGGTTTTCAGTGGGGTTCATGACTGGAGATTGTGATTGCCATGACAGGGTCTTGATCTGGTGGTGGCCTGGATGTGTGGATTGGAGCATTATCATGCATGAAAAAACAATCCTTTGAGTTGGAGAACATTGTCAGAGCAGAAGGAAGCTATTTTTTCAGGATAATCTTGAATGTGGCTTGAGTCCTTCGCAATAGACGTATCTTCCCGATTCTGGCCTTACTGGTGTTGGGCAAAGCTGAAGTAGAGAAGGTCAGAATCAGGCAGATCTGTCTTTATGAAGACATATAAGGTTATCCTGGAAGAAAACATGCTTCCTTCTGCTCTGACCATGTTTATTTGTGAAAGACAATGGTCCAATCCACACAGCCAGCCAATCAAGGTGTGGATGGAGGACCACCAGATCAAGACCGTGTCATGGCCTTCAAAACTCCACAAATTTTTTTCTAGTGTTATATCAAAACATCTACTTGAGTTTTCAGTTAAATTCTGCATTACTATAACATATTATGATTTGATTGTGATTTTTATATATATTTTTTGATGTAATAAAATAAATTCGATAATATTTCGACTAGTTACAATACTAGTACATCTCAGTTTAATTTTCAAACAATAATCCATCAAGCTTTTATTTTGATGTGTTGCCGGCAAATAAAAATATGTGCTGCCAGTTTCAGAGTGAAGCTCAGCACTATTTACAGTGCATCTTGAAAAGTTGATTAAATTAATTATTTTCCTCAAAATTCTACAAACAATACCCCATAAAGACAAAGTAAAAGGAGTTTGTTTGAAATCTTTGCAAATGTGTTAAAAAAAAAATTGAGCATCCTGTTTCAACTGATCATCCTTGAGATGTTTCTACAATTCTCCACCTGTGGTAAATTCAGTTAATTGGACATGATTTGGAAAGGCACACACCTTTCTGTATAAGGTCCCACAGTTAACAGTGCATGTCAGAGCACAAACCAAGCCATGTCGTCCAAGGAATTGTCTGTAGACAGGACTTTATCTAGGCACAGATCTGGGGAAGGGTATAGAACAATTTCTGCAGCACTGAAGGTCCCGATGAGCACAGTCATCCGTAAATGGAAGAAGTTTGGAACCACCAGGACTCTTCCTAGAGTCAGACTGAGTGATCAGAGGAGAAGGGCCTTAGTCAGGGAGGTGACCAAGAACCTGAGGGTCACTCTGACAGAGCTCCAGTATTTCTCTGTGGAGAGAGGAGAACCTTCCAGAAGAACAAGCACTTCACTAATCAGCACTCTGGACCTCAGACTGGGGCGAAGGTTCATCTTTCACAGCCAAAATAACAAAGGAGTAGCTACGGGACAACTCTGTGAGTGTCCTTAAGTGGCCCAGCCAGATCCCAGACTTGAACCCGATTGAAAGAGAGGAGAGATCTGAAAATTGGCTTTTCACCGATGCTCCCATCCAACCTGATGGAGCTTGAGAGGTCCTGCAAAGAAGAATGGGAGAAACTGTCCAAAAATAGGTGTGCCAAGCTCATCATTATTAAAAAGTCTGTAATTAGTTCCAAAGGTTCTTCAACAAAGCATTGAGCAAAGGCTATGAATACCTATTTTTAATTTGACTTATTTTAAATTCATTTTTTATACATTTGCAAAGATTTCAAACAAACTTCTTTCATGTTGTCATTATGGGGCATTGTTTTTAGAATTTTAGACGTAACACAACACAACAAAATGTGGAAAAAGTGAAGTGCTGTGAATACTTTCCGGATGAACTGCACACTCATGCTGTTCTAGTTATAGCCTATATCACCTGAACATAATTATAATGTTCCCTCTCTCAGGAACATCCAGTGTTGCTCGAGCTTGGAGTGCGACCTTTGATGAGCTCATTGGGAATCATATAGAGAACTTCTGCAAGCTGCACATGAATATGCACATCCCGGGAGTGCTAGCAGAGTATCCGGACATGTTTGCAGTGCTCATCATCCTCACGCTAACAGGCAAGCCATTGAGAGTCAGATTTCACAAATATACCTCAATTTACCTCAGTTTATGTTCAAACAAATAAATATGTCTTGTGGATGTTTTGCAGGTTTGTTGGCGTTTGGGGTCAAGGAGTCTGCTATGGTCAATAAGGTGTTCACCTGCATCAACGTTCTAGTCCTGATGTTTGTGGTTGTGTCGGGCCTCATCAAAGGAACCCTCAAAAACTGGAACCTGGATCCTAAAGAGATTCTAAACAACACATCCTCCTCGAAGTAATGAACTGTTTTTATATTCTTCTGACACAACTATTTACAGCTGTTTCAGAACACGTCTCAGTTTTAAGATCAAAATCAATAGGACAAAACGGTATTATATTTTGCTGAAAGTTGCATGGAGTTGCTGAAACTGAAGTAGTGACAGATTTTTTTTATTTTATTCCATATTGTAATTTACACCTGAAAGTAATGGATTATGGAAGATAACAGTCAGATTGAAAGAGTTATTAACAGAACAGTTATTGTAAGGGTAGGTTTATCACTGAAAATTGAATCATACTTTTGTCTAATCTTTTAAAAGCTTGGTAAAAATGGAACACTATAGCAACAGTTTTCTTACCTGTACTCGGTGGCGTTTTGCTCCGGGGAGAACTGACAGAATAACAGTTTCTTTCAGTTTTTCCCTTCCGTTTGACCTAAAACACTGTGTCCGTTATCCAGTTTGAAATGTTGACTACAAACACAGAGGTTGGGGCGTTCTCTCCGTATTTACAATACTTTCCAGTTTTTAGTCACTACCTACAACGTGCTGGATCCTTCACTGGAAACTGAAACTATTCATTCCTGTTAAACGTTTACTCTTTGAATTCTGGTCAAGTGTATACATAGCAGACTGGTGGTAGGATTACAACATGCCCAGTGCTTTATTGGAGTTGAAGTTTTCCTACTTATTTGACAAAAGGGAAGACAACAGCTTTTTTTTTTTAAATAAATAAAAATAAATGTTGTAAAGGCATCCAAGTTATATCGAAAGCTTTATTGAATTGTTTTACAGTAATTTAAATAGTAAAAATAACAGCACTACAGTATTTAAAATCTTCTAAGATCCTAATGATAATCTTAATTGTGTAATGTTACAAATTGCAAAATGTAATGCTTCTAAAAATGGTCTTTATTGTCTGCTTTGTTTGAGGGAGATATTATAGCTTAGTCGTTTTGTATTTTCAGTACATCAGAGCCGCTGCCATCTGAAGAGAGTCTGGGTGTTGGTGGTTTCATGCCGTTCGGTTTCTCTGGAGTTCTGTCTGGTGCTGCAACCTGTTTCTATGCTTTTGTGGGGTTTGACTGTATCGCTACAACAGGTGAGCATGACAAAAACTATTTACAGTCTCCTCTGAAATGTATTTTTTTTTTAAACAAATTTTAAGTAAATTTTTATTTTATGTATTTTTGTAAGGATGTGGTTTAGGTAGTTTTTATAAAAATGTGTTTTCATGTGGTTTATCAAAGATTATTTTTGCAGCTTGTCGAAATAAAGCCCTTTTCTGTTTCTCTGCATTTCAGGCGAGGAGGTGAAGAACCCTCAGAGGGCGATACCCATTGGCATTGTAGCATCACTTCTTATCTGTTTTGTCGCTTACTTCGGCGTATCAGCCGCTCTCACGTTGATGATGCCGTACTACATGCTGGATAAGAACAGCCCTCTGCCTGTGGCCTTTAAACATGTGGGTTGGGAAGGGGCGACGTATGCAGTAGCTGTTGGTTCACTTTGTGCTTTATCCACCAGGTAGGAGCTAAATAAAGTGTGTGTGTGTGTGTGTGTGTGTGTGTGTGTGTGTGTGTGTGTGTGTGTGTGTGTGGTGTGTGTGTGGTGTGTGTGTGTGTGTGTGTGTGTGTGTGTGTCATTATTTGTTTTAAAATGGCAGTTTGTCATTTCTGTGCAACTATTGCCACCAAACAGGAATGTGAAATTAATGTCTGGAAATCATTTAAAAACTCCATTGGCACAAATGTCTACAAATACACATGCATAAAATCATACTGATAATTATTTGAATAATTCATAGTATTCATAAAGGGGTCATAGTATTTTTGAATTGAGGGATAAGTTTGTTTTTGCTCTCAGTGACATGACCCCTTTAAAACTGTCAGGCTTACAAATGTGTGGAACTTTAACTTAATTTATTTAATACTACGTGAAAGGGATAGTTCACCCAACAATAGAAATTCTGTCATTAATTACTCACCCTCATGTCATTCCAAACCCATAAGACTTTCATTTATATGATAAACATATTGAATTTAAGCTTTTAAATGCACAAGCTAACTGCATTGCATAGTTTGAATCTCTTTCTCTCCTTTAAACTAGTCTGTTGGGCTCCATGTTCCCAATGCCCCGTGTAATATGGGCCATGGCTGAAGATGGGCTGCTCTTCAAGTTCTTGGCCAACATCAGTGAAAAATCCAAAACGCCCATAATGGCCACTATAACTTCAGGCATAGTAGCAGGTGAGGACGCTCATTCAAACCGCTAACAGACTCGCTCCCTTACAGATCTCACAGTGATGTGGCAGAAAACCTCTCGAATTGCTCAATGACTAAATATGACTTAACATCTGTCTCGTCCACTAAACTCCAGCAATGCCAGAGAACTAATAACCTCTGTGCTAAAAATAGGCTTTATTCAGGCCTTCATGTTCAGATAATTTTGAACGTTCCATTTATCAGATAATCTTGAATATGTCACTTTCCACAAAAATTTTAATTAGCACATCTATTTTCATCATTAATAATAATAAAAGTTTCTTGAGCAACAAATCAGCATATTACAATGATTTCTGAAGGATCATGTGACTGAAGACTGGAGGAATGATGCTGAAAAATGCACCATCATAGGAATTAATTACATTTTAAAATATATTCAAATAAAAAAAATATTAAAAAATTAATATTTCTCAATATCACTGTTTTTACTGTATTTTTGATCAATTAAATGAAGACTGAGCAGAAGAGACTTCTTACTGACCCCAAACGTGCATAAAGTTGTGTATTAATTACTGATGCCAATATTAACAGAGTAGGATTATTGTGCATACTTGTTAGCAGTGTTTGGTGTAATTAGTTACTGTAATTTAATAACTGTAATTTAACTTTTTCCTTAAAGTAAAGTATGGGATTACTCTTATTTTTTTGTGTAATTTAATTACAGTTACTTCACACGTAATTGAACTAAATTCTGTGTATGGACTGTAGAACAATTATAAATACTACAATAGTGAAATTAACATCAACATTTTAAGTCTAACTTTAAAATGCATGTTTTTATCTATCCTTTTCATAGTTGTAATCCTTTGGTCAGTTAATAAGAATAATTGATGTGGTTTTATATTATGTATTTGAATGAATTAAAAGAGCCGTTTCATGTCTATTCTTGAATCACTTATCTAGTCAAGGATATAGAATTATATACGTTGTAATTAGTAATTAAATACTTTTTGGAGAGAGTAATTTGTACAGTAATCTAATTACACTATTGAAGATGTAATTAGTAACTAGTAATACAACTGCGGAATCATTCTCTTGCAATAAACTCTCCTCTTCTCCACAGCGGTGATGGCTTTCCTGTTTGATTTGAAAGATCTGGTTGATCTCATGTCCATTGGCACTCTTCTGGCTTACACGCTAGTTGCAGCCTGTGTCTTAGTCTTGAGGTACATCTTGATTTTCCTCTATCCAAACGCCACATGACGCTTTCCATGAATTACGGGAGTTAAACCGTAAACAATCAGCGAAAGGTTCACTCTATGAACGCAATAAGCATTTTCAAAAACTAGGTACAATTATATTACCGTATTCTACTCACCCTTCAACCATCGAACATTTAAAAGGAAATTTAAGTGTAAACATATTAACAAATTACTAGAGCATTACCTTATGATTTGAAATTATTTTTGAGTGGAACTTCCCCAAACCGGAAGTGCCTCCCATGATCTAAAACACACTAGGCTCATTAGGAAAGAGGTGAATAAACATTTAGGAAGCAAGTTTTTAGCACAAAATTAAAGAGTCATACATGTCTGCAGTCTGTCATAACACACACTGTTGTTGTTGTTTTTTCCAAAAAAATGTATATGGGTGCAATTATTTAATTGTTTTGCATTATTTTCTTAATCACACTGATGTCACACTAGTTAATGTTAAAGTAAGATGATAATACCCCTGATTCATATTAAGATGTAGAGTCATATCTCTCTCTCGTGCGCACGCTCTTTCTCAGGTACCAACCAGAGCAGCCCAGTGTGAATGTCCAATATCAGAGAGCTAGTTGTCAGGAGGAAACGGAGGCTGATTCCATCAACGAGAGCAGTGCTGGTATCATGCCTGGATCTCAAGATCTCTGCACCCTCAGCAACCTTCTGTTCCCCAAAAACGAGGAGCCCTCTCGTCTCTCTGGCTTCACTGTTAACATCTGCACGAGTGTATTAGGTCAGGCACACGCAGATGCATACTTAACATATTTACTTCAGTAGCCTTGAGTACTGATTATTTTAAAATAAAATGTGATGTAAATTCATTGTTCATCTAATTGAGACCCTTTCCCTTCTCCTTGCTGCAGGTGTCCTGGTGTGTGTGTTCTGTGTCGTGGCGGTCCAGGGTGGATTTCAGGTCTGGACTCTTGTGGTTCTAACTGCTCTGGCTGTAGTTTGCTTCATTATCACCATGTTAATATGGCGGCAGCCTGAGAGCAAGACTAAACTGTCTTTTAAGGTAAATATACACCTGCATGTACACACAGAGCGTTTTATACTCGATTATAGTGGATTGTAAAGACAGGTTGGTGTATGTGTGTACCCAGGTTCCTCTGCTGCCGTTCCTCCCTGTCCTCAGCATGTTCATTAACGTGTACCTGATGATGCAGCTGGACAGAGGCACCTGGATGCGTTTCGCCATTTGGATGGCCATTGGTAAGTCTGTTAGTGGTCTATTGGCCAGAACTGATATCTATCTAAAGTCAAAAATTATTAAAAAAACATTAATGTCAGCATTTAGCTAATATGCATTTATATAATTTAAACACGTTTTTGGATGTCTAATTAATGTAAAATGGTCTTGGAGAGTGTACTGTAAAAATTATTTTATTTTACAGATTTATTTTTTCAAATAATTTCATAGCAAAACTTACAGACTTACAGTCTTTAAATGAAATAGCATGATATCATATATATATATATATATATATATATATATGCAGTAATATGCAACATTTCTGCAGTAACATTTTTATTTTATGCATTTTCTAATTTAGAAATAATTGTAAAAAGAATTGCTATGAAACAAATTTCACTTGACAAAAAATGAATCTGTAAAATCTGTAATCCTATTACAGTATTTTCTTTGCAAAAACATGAATAAAAAGGAAGTAAAAACTGTAACTAACTGTACACTCCAAGACCAGGTAGTGCTAATTCATAACTGTTAAATTAAGACTGAGAGTGAAAGCTTTTGAAATAAAAAACATTTTTGCCTATAGGCACTGTCGATATTAGTTCTGTCAGAATAAAAGTACTTTTCTGGCACTTATTTGCCAAACATGCTGAAATTTAAACCATGCCAAATACAACCACGACCAACTGCAAGAAAGAAAAATATATTACTATTTCAACACAACTCCATTGTAAAAAAAACAAAACCAAAAAAACACTTCTATAGCAGGTGTCAGGAGCAAGTACTACAACCTTTGACATCACTGTGTTTGTTGTCTTGCCTGAGATAAAGATACAACAGTACAGACAGACTGGAGGACAGATAGTGACAGATAAAGACTGAAAGATGGAAATTGGAAAGCCACAAGACCTCAGATGACAAAATAGAGGCCACTATTGCGTTGCTTCTGGATGTAAAAAATAGTTTTACAGTGTTAAAGCAAATTACAAGAGTCTGCCACTAAACCAGAAGAAACCACTGTCCTGCAGAGTCTAGCTCTAACCCTTATGAAAGGCAGGTGAAGCTAATCAAGATCTTCAGGATCACTTGTTGAAAATACACAGGCAGGAGTGCTGAAGCAGGTTGGAAATAAACTTTGCAGGACAGTGGGTCCCCAGGAGCAGGGTTGAAGACCTCTGTGCTAAACGGCATAAACTGCTGCTGAAACGGAGAACAGTCCTGCTTTACTTCCCCAATACACATTCAGACACAAAGTCCGACTGCATCAAGATTTCCATAGTTATACTTGGATATACAATATGTTGCCAAAATGACTGTTAATTATATAAAATGAACCACAACCATTCACAACATAAAGAAATCAACACTGATGCAAACCGCAAAATAAATATTAAGTTACATTTATCATGTTTGTTATATAATTGGATTACAGTGGAAATCCATTTAATAAACAGCGTTAACTTGACTGACTGCTTCATGTCAACTTTAAAACCTCAAGCCTATGTTTCTGCGGAAAACTGCAGTGAGATCTTGTAAGTTGCTGTAGCAACAAGTTGCAAAATGTTTCTCATTACAAATCTGTAAACTACTGTTGACAAAACTGTTCAGTGAACTTTGAACACATTGCGTTCCCAAATGCACATTAAACTCGCAGCACATGGAAAGATGGAGTTCACTGCAGGGCTCTACATTAACGCTTGTCCGGGACAAGTGGATTTTTTTGAAGGGACAAGTAAAAGAGATTTTTACTTGCCCGACCGGACAAGTAGCTTGATAAAAATGTCAATAACAAAAAAAATTACTGGGCAATCACTAAGATGCAAGATCGATTCTGCATTCATTTAGTGTAAGTGGCGATCAATAGTGGATAATAATACATAATGTAATGAACTGCAGTAACAAGGTTGCGCTGTTAACGCTCGTGCAGCCTCTTGAGGAAAAATCAAAAGAAATGTGCTTAGACAGATAAACTCAATTAACATCCTGTGGTAAAAATGTTAAAATGTGAAGGGTTTTTATATTTATAACGTACGATACAATCGCAACATCACACTGTTTTCCTGAATACCCTCACGATTTCATATGACAGTACCATAAACAATGAATTAACATTAAGTCACTTACATTTTAGATTCAGTATTGAATGTTTTTGGTCTATTTCTGCAGAGAAAATGGTTCCAAACAAAAATCACAGCTGAACCGTAACTCATCTCACAACAGTGTGTTAAAATCAAAGTTTATGAGGTTTAGTTTATGGCAACAAGGCATTTGCCGATCACTTGGGGTCCCAGTGTTGCACTGAGTACCTCCGCCCACTGTACAATCTGATTGGTCCAATATCCAGCTCCTTTATATATTAAAAAACATGAT
The DNA here is from genome assembly GCA_023029165.1 of Gobiocypris rarus. Lineage (NCBI taxonomy): Eukaryota > Metazoa > Chordata > Actinopteri > Cypriniformes > Gobionidae > Gobiocypris > Gobiocypris rarus. The sequence continues at coordinate 36,241,401 of CM040911.1, forward strand.
ACAAGACAATAAATGTACAAAATTAAAATTAATCATAGACAGAAAACAAGTGCAAGGTCTTCTGCTGTCCTTAAATGACTTTGTTTCCTTCTAGGTTTTGTTATTTATTTTGGCTATGGGATCTGGCACAGCACAGAGGCAGCCTTGGCCTGTAACGACACAGAAGACAACATCGACATCTTCAAACAGACAGTGACAAACAAAGCAGACACACCTGAGAAAGAGGCTTTCTTGAGCAACGGGATCAGTGCCGATGCAGTGGAGAGCAGTGACCCTTGAGAATGCACTTCAAATGACCTGTTAAGGATGCCATTGTGTGCTCGCTATACCAATGTATGTGACTTACGACAACCACAACATCCAAACACAAAGCTGCTATTGACTTTCAAGATGCTTCTCTTTTGAAGAACACCTTAATGTGTTACTGTACGTCTAAAGCACCTTTAAGCAGCATTACAACGTGTGTGACGATTTCAGATTAGGGTAAAAAGTGAAGGACATTATTATGGTTACGTAGGGATGTACACTGCACTATTAGAACAATCGGTTATTCCTTCATCTGGTTGGTTTATTTTTACCTATTTATTTTTGTAGCATGTTGCTATTATGCTTTTTAAAAGGGTATTGTGAAACATACATATTGCATTGTTACCCATAATCCTCTTTGTGGTGTGCATTTTCTATTTTGAGTTCTAGGAATGCACTGATATAAAATGTACTTGGTCACATGGTGTTTTAAAGCAAGGTAGCAGGAAAAAAAACGGATTTAATTACACATTCACAAGAAATTTAAATATCCATTGTACTCTTAATGTAATGTTTCACTTATTTAGCTGCCTTGAGGTGCATCAAATCGGTTTCTTGAGGTTTTTTTTTTTAATGCTGCCAATCAAACCTGTCGTTTCTTTCCCACTGCACAAGCCTGTACCTGTCCAGTGCCTTTTCCCACCCTTTTTGATTGACAGTGCTGATAATGACTTTTAGTGGCTGATACCAGGGGGTGCCCCTTTTCAGACTTTTGAGACCGTTGCCAAGCCCTTGGGTGGGAAATAAAAACCAAGTCTTGGATCTGGGAAAAATCTCTATTCAGAGGGATGTAATACCAGTTTGTTTGGCCCTTTTGCTTTTCATTCAGCTGTTGTGTGCATGTCAATTCTCTGTTAGCTGTTGGGCTAAATATTTTTGTGTACAGTATTTTTGGACTTTTGTATATTGTAAAATCGGTTGATTTTGTACAAAACCAAAAACAAGCCAAATAATTAATGTTTATGATTGTTTTTATGAATAGCAGATCCGCCTTAAACTGGTCATCTCATTGACATTTTGCATTTAAAAAACACAACACAACTACTACAGGTTTGCAGAACATTTTCTGCAGTGTATTGTAATTGGAAAAGTATATATATTCGTTTGCTCACAAAAAACTAATGGAACTGTACATTTTTGTAAATATTTGCTGTTTTTCTTGAAATAAATTATTTTCTTGTTTGTAAATTAAGTTTCTCATATTTTAATTTATGATATTCTAATACGGAGTTGGACCACCCTTTGCACCTATAACAGCTTCAACTTTTCTGGGAAGGCTTTCCACACGGTTTAGGAGTGTGTCTTCTAGAAGTGTATTTGTGAGGTCAGGCACTGATGTTGGATGAGAAGGCCTGGCCTGGAGGGACAGTCAAGTTCCTTCACACCAAATTCGCTCATCCATGTCTTTATGGAACTTACTTTGTGCACTGGTGCACAATCATGTTGAAACAGGAAGGGGGCATTCCCAAACTTTTCCCACAAAGTTGGGAGCATGAAATTGTCCAAAATGTCTTGGTATGCTGAAGCATTAAGAGTTCCTTTCACTGGAATTAAGGGGCCAAGCCCAACCCCTGAAAAACAACCTTATACCATAATCTCCCCTCCACCAAACTTTACACTTGGCACAATGCAGTCAGGCAAGTCCAGTTCTCCTGGCAACCTCCAAACCCAGACTCCTCCATCAGATTGCCAGACAGAGAAGCGTGATTCATCACACCAGAGAACACATCTACACTGCTCTAGAGTCCAGTGGTGGCCTGCTTTACACCACTGCATCCACGCTTTGCATTGCACTTGGTGACGTAAGGCTTGGATGCAGCTGCTCGACCATGGAAACTCATTCTATGAAGCTCTCTCCGCGCTGTTCTTGAAGGCCACATATAATTGGTCTGGAGTGCAGATTTAATTCCACAATACAGGTATTTACACCTTAAATTCATATACTCTGACCAACTACTGAAGTCAAAATGTAAAAAAAAAAAAAAAAAAGCGACCAATCACAGGACCTAAAATTTCCACTTTCCCTTATTCCCTAGTTCATATATGTGCAGATTTTAAATCTTGTTGATAAATCAATAGATTTTTTTTAATGTCATTAACAATTTAGTTTGAAGTCATTGATTGCTCTACCATACTAAATTAGGTAAAATAAGCAATATAGGTAGGGACCACTCAGTTTCCCAATCTCATTCCTACTAGATTTGGATAGGACAGAGCACAGAAATGTCTAATTCTAAATTTGCAATGGCTGTTTTGTACAGCAGAGGGCAGAGCGATGCAGAGAATGATAGTTGCTGTTGAATGAAACGGCATCTTTGTGTTTAAGGTAGCAAAATATAGACTATCAAGCAGCAGAGGGCAGAGTGATACAGAGAACGAGTATTGCTTAAATGAAAAGGCAGCACTGACCTGGGTAATGATTTCACACTGTTTGTGTCATGAAAAAGCCTTAGATGCTGACATAAACAAAGAAACTGATCAAGGGTTCAAGGTTTGGCTGGTTAGCCTGACTCTGTTAGCTTCTGAGGGCAAAAAAGTCTCTCAATTGATGGCTATTGTAAAGCAGGCTTTGGCATGGGATTTGGGATTGGCATGACACCAGTTCAGGTATCAAAAGGTCATCCTGTGGTGTGTCAAATTATTTGTTTTGGGATGCCTGCCTTTACATGTACATGAACTTTAATGACATCCCTTTTTAATCCGTAGGGTTTAATATGGCTTTGGCCCACCCTTTGCAGCTAAAACAGGTCTGTATCTATTTACTCTGCAGAAAGTCGGCGACTTCTGCGCACCGTTGCTGTTGTTTCGAATTGCTTCCGCAAATGTTTGTTGAAGCAGTCAGCACCTGTGGCCATGGAAGTGATTGGAATACCTGGATTCAATGATTTGGAGCAGTGTCCCAATATTTTTGGCAGTATAGTATACATCTCAATTAATATGTTTATCAACAGTTAGTTTGTCTTTGCTTTGGTCAAACTAAAAGGGTGTAATTAAGAAAAGCCATTAAACTTTGTTTAAATATCCCTGTGTATATGTGGTTTTGTTACTAAAAGGTTTGTAGGTTCAAAGCCCTCAAGCAATCACTACTGTGTCATTGAGCAATACACCGATCCCAAGGCTCTATTTATAGCGTCAACCATCCTCTCTGTTCTTGAGACTTAAGATGTCTTTTTAAAAGAATGCTGGTAATGCTTTTGGTTTTACTAGACTGCATTGCTGCTTTTATTGAAGAAAATCCAGTGTTTCTTAAACGCCCCAAAGCAGATTCCAAATTCCATCCTTAGATCTGTCAACAACACCTTAAAAAGAATCAATTTCATAGGTATTTGTTGCAAGAAGGCTATTCGGAAATGAGATCAATAACAATACAATGCCGTCTTTAATCTCAATTTAATCACTATAGGCAATCCTTTCTGAAAAAGAAGTATACTTTTTAAGTTTGCTTAAGTAATGCTCAAGACTATTTTAAGTATACTTTATGTAGTAAGTACTTATATCAATGTACTAGAAATATACTTGTAAGTGTCCTATGTCGATACTGTATGGGACTTAATTGAACCACTTTTTAGTATATAAAAGTATACATTTAAGTGCTATAAGTGCAACAGGTGTAAACTTTAAGTGCACAACTACATTTCTCATTTGTACTGCATCTGTACTACAAGTGAACTTAAGTATACAATATCATCAAAAAGTTGATTTATTTCACTAATTCCATTCAAAAAGTCAAACTTGTATAATTCATTCATTTACTACACACAGACTGATATATTTCAAATTTTTATTTCTTTTCATTTTGATGATTATAACTGACAACTAAGGTAAATCTCAAATTCCAACGCTATCTCACGACCAATTCGTACATATTTTACGAGGTGGCTATTTCGTACAAATTTGTACGACCTCACTGCATCTGAATTTATGCGTTTTGCCTAAACCCCAGTGATGGGTAGGTTTAGGGGCGGGGTTGAGTAGGTAATTAAATGCGAATTCATGCAGAATTTGCCAACTCGTCAAATATGTACGATTTAGTAAAATCGTATGAATTAAATCTGAGTGAGGTCGTACAAATTCGTACGAATTAGCCACCTCGTAAAATATGTACGAATTGCCGTGAGATCGGGTTGCAAATTCAGTATCTCAGAAAATTTGAATAATTACTTAAAGGATTAGTTCACTTTTAAATAAACTTTTGCTGATAATTTACTTACCCCAGTGTCATCCAAGTTGTCCATGTCTTTCTTTCTTCAGTCGAAAATAAATTAAGGTTTTTGATGAAAACATTCCAGGATTTTTCTTCTTATAATGGACTTCAATGGACCCCAAACGGTTCAAGGTCCAAATGACAGTTTCAGTGCAGCTTCAAAGGGCTTTACACGATACCAGACGATGCCAGATGATGAATAAGGGTCTTATCTAACAAATAAGACCCTTATTTGTTAGATAAGACAAATAAGGGTCTAGTGATCACTATCACTTTGTTGTATTCTGCAGAAAAAAAGTTAATCAGACAGGTTTAAAAAAAAAAAAATACAGGAGGGTGAGTAAATGAAGACAGAATAGTCATTTTGGGGTGAACTATCCTCTCACTTTTGACTGAATAGGAACGGCACTCAGCTTGTTGTATTTGGATTAAGGCTCTTTCAAATTCCAGGAAATCTGACTAAGACCATTAAACCCATTTAAATATTTTTGTAAGATGAATTATGTGCATTTATTTAAAAGACCTAATCCATAAATTTGGCTCTCAACAGCAGTTCCTGCTCCCGGTCTACTTGGATAGAATAGCAAATAAGACTCAGTTTGCAAAGTTTATCTAAAGCCCAATCATTTTTGGAATATCCTCAAGATGCTGTTGTGTGAAGTGGAAGAGTAGAAGAACATCTCGGTAATAATGAGAGCACTTTAACATGTTGTCAACACGGTCGCATACCCAGCGCAGTATGAGCCTAAACTGACCCAAATGGACAGCTTTTATGTTAAGGCCAGCTAAAATCTGTAAAGAATGCATCTGCTGTGCACTGCTTCCCACGTCTGCATATAATTATGAATATGGTTTGACATGTGGTGAGGAAGTTTAGGTGTGTTTTGTTGCTTTATTTGACAGGTTGAGTCAAAGGAGATCTATAATACCTGGAGAGAGCTGTCAGTTAGCATTCCCATTCTTCTGCCTTTCTCAGCAGGATTTCCTGAAAATGTGCGATTTGAAAACTGCCATCATTGCTGACCATTTTCTGCTATGGTATAAAAAGGAGGATAGTGCCTTCTGAAATAAAATGATTTTCATTCAGGACAATGCACTCTCATGCTACAAAAAACACCACAGCAATAAAACTGTTTGAAAATGTGTGTTCTAAACACACTGTAGACGTTTCTCTTTGTGAGCTTTGGTTAGAAGTGGCTGAAATGCAACTTTACGTTCAACTGCCAGCCTGCATGGAGAGGCTCTTGAGACACCAGCAGCTTCAACCTGTTTGCTGCTCAAAAGTAGCTTTTTAACTTTTCTGACAGAAACTTTCCTTAATAAGCCTTTATCTGACAGAGTTATCTTGTGTTGTAAATTACTCACAAATCTTATGGTAGTTAAAAAATCTCCATTCAGTTTTCACACAATATTAGTTGTTTTCATGCCTTTGCATAATAATGCACCACTTTTTTTCTTCAGAGAGATCTTTCTTCCTCCTAATATGAAGCCTGTGACTTGCTTAATAATGTGGAACAACCTCTTTAAGTGGGTTTCCATTACCCAAGAAGACATGGTTAACTATTTAACAAACCTGTCTGATATTGATACCTGTTATCTTAAAAGATGGAGAAATAAAACAAACAATACTTTCTTTGAAAACTACAATTTGATTATTTATTGTACTGAAATCCTACTGACACTTGCATAATCATTTGGAACAGTGTGCGACCTCTTCCATGCCTTGGAACCTCTTCCGTGAACCTAGATTCTCTCTGTGTGTGTGTGTGTGTGTGTGTGTGTGTGTGTGTGTGTGTGTGTGTGTGTGTGTGTGTGTGTGTGTGTGTGTGTGTGTGTGTGTGTGTGTGTGTGTGTGTGTGTGTGTGTGTGTGTGTGTGTGTGTGTGTGTGTGTGTGTGTGTGTGTGTGTGTGTGTGTGTGTGTGTGTGTGTGTGTGTGTGTGTGTAGGTGTGTGTGTGTGTGTGTGTGTGTGTAAAACATCAGTCTTTTCTCATTCTTTTAGACTGGGGGTCTTTATTCTCGAAGCATATAAACCACAGAGAATTGTGCGCATAAAGGACAAGGGCTTAGACAGTGATATTTTGTTCAGTTTTATATTCTCTGTGGGTTTTTTATCGAAGGTTCCCTGAGTACGTGTTCTCATGGGATGGAGCAGTTAAGCTCTCTCACATCAAAGGCTGTGACCCCAACTATGACCCTCTGACTGTAACGCTTCCTACATGCTAACATTCCTCTGTTCCTCTCTTCCTACAGCCATTACACATTTTCCCACTCTGAATAATAAAAAGAACATGACATTTTTCACTTTTGGCTTTTCTTAAGCTATATTCTGCAGGATGCGTTTCACCTTCGGCTTTGATTACTGTGCACCCTGTGTTAAGGGTACATGCTCTATAAATGAGATGCCACCTTTTTTTTGGATATACACGCACCTAAAGGATTATTAGGAACACCTGTTCAATTTCTCATTAATGCAATTCTCTAATCAACCAATCACACGGCAGTTTCTTCAATGCATTTAGGGTGTGGTCCTGGTCAAGACACTCTCCTGAACTCCAAAATGAATGTCAGAATGGGAAAGAAAGGTGATTTAAGCCATTTTGAGCGTGGCATGGTTGTTGGTGCCAGAGGGGTCGGTCTGAGTATTTCACAATCTGCTCAGTTACTAGGACTTTCACACACAACCATTTCTAGGGTTTACAAAGAATGGTGTGAAAAGGGAAATACATCCAGTATGCGGCAGTCCTGTGGGCGAAAATGCCTTGTTGATGCTAGAGGTCACAGGAGAAAGGGCCAACTGATTCAAGCTGATAGACAATTTGCACAAGCTCACCAAAATTGGACAGTTAAAGACTGGAAAAATGTTGCCTGGTCTGATGAGTCTCGATTTCTGTTGAGACATTCAGATGGAAGAGTCAACATGTCTAAAGAATGCTTTCAGCACCTTGTTGAATCAATGCCACGTAGAATTAAGGCAGGTCTGAAGGCGAAAGGGGGTCAAACACAGTATTAGTGTGGTGTTCCTAATAATCCTTTACGTGAGTGTACAAACAATAATATTGTATTTAAAAATACAATAAAAATGCAACTCATACATTGACTGTAGAGCTGTCACCATTTTGTCATGGACTGTTTGTCTTCTTAATATTTGCATAATTCATTATGATTTATTTTTGTGGAGGTATGTCGTCAAATGTCAGGGTGACAAAAGGGCATGGCCTCACGTCGTAGAGGGATGATGAAGGCAGCTTGGGAGGAGGACGAAGACAATGACGTGGCAAGGGGCCGGTACTAGGGGCAGGCAGACAGACGGAGGATGTTGACTAGGGAGGGACAGAAGGAGGTAGCATCCATTGTGGTGATGCAGGCAGGAGTGGCCAGGTGGAAGTGACCCAGAGATCAGCCATGCCGAATGCCCAAGGCAGAGTTGATGGTGGCAGGAGCCATGGTGATGATGAATTCAGAGGGAGGACCGGTGGCAACAGAGCCTTGGAAGGTTGAGCCCATCGTGTAGACGGAAGTCTGAGGCGAGTGGAGGCGTGGCGATGCCCGACCCAGGTGAAGCTGATGGTCTAAGGGAGCCTGGCAAGTCCAAATGCTTAATGGTCGGCACTGGAGTCGAAAGGAGGAAGGAGCATAGGTGCAGGCATCAGATTGAGGCGGGATGGAGCATGAGGAGGCTGGAGGCGGAGCCACGGGTTCGTATCAGCAAGGAGGAGTGGGCTCCCAGTAGGTCCATGGTGTAACCTCGCCACTGAGAGGAGGATGTGGTGACATAGCGGGACTGGGTGACAGGCTTGGTGGTGGTCTGGAAATGAAGAGTGGCACAAAAACCCTGTATGTTCTTGATGGCAGTTAATAGAGGTGGTGGGAGAGGGCAGCAAAAAGGAGATAACAGGACTGACGAAGATTCAATTACAGGTTCAGATTCAAATAAGTTCCAGGGATAAAGGGAATTAATCTCCCCACACTCGATTAAATGGTCCATTAAGTCCAGCCAGTGCACGCTCTCAGTGGGAGGGTGTGTGGGGCTCACTTCCATCCCCTTGAACCCCATGAGGACTCCCACCACTCCCATAAGGTAAGGTGGCCAGTCTGACACAGGCAGGTCAGGTGGTCTGGGTGGAACAGGCTGATCAGGTGGCTTAGGTGGCACAGGATGGTCACGGGTCTGTGCAGACAGCAGGCAGCTGGGTTGGGACACACACTGGTAGTTGGCTCTGGGTCTGGCTGGGTTCTGGTTCTGGACCGCACGATCTCCAGACATTTCAAGACAGCTTCCCTTAAGGTCAGTCCGGTGGTGTCTAGGAGGTGGATGGTGTTGTGGATGTTTGACCCGATCCAGAACAGGGTGTTAAGGAATTCGTCCTCCAGAATGCTGTCGCTGGCCAAAACACAAAAGTTCTTAACAAATTGAAAGAATTCAGGGCTCTCCTGAGCCATGAAAATTATTTTAGCCCTATCGTCCATTTGGGCTAGTCCATTCATCTGTCAGGGTGGTTGCAGGAAGGCAGACAAAGACGAAGATAATAAATCCAAAATGACAGGTTTAATTAGACTGGGTAAACCCATCCCGATCTGCTGGCGATTTGATTTTGCGCTGCAGCTCAGGCTGGAAACCTGTACATTGTTTTATCCTGCTTCTGTTAAATTTGCAGGGACCAATCACAAACGGCTTATCCACCTTGGGGGTATTCCAGGAAGCAGGTTATGTGACATACCTGCGTATGTTTAAGAGTAAGTAAGTGGATAACCTCAACTTTCGGTTCCAAAAATGGAGGTAATTTTCAGGGTAAGTAGCCATAGCAACTCACTCTCTGAACATAACCTGCTCTGGAGCAGCTTCTGTTCCAGGGTTAGTTTGCTTAAGAGGTATTCAGATACGTTATAACAAGGTAATGTTTAAATGTTAGCTCAATTCAAATACATTTATAATTTATTTTATTGTCATCTCACACATGGATCTGCATTCAATTAATAAGCATCAAACAAACAATATCATCTTTATTCTCAGTGAAACTTATTAAATGAAAAGATTAAATAAATGATTGCACAACCACCCAATAGGTGGCGATGTGCACTAAGTAGGTTACGTAAATCAGCAAAATAAAGAGTTGCCTGAACTTACCCACGGACTTGTTTTTGGAACCAGCAGACCTTGAGTAAGCAAGGTTTGGGTTAAAGGTATAATAGAGTTGGGTTGGGTTAATAGAGTTCAAGGTATATGTGACGCTAAGTTAACCTTGCTTTCTGGAATACTCCCCTGGCGTGCTATTGGGGGGTTTATAACAATGAAGGATAGAGAAGCGATGGATCGTTGGTCTGATTGGTAGAAGGACTATCCAATTGCGTACAGAGTCATTTGAACTGTGCCCGTTGATCACGCCTCTTGCAGTAGAAAATATAGAGCAGGCTCCCCAGACCAATGTTCAATCTTAAAAGACTGAGCTTGGTTTGGTGATAGCCAGACAACGGTTTAATGGTAATTGAAACATCGCCACACAACACACAACTTAGCATAATGGTGAACAGACAAGGAGTGACTGAAAAGGAAGAACGTGTATGTCTCCTTTATGTGCCATACCCATTTCAGGTCTTTGAGTCTCCACTAATAAGATGATCATTTGAATCAGGTGTGTTTGTTTAGGTGCAAAATGTGAAGTGTTGGTGTGCCTCCAGGATCGTGGTTGGGAAACACTGGTGTATAGGAACACAAACAAGGTAAACACAGCTGACCAGAATTAACTAATGAAGGCAACCATGATAATAAAGGAGTGGCGGGAAACTGAACAATGTCAGGAAACAGAAGACATGCAGAGATAGGATCCAAGTGCAGGGGAGAATTTAATGACAAAAACAGATACAGAATCAAAAATCAGGAACAAAATAACACTGAGCAAACATAAAGAAAACACGGGGAAAGGGCATCAGAGAACTGAGAACACTTGCATAACAGCAAACCTGACATAAAACAACGACCAACAGCGAACCAGAGAAAACATCTCAGGTTACTCACGTAACCTATGTCCTCTGAATACGGAACGAGACGCTGCGTAGGGACGCATTTGGGAACGCCCTCTGGGTGTGCCGATTGTCTGAAGCCCTTATAGAATCACGCCAATTCATTGGCTGATGGTGCAGCGCTGCCCCTCGCTCAACACCTTGAGCCTATACCAGCGCGTGCGCCATCTTATCTCCAGATTTTTCTGCCGAAAAGACAGCTTGTCGGCAGTGTAAGGAGCTTGGCAGCGTACGCAGCGCATCGTTCACTATTCAGAGAACATAGGTTACGTAAGTAACCTGAGACGTTCTCTTTCATACGTTCACTCGACGCTGCGTAGTGACGCATTTGGGAATGGTATACCACACACGCCAAGCTATCGTGCTGCTGCATCTGGTACAAAACGCCAGGAAAAACCCTGCATGACTGGATTTAAGCAGATAGAACATGCGAACCCGGAGCCATGTCAAGATCCAAGCTATAAAACTTGACAAATGTGCGGGGAGGACCATCCTGCCGCTACAAAAATTGTCTTCTAAACAAGCTCCCTTAAAAAGAGCCTGAGGCGGCCACACCTCTAGGAGAGTGTGCCCGAACGCCTAGAGGTGAAGGAAGCCCACGCACCTCATAAGCCAAAGAAATCGCCTCTGTCAGCCAATGCGAAACTCTGTTTTGAAGCGGCGAGCCCACTGCGGCTGGTTCCAAAACATACCAGTAATTGGTTAGACTTCCTCCAACCACCCGAACGGTCCACATATATCTTCAATGCTCGGACCGGACATAACAAATTTAACCTTTCGTCCTCCGACGAGGCGAAAGGCGGGGGTGGAAAGAATGGAGGACGGAGACCTGGGAGCGAAAAGAGGTTGACAAAACCTTGGGTCCATAACCCGGCCTGGGTCTTAAAGAAACCTTAACTAGCCCAGGAGCAAAATCCAAACTAACAGTCTCGCTAACAGAGAGAGCTTGTAAGTCCCCTACTCGCTTCAAAGAGGTAAAAGCCAACAAAAGAGCCACCTTAAGAGTCAGAATCCGAACTGGTGCTGACTCCAAAGGCTCAAAGGGAGCCTCCGACAACCCTTCCAGGACAACTGACAGGTCCCAGGGAGGAACAGCAGGGGGGCGTACTGGTCTCAGGTGCCTAACCCCTCTCATGAAGGACGAAACCAGTCTATGTCTCCCCAAAGGAATCTCGTCCATCTCCCTGTGAGTGGCCATGGCAGCTATATACACCCTAAGCATAGTGGCCGCCGCGCCGGCCGCAAACTTTTCTTGTAAGAACTCCAGTACCGAGCCAACGCGGCAGTTAACTGGGTTCACTTTACGAGCTGAACACCATGTCCCAAACACCCCCCACTTCGAGGAATAGAGCTTTCTAGTAGAGGGAGCTCTAGCATTATCAATGGTCTCCTGAACATCTGCAGGAAGACCAACACTCACAGTGGGTGGCCCCTGATTGGCCACACCCACAGCTTCCAAATTTCTGGATGAGGGTGCCAGATCCTGCCCTGAAGCTGGGACAACAGGTCTTCCCTGACTGGAATCTCCCAGGGAGGGGAGTCCAGAAGAGGAATCAGCTCTGAAAACCATTTCTGGGACGGCCAGAATGGTGCCACCTGCAGGAGAGAGAGACCGCTCTGTCGCACCCTGTGCAGGACCGCCGGAATCAACTTGATGGGTGGAAATGCATAAAGTTTCAGCCTTGGCCAAGGATGAGCGAACGCATCCAGTCCCAGCGGAGCTGGAGGGTTCAGGGAGAACCAAAGCGGGCATTGGTACGACTCTTCCGACGCAAAGAGGTCCACCTCCGCCCTGCCGAACCTCTCCCAAATCTGGGCTACCGTTAGCGAGTTCAGCATCCATTTCCCTGACCTGAGTTTCTGCCTCGATAGAAAATCTGCTGCGAGGTTCAGGATCCCAGGAACATGGACCGCCCTGAGGGACAGGAACTTGTCCTGAGCCCATAGGAGAAGGCGACGCGCATGCCAGTCCAGGGTGCGCGATCGTGATCCCCTTGGCGATTTACATAAGACACCACCGCCATATTGTCTGTCCTGACAATGACATGGTGCCTGTGGCGAGGGGCGTGGTTTAGCGAGGTCTGTGACGGGAGAGAGAGTCAGAGGCCGAGCGGCACGTAAGTGAATCAGGTACAAAGCGATGAACACCTGTCTCTTGTTTCAGTAATTGGCGTGGAGAGACAGGTCATAAGCCACGCAGGAGATGAGGACCGAGAGAGAGGCTGACACACAGTGCTGGGGCTCGGCGGAAGCAGAGAGGAACTGCCTAAACCGGACGGACCATTTGAGAAATTGAGTTTTGTGTTATTAGTGCGAAGTGCACTGTGTCTTACCACCTGAGTTAATTGAGTAATAAACCGTCTCGAGTGCCAGCCAGCCGACCCCTGTGTCTTCTTCCTCACACCCCACACTAACCTTGTTACATTGGTGCGAAAACCGGGAGGAAGAAGACCAGAGCCGCCGCCATGCAAGCGCGTCAGCAACGCCATTTGCGGATATCATCCAGGCGCTCGCGGGCCTGCACAAGGAGCAACACCAATCCATGCTGGAGATCAGGGGCGAGCAGGAGCGGCGATTCCAGGCGCTCCTCCTGGCCCAGCAGCAGGACCGCGAGCTGTTCGGAGCTGCCTTGACCGGGAGGTTCCGCCGGGATACATCATCATCCCGGCCAGCGCCACCCGCATCGCATGCAGCTCACCAAGATGGGACCGCAGGGGACCGGAAGCCTTCTTGGACCTGTTCGGCGGTCCGCGGAAGCATGCGGGTGGCAGCGACTGGACTGGCGGTGCGCCTCATCCGCTGCTGTCGGTGAGGCGCGAATGGCGGCCCAACAACTGCCAGTCCAGAACCTCCTGGTCTATGATGACCTACGGCGGGCCATCCTTCAGCGGTCGGTCTCTCCCGAACAACATCGCCAGCGATTCCGGTCGCTGACCCTGGGGAGAACAGCCGGCCCGCCGTGATGGCCCAGCAGCTCGGGGCGCCTGCCGCAGATGGCTGATGGCGGACCAGTCGACGGTCGACCAGGTCGTGGACAGAGTGGCACTGGAGCAATTTATTGCGCGGCTGCCCGGAAAACCGCGCAATGGGTCCAGTGCCACAGGCCGGCGTCGCTGGACCAAGCCATCGAGCTGGCGGAGGATCAGATGGTGGCGTGCCCAGGGTGGCGAACCCCTGCGGCGGCTTCTCTCTCTCTCTCTCACCCCTCCTTCTTCTTCTTCTTCTCCTCCCTCCCCTATAGGCCAGTTCCAGCTCCCGTACAAGGGAGGCTACCCATCACGGGTCAGGCGTGGGGAGGTTCGAGAATCCCGGACGGAGCCGGGCTCTCGGCGCCATCCAGGGCGCGGGCCGCTCGCCTTGTCTTCAGCCTCGGTCCCGTTTCCCCTCTCTCTCACGCCAATTCCTGGTTCACTTCCTGCCACTGGGGCGGCGGGAAGTCTGGGCCGGCCTGTTGGCGGTGCGGGGACCCGGGTCACTTTATAGACAGGTGTCCCGTGATGGAGGTGGGGGCGTTGATCCGGGTCCCGGCGCCTCAAGCTGCCCCGATCACGCCGGGCTGTACCAAATACCAGTGAGTATTCAGGGGTACCTATCCGGCTTTGGTGGATTCGGGATGTAACCAGACCTCTATCCATCAAAGCCTGATACAATCGTTGGCACTGGATAATAGCCGCCTGGTTAGGGTTAGGTGTGTGCACGGGATGTGGTGAACTATCCGCTGGTGACGGTTATAATTCAATTTGGTCAAAACCATAGAGTGGAGGTGGCAGTTAATCCGCACCTCCGACATCCGCTAATTTTGGGGACAAATTGGCCTGCATTTGGGAGTCTATTGGCATGTTTATGTGCGGATGTCTCTTGGGGAGAAAAGGCGGGGCGAGGCGGTTGTGCAGGTGGGAGAGGCTGAGCCGGGACCACGGGTACTCTTACAGAGGAAGGGAGCGGGGTAGAGAGGCTGGACCTCACTAACGCGATGATTTTCCTCTGGAACAGTCCCGGGATGAGTCGCTCAAAAATGCGTTTGCGCAGGTCCGATCAATCGACGGACAGCTTCTCCACCATGATCAGGCGCTCGTATCCTTATTTTGCCATATTAAGAGACAGGTTGTATCGAGTGACCCAAGACACTCGGTCAAACCAGGATACAACCCAGTTGTTAGTCCCAAAAAGCCGTCGGAAATGCTTTTCCAGGCGGCTCATTTCAATGGCCGGTCATTTGGGGCAAGCGGCGACACTAAATCGCTTAATGGTCCGGTTCTTTTGGCGGGCATTCACGAGCGTGCGCAGATGGTGCGCGTCGTGTCGTGAATGTCAACTGGTAAATCCACCGGCCTGCCCAAAGCGCCATTGCGCCCTCTACCGCTTATGCAGGTCCCCGCCGAGAATTGGCATGGACCTCATCGGACCATTAGAAGCGATCCGCCGCGAGGGCATCGGTTTGCATTGGTCTTGGTGGATTATGCAACCCGATACCCGAAGCAATTGCCCTCCGTAGCATTTGGCGAAGAGTGTTGCGGGCGTTGTTTCGTGTAATCTCGAGTGGGGATCGAAGGAGATCCTCACTGACCAGGGCACGGCGTTTATGTCACGGGCGTTACGCGAGCTTTACGGGTTATTGGGCATTAAATCGGTCCGCACCAGCGTCTATCACCCACAGGCGGATGGTTTGGTGGAGCGATTTAATCGCACATTGAAGACAATGATCCGAAAGTTCGTACAAGAAAGGCGCCAAAAATTGGGATAGATGGTTGGAACCCCTATTGTTCGCTGTGCGCGAGGTCCCGCAAGCCTCCACAGGGTTTTCCCCATTCGAGCTTCTCTATGGGCGTCAGCCCGTGGTGTTGGGCGTCCTCAGGGAGCAGGAGGACGGACCTTATAAGGCAAAAACGAAATTCAGTATGTAATGGACCTGAGAGCAAAACTCCACACCTTGGGCGGCTATCCATGGAGAATTTGCTACAGGCTCAAGACAAACAAAGCCGGCTATACAATAGAGAAACGAAACTGCGTGAATTTGCACTGGGAGATAAAGTGCTTGTATTACTCCCAACTTCTAGCTCAAAATTGCTCGCCAAGTGGCAAGGGCCCTTTGTGGTCACCACGACGAATAGGAAATCTCGATTATGAGGTAGTTCGGTCGGATAGGAGCGGAGCACATCAAATATACCACCTTAACCTCCTTAAAAATGGAGTGAGGGGAGTCAGTGATGCTAGCGGCAGTGAGTGGGGAGGAGGATCTCGGGCCAGAGGTGAGCACAAAGGTACATCCTCGCTCTGGCACCAGGGAGATCACCTCTCGCCGTTGCAGCTCACTGACATAGCCCAGTTGCAGGAAGTTTTTCGGATGTGTTCTCGCCCCTACCCGGTCGAGCAGATCTCATTCAGCACCATATCGAGACAGAGCCGGGGTGGTAGTTCGCGGCCGGCCGTATAGATTACCAGAACACAAGAAAAAGTGGTTCAGGATGAATTAGAGGCAATGCTGGATATGGGAGTGATAGAAGAGTCCTACAGTGACTGGGCTAGCCCGATAGTTTTAGTCCCTAAAGCGGACGGCTCAATCCGGTTCTGTGTGGATTATCGCAAGGTGAATGCTGTGTCGAAATTCGACGCATATCCAATGCCAAGGGTTGATGAGTTGCTCGATCGGCTGGGCGCGGCTCGTTTTTACTCGGCGCTGGATTTAACAAAGGATATTGGCAGATCCCTTAACGCCTTTATCTAAAGAAAACAGCCTTTCTGGCGCCGTTCGGATTACACCAATTTGTCACCCTTCCTTTCCGGGTTGTTTGGGGCTCGGCCACGTTTCAGCGTCTCATGGATAGAATTCTTGACGCATGCGGCATATGCGCTGCCTACTTGGATGATATTGTCATCTATAGTAATGATTGGCAGCGGCATATGGAGCATGTGCGGGCCGTCCTGGGATCGCTGAGACTGGCTGGGCTGACAGCCAACCCGAAGAAGTGTGCAATTGGGCGCGTGGAGGTCAGGTATCTGGGTTTCCACTTGGGTCATGGGCAGGTGCGTCCTCAAATTGACAAAACAGCAGCAGTTGCAACCTGCCCGAGACCCAAGACCAAAAAGGAGGTGAGGCAGTTCCTTGGGCTAGCGGGATACTATAGAAGGTTTGTGCCTAATTATTCGGAACTCACTAGCCCACTGACTGACCTCACTAAAAGGAAGCGCCAGATCCAATCTAGTGGTCAGAGCTGTGCCAGCAGGCTTTTACCCAGGTGAAGGCTGCTCTATGTGGCGGGCCGCTATTACAATCGCCTGATTTTCTCTCCCGTTTATGTTGCAGACTGGCGCGTCGGACAGGGGACTGGGGGCAGTCCTAACCCAGGAGAGGGAGGGGAGGAGCGGCGGTGCTGTACATCAGTCGCAAGCTCTCAAAGAGAGAGACGATGTACAGCACCATTGAAAAGGAGTGTTTGGCAATCCGGTGGGCCGTTCTTACCCTCCGTTACTATCTCCTGGGGAGGAGTTCACCCTCTGTTCGGACCACGCCCTCTGCAGTGGCTCCACCGCATGAAGGATACCAACGCGGATCACCCGTTGGTATCTCGCTTTACAACCATTTAAGTTCAAGGTGGTCCACAGGCCGGGCGCAGATGGTTGTGGCTGACTTCCTTTCCAGAAATGGGGAGGCTGCAGGCGGATGGCTCCCGGCCTGAGTCGGGCGGTGGGGTATGTGGCGAGGGGCGTGGTTTAGCGAGGTCTGTGGCGGAGAGAGAGTCAGAGGTCGAGCGGCACGTAAGTGAATCAGGTACAAGCGATGAACACCTGTCTCTTGTTTCAGTAATTGGCGTGGAGAGACAGGTCATAAGCCACGCAGGAGATGAGGACCGGGAGAGAGGCTGACACACAGTGCTGGGGCTCGGCGGAAGCAGAGAGGAACTGCCTAAACCGACGGACCATTTGAGAAATTGAGTTTTGTGTTATTAGTGCGAAGTGCACTGTGTCTTACCACCTGAGTTAATTGAGTAATAAACCGTCTCGAGTGCCAGCCAGCCGACCCCTGTGTCTTCTTCCTCACACCCCCACACTAACCTTGTTACAGTGCCCTATAAGGAAGGGAAGAAAGTGCCAAAGGCCCAGGAAGACCATTCTCAACTCTAGACAGTTTATGTGCCAGGTTAGAGTCTCCCCTGTCCAGACTCCGCATGCTGGCCGGCCTTCGAACACCACACCCCAACCGTTTAGAGAGAGGCGTCCGTCGTAATCATCTGACGACGGAATACAACCCCCATGCTGACACCTCTTTGGAGAAAAAGAGGGTCTCGCCACACTGACAGAGCTCGAGAACAACTTTGCGACACTCTTAGCAGGCGATAGGGCTATCCTGTTGGCCCGCAAACTTCATCCACCAGTGGAACGGTCTCATGTGAAGCAGACCCAAAGGGAGTACTTGGGAAGCTGCAGCTATGAGACCTAGAAGCCTGCGACAGGTCCCGACAGACACAAGATGGCGGCGGCCAGGCAGACATGTCCTGATGCTGGAAATCCGGGCAGGAGCCAAATGGGCCTGCATTGACACGGAATCCAGACAGACCCTAAAAAGATGGTCTGCTGGGACGGTATGAGAACACTCTTGTTGGTGTTCACTCTTAGGCCAAGAGACTGAACATGGCGAAGCACAATGTCCCTGTGGCAGTTCGCCAGCTCCTTGGACTGAGCCTGAAGGAGCCAATCGTCCAGATAGTTCAGTATACAGATGCCCTGGAGCCTCACCGGGGCCAGCGCGGCATCCATACACTTGGTAAATGTCCTTGGCGCTAGAACAAGACCAAAGGGAGTACTTTGTACTGAAAGACCTTCCCCTCGAAGGCAAACCTGAGGAACTTTCTGAGTCGAACAACCTGAATATGAAAATAAGCATCCTTCAGGTCTATCGAAAAGAACCAGTCCCCTGCACAAACCTGGGCAATGATAGACTTCAGTGTAAGCATCTTGAACCACCCTCTGATGAGGGAAAAGTTCAAACGACGCAGGTCTAGTATAGGCCGCAAACCGCCATCCTTCTTCGGAACCAGGAACTAACGGCTGAAAAACCCCTGCTCTACGTTCGTAGATGGAATTTCTTCTATCGCCCCTTTGAGAAGGAGGGAAGATAGTTCCTGCTGTAGCACAGAGGCCTCTGAGGCGCTGTTTACCACAGTTTGGAGGAGTGTGTAGCCCAACAGAATCGTGCGAACTACCCATGGTGATACCCCTGGCAGACGCTTCCACTCGTGAAAGAAGTGAGACAGAGGAAGCGGACTGGTGAGGTGCAGTGAGCATACCTGTTTTGCTGAGGTGATGAGCTGGACCTCGGTGGGGGGCACAACTGGAATGGCTCTGGGGAGCCGGAGCGTTCTGGGGCCTGCTACCGGAACGCTTATGCTCGAGACGTTTGTGAGGTCTCTGGCGCGGAAATGGACGGCCGCGAGCTCCCCAAACCGTGACAGGTGGGGGATGACTCTGGTCACTCCTTCCAGCAGGGAAATCCCTCCTGCGGGAAGGGGGCTCTCTAGGCTGGGAGGAGGAAGTGCTAGGAGATTCCCTCATCCTCCTAGGCATAAACTGCCTAAAAGCAGCTGACTGGGATTTGGCAGCTCTGAATTTGTCAACTACCATGCTGACGGCCTCGCCAAATAATCCGGACTGGGACATAGGAGCGTGCAGGAGGAAAACCTTTTCCTTGTCGCAGATTTCTGTTAAATTTAGCCAAAGGTGGTGCTCAGCAGCCACCGACCCAGCCATCGAGAGTTCAACAGCGCGCAGTGTTTAGTGGCCCTCAGGGCCAGGTCCGTGGCTCTGCGTAGCTCTTTAACGGCCTCGGGCGTGACTCCGCCGCCCTCATCCATGTCCTTCAAGACGTCTGCTTGATAGGCCTGGAGACTGGCCATCGTGTGAAGGGCCAAACCAGCCTGACTTTCCGATTAACGCGGAAGTGGTCCTGCACGGTTTAGACAGAAGGAGAGGACGCGACTTCCACGTCGCGGCCGAGGAAGGAGAGAGATGCTAGACCAGCGTATCCTCGACTGCCGGAACGGCAGAGTAACCATGCTCCACTGAACCAACGAGGTTGGTGAAGTCAACGGCTGCTGCGTTAGTCAGTCTAGCGGAGAACGGCTACTTCCAGGATCTTGAAATCTCATTATGCAGATCACCGAAGAACGGCAGCTTTCTCTTCGCTGGGTGAGCGTTAGAACCACTCAAAAACCTCTCATCGAGTTTAGAGGTTTGAGACTCGCGGGGTTCGTCAGGCCAGTCAATCGCGAGCTTCTCAGTGGCGAGCGAAAGCAGGTCAATAAGCTCGAATAGGCCGCAGAAGGCCGCGCCTCCTGGCTGCTAGGCGGGAGAGTGTCATCAAAGGAAACAGGCCCGAAATCCTCGGAGTCGGACGCTGTAGTAAGCACGACATCATCCAGACCAAAAGAAACTGCATCGCGTGCTTCCGGGCTAGGCATCATATAGTCATGTACATACTCGACTGGTAAACACACGTGCTCGGGAGAGGGAGGGAGAGAGAGGGGAAGGCCCGTCTGCTCGCACTCGACATCCTCGAGCTCAACATCCGAACCCCAGGCCGCGGATCCAAGAGAGGCCTCGGCCGCCTCTGAAGCGCAGCGTGGGGGGAGCGGATGACTCCTTCTCAAAAAGCGCGAGCCTCGTACGGAGGGTTTTGAAAAGGAGATTCTCGCAAAATCTACATTTCGAGGTGCCCTGAACTGCCTCGTGTGCGTGACCAAACCCATGCACTTAACGTACTTACCGTGCGGGTCGTCACTCTAAATAAAGCGAGTGCACGGAGGGGTACAATGACGAAATTCCATCGCACTTCACAAAGAGGAGAACAAAGTTCTGCTATCCGTAGTCGCTGAAGTGACGAAGGTTAAGAGTGCTGGTAAAATCCAGTATAGTTTTGGGTCAGAAGAATCGCACGAAGGGAGCGATGCTACCACTTTGTGAAGGCAGAAAAAAACAGAGATAAGATGGCGCGCGCGCTGGTACAGGCTCAAGGTGTTGAGTGAGGGGCGGCGCTGCGCCATCTGCCAATGAATTGGCGTGATTCTACAAGGGCTTCAGACAATCGGCACACCCAGAGGGCGTTCCCAAATGCGTCACTACGCAGTGTCGAGTGAACCTATGAAAGAGAACATGGGTTCTATATACACACAGGGAAGACAAGCTAAACAAGATAACAGGGGTGTGCTGAATGGGAAACACCTGGGGAGACTAATCAACATGAAAAACTACAAGAACTACAAAACCAGACAGGAACAGGACACAGAAACAATGCACAGGTAAACTTCAACATATAAGTCCCAGAGTGCCAGACACAGAATAGATGTGACAAACAAAGGAGCACATAAACGAATCAAAATACAAACAGAAAGTCCAAAAACAAACAGACATGTGACAATGATATTATTTTCAATTATATTATTTTATTTTTCACTCTCTGTCAATGTCAGAGGTAAATCAAAATCAAATAATTGTATCTTTTTATGAGAGTTCAGGTTTTAAATGTCATGTGGTGCGACTCCCAAAAACAATTATATTTATTGTATTGTATTGCTACAAAACATTTTACTGTATAATGTTTTAAATAACAATAATTATGTACACATGTATTCAAAGTCTAAAGAAAAATGGTTATACCAAATGACTTAGCCAATAAACTTAAACCACATGAAACCAACATGAACACAAAAAGTGCATTGGTATGTTTTTTTTTTTTTGTATTGTGGACTCTTGTCAAAATTAGCAGATTTTGATTACTTAGTGTGACACGCTGTAATTTACTTGCATGATGAATGGTTGCCTCAGATGGAATAACCAATAGTACTACAGCCGAGCGGTTGATGTGTGATGTGTGTGAGACAGACAGTGAGAGGCTACAGGCTTTCATACAGTACAGTACATCAGCTGTGCTAGTATTAGAGTAGGATTAATGCCATAAACTGGGCCACATGCTACAGTAGAACAGTGGCAGTCACATCCGACCCAGCGCCTTCAATAAGGGGATTAAGGTGCCATGTGGTTCCAGGACTGAGCCAGAGAGAGAGAGCAAAAGCGATGCAATCACACTTTGATACATCACATCTTTATTGGTTTCTGGGGTTGCGGGGGGTAAGCAGTTAGCCTCTAGCACATGTTTTTTTATTATAACTAATCTTAGTGCTGTGATTTCCATGAGCCACATAAAGATCTTGATCTATTGTAAGATTAGAAAAACAATGGCAAACAGTAAACGGTAGATCAGCCTGTCATCAATCTGTCATTAGCAGAGAGTTAGCTGGCATTGTTTCCTAAACTAGTGGTGCAGGGAACATTTAAAATGCCAAATCGCTTACAGTTTAAAAGACCCAGAGTCCGGCAGTGTCAAAGACATGAACATCAGTCAACCGAAAGGTCAGTAATCAAACATTCTTTTGGAATTTAATCAAAGCAGTAGGAGGCTAAATTGTTGCACTGATGCTCATGAAGCTATTTCACTCGCTTTACAAACTCAATAATGACTTGGCAGGTTTTGCAAAAGCCAGATGATTGTCTCTGTAGTCTAGCAAGGTCAACGCTTGACCACCTGTGGATTTCTTGGGAATGTAAGCATCCCAGCTCTTCATTTCATAGAATATCCCTAAGGATACAAAATATATACAACAAATGAAACTGGAGTTAATGTTTTTATTAGCTTTTGACTTTATTAGCTGCAGTATTAGCTGTTTTAGTCGATGCATTATAGACATTACTGTATTCTAATAGACATGGTATTTCATTCTGTTCCCATGACCTTAAAGCTCAGGTAGGCAGAAATCAGACCACAGAACTAGACAAACAGGAATACTTGGGAAAATTAGTAACACATTAGATTGTAGTGGGAAACGTTTTAGTGCCTGATGACATCAGGCAAAGGGACTGCAGCCTTTGGGCTAACTTTTGCATCTGTTTAAATGTTGATTAATATAAACTATCCCTTTTTGTTCATGTTATTCATTCCTTTTAAGTGTTTGGAAGTTATTTAATTTCATGTTCTTCATTAATTTGATTACAGGGGTTGGACAATGAAATTCAAACCTGGTTTTAGACCACAATAATATATTAGTATGGTGTAGGGCCTCCTTGTGCAGCCAATAAAGCATAAATGTGTCTTGGGAATGACAGATACAAGTCCTTCACAGTGGCCCGAGGATTTTGAGCCATTCATCTTGGAGAACAGTGGCCATAGGGATTCTGAGCCATTCCTCTTGGAGAACAGTGGCCATAGGGATTCTGAGCCATTCCTCTTGGAGAACAGTGGCCAGAGGGATTCTGAGCCATTCATCTTGGAGAACAGTTGCCAGAGGGATTCTGAGCCATTCATCTTGGAGAACAGTGGCCAGAGGGATTCTGAGCCATTCATCTTGGAGAACAGTGGCCAGAGGGATTCTGAGCCATTCCTCTTGGAGAACAGTTGCCAGAGGGATTCTGAGCCATTCCTCTTGGAGAACAGTGGCCAGAGGGATTCTGAGCCATTCATCTTGGAGAACAGTGGCCAGAGGGATTCTGAGCCAATCATCTTGGAGAACAGTGGCCAGAGGGATTCTGAGCCAATCATCTTGGAGAACAGTGGCCAGAGGGATTCTGAGCCGTTCATCCTTGAAGAACAGTGGACAGAAGGATTCTGAGCCATTCCTCTTGGAGAACAGTGGCCAGAGGGATTCTGAGCCAATCATCTTGGAGAACAGTGGCCAGAGGGATTCTGAGCCATTCATCCTTGGAGAACAGTGGCCAGAAGGATTCTGAGCCATTCCTCTTGGAGAACAGTGGCCAGAGGGATTCTTGGCCATTCATCTTGGAGAACAGTGGCCAGAGGGATTCTTGGCCATTCATCTTGGAGAACAGTTGCCAGAAGGATTTTCAGCCATCCTTTTTGGACAACAGTGGCCAGAAGGATTTTAAACCATTCCTCTTGGAGAACAATGGCCAGAAGGATTTTGAGCCATTCCTCTTGGAGAACAGTGGCCAGAGGGATTTCGAGCCATTCCTTTCCCAGAACGTCACAATGTGATGCTGGTGGAGGAAAATGTTTCATGAAATACCACAATGAGGCTCCAAAAATATTTAGATATGTTGGCTGTGCAGGCCATGGGAGAATTCACTTTCATGTCCATCACACCATTCTGTCAAAAGTCTTGCTGTGTGTATTGGTGCATTATCAGGCTGATACATGGCACCCCCTTCAGGGTACAATGTTATAACCATTAGGTGCTCATGGTCCTCCAGAATGGTTCAGCAGTCCTTGGCATAAAGTCCATCTAGCTCAGTAGGGAATGCCATGATATTCCAGCCAAAACCATCACTGATTCAGCCAACAGTCCGGGTGTTAAGACTCTTTACGCTTTCTCCACACTGTAACTTGCACGGATATGGGTAAGGCAGTGAAGGTGGACTCATCAGAGAACAATTGTTTCACATTGTCCACAGCCCAAGATTTGCACTGTTTGCACTGTTGAAACTGTCATTTGGCATTGGCACACGTGACCAAAGGTATGGCTACAGCAGCCCGACCATGAATATTGTCTTTATGGAGCTCCCAACAAACAATTTTGGTGGAAACAGAAGAGTCAATGTGCACATTTAATTCTGCCTTGAGTTGGGCAACTGTGGTTTTATGTTTTTTGGATACAATCCAGGTTAGTACCTGGAAATCCCTTTCAGGCAGCTTCCTCTTGCATCTACAGTTACACCTGTTGGATGTGGTTTGTCCTAGGTGGTGGCATGCCAACATTCTCATGGATACCACAGCTCTCGATATACCACAAAGACTTGCAGTCCTAGTCACAGTTGAGCCAGCGAGAAGCTCACCAACAATTATTTGATTTATCTCTCGTTATAATGTGCAATAGCTGTGCTATTGTTCTGCTAATTCAACCTACACACACTACTCTTACTGATGGAATGTAAAATCAGTGAAGATTGGCCACCAGGCCGATAAAAAAATTATTATATCATTATAAAAGTTAAATAAATTTTAAATAATTAATATAATTATTATAATGATGTAATTATTGTTTAAATAATTCTGAAACTTGAATGCTTGGGGCAGTTAGTAACAATTAAAATATATATTTATACAGTTATGGAAGATCATGTTCTTCAGTACTTTTTGTACTGAAGAGGTGTTGACTTGGCCTCCAAATTCCTCAGATCTTAGTCCAATCGAGCATCTGTGGGATGTGCTGAACAAACAAGTCCAATTCATGGAGGCCCCACCTCGCAATTTACAGGACTTAAAGGATCTGCTGCTAACATCTTGGTCCCAGATACCATATTGGCACATTGTAACATCACCATATGACAGCTTGAAATGTGATTTGATATAATCCAAAAAGTAAGACATTTACTTTTGCTATGGTTAAATAAATGTTTAGTGATATCCTCCAAAGATTTTTTAATTTTGACTTATATTTTTCTCTATATAGTTGTGATACGGCAACTAGTAAATAAGCTAAGTTTCGTCATCCTGGCATGTGTGGAAATTGTTAAACTATGTGTGTTACAACTAACCCCATGTTAGGTTGTGCCCCACTCTCCCCAATTCTATTTTAAACATTGCCAATATACTTGTTACAGTGTAAACAAGTAAATTTAAGACTGAATACAAGAATGAGGAACATAAACTTAATAAGTAATTGTGTGTTAATATGTAGTATTTTTTTAAATTTTAACTATATTAATTTGTAATGTGTCTGACATGTCTGACATTAATGTCTAACCTTAGGTTGCTTGGTGGATTGCTTTATTCCCCATATAGTAATAAGAGTAGTTGACATGCACTAGGGTGACTCCAGGACTATAAGGGCAACCGAGATCCATGGAAACAGGTCACTATGGTGACATCTGGTAGTTATGGCAACCTGACTCTGCAAGGGGTTGCGGTGGAAGTGGCCTAACCACGAGAGCAGCTCACAACAGCAGGTATTACAGATTATTTTGAGGTTTATATACAATAAATATATTTTTAAATCGATAAACATAACCATTCCATTGATTTGGTTAGTTGATCGTTCAAGTCTTGGACAAGCATGAGAGTCTATGATAATTCTGCCTGGAAATACAGGCTAGGATGCAGCAAAACAATTCTAGCTACACTTTATTGATCTCTTGCCACATTTCAGTGGTGTAAGCAGATTGAGAAGACGAAAGCAGCAATGCATATCTTTTTGATGAAAAGAGTGAGAAGGACAGACAATGAATGTTCGAGAATCTATAAACATGGAAAGGAATAGAATTTTCATATAGAAGATTTTCTGAATAATGTCGTTATTATTAGCTAACATTTAGCTTTCATGCAAAAAATGTTGAATTAAGAAATCCATTTTTTGTATCCTGTAAGTTTCAGAACTTAAAACTTCTTTGTTAGCCAAGAAACAGCTTTTATTGAAATCAAGCTAAGAAAACGACTCATTTTGTGATGATGTCACATTTATAATGACATAGTGTGATGAAAGACAGCATCTGCAGAAGATCAGTGCCAACTTATACATCATTGCCTCTTTAGCCCCACCGAGCAATTCACGCATGTAGCTATAGTAAATACGCAAATGCAGGATAACTTAATGCCTTTGCATTGCCTTCCTTGTGATCCTAATCATGTGGATGAACTTTATTTTTAATGGGTAGGGCCTACATAACACACAGTTTCTGCCAATCTCATGTTAATCTTTAGCCTGACGTTGTCATACTCAGATTCTAGTATGAGGCGTGTTTCAACCGAACCAGGAAAGAAAATGCCTCTGCACGCAATTGGATACACCTACAACCAATCAGAGCAACAGAGTAAGTGACGTATGTTGAGCGATGCATAGTTGTCAACAGAACTCATCTGCATGCACGCTGGAAGAAGTAGAAGATGAGTGTAAACGATCTTTGCGATGTTGTCAAAATAATTACTAACAAACACGATCATCATTTTTGAGAGAAATAGTAAAGGTGAATGCATATACGAACAATTTCTCCATTTAGGATTAGAACAAATTCAACCCAAGCGTTCTTTGGTTACATGGATGTTTACGTTATTGTTGATCATCTGTCCATCATCATATAAAGCCCGCCCTGACAATTTCATTGGTTCGAACAGCTCTGGTTCGAGCATAGCTCCTCCACAACAGATCAAGTCCAGACCGAACTTCCCGACCTCAAATTCGGCTGGCATCCAGGGTA
This sequence comes from Gobiocypris rarus, assembly GCA_023029165.1. Lineage (NCBI taxonomy): Eukaryota > Metazoa > Chordata > Actinopteri > Cypriniformes > Gobionidae > Gobiocypris > Gobiocypris rarus. Next base: position 36,268,125 of record CM040911.1, read on the forward strand.
GTTAATCTTAAGTACCTGAGTAATAATGCATCCTTCATATCTCTGAAGTGTCTTTAGTTTTATCATATTTATAAAAGACAGATACGCTGTACGATTCTTTTTGAAAACGGCCAAACTCGTGGAGGCATACAGTGGGCGGAGCTAAAGATAGCACACACACACACCTATGACACACACACACACACACACAATAAATCATGGCATTATTCCTGTATAACTTTCGATTCTCGAGTTATTTACATTATATGCACTTACATAGAACAAAACAAGGACATTTGATGCAGATTCACTCACCGCCTGCTTTCCAAAACTTGTTTGAATCCTGAAGGAGTGTATTTGACACCGAAATACTCTGTCATATGTCCAACGCGTTTTTTTTTTTTTGGCCATGTTTAGCATGCATGAGCATCCAACTCTTTAACAGTATGAATAAGTCAGAATGCTAAGACCTTTATTAGCTGGTTCAGCTGTGTTTCATTTGGGTTGGAGCAATATTCTGCCGGACAGTGGCCCTCCAGGAGCATGACTGGACACCCCTGGCTTAGATTGTTAAAATAGGGTTCGAAATAGAGTGTTCGAAAGAGTGGGTCAAAAACCTGCAAGAAAACGGCTTATATCTTCTAAATATAATTCAAAAAATTTTGATGTAAAATCTTGATAACAATATAAATGGACCTCAGAGACCATTTAAAAAGCACCTTAAACATTTCATGCTAACATTTAACTTTCATCCTAAAAAATGCTAACATTTCATGCTAGCCTGGACTTCTTTCCACTCCCCCACAAGCTAAAACTTAAAATTAATTCAACCTCACTCTTTGTTCTAATTCAGGGACTGTAGTGACAAAATCTCAGAAGTTAAAATAGACTAACACACCAGACTCAGTCATACCCCTTATGAGAGATATGTCACATGTCTGTCTGAATGTTGTGTTTTGATTTAGTCACATGTTCCTTTGTTCAATTTCCCGCCACTTCTTTGTTCCCATGGGTCTTAAATTTTCAAATTTTCAAATATTAAAATTTTCTGAGATACTGAATTTGGGATTTTCCTTTGTCGGTTATAATCATCAAAATTAAAAGAAATAAACATTTGAAATATATCAGTCTGTGTGTAATGAATGAATATAATATACAAGTTTTACTTTTTGAATGGAATTTGTGAAATAAATCAACATTTTGATGATATTCTAATTACATGACCAGCACCTGTAGATGTTACTTAACAGCAGGCAGGTTATTGCCACTGTCTCATGACAATATGTTGTGCAAACTACCATGAGGTGAGAGGCAGACAAATATAGGATACTGTGATTGATGGCTGAGTGTTTAGAAGTGCACCTGACAGAAAGCAGGCAATGTGTGTTTCTTGTTAGACGTGTTTTGTGTGTGGCAGTGTGCGGTTTTATGTCATGCAGCTGTTCTGCAGTCAGCTGAATCATGTTGTCAACACACCATCTGAAGCGGTTATATAATTTAGTGTTTTTACACTGTAAGTTTGGTTATTTGCAATAGATAGATTATATCAAATAATAAATATATCTTGCTATCATACACTGTAAAATGTTCAAGGTGACTCGACTCAAAATTAACTAATTTTACATAGCATGTGACCCTGGTCCACAAAGCTGAAAGATGAATAAATAAAATTTCCATTTGTTAGGATAGGACAATATCTGGCTGAGATACAACTAAAAATCTGGAATATGAGGTTGCAAAACAAAATGCCTTTAAAGCTGTCTAAATGAAGTCCTTAGCAATGCATATTACTACTACTAATACATAATATATATATAGTAGGAAAATTACAAAATATCTTCATGGAACATGATCTTTACTTAATATCCTAATATTTTTTGGCATAAAAGAAAAATTGATAATTTTGACCCATACCATGTATTATTGGCTATTCCCACAAATATACCCGTGTGACTTATGACTGGTTTTGTGGTCCGTGGTCACATTTGTGTGATAGACCATTGGAAAAAATTGGAACAAAACTTTTCACTGTCTGTTTTTATTGTTTGGAAAAGAGCACCTTGAATTTTCTTGAAAGTCAACGTGAGGGTGAGTAAATGCTGAACAATATTCAGAATTTAGGTGACCTATTAATTAAATAAATCTTATTGTTGTGGTTGTCAATGTGTTGTTATACTACATAACAGGTCAAATAACCTGCATTCTTGCTTTATTATAGACATCATACAGCATTTATTTATAGTGCTTTTAAAGGAAGTCACATAACTAACTCAGAGTAATACAATATCTTTCTCCAAATCATCAGACAGTGGATTTGAATTCTTTACATTCATTTGAGGAGTCCAGCTGGAGCGTTTTCAAGAAATAGCTTTTTTAGAGAGAGAGAAATGAAAAGGCAAAAACTACATTATATACAAATATGCTGCTCAAATATATGAGGGAGGGAGGAATGCTGGGGCATGAAAAGGTGGGTGTATTTTTCTCAGCCAATCATGAGGCTGTTTTTGTCAACCATTAACACAGAGCAAAAACGGTATGTTCCTTCAAGACTTCCTCCAAGATGATTGTGTTTTTCTTCAAATATGTTTCAACTCTCAAAACTGAATGTGCTCAAGTGAGCTTTCTGGAATTTGTTAACTTCCCGTCTTAGGACACTTGTTTGGCATCTCTCCGGGGTAATGAGAGACACTTGGAGCCAGAATATCTCTTTGTATGTGCCAAAGAGACAATGTGTATTGTGTATTTTTGTGCATTGCATCTATAGTGGCCCCCAGAAAGAAATTAAAACTCAAAAAATGATGAATGCCACTGCATTAGATGTTAGTGGAACAGTGAATCTCATGACATTAGTTCTGAGAAAATATCTAGCATATTTTTTTGCAGGTACATTAATGCAATGGAATTTATATTAAATGCGACTTAAGTGTACAAATACTTTTGTAACTACTGTATTTTTAGTATTTACCATTTACCATACAAGTGACATTCCTTCAAGCATGTTGAGAATGCAGGGATGCGGTTATGTTATATGTTTGTAGAATTCATTATCTAGTATGAGTGTATAGATTTAGTGTCAGAAATGCATGAACCATTAATGATATCTTATGGATTATTTCCTGTAGTTGATATTGATTATTTTCATTCAGTTGGTGGCCGTGCTTTTGCAAGCACATGCACAAATGCAGTGGTTTTGCTATTTTTCATTAAGTGGTTACTGAAAACAGAACTAAAATCAGTTTAATACTAAAATAGTATTAGCAATATTAGCAAGTACATTTGCACCAAAATACCAAAGGGTTTCTTTGGAATAGATATAGAAAGTATTTTTTCCTTCCTTAGGATAAGCCTATTCATTCTGTTTTCCCAACTATGCGTGCTTACTATGCATGCTTATAAGTTGCTTGTTATTATTTGCAATTAACATTGTCTTTTCCTTGCTGTCCTAATCAGAACAGACCTGTGAGCCATTTTTGGTTTGTGACCCTCCAGAGAACCACAACTCTCCACCACAAGTGTCAGATCAGTAAACCACTCCATTCCATTCTGATCTGGCTAAGCCACGGATATGGTTTAATTTTGTTAAAGGAACTCTTGGAATGTGATAAAAATGCATCAGTCATTGCAAGATATGAAGTTTGATCAGATATTTCTTATAAAGGCACAATATGTAATTTTCACCGCTAGAGGGTCGCCTATTCAAAACAAAGGCGTAGCTTGAAAACATCTTGATTTTGTGGAATCGTAGGAATTCAAAGGGACAGAAATTATATTCATGGATGAGTTAATGTATTAAAGATTTAATTAATGTTACTGCCGTATGAAGCATAAACAAGGCCGCTGGAGCAATTGCTAATGCGTAACACACGGCTCGAGAGGAGTGGTGCTTTTATTATGCTGCAGACGATCGCTTCCGCTTATTCCAGTCATGTGTATGTGGGGTAACAGCGCTGTTTTCTGTCGATTAATGTTTCCAAACTGGATAATCAAGGGTAACGCGGGTATGATTGATAGATGACTTGCGGACATGGTCCGTGTCCTATAGTTAAAATTGCTTATTTCTCTGGATTTAAACATTCTTGGAAACATTTGGGATAGTACACAAGTCAACAAAATATATAATGTTGTTCTATGCTTTTTTGATATTTTGATTAAAAAAGATATATATTGTGCTTTTAATTTTATTAATAATTTGTGATATGTCGCTCAAATAGCGTGTTTGGTCATGCAACTTCAGAGAAATTGGTAGCCAGCCAAGAGTTAAGACATCACCACTTGCCACCAGCACGGTTCAGCATGGTTCAAAATGGTTGGCATTCCGGGTCGAGAGCGGTTTGAAATTGTGCCGTGCTATACCAGTCTCAAGTGAAATATAACTGGAACCATTCCTTAGTTCTAAGAACCGCTTGGCCCGACAGTGGAAAGGTGGCTAAAGTGAGAAATGTGTGTCCTTCATCAGGCAATTTATCCTGACAACCAGCAGTAAAACTAAGAAAGCAGAAGATAAGTGGGGGAGTAAAACAGACTGTTATAGCCAAAGGCTATTTTTATCAGCAGTAGGGCGAGACAGTAGCGACCATGTGGGATAATGGCAGGCCTTACTAATCAACAAAACTTATCAGAGGTTATTGAGGTCTTATGTAGTGTATTATATTCTGCATTATTTAAGCCAGACCATTTTAAACCTTGCACTTTGGTCACTAATGAAAAACTAGCAGAATAATGAACATCAACAAGGATGTAATTGTATCTATTTATTAATAAAAGACCCAGCGTGTTAAGATTTGGCAGTTGCTCAAGCAAATGTCAGCTTTTCTAAAGTTAAGAAGCATGAAGCAGACAAAAACAGGAAAACCGCCTCACCTAAACAGTAACTTTAGCAGATGGACTATAAAGGTCTGGAGACATGTGATAGGCATTAAAACACAACAGGAGAGGACAGAAAATCAAAACAACATGAAACAAACCTTCTATGGTTTCTTTTTTTTCTCTCCCTCCCTCCTTTTAGGTCTTTTCCTCACGCAAAGCTACAGCTTTATACAACTAGATTACAGTGAAGAAGTTATGGAGCTAATTTTGCAACTTGACAGCCTTACGAAACAAAAGTATACTTCAAGTTAATTTTATGAAGTATACTTAAGTAATGTTCAAGTATATTTCTAAGTATACTTTGTAATATCAATGTGTACTAGCAGTAAGCTTTTAAGTGTATTTCAATACTGCTTGGGACTAAATTGGCCCACTTTTAGTATATAAAAGTATAAAAGAGTATAAAAGTATAAAGGAGTTAAGTAGATTTTAAGTAAATGCACTACCAGTGGACTAGCCTACACAAAAATTATCATTATTTTCAAACAATGTAAGTTTCATAAAACTGTATGTAAAACAACGTAAAGAAGAAGAAGAAGAAAAAAAGAAAGTATACTTAATAGGCTACTCAGTCAACTGTTGCTTGTAGTTGTTAAACACAACTGCAAGCCAAGTTTTAGAATACTTAATTATACTTTCAAGTATATCTTGATCAAAAGATTGAGTACAAGTATATGACAAATAAACTTAGACTTTTCTGCAGTGTAAGTCAAGTGTCCTTAAGTGCAATAGTAAGTATATTTCTGATAAGTAAAGTGTATTTCTGAGAAGTTTATAAAAAGTAGACTGAAAGTATGAGTTTTCCTCTGAACTGTTCCTTTAGCTGTGCATTATGCAAAATAAGCATTTCATAAAACTAAGAGTTTTAATTTTAGACATCATATATTCAGCTGGTGTAATGTAGAAGTGGAGAACATACTCAGGCAGACCAAGGAGGGAGGGAGTCAGGTTACAGTGTGTAAATTTGTCAGGCATTAAGTAGGCGTGCTGTGTAAGTGCGGCTCAGGCGAGATTAAACCAGATTTAGGGGACAGCACCTCTCATGTGGGTCTTTTGCCAAGTTAAGCTGCCCTACAGACGTGTGAGAAATCAAACAGCGTTACATTTGACTACATTAATGGATTTCACAGTGGATCCTGTCAAGATTCTTTAGGATTACTTCACTACAAAATGACAAATTCTCATTCCAAACCTGTTTGACTGTTTCTTGTTTTGAATCTGTTTTGAATGATGTACTGTTCTCTTTTATATATATATATATATATATATATATATATATATATATATATATATATATATATATACACACACACACACACACACACACACACACACACACACACACACACACACACACACACACACACATAAAGATACACTCACCTAAAGGATTATTAGGAACACCTGTTCTATTTCTCATTAATGCAATTATCTAATCGACCAATAACATGGCAGTTGCTTCAATGCATTTAGGGGTGTGGTCCTGGTCAAGACAATCTCCTGAACTCCAAACTGAAAGTCAGAATGGGAAAGAAAGGTGATTTAAGCAATTTTGAGCGTGGCATGGTTGTTGGTGCCAGACTGTGTGAGTAACACGGTGTGAGTATTTCACAATCTGCTCAGTTACTGGGATTTTCACACACAACCTTTCCAGGGTTTACAAAGAATGATGTGAAAAGGGAAAAACATCCAGTATGCGGCAGTCCTGTGGGCGAAAATGCCTCGTTGATGCTAGAGGTCAGAGGAGAATGGGCCGACTGATTCAAGCTGATAGAAGAGCAACTTTGACTGAAATAACCACTTGTTACAACCGAGGTATGCAGCAAAGCATTTGTGAAGCCACAACACGCACAACCTTGAGGTGGATGGGCTACAACAGCAGAAGACCCCACCGGGTACCACTCTTCTCCACTACAAATAGAAACAAGAGGCTACAATTTGCACGAGCTCACCAAAATTGGACAGTTGAAGACTGGAAATATGTTGCCTGGTCTGATGAGTCTCGATTTCTGTTGAGACATTCAGATGGTAGAGTCAGAATTTGGAATAAACAGAATGAGAACATGGATCCATCATGCTTTGTTACCACTGTGCAGGCTGGTGGTGGTGGTGTAATGGTGTGGGGGATGTTTTCTTGGCACACTTTAGGCCCCTTAGTGCCAATTGGGCATCGTTTAAATGCCACGGCCTACCTGAGCATTGTTTCTGACCATGTCCACCCCTTTATGACCACCATCCTCTGATGGCTACTTCCAGCAGGATAATGCACCATGTCACAAAGCTCCAATCATTTCAAATTGGTTTCTTGAACATGACAATGAGTTCACTGTACTAAAATGGCCCCCACAGTCACCAGATCTCAACCCAATAGAGCATCATTGGGATGTGATGGAAACAGAGCTTACGTGCCCTGGATGTGCATCCCACAAATCTCCATCAACTGCAAGATGCTACCCTATCAACATTGGCCAACATTTCTAGAGAATGCTTTCAGCACCTTGTTGAATCAATGCCACATAGAATTAAGGCAGTTCTGAAGGCGAAAGGGGGTCAAACACAGTATTAGTATGGTGTTCCTAATAATCCTCTAGGTGAGTGTATATGTGTGTGTGTGTGTATATATATATATATATATATATATATATATATATATATATATATATATATATATATATATATGGTCCAACTGGTGCCTACATTTAAATGCAGGTTATATGATACTGTAGCTACTTGTGTGGAACAGAAATTTAGCAGAATATTCTGTTTCTGATATATAGCCTAACTCAATACAATATAAAAGATAACATAATGATTACCATAAAAAATATTTTGACTCATCTTGTTTTCTTTCAAAGTATCGAAAATCATAGTTATGGTCAGGCACTTAGCCTACAATGGAAGACCATTTTGGAGGATTTAAAAAAAGTTTTGAATTAGATTTTTAAGTTTTGAATGTGATCAGAGCACTTATATTGTGTTAAAACATATGTATTTGAGCCGTAAATGAGTTTAAATCATTCTTTTTGCACACTTTTTTAGGATTTATGACACTGTCATGATGACGATGTAGAAACAGATAGACACTTGAGGGGGTGAACTGGGGTTCTTAGGGTGAACTGTGCCTTTAAGTGGTTATTCAGCGAACATCTTCCGAAGTCTGCGAACTCTGCCTATGCTTTCCTTGGCAAGGCATATATATTTCTATATTCCATTTAGCAAATCTCATCTTTGTGATTAACACTTGGACTGCCTCCAAGTAACAATAAAGGCACAGTAAGATGGATCTCTAGCATGACCTGACAAGAACATTTTCTTAAATGCAGTGAAAAGCGTTTAAACTGAGTTTTTGGTGAACCTTTATTCAGTAATTGATCATGCATTCCATCATTTCAATGCCGACGAATAAAAATAACAGATTGGATAATTCAGCTCTGTTGGGATGACTCAGCATTTTAGCCTACATCGTCTGCCTTCAAGAAGGATATTTCACGGAAGACTGTTTGCATAAATGTACATTTACAATTATTCATTTAAAATGCTTTTATCCAAAACATACAGTAAATTGATGTACTAAAGTGCTACTGCTACCGGTTCAGAGCAACTTTCTATTTTAATCATGTGCCGTTTGGGAATCTTGAATTCATCGACCTGACAACCGCATTCAACACACACTATCTGGGGAACATGCTGCACATATTATTATATAACTCTCTTCTCGTTGGTTTACGCTTGTTTTTCTTGCTATCTTTCACTTTTCTGAACAATAGAGTCTCTGTTAACGTTATACAGTGGTTGAGGAGAATGAAGAAGGGTGCCAGGTTTTCGAGATAAACGAGCAATATCTGGTTTCTCCACTGATGCCATTCTGTTGCTTTAATTCACAAACTCTGTGCCTGGACTTGCTTTCCCATGACATGAAAACCTGCAGCTTTGAATTGAGCTTTTCTCCCTTTCTGTTGTAAAAGGTCATGTGACTCAGGTCATTTTACCCATTGCTTTGTTTTGCCAGCACTGCGCCTACTGCAATAGCACTAAAGAACAGCCAACTGACATGCACCACATAATACTTTGTTTTCATCACACATATTTTATGTAGTCATCTGTTATTTTTGAAGTAAAAAAAGAAGCAAATCAGATGAAAATGACACTGCAATTGTAAAATGACTCAGCAACATTCAAAGCATCGGAACTGCAGTGTCAGTGAAACATCTGGGAATTTTGCTCATATCTTCTGTAGTGTCTGAATGCAGACAGAACAGGTTTTCTCTAGGAGGTCAGTATATGGAGCCAGACAGGGCAGTGAAGTTTATTCAAGAGCATCAAGGTCGTGGCATCAGTGGAGAGAAGCAGTGTGTGAGCAAATGCTTTGTTTTGAGAAAGGAGGCCCCCTGCCTCGAACCATCCGCACATCATCCTCTCTCGTCGTACGGATCTCTGGCACTCAAATCTCTCTCTCAATATCTGTGGAATGTCATGCTTCTGTGAAGTACGGTTCACACAGTTTAATACAGAGAAGATGAACCTTATATAAGCAGACCCTTAGGTTTCAAAAAGGGACTCCTGACGAGTGCGCTAGCACTGTTTATAGAGTGTAGACTGTTCTTATTGACATAAAAGCTTGTCCCATAAAGCACTGCACCGGAAAAAAACCTGTTTAAAGAAAATGAGGGGTTTTGTTTATTAAGGATAATCTGACTGAAATGACTCTGGCTCCATGTGGAGACCTCAGTCTTCAGCATATTTGATTACTCACTTTGTGAGGACATGAACAAAGACCAGGTTTCTGCTAACAATGAGATATTGTAGTTTTTTTTTGCTCTGCAAACATGTTTCTTGGCAATGGAGTGATCCTGGCTGGGTATAAAGTTTTTTTTGTTTGTTTTTTTTAGGTCAGTGATGAATCGAAGGCTGAATCTGGAATTGGATACTAGATTACTACTACCAGTATTTCTGCAATATAAAAAGATAAGGCAGAAATAGTATGAGTGCTAGTTTTCCGACAGTATCCATGTTTGTCCACTTGGTGGCTTTTATCTAGGGGAATCCAGCCACTGCCTGCATTTTTGATCATTTTCACAAAATGTTCATGGCCCCCAGTCAGAATATTTTGTTGTACGAATATCTGAACATGCACTATATCAAAAGAAAGAACAGACCCTCTGCTTTTAAACAAACAAACAAAAAACATTTTATTCCAAACTTGAACGTTAAGTTTCATTAAAAAAAGCATCATTTTGATCAAAAGGCTGAGGAAAAACACGTTTTGTCAAAGACATCCAAATCAGATTCCATCAGCACCCCCAATGCTTCACAGTCCTATAGCTTGCCCTGGGTTGACATTTCATTCAGTAACATAGGCAGTTTTTATTTATGCTGTTTAAACTTGATGATCGTGTTATTTTACATATGCATTGCTTACATATGCTATTGCTTTTTTTCTGCTTCCGTTTTTAGTATTGTCTTGTAAAGGTACCCTGAGTGTTACTATTTCTCCTATTCATTTTGATACGGGTGGTCCACATGTTCAGTGTGAAACCTTTTATGTAATTATTATTTGACAAATGTTGTATTAACTAATTTGCTGTGTGTTATGGATATATCTTACAATGTTCAAATGCAACAAAACATAAGTTGATGAGTTTGTTATACTTAAATATATCTGAATGTCATCGCATTAGATGCTAAATATTAAATCAATAACAAATAAATAAGGCTAGACATTTTCTCAGAGACATCCTTTATACATGTTTGCATACTCAGGCAGAACATTTTTCTCCCCAAATACTTTTATCCAACAAACTTTTAGAGGATGTATGCAATTCTATCTCTGTAATCTTGACAATTATATATTCTGTTTTATCATTTTAAACCCACCAAAAGGCTTTTTAATGTTTTAATGCCTTTTAACTGCTTGGTATGACATTTTTTTGATGTAGGCCTAATAAAAATTTAATAAGGCAACTCGTTGTTATAACCGATGCATATGCTATATGCTATTCATCCACAAGCTGCTGTAAATATAAAAATGTCAAAACCTTTTTTTCTGGTCTCAAGAGGATATTACAGAAGTAGCCTCTCTCTGTTTTCCAGCTCATTTGCATGCACGCCCCGCCCTATGACGTAGTATAGAGTATAGGAAACGTACTCATCCGAACCGCGTTTTTACGCGCGCTCATTTTCCACGCTGCTAGCAGAACACGAGGAAAGAGCAGAGACAATCAGCTCACACCAAAGACTCCTAGTCCTAACACTTTTACATTCTCTCTCCGGACACCAGGAGACATTCAGACAGCACAATGACAGAAGAAAGGATCTCCATAGAAGATGTAAAGGCATCCAACGGTGAAGCGCACCTGGGCGACCCGACTGTCGCCAATGGCTTGAGTGAGCACAAGACGATCGAGCCGGAAACCAAGGGGCAGAAACTGAAACGGATCGCCATGGCCAATCTGTTGGTCATCCTGACGGTGGCAGCGGTCATCGTCGGCGTGTTCATCGGGCTCGGCGTTCGTAGCGCCGGGTTGAGCCGCACACAGATCATTTACTTCGGCTTTCCCGGTGAGCTGCTCATCCGCCTGCTGAAAATGATCATTATTCCTCTGGTGGTCTGTAGTCTGGTGTCCGGGGCTGCAAGCCTTGACCCCAAAGCCCTGGGCAAGATGGGCGGCTGGGCGATGCTCTTCTTTCTGGTGACCACTTTGATCGCATCTGCTATCGGTGTTATTATGGCGTTCATTATACACCCCGGTGCCAAAGACGGGAAAATACTATCCCTCAACAATCTGAATGAAAGTGTGGTTCCTGAATCCAAAGAAGTCATCGATTCGTTTTTAGACTTGATAAGGTGAGTCAACAACGTGACGTCCAGGGTGCCCTGACAGCCTACATGCGATAATTGTCCCCCAAAGTTACGCCAATAAACACGCGTTCAGACATTTCGCGACTTTATTTCTGAATTAGTCTCGGTGTTTACAGCACTTCAATGCTGTTATTTTTTTTATTTTTAAACTAACTAATTAATTTGGCATGTACCGAGCACTGTCAGTTGTGTGAACGAATAATTATTTCTAGTCGGATCTTTTCAATGATTGAGCCGATGCACTAAAACCGTCTGACCAGTTTGTTCACAAATCGGACTGAATTGAATAGCAGAACATTGTAACAAATTATTCGCAATATACAGTTTTTTTTAACACGTACATAAAACAAAGCATGTGCCTGCGACCACATAGGCCACTGACGCAAAAAGAGCTGAATATACATCTGTTCGAAAGAACCGATTCGAGGAAATGATTCTAACTCCCCTCCAACTGCCAGCGCAGCTTTGCCAAACAGGAAAAGGGCAGAACGCATTAAGTAACAAGAAAGTGTCACAAATGTTTCTAGCCTATGTCATTTTGACTCAAAAATGTGTCCCACATTAAAAAAGCTACTGTTTTTGCCTAAGTTACATAAACTGAATCGGAGCAGTCGACGATATGTAGCCTGAAAGTCATTACTGCAAAGGAACCGCCTTAAGTATGGTTATTTTATAATAACTTTTTTTGTTTTGTTGGTTATCGTAAATTCGTTCAGGGAATTTTTGACTATCTATAGCGTGAGTTTCGTGATGTCGATCTGCATGTGCTGTAAACGGACACTCGAGTTGCATCAGCTGCGCGTCGCGTGTTGACGTAGTTAATCCGCTCTGAAGAGGATGCAGGCTGATGGTCAAGAGTTTATAGATGAGCCACATACCCTTTCCTTTTTCCAGGTTTTCCGCACCTCAAGATAGAATAAATTAACAAATTGTCCATTTTTTTACCGGTATATGATGGACCTAGGCACTTGGTAATTCATTCTAAAGAAAATATGTATTTATTCTTTGAACTGAAGCAAACATCTCTTCTTGCTTTCCATGAGGCCGCCTAAACCGACTGGGTGGGTTTTGGGGTTTGGCCCTGGTGTCCTGTAAACAGGTCAAATTTCATCATGTGTTTTACAGAATGACACGAAGAGGACACTCTGTTCTCATTTTCATTAAAAAACAACATCACACTTTGGTAAAAAGTGTATAAACCGAACAATTACACAAAACAGGCATATTCATTATAATATTTACAAAATGTAAATATTTACTGAAACAAATTAGGGTGATCTGACCCAAGAGAAACCACGTTTTCCTGTTTTCCGTGGACTGCCCTTGGAAATGTCAATCAGCCCACAAAGTGAGATATGAAATTTACTGTATACCTTTGCTTAGAGAAAAAAAGTATGTATTCTTATTTATAAGAATTGTCTTTTATTAAAAGGTATTTAAAAAACAAACAAAAGAAAATTCTCTTAAAGTTTATAGCCATTGATTCCGGTTTCAAGACTAGTAAAGGAATAATGGTTGATGACCGTGGAGGGTTTCGATTGGTAACAGTCGTGGATTCATTCCCACATGACCAAAGGAGCTAAAAAGCCAAAGCCTGTTTTATAACAGCATTGAGGTTGCTCTAGGTTAAATGATTAGTTTAAAATGAAAATTAGCCCATGATTTACTCACCCTCAGGCCATGCTAGGTGTATATGACTTTCTTCTTTCTGATGAACACAATCAGAATTAAATTAATAAATATCCTGATGCTTCCAAGCTTTGTAATGGCAGTGATGGGGTCTGAAAAAATGCATGGATCCTTCGTAAACATACTCCACATGGCTCCATAAGGTTAATAAAGGTTTTTGTAAGAAAAAATATCCTGCTTCCACCAGACGTAACTGGCATGACATATCCCTAGAACGCTACACGCAAGTGTTTTGAACTGAGAGGTGTTACGCTTTGTGTGAGTAGAATATGGAAGGTGGTCTGCTGGAAGCTAGATGTTTTACTTGTATGGAATATTTTCTTACAAAAACCCATCGGTTCGCTTCAGAAGGCCTTTATTAACCCCCTGGAGCTGTGTGGAGGACGTTTATGAAGGATGGATGTACTTTTTGAGCTTCAAACTCAATAGACCCCATCACTGCCATTATAAAGCTTGGAAACGCCAGGATAAGAAGATAGTCATATACACCTAGGATGGCTTGTGGGTCATGAGGTCATTTTCATTTTAAGGTGAACTAATTCTTTAAAGCAGTTTAGTAACTTGTACATCTATCAGATAACTGAAATTCCTGTGAGGTTTGGGGTTTAGTTTCCATGTGCTTTCTTGTCATATCCTTGTTTCATACTTTGACCCATTCCTCAGAATACAGAAGTTATCTTTCAAAAGAAAAAGGGTTCAGTCTACTCTACATGTGTTGGAATTCCTCATTTAGAGCCAAACTGAAACATTTGTGTTACTCCTGTGTCTCCAGGGAAAGTCAATGATGCGGCGTATGCTTGCCACATGAGGGCAACACGCACATGGACAATAGAAATTTGGTTAAATTAGGCAGCTGATGTAGCTCGTGTCATCCATCAAAGGGTCTTCTCTCTTGGTTTCACTGTGAATAAATCCTGTCATACAATCACAAGGACTATGTGGACTCTGTTGATTTCACACGCTGGTGTCTGTTTTTGTAAGTTTAAACTGGTTTTAGCTGTTATCTGTAGTTGTGTTACCTTATCAGGTTTATGGCGAGACCCTGACAAGAACAACAACATGTTGCGGAACAAGCCCTCATTCCCACGTATCCCACGTTTATCTTATAGGTTTGCAATATCAAGACTCACTTAACCTTTGTGACCTTTCTTTGTGGAACACAAAAGAACTCTTCACACTGCTCTTTTCCTGTGAACTAGATGTTGAGTGCCAAAAAGGACCAAAAAAACACCATAATAGTGATCTGCACAAACTTGCTTGCTTGACAGCTATGGTCACCGTTCACTTTCATTGTATGAAAAGGAGCAGCGTGAACGTTCTGCAACATTTATTCTTTTGTGTTCTACTGAAGAAAGCCAGTCAAATGCATCATGGAATTTCATGAAGGTCAGTACAGTAAATTATTAATTTATGGGTGAATTGTTCCTTTAATCCATTCGCGTGTGCTTTATGTACAGTGCATGTGAAATCCACATATTTTCCCCCTAGCATGGCCTTTTTTGTGTAAACTTTGTGAAAGTTTATTTAAGACAGGGCAAAGTCAGAGTGTAGTTATATTTATCTGTTAATAGTTACTTTTAATATGTCAACAAACACCGAACGTTAGAGAAATCTTTGAAAGCTTTGATAAGGTGTGTGGAGTGCCACGTTTCAACAAGGTCCTGTTTGACGTGTCTCCCTATTTACACGCCTTTGTAGAAAGCAGGAACTTCCATCACGCCTTACAACCCTACTTGGAATGCAGTCATTATATTGTTGACATATTTGTCATTGTGTGGGATTAGTAGCTGGTGCCTAAAAAAGTGCTCGTCCAACCCAGCTGACAGGGATTTCAATGAATGCGACGCATTGGAAACTTATGACAACATGAGTGCGTCAATAATGAAATATTTCAATGGTGTAAACTGGTGTTACCAGTGTTGCCATGCAGGTTCCTCCTGATGTTTTTGGGTTTCGTTAAGAGTTTTGCATGTATTTTAAGTTGTATCTTTCCGCCGAATGTTCAGACAAGGGGAAATTTGAGGAGGGAACGACCCCTGGCATTGGTGTTTGGCAGAGACCTGCTGTCTGGGATACAGCCTGTTGCACAGCACAGCAAATTTGAAGTTGATATTTCTCTCAGTTTTCCAGTCTCATCTTGCTTCAACTGTACTATTATGATAAAACTCATCTCCTCACACCTTGCAGGCTTCTTTAGGTGTTGGTGGGAAGGATTGTGATTTATTAGAAATGTCCCTATGGGCAACAGATACCATATGTGTTCAGAATCAAGTCTGCAATGGCGCCCATTTTTTGGAAATGTATCTCAAACTGTTTTTGTGGTTTCACTTGGCCATATTAACACATACCAGGCAGTATTGTTCCATTCCATTGAAGACTTTTCTTTTTTTTTACGCACGCAGACCATATTTAGGTCAGGGAATATTCCTGGATGTATGTGTTTGTCATTAATCCCCATTTCCAGGCAGGTCCTAGTGCCCATCTAGTTGTCTCCATTGGAATTGGGTTATGGGGTAGGAGGTAATGTGTGGAATTGGGATTAGTGGAGGGATATAATCGGACTACATTATCTAAGTTATTTCCACATCAGTCCACTCAGGGATTGGTTGGTCAGGACTGTGAGGATTTTATTGCCGGTGGGCTGAAAGTGTGGCTAGAATTGGATCTTTGTTCTCTCACTACCTTGTTTTGTACCAGATTGTACTCTTACTTTTGATGTAAATGCTAAGCTTATACACACAGCCTAATTAATTTTTGTAGCAACCTTGTTCCTTAGTTTTGATGTGAATGCTTAGTTTTTACATACAACCGAATGCATAACCTTTCAAAATATAGGCCCACTCTATTTCATAATGTGCGCCAACTCAAATGTAAAGTACTTCAAACTCTATAAGAACAAACTCAAATCTAGCAAGATATTAAAGCGTCAACTTCTGGCGTCAACTTCTGACGTTAACTAGTAAGGCTTTTATTATTTTTTTATTGGCTGATTCATTGATATCTGGTTTGAGCATGTCAGTTATGTAATTCCATCCTGTCTTTCAGAAATATCTTCCCATCTAACTTGGTGTCAGCTGCCTTTCAGTCGGTAGGTTTAACAAGATTTGGTTCAACATAAAAAGCAGACATGTTTTATGTGATTATTAAATTATTCTGAAAATGTTTTCTTCACAGTATGCCACGGGTTACAAGATTGTGAAAAACCAAACAAACTCGACCATCTTCTCCATAGAAAAGGTAACAAGTCCCAGAGTTACCTTAGGATTGTCTTAAAAGTCAATTTTTTAATATAAATAATTATATTCCTATAGGGCATGCGTTAATGCATTTTTCAGTTAAATGCATTAAAACTATTTAACATAATTAAAACCTCATCTGTTTTTTCCATCATCCTTTGGCTGCGCTCTAGTATATGTTCACGCTGTCATTCATTCAAATGCTTTTAAACCATTCAACCACGAAAGGAAGCAAAAATTAGAACTAAAATCTATACTGACGTCTGCACTGTCTGTGTGACAGACACACACTACTCAAAGCCGCTTCAGACAGCACGCCGGCCACATTGAGTTCTTTTTTTGTGCTTGAATGGACAAAAAACACAAGTATGCCAAAAGTGTGCCCACTTTGTCGATTATCCTCATAAGCACAGACTGTGAAGAGCTGAGGACATTTTTGCGTGTCAGATTTGCGTCATGTGTGGCAGGTCTTAAAGTGAAGGCACCCTAATAAACCTGCTGATGTCTGTCATTTAATGTTAATTAAAGAAAAAGAGAAAATCCCTCACTGGTTTTGACAATCCTTATTAAAGCTACAATAAGTTATTAATCTATATTTAATCGATAATTTATGCAGTGAAGAGTGTTAAGTGTTTGATAACTGTATTCAATTTCTGTATATTTCCTACCTGTTAGATCAAATATTAAAGACATACTGTCTTTGTTTTTTCTACATTAACTTGAAGATTAAATATATTACAATATTAAAAATCGCGATTAATTACAGAAAAACTTGACTAACTTTTTTTATCGATTGACAGCATTAATAACTATATTCGTAAAAAGGTTTCATTCATGGTTTTGTTTTTATAAATAAAATATAAAATATTGATTGCCTCATTTAAAAAAAAAATTTAACCTTATTTTTTTAATATTCTAGAAATGTATCACAACCGTTTAATCTAAATATTAGTGGTTTAATATAACTTTAATAAAAAAACCTTCCTTGTCTTTGTGTTTAGATTCCAGTCAGCACAGAGGTTGATAGCATGAACATCCTGGGTCTCATCGTGTTTGCTATGGTGTTTGGGGTGGCCCTAAGGAAACTTGGAGAGGAAGGAGAGATCCTTATTAAGTTCTTCAACTCTTTCAATGAGGCCACCATGGTGTTGGTCTCCTGGATCATGTGGTAAGGGTACTTTTCATGTACTTTTATTGTGTTTATTCCCAATAATTGTGTTTTCGATGTTTGTTCCCAATTTGTGGATTGTGGTGTCCTATCCATTCATCTCTTTACTTCCGTCACACCATATCTCAATGTCGTCTTGTCTGAAGGTATGCACCACTGGGTATTATGTTCCTGGTTGCCGCTAAGATTGTGGAAATGGAGGATGTTGCCTCACTGTTCGCCAGCCTCGGGAAGTACATCGCCTGCTGTGTCATTGGTCATGCCATCCACGGTCTCCTCATCCTCCCGCTCATTTACTTTGTGATTACACGGAAGAACCCCTACACTTTCTTGCTGGGATTGGTCACCGCTTTGGCTACTGCCTTTGGAACCTCCTCTAGGTAAATGGACAGCAGCTACTTGCACTCTTCAAAATAAAGGTTCTTATTGGCATCTATAGGGGCTTTCACACCAGGTAGTTATAGGAACTGGCCACCAAGGCGGTCCCCAGAGAGCTAAATGTTCCCTTAGGACCACTTTCCTGATTGCATTCACACTGCCTGTAGGAACTCTGAAGTGACACAAGCCGGTACTTGCATCCTGCCGCTTGGACAGGACTTTTATTTTGACTTTGATGCGAAAGCCCCTTATGGTACCATGAAGAACCCTTAACATCCATGTAACCTTTCCATTGCACAAAAAGTTCTTTATAGTGGAAAAAGGTTCTTCAGATAATTAGTGTTCTTCACACTAAGATAAAATGATTCTTTAAAGCAGTGCTTCTCAACCTAATTCCTGAGGCCCAACAACAGTGCACATTTTGCATGTCTCCTTTGTCTGACACACCCACATTAGATTTTGGAGTCCCTACTGATGAGCTGATGACTTGAATCAGGTGTGTTTGATTGAGGAGACATGCAAAATGTGCACTGTTGGTGGGCCTCTAGGAACGTGGTTGGGAAACACTGCTTTAAAGATCTGTTCACTTATAGGGATAGTTTACCAAAAAAATGAAAATTCTGTCAATTACTCACCCTCAAGTTGAACTTAAATTTTTGTTGGTGGGTTAACTATCCCTTTTAAAGGTTAACTGGTCTGTAAAGTGTATGTTTTTGATTTGGCCAAATTTTAATGTCGATGATTTTTCTCAGTACAAATTTTGAATAACGCATTTTGTAAGATGCAGAAAAACGTACAGTTTTTATCACAAGTACATTTAAAGAATTGTATATACAATGGTTCTGTCATTTATCTCAATTTTAGAAATTGGTTATTTACTGTATTGTTTAATGAATGTTGAATCAGAATCTATATCTGCCATGTAATATCCTGTGAAGTCGAATGGCAGTAAATTTAAATACAACATCTATGGCATTGCTACAAAGGCATCCTTTTGAAACCTGTTTTTAATAGTGCAGGTCTTTAATGAAAGAAGGATGTAAATACCTGATTTGGACTTTTATACTCTCCTCGTTTTGATTTAATTTGTTAAATGAGTATTGCATATGCCTAATTAAGCAGGTAATAACCATCAGCTTTTCTGATCAGCTCCGCCACATTGCCCCTAATGATGAAATGCGTGGAGGAGAACAATGGCGTGTCCAAGCATATCAGCCGCTTCATCCTGCCCATCGGAGCAACCGTCAACATGGACGGAGCCGCCTGCTTTCAGTGTGTAGCTGCGGTGTTCATCGCTCAGCTCAATGGAATCTCGCTGAACTTTGTCCAGGTCATCACCATCCTGTGAGTTTATTGGATGTCTTTTTGTCACTGTCTTACTCTTCTTGATTTGGAAGGTGATGACTTTGTAGACTAACCTTTTTTTATCTCCTTTATAGCGTGACTGCTACGGCGTCTAGTGTGGGAGCTGCTGGGATCCCTGCTGGAGGCGTGCTGACGCTGGCCATTATTTTGGAATCAGTGGGGCTTCCCACCAATGATCTGTCCCTCATTTTGGCTGTGGACTGGCTTGTGTAAGTATCAGGTTTAGATGTGTTCTCCGATCAGGACATTTGTGTCCGATTACCGATCAGTGGAAGCAGTACTGGCCGATGCGATCACAGATACAATCACTAAAGTAAATAGTACTATTCTTAACAACAATGTATTTTATGTACAAAAAAATTAAGAGATAAGAAAGTATCATGAATTGATATGATTGATTTAATTTATTTTTTGGAAAGCAACATATTCCCTTCCCTCTCTTAGAGGTTAAGAACAAAATACAGCATTCCTGTTAAATAATAAAAATAAAACACAGAATTGTGTTCAAATGTAAACCTTTGCATAGTCTTAACTGTATAAATTAAATATAGGTTAATTCTACTAAATTCTTTTGTTGTTTGATTAATGAGACAGACTGCAACAGGGTTATTAGGCTGCTGTCACTTTAAGATGGAATGCACATGAGACTTATTTCCAAACTGTTTACGTTCACTTAAGACGTAACTGGCAGCGTTTAAGTGTGTCTTTAACCGTTAATGTGCGAAAACCCAAGCTCAAAGTTTACTTTGCTTGTCTGTGAAAATCCCACAGAAAGGGATGGTTCACCCAAAAATGAAAATTACCCCATGACTTCTTTCAGACAAATACAACTGGAGATATATAAAAAAAGATCCAGGCTAATCCAAGCTTTATAATGGCAGTGAATGGGAGCCCAAAATTTGAAGCCATCCATTATAAAAGTAATCCACGCGGCTCCGGGGGGTTAATAAAGGCCTTCTGAAGCGAAGCAATGTGTTTTGTATAAGAAAAATATCCATATTCAAAACTTTATAAAGTAAAAATCAAGCTTCCGCTTGACCGCCTTCCATATTCAACTTATGAAAAAAAACTCTAACTGATGTAACAGTGTTTTGAACTGCGAGAGGCGTTACACTTTCTTTACTGCCATTATAATGCTTAGATTAGCCAGGACATTTCTAATTTAACTTCGCTTGTATTCATCTGAAAGAAGAATGTCATGTACACCTGGGATGACTTGAGGGTGAGTAAATCATGGGCTAATTTTCATTTTTTGGGTGAACTATCCCTTGCATTTCTAATAACTATTTTTATTATCAAGTACGTCCTCTAGTTTAGCAACAGTAGACTGTATTTTACGACAATCATTCTAGCTTTTACGACAATCATTTCTAGCTCTAGTCCAAATCATTTTAGATTTGGACATTAAGTTTGGGCTTTTAGGGAGGAAGGAAAGAAATACACTAAAAACACACAGCCCACGATCGATTATAGAGACCACGATCAAAATATAGAAAGCTCTTATTAGTTGATAACAATCAATCGGAGCACACTTAAAGAGGAAGTGGTGTGGTAAAGCTAAGTGGATCACTTTTAGGGAGAACAACAGTTGAGCAAGACTCAACAGTTTTGACTTTGCATAATTACATTTTGCGTCTTCATTCTCATTTTTTAAACTGCGAGGATAATTGTCTTTTCTGTCTTTTTTTTTCTCCATTTAGTGACCGCACTTGCACCGTCATCAATGTTGAAGGTGATGCCTACGGAGCAGGTCTTCTGCAGTATTTCGTGGATCGCACTTCCAGTAAAAAGGAGGGGACGGAGCTAACTAAGGTGGGAGTGGAGGAAGAAGAGCCCACCTCCAAGCCAGAAAGCTCTCCACTCATCGAGAAACAGGGAAATCTGGAATTGGAAGAGGTCGCTTCACCTAAACCCTCTGACAAGGAGTCCGTCATGTAGATTTGCACAGTATTTCAACAAACTTTCCTTCCCTACCTGCCTGATCTCACTTAATCAGTCTCTGCATCTCGCAGTGACCATGCGAGAGATGGCGGTTTAGATTAAGACAGGAAAAAGACTACATACTTTTGGCTTTTTCCTCAATGCCCAGCTCTTTATGAAAGGAGTCTGCCAAAAATGCACATTTAGATGGAAAAATGCTTGAACAATTATTTATTAGATGCTGGTCAGATATTTTTGAATGACTTTTTTTAGTCTTTTTTTTGTTTTCTTTACTCCTTTTATATATATATATACTTCTAACTTAACTCGAACACCTTTTTCATGCAAAATATCTCTTAAAAAGCCAAAGTACCTGCAGATCCTTTGCATCCTTCACTGTCTTATCAACACCAAATAATGTTTTAAGGTTGCGTGCTGTTCCGTAATGCCGCTTTGAAATACCTCGTTCATGCCGATTCCCTTTAAAACACCTCAGGCTCCTCAGACGTTGGTCCATCTAAGAGGTGCTGATAACTGAACTCAGGAGCCGAAAGAAAGTTGTAGGAAGCCTGAACTTTAACTGACAGTTAAGGTTAAAGGTTAAGACATCTTTCCTTCTGCATCTTTGTCTTTATACTGACACAATTACGTTTGGTGGCGTACTCCTTTGGGGTCAAGTTAATCAGACAGGAACACTAGCATGTTATGTCTTGTGTCTTAACGCTCCAAGGCTGTGCAGATAAGGCTGTGAAGACCTATAGGTAAGAGAGTTCGCTATGCGCTGGTTGATAAGAAACTATCTGTGGTTAAGAGGTGTAAAGGTTCCATTTTGATCAATTTCAGAAGAAAGCCATAGATTAGCTCATCAATCCAGAAGTGAGTTTTTGGATTTTGTGAGATTCAAGCCTCAGAGCCCCACTCTTGTTTAAAGCTTCTTCATGGTGTAGGTACATGTTAGATGCGTTACAAACACACTGTGGAGTTTCTCGTTTGTTTTTTTTTGCTTAAAGAATTTGTGTATGAAAAAAAAAAAATTCTGTTGCATATCTTTTTTTTTTTTTTTTTTTTTGTAAAAAACTTACAAAAAAAAAACTTCGTTTTTAATCATATTTCTGAGATCTGTTTTTTTTTCTTCTATTCTATGCATGTGCTCTTCTCCAATAACACATGAAATGCCTGCGTTTTTCTGAAAGAAATCAGGCAGAATATTCTGTTAATACAATTTACTGGTGGATGTTTAGCTATAACTAGTAGTTGAGCTGAACTTCTTTATTCTAAGTTTCCTTTTTTATAGAAATGTTTTATAAATGTACAACCTAAACACACCAGCAGAAGGAAAGTATCGGGAGACAGGGTGCTAGACCTTCACCAAATGTTTGTCAAAATTGATGAAAAGAGTTGACGTAATGGTACATTTATGGAGAAATCATTTCAGTTTGACTCACATTTGATCACGGTGCGGATAAATCCGACCAAATATGAACATTACTTTTTTTTAATCAACATTTTAATACTGTTTAGCGCTTGTAGTCTGCACTATTATCAGTCTATCATTTCTGTTCTGTTCCGTTAGTGATCAAGATGCTCAAATCACACATCTGTTCTGCGAGACTGACTTCACTCCATTAAAAGCCTATTGTATGTACAGTACTGAAAAGGCTTCTCATTCCAGGTGGCTGTAGTGTTGCTGCCCTGTTGATGCGGATATGTGTGGGTTTAACAGGTGGTTGTATCATAAATTGTTGCTTGATGCCATCAGCAGAGCCAAAGAGAACTGTTGAGAGAACCAGTGAATGTACTCCACACTGACTGCAGAATAAAGACTTTTTTTCTTTCTTTTTTTTTTTTTTTAAATCAACTGTGATGTTCTGTTTCTTAGTTCCCAGCAAACATGACATGGTGGGGCCAATGTAAGAATGATATGGGTTTGGGGGCTAATTCAGATAGGACCAACATGGACAAACCCATTTGGGGCCCATTCTGAGGCTAATTCAGTTAGGGCTGACATGAAACCCATAGACAATCCCATTTGTGGCCTGTACTCGGGCTAATTCAGACAGAGCCAAAATGGTACACAAGGGTAAACCCATTGGGAGCCCATACTTGGGCTAGTTTAGACAGGGCCCACATGGACAAACCAAGTTGGGGCCCATACAAGGGCTAATTCAGACAAGGGCCAACATTGAATATATGGAAAAACCAATTTGGGAATCATACTAGGGGCTAATTCAGATATGGGCCAACATGGAATATTTGGACATGCCCATTTGGGGCCCATACTAAGGCTAATTCAGACAGTGCTGACATGGGTAAACAACAAATCACTTGTTGGTTATCATATCTTTTATTGTCTATATTATGTTTATTATACAGCTCTCTGGAATACTAGCTGCTGATTCCCTACAACTGAGCTTCATATCACTCCATGGTCTTCTCACATAATTTCAACATAAATTGAAATGTCACAACTCAAATTATGTCAATGCATTTATTTATTTGGTATTTTAACTCCTTAGCTTTAGACAGTGTTTAGTTTGATTTATAATTGAATTAATGAATAAAGATTTTGTTTCAAAATACTATTGTACAAACTAAGTAGCATTTCAGTGCTTCATAATGCAGTAGGTTCAGCATATTTGAAGACTTCATGTGCTATTGCGCCACCTTGTGTTTCATTTACCATTTTACAGTACCTACATTTCCAGTTGTCCTGCAACATCCCACACCATGAACACCAAAAATCTCTGGTTTATTTCCAGACATTTTAAATGCATTGACATGTTAAGACAGCCAGTGCAAGTTGGTGTTGTGTAATATTTTATTATTATTATTTCTTAATCATTGAAATATTTCAGGGTCATTATGTATTTGCATAATGTACTATACTGAACATTACAAAGTACATTTGTGAAACACGTGGAACCAAAAACAAAAAAAGAAAACAGTTCAAAAGGTGTTTAATTCCTCAAAAATGGGTAAAACAGTCTGACAGCCAAAACAAACATTTAAACATAAAAAAAATGTATCATGCATCATACTGTTTATTTATATGAAAATGAAACAAAAATCATATGGCATAAAAAGACCAATATCATTGTTGCAAATATCATTAATAAAGTGAATAGGTGCATAAAACAGTAGCTGCTTTTCAGATTTACCAAAAAGTCTTGCATTTCAGCATGTTTTGACGTCAGCTTTGTCAGCTCTTTTGACATGTCTCCATATGTCAGTGAAAACATCATACACTCTATAAAGTTCATATATAGTGGTATAATAATGACCATACATTGAAAAGTTTTAATGAGCTGCCACGGTTGTTTCATATTTGGGTGTACTATGTCCCTGTAATTATTTCACTTATGAACCTACAAACATGAATCAGTCCATGATGAAGACTTTTTTTTTTTTTCCTCTGGCAATCAGTTTAAAAAATACTAACTTTTGTTTTGTTTTGTTGCTGTAGAAACGTATATATTAATATCATGTATTATAACCAACAAAAAAAAAGTTGGACTTTATGCCATTTTGACATTCCTGGGATTCAGCAGTGTTAAAATTACATTGACTTTCCGAACTTTTATTAGCATTGTTACATACAGTATATTTAGACTATTTAGAGATTCATGACTCACCAGACAACAACACACACACATAATAAATAAAATGGGCAAGAAATACTAACATTCAAGTGTTCAGATACAGACCGAGACATTTAGTCTGGTAAAAATACTCTACAAAGTTCAAAATGTCCAAAGATTTTCAAATGTGAGAAATGCAGTATTGCACAATTGTGTTGCATCAAGTTACTGCTTGCTACGATCCTAACGTGCGACTTCTGTCCAGCCTTTTCTTGGCAGGGTTTGGGTACTGCGGGTTCTCAATGACCCCTTCCCCAAACTTGAGTTCCAAGAAGGCACGGTGGTTGTTTGGACCATAAGCGGTGATGCCAGCGAACGGCATTGGCACCAGGGGTTGCAGGAAATGTTCTGGGAACTCCACGTCTTGTTTGTGCTCAGTCCATGTGTCCCTGGTCATAATTCCATTACGGGGGTAGAAGGGCCACAAGTCCACATGCAAATGGTTTGCTTCACTATACTGCACACGGTAGAAGTCACCCTCGACCGCTCGCTCCCACACATAGCCATTAGCATCCACCAGTGAGCCGGAGTCCAAGTTCTTTAGATAGTCGCAATTCGGAATGTCCTCCAAGTAGATGCCCAAGTCCACGTCATAGTCCCATGGGATTATGTCCTTATGTCGGGCAGCTCCCAACAAAGAACCCCCTTCCAGCCAGTAACGCACACCAGAGCTCTCCAAGATGTTGACAACATATTTAGTGGTCTCTCTGAGGGCGCGCAAGCAGCAGGGTGGAGTCCATCGCTCTACATAAAGGTATTCCGGTGTGTCGTCACGCACTGTGCCGAAACATCGTGGCGTCTCTTTACTGCAGCCAAACCACTGATCTCGGCCATCAGGCAACACCAGTCGCTTCAGGCCAAAGCTGCGCATGAGATGATTGGTGGCATCTTTCAGGCGACTATCCGCCTTCCACTGGTTGTGTGCAGAGGTAAACAGCGGCCGATGACTGGTGGAGAACGAAGGTCCCTCCAGGAGCTTGACCTTCCATCCCCGCAGAGATGTTTGGACAAACAAGGAAGACATCAGGGGACGACCTAAAGGAACAGAGAGATTGAAGAGGTCCTCGGTACGGATAAGAACAACGGCGTCTCCCTGCAGGGCTGTGCAGACGCTACCGCTGCTCCCTGAGGCCGCAGGGGTGAAGGTGGCGGTCCATTCCCGCAGATTAACCCGAAGGTGCAGACACTGCACGGCCGAGCGGGTCAGCACGGGCGCAGCAACCAGTCGGACAGGCCCGCCACCTTCCCCTTCCAGCTCCCGAATGAGACGCTCAATTTGTCGGCCGTGGTCCAGCTCCACACCATCTGGAACTAATAAAGCAAATTCCGTCTGCACATTGAACTCGGGACGGTGAGTTTGTGGAGGCTGGTCAGGGCTCGGCGACAACACCAGGAGCCGGGATCCCTCGGGAAGAGCCAAAGGAGGGTATGGTGGACTTTCGGCTACAGCAAGGAAGGGCAACTCTGGTCTCTGGTGCAAAAAAGAGCGAGCAACATCACCAACATAGTTCTCAAAGTCTTCAAATTCGCGAACAAGGATCGTAACGCGTGGGCCACGCATGTTGCCCTCAAGGCCTCCCAATTTGACGCCTCCAACTATATTTCCACCAACCAGATTACCCATAGCTCCCAGTCCTGGCACAGGAAGAGAGGCTTTTTTTAAGCCCTTACCCTGTTCCCGACGCTTCTCCATCATCTGCTGCTGGGCCCGCGAGACATAATATAGGATGAGCAAGTTCAAAATTATTGCTCCAGTTAACAGAGCCTGGCAAAAACTGATACGCATTATGGCTCTAAATGTTATATGCTTTTATGACACATACAGTAAGAGAAATCTCAAATAGAGAGAGGACAGACAATCTTGACCATCATAACTCATCCAAATTTCTGAAATCTTGAACATTAACATTCTGGATTGGTCAAAAGGAAAACAAAGTGGAAAGTGTTTAAGGTAAATATTTGATAAAGCATCTTCTGTGACCAGATCAGATTCGGCAGGTTCCTTTGTGTCAGCTGATCCCATCCAGGAAAAAAATACAGATGGACAGATTCCATATTCATCTCGATCGCCTTTAGTTCACCACAGTCCGTTAAATAAATGCTATACATGGAGACAAAAAAAGAGAACATATTATTAAACAATTTTACTTTAAGTACAAAGTTATTATTATAGAAGTTTGTATTACAAAAAGCCTATTAGTCATCATTACGAAGTCTAGCCAACAAAGATGACCTAGAAATAGGGAGATGTTCAAATATGCTGTCCTAATTAGAGATGCGCTCTAGATAACCCACATTTATGTATTTGAGAAACTCATTATTTGATCACTTGAGACAGGTCCCAACAAATATGGAACATCCATGCAAAATTAAATCCAAACAAGCCTACAATCATCGATTCATGTAGATCTTTGCAGCCTCTGATCTTAAAAGCATAGACATATTCACGTTGAAACGCATCTTCATTATGCAAAACGGTTATAAAGCACGATTGTGAGAACTAACATTTTACGGCTCGTTTCAACATTTTCCTCATCAGCAGATTGTCTGCACGGCATTCTTGCTATTCTTCCCCATGCTGATTCGGAAATGAGCAAAGGAAGTCTGAGAGAAGATCACAATGTAGCAGGAAGCTCACACTACTGGGTCGCCTCGATCAATCCTGTAGAAATAGAACGAGCGGGTAGAAGGACAAATAACGTGGAACTTCAATTCTCAAATGGGCGGGCTTAGCGGTAAAGGTTAAAATATATATTTTAACTCTTCACTGTGTTTTTTTTTATTTTTTTAACTTGTGTCAAATATAAGCAAGATTTATTTTTTCTCTACAATTTTGCTATGATAAAAAACAAAACAAAGATTAATTAAATTCAAATTTAGAAAGTACAATTAGAAATTATAACTTTTAGTTTCGCAAATGAAAATGTAGACCATACAATATCTGATAGAACCATATACTGTATAAAAATAGGATAGAACAAGTAAACAAGTAAAGTTTTGTAATACTGTATGTTATGCTATTTGTCACTTGTTCTATCAATAAAAATAAATAAAATAAAAAATCTAAAGATATTTCGAATTCCACTGAACACCTTAAAGCTAAAGGGATGAATTTGCATACGTTTTTTTATGTATTTAAAATGTATTCAAGAACTTTGTTAACATTGTTTTCATAATATACAATAACATCTTTTAATGTAAAATAGTATTTTAATCTTTACTAAAGTACAGATAAATTCCACCATTACCTCCAAAAACTTTGGATAATTTGACATTCAAAAAACAAAAGCGTCGACAAATCTTTTTCACTTTTACAAAAAGACCATACATCATCAATATCAGAGTAGACATTCATCTTTTTATTTTTTATTATTTATACAATATTTAAAGGGGATTAACCAAGCTGTTAAAATATCTTTAGAACAGATACCATTAAAATATGTAGTGACGCGAAATTGCCACGTGATAGCGTTTACCTTTCTCGCCGCTTTTCAGGATGGACCAATCACAGTCTTTGTGATGACTGGACTCTTATTTTTTAGATTGCTGAGTTGATTTTTATTTGTTGGTTAGCCACAAATCAATATATTTAAAAGATTTTACATTTTAGTAGCGGTTCTATGTCTCGTCTTGAGGTTTTCATTTTCTTTAGAGCCACAAAACGCCCCCTAGCGGAAGCCAGCTTTATGACCCATAGGGAGGAGCGTTTGCAGCCATTCAGTGGTTGGAGTGGATCACTATTTGGCACTTTTCCGTGTGTATGAGTACTCGCCTATCTGTATTGGGCAGGAAAACGGGAGAGGGCTTCGGAGGAGACTTCGAACAACGGGGTGGCATATTCTTCTGTATTTCCACCTCCTGGCTCCGGCGACAGCTCGAACGCTCTGATGGAGGCGGAAAGATCCGGCGGGGTGGCGGGAGGAACGAATCAGAGCCCTGCAGGAAGCGGAGCGGGGCGCAATCCGAACGGGCCGAAGGCTGTTCTCGGTCCCGCTCCCTCCGCTGCAGCCGCGGCCGGGCCGATGGCTGGATCATCCCAGCCGCGAGATCCACAGGACGGGGAAGCGGGCCTCTCGTTGCCCGGGATCTTACATTTCATCCAGTTCGAATGGAGTCGTTTTCAAGCCGAGAAATATCGCTGGGAGGCCGAACGAGACGAGCTGAGGGTAAAACAGCATTTCTTTAATAGCTTGTTTTGGTCTCTTGCAGTTGCAGACGGATTCCTTGAGGAAGAGCACATTTACAGATAAGACGCAGGAGAAGTCACGATCGCCCGCTGTTATTGTTGATCAGGCGTTGTGTTGGTATTACATTGGGTTTAAGTATTCCTCTGGTGTTATTCATCGAAACAGTTGACAATTTAACTGTGAAATGTTGTCCTTTTGTTGAATAGCCATACCCACCTAAGGAGGAGCCGATTCTGGTTCCGATTCATCTAATGTTGAACGATTCTAGTAACGTTACTTTTTCAATAAGTGGGAAAAAAAACTATTGTATTTAACGTTACCGCTGTCATTAGCGTTAACTTTATCTGTTGCCAAATTATAAGACCGTTTCGGAATTCAACATCACAAATGCAATCCAACAATCGGTCGTTACTATTTATTCAATATAAAACTGTAAAATATACTATATAATACTGTGTAATATAAGTAACGTATTTCATTCATTAAAAATAACAAAGTAGCACAAAACACATAATAGTGTGTATCTAGTAACTTACACGTTGTCATGTGAACAACAAAGTCAGTCTGATTTAAATCTTACGTGATGTAAAAAGAGTTTTGCGTAATTTCGAGTACATGACCAATTTCCGGTTCATTAAGTGAGTTAAAAGATTTCAAGAACTGAAACCAACTCGTTGGTATGTGTTTTGATTCTTTAAAAAAATAACAACCGGCACAAAAGAGAACAATATTCAAACGAAATACATTGGAGTAACTTAGTAGTGTATTTTGATTCACTAAAAAAGGCCCATAGGAGTCATTCATGGAGGAATTAGATAGGCTGGTCGCGCAATAAGTTAGATTCACTAAAAAACCTACTTGGTTTATGCATTGCTGTTCAGTGAGTGAGTCAACGCTTTGATTGACTGGTAGGCTACGTGTTTTTTAATTGATAATTTTGATTCACTAAAAAAATGGCTCAATAGATCCGACAAAAAAATTCATCCTGCTTTAAAGAGCTTTTAATGCGACAAAGGACAAAATGGTGCGCACTTAAAATAAACAATATCATGCGTATGTGTGGGCGCTAATATAGTTATCGTTCTTAGAATTAATGTATTTAGTGGAACATTTTTTACTGTTAGTTACATGAGGCAAAATATGTTAGAATGGAGGATAAACTGAAATTCAAAACATTTTAACACAACTTAACTGTTTACGTACTTGAAGGCTGCTAGTGGATCATTGAGGGTAAATGTCATATCTGACTATGCATTACTTTACAGAGAGCTTACAACTTACTAGCTACATTCTGCATTTAGATCAAATGGTGTAACTGAATAAAGTACGGAGTTAGTTATAAACTAGCTAGTTAATAAACCTCTAGTCTGGTGTGAAACATAACTTTATGTTCCAGTTACCTTAGCAATGGCACAACCCTACCCTGGTTCATACAGTCATTTAGTGTGTTCGACTTATCCCTTATGATAAAATCAGCACAAAAGATTTACAGATTATTTCTTGAACTGCACCCCATAGTCCATAATGATTGCACAAGTTATATTTATTGTATACCAAAATACATGTTTAATTGGAATCAAATGATTTGTCTTTGCATTTGTATATTTAAGTATAGTGGTATTTATCATCCATGGGTTTGCAAGTACATGTTTTGTTCTTGATAAAATATGTGCTGTACAATACGCTTAATATCCTGTCCTTAAGTTGGCACTATTGAGATGATTTTCAGTTATTATCTTTAATCTTTTTCATCTCTGGCATTAAGTGCAAGATAATAGAATAAAGGCAGTTCTGGAGGTCCAGCTGACATTTCTTTGAAATCTAAATTCCGAGTAAATGTTCTATTAATTGACATTGACGTCACATGACCCATTGGCTGCTATTTCTTTTGTAAATTGTGTAGCTTCTGTATAAGACATGACGTAATTCAGTCCGGCTGGAGAATTGAGGCAAGTGCTTTTTTCAGTCCCAAGGGATGATCTGTATGTCCAGCATAGAAGATGTCAAAGCAATTTTGTCATTTAGTGGTCTTACTTACTTGTATTACATTACAATATGTGAAAGATGTATTGCTCTGGTTATTTTATTTGAAACCTGGAAACATAAAATCTTTTAGAAAGCTTGCACTCAAATCAAGAACGAAAAAAAAACGATTTCAACCTAGGATTAGGGATTAGCTTCCAATAAAATTTGCTTAAACCGTCTTTTTTTTTTTGAGTCTGGACTCCCCTGGCCTAGTTTGCAGCAGATCTTGGCCTGAGAAAAAGCTTTGCGATTAAGTGACCCCATTCAAACAGTGCCTGTAGTAGATTACATAAGGAGTTGCCAGTGTGTGCTATAATAGGACAGGCCTTGTGGCTCTCATGGATGACTTGTGTGTGTGTTCTTCTGCCAGGCCTCTTCTGGACATGCCCATGGAAATGTGCACAGGCTTCAGGCACCAACTGCTTGGTTTTCCATGTCCCCCACACACACATTGTTTTTGACTATAAAAAGTGTGGTAAGGGACACTTGTAGTGTGACAGTATCTGGTTTGCCCTGCCGTGAGGCGTCATGTTCCCTTAAGTTTTTATGTGGGACACCTGTGCTATCGTGTTTCTTTGTGACAGTCAGGACAGGATCATTCAGGCATGGTGTCCTCTGAAGCATGGTTATCTTTGTTAACTAAAACTGTAAAATACAAATATTTTAAACAAAATGAAAATTAGAAATGTTGCAGAACGCAGAAAATTTACTTACTGAAATTAAATAAAAGCTAATGCTGTATTAAAACGAAAACTGAAATAAAAATAAAAGAAACCTAAGTAATATTAAAGGGTGTGTGTGTGTGTGTGTGTGTGTGTGTGTGTGTTTGTGTGTGTTTGTGTGTGTGTGTGTGTGTGTGTGTAGGGGCCATGTTTCTCATGCTAAACATGGCCAACATTTTAAAAAGTTAGTTGGATGTATGACAGAGTATTTCTGTGCCAAATACACTCCTTCAGGAATCGAACAAGTTTTGGAATGTTTTTTTTTCCGAGTGTAGCCCTTTATGGGGAATTTCCTTGTATGGAGGACACTCCCGGATAAGTGTGTGCGCAAAACAACTAGAATTAGAGCAAAACAACGAGCTTGAAAACTTGTGTTTTGTTGGCAACCGGTGCGTAAGTGCATATAATGTAAACGACATGAACGTATAGTGAATCGAAAGTTACCCAGGGAGTGTGTGCATGCTTTCACAAGTTCGGCTGTTTTCTGAAAGAATCGGTACAGCGTATCTGTCTTTTATAAATATGACGATAAAACGAAAGACTATTCGTACATATGAAGAATGCAATACTACTCTATAGGTACTCAAGATTAACATGAGATTGGCAGAAACTGTGTATGTTATGCCCCCTTTAAAGATTACCTGTATTTTTCTTTTTACATTTTCAGCTTTCGTTATTGCAATGTTGTTTGAGCATGAAAAAGGTCTGCAAAGCTACAAAGCATGTTCACACTGCGAGCCTTAGTGTGCTCAATTCAGATTCATTGCTCAAATCCAATTAGTTTTTTTATAGCTGTGAATATTGTTTTAAATGTGGCCAATATCAGATTCCATCTGTGTGAACCGATCATGGTCCTGGACTGACTTGCATGCTCAAAAGAATGATAAAAAGACGTCACACAGCACGCTGTCATACTGAAGTAAACACAGAGGACATTAAAGTAAGTGATTGTGTGTTTATTTATAGCGTGATCTGCAGCGGATGTTCTGCAGTTTTTAAACATTTATGATACAAGCCCTCGTGTTTTGCTTGTATATAGAGCTGTCACTGTAATACTTTTGAGCTCTGACACATCACTCTTTTCATTGACACCTTTCGCAACGGGCTTGATAACTTCAGGTATGTTAAAGTGATTCCCGTGAACATGGAATTGTGACGGATGTTGCTCTAGTGATGTAAAAGTCGAATGAATTTCAATATGACTGTTCAGACTGAGATCGCATTGCAAAACATCTGACCTGTATTGGATTTAGTACCACATATGGAAGTGGTCCAAATCAGAATCAAAAAGATCAGATTCCACTTGGTTTGTGCTGTTCACACTGTCATGACAAAAACAGATCTGAGTCGCATAGCAAAATAAAAAATCTGATCATTTGGGCCACATTTACCTGCAGTCTGAACGTAGCCAAAGTCACTCCAAAGGGAGTTATTCTCTATCACTATAGCACTGTTTCTGAACTCTGAGTTTTCTTCCGGGAACAAACATATCACAATAGTCCTCCATTAAATAATTCCCACCCAAGGCATAGTACACAAAATAAAAGGGACGAGGCTTGGTTGAATTGAGTTAATAGTGTTTTGAAATTTATAGTCGTGGTAAGGGGTGTAACATTTCTGAGCATGTTCGAATCAAAGTAGTTGGACCAACTTTATATTAGGTGTCCTTAACTACTATGTACTAACATTTTAATTAATAATTTGATACATTGCACTTATTGTGTACATACATACATGTTTTTACATTGTACTTACATTTTAAAAAAGACCTGCATGTAATTACATCTGTAATTAATTTCTGTAGTTACATTTGTAATTACACAGTTGACACTTCCCTTACATCTAACCCTACCCTTAAACTTACCCATCCCATCACACCTGTCCCAAACTCTACCCGTATCCCACCTCAATATCAGCAAAGGTGTTTTGCAACACAATATGAACACAGTAAGTACATTGTACTTATTTTTTTATGTAAGTACATAGTAGTTAAGGCCACCTAATATAAAATGGGGCCAAGTAGTTGACCAATCACAACACACTGGTCTAGTCAACCAATTAGAGCACATTGCGCTTTTTGGAAGGAGGGGCTTCACAGAGAACGGAATTAAACAGACCGTTACTGGCAGACTGGGAAGAGAGCTGCTGCAACAATCTAAAATATGTGAAAAATAATGTGAACACCTGGGAAGTTTTTCTTTATGAAGCCAACATTTGCCTTTAATACAGCTTCCAACCTTATTAAAATAGATGAATACAACATTTGAATAGTCTCCAGTTGAATGCATCTATCAAAACATCTGCCAGTTGCCCCAGAGATGTTGAAGGAGAGAATCTGCTTCACAATCTTCTCTACAAAACTGCTCACATTAGTTCAGTCATATTCAAGTGATGGGGCAGATGATGAAGTACATCTTGGTGCTCCAACTGTCCAGCTTTTTTGATCATCATCATAACACCATCTTTCTGACATTGTGTCTGAGAGTGGTGTCTTTCATTGATGTTGGCTTCTGCGCCCTGTTTTTGTGGGAACATGTCTTCAGGATGAATACTGAGGTTTGGTACAAACACAGCTGAAAACCACTTACTGCACCTATACAAACTAGTGAATATAGACAACAAAAAGATAAATATAAGATAATAACAATGTTTGTTTTTTCACTGTAGACTACACAAAATATATTAACCCCTATACTGGGTGTTCACATTTTGTCCATATAGCATTAAAACGATCAAAAACAATTGAAATTTCTTTTTTTTTTTCTCCCTAATATCATGCAGCTCTAGTTTTTAACATGGCTGCAGTGCTTTATTAATCAGAATCCAATACTAGCCTTATGAAGTCAATAAATATTTATCAAGCATGGTTGCCACAATCACGACTCTAATTTTAATGTCTCGTACAGATCTTTGCCACATAGTCAGTGAAATATTTGTGATGTGGCTCTTTACACGAGAGATGCATGGGTCAAACAGCAGGTATCTTCACCTCTGTCAACTCCCTTAATGTCAATATAACATTGTAGTGTCAATACAACCTTTTGTGCATTTAACCAAAGGCTGAAAGCCAAAGGTTCGCCCAGCTTACTGAACAGACATGGTATAAAAACACTTAACAAAAGAGTTCAAATGGGTTCTTAGGGCTGCACAATTAATCGAATTAACCTTAAATTGCACTTAAACAGATCACAAAGGCTGTGATTTCAGATGAATGGGGCAAAATGGCGACTTCACTGTAAAAGGACCCACGGTGTATGTAGATAGAAATGGCTCGTTCTAAGGTAATAAAAACATAACGGGTCATTATGTAAGGTCTTTTTAGACCACTGAAATTATTGCATTTCTGTCAACAGATCCTCATAAATACTACACCGCACCTTTAATAAAATGTTTTTACTCCAAAGTCACTTCATAACGACAGTTGCGCATCCTTCTGTGAGATGTGACTTTTTACACAGAATAAGGCACACAACATATTATTTCTTAGCCTTCTTCACTGTATAGAATACTATGTCGATTAGCTTTGAAGTATAAATATACTTTATTATCAGGAAAATAGCCTGAGAATGCTTAAAGAACTCAGATAAACCATATATTGTCGCAGTCGTGTGTTTATTAGTCATGTTTAATCAAAGCTTTTCAATCTTCTGTTTATTCAGCTGTAGCGATAGTATGATGCCCAATAGGGATTTCCTGGAACTTCGTACGCATATTTTGAGTTTCTGCACAAGAGCGCCCTCTGGCTTTCAGATAGAGCAGCATTTACTACTGATAACAGAGCTGTTTCACTAACAAGTTGCGCATAGAAAAATGATTGCTGCCTTTGCCAAATCTTGTGCCATTTAATTTCGACTAATCGTGCAGCCCTAGTTCATATACTCTTAAAAAGTCCCAGAAAACGTCTGCTGCTCTACTTTTTGGAGCGAGTCCCAAAGGGGTGCTAATGTGTGGAGAGAGGGAGAGTTTGTATGTGCCCTTGACCTGTTCCCACCCACAGGAAGTCACAAGAAGGACGGTCCACCACATAAATGTGTCTGTGTGGTAGTACCGGCCCCTTCCTAAAACTTCAGTGACCAAAAACATTGCAGGTTTTTTTGCAGCACGACACCATAGAAACTGTGCTTAATAGCTGGAAGTGTCTCCGTTTGCGTAGCAGTATTAGACTTTTGCAAGAGGTTATATGTATGATTTTTCTTTTGTGCTAGTGCTGAGATATATTTTGATAGGGAGATTGTGAAGGTGTAATTCCCAAAGCAAGTCAATTTCTTTGATTGACAATGATGTCAGATGCACCGCCATTGTGTGACAAGTATCCCAGTTTCAAAGGCCGAAAACATGGGCAATTACTTGCCTTTGTGAAAATGTCAAAAGTGCTCCAAAGACCTGCCATAACAGGTTTCCTGCCCACACCATGGCAACTGTAGTCGAGTCGGTCTCCATGAAGACCTGTGCCAACTTGTCATGCTTTACTTTTCCTGCAAGTCAGCCTTGGAGACAGGGAGTGATTTTGAACAAATGTTATAAATGGCTTGACACGGCCTACATCAAGATATTTAAAAAAGCTCTAATAGAGAACAGGCTGGAATTGTCCCTGTTTTGGGCAAAAACTCACCTCATCATGATTTTAGGAGTAAAGCATTTTAAGTCAAATAATTTCACTGACCACGGACCGTTGGCTAAACGTCTGATGTATATGACACACTTATCTGGAAACACTTCACGAGTTTTGAAAACATCATCTGATTGGCTGAATTCTACAGGATGTGTGTGTTGCGTTCTTTAACGGTCCACATGGAAATAAGTGTTGCGACTACAAACTCCCTCGTGGAAGAAAAACGCTGTTTTGTTTACAACTGGGACAATGAGCACTTACCAGGATCAACTAAATGCTGGATTTTCAAAAGTATTGAACTTAAACAACCTTCTTGAATGAATAGTTTATAGATGCACGCCGGTCTGTTATTGTCAGGACATCGACTTTACATTTTCACGCCCCTAAACATAAAGCTGAACAAAACGAACCGTGATTGGTTGCGGAACATGTCAGTCAAACGTCCTTTTGGGCGGTCCTTGACCAATGAATGCTGCGATAGAGTCCAGACCTTCTGCCGTCAGTCTATCTATTCTGCTGTTTGGCTATTTCTGTTATTTCCGTTATTACATCATGTCACAAAAGCGTCTCTCATTTTTTTTTTTTTGTACCATTCCTGAGCACTTCACAACGTTTTTAGGTGCAAAGACATGTTCTGTGTGAACAGCCACTTATAGATTAAGTTTTGAAATAAATATATAATAATTATGATTACTATTATTAATATAGTGGTGATATTCATTATTTTATAATAAATAGTTTATAATAAATAATATTTTTATTTAACATTCAAGACTTATTTATAATTTTTAACATAAAAAAAGAATTTAACACATCAATAATATTAGCTATTTATATTATTTATGTATTTATTCATCTTAGATCTTTAAATAGGATAAAGTATTATTAAAGTTGTTTAATAATTTTGTTATTATTATTTTGTTTATAGTTTGTTATTAGTGGTGGTGGTTATTAATATTTTTATTTAAATCAACAGATTTACTTATTTTTTTACATTAAAACAATAATAGTTATTAATTAATAAATAGTATGAAGTATTATTATTGTAAATAGTTTATGTATTATTTTTAATAATTGTAGTAGTGGTATTCATAATATAATGGCTTTAATATAATATGTTATAATATTTTTAATCAACAGATAATATCAGTGTACATTTTCAGTATGATTTTAACAATGATAAAAATGGTTATTTACGTATATTTTATTTATAATTATGAATTCATGAATAACATTAAAGGGTTAATTCACCCAAAACTTTAAACTCTGTTATTAATTTTCTTACCCTTATGTCAGTCCAAACTTAAGACTTTCGTTCACCTTCGGAACCCAAATGAGGATCTTTTTAAAGAAATCTGAGAGCTTTCTGTCCCTCCATTGACAACTACCACTTTTAAGCCCCAGACAGGTAGTAAAGACATCATGAAAGTTGGAGATTAATATTTTGTAAATAAAAGGTGTAAATTGTTAGACTGGGTAAACCCAGCCTGATCTGCCGGTGATTTGATTTCGCCCTGCAGCTCAGTCTGGAAACCTGTACATTAATTTCTACTGCTTCTGTTACGCTTTTGCGGGAACCAATCACAGACTGGCTTATCCAACTGGCGCGCTATTGGCAGGTTTAACACGATGATGGATTGAGTAGCGATGGGTAGTTGCCCGTTGATCGTGCCTCTTGTGGACTATCCAATTGTGTACAAAATCATTTGAATGTGCAGTATAAAATACATAGCATGCAGTCTTTCCAGACCAATGTTCAATCTTAAATTGAGCTCGGTCTGGTGATAGCCAGACAAGTACTTTATTTTATTTTTTTGCACAAACAAAGCACTCGTGTCACTTCATAAAAAAAGGTTAAACTACTGGAGTCACCTGGATTCGATTTGTGATGTATTTACCACCTTTCTGGGGCTTGCAAGTGGTAGTTGTGTAACTGTCAATGGAGGGACAGAAAGATCTCAGATTTCATTAAAAAGATCTTCATTTGGGTTCCGAAGGTGAACAAAAGTCTCAAGGGTTTGGAATGAATGAGGGTGAGTAATTAATGATCATTTTTACAGATATTATGTAATTTTGTATGTGGTAGACCAATGCCTATACAGTTCTGTTGTGTGAGGTACACTGATGGTGTGGGTGTGTGTGACTGAATTCTGTGAAAACGAGAATATGACTGCAAACCGGTGTGCTGCTGACCAACGCATCACTATTGGAGATTTATTTGCCTGAAAGCATATATTCACTGGGGCGCGTGCAAAGCAGCACGTAATAGATGTCCTTGTAATAGAGATGCATGCAAAAAAATATTAATAATCAGTAATGATACAAGTCAAAGCCCTATATAGGAGGATGCTCCATTAAAAATAAATAAATAAATTCTCTGGCCTGAACACAGCTGACTTTGTTGGTAACTTGGCATCTCTAATTGATGTGGGTTTTATGGTGGACTCTAGGGGGCGATTGAGGCCCATTTTATTTATTTATCACTGTTTTCTCTCTCTTCTAAACCACAGCTGACTGGGAAATGAATGTTTTTTTTGGCTTCTCCCCCTTTATAGTCTCTTTTTCGTCAACATATTTGACTTTCATGACTCTGGTCGGTGCTCGGTCAGCAGCAGTCTAAAATAAAGCTTGTGGAATAGCAGGCCTTTAGTTAACCGTTGCCCTCAGAATGTCATTGGTGGTGGTTCAATCACGGAGATTCAGCGTATAACCTTTCATTTTCTCTCAGATGTATCTGGTTTGAATCCGTACCATATTTATATCTTTGTCTTTCTCTCTGTCTGTTTGTCTTCCTGTGCTGGCTCAGGCTCAGGTGGCGTTTTTGCAGGGTGAGAGGAAAGGTCAGGAGAACATGAAGCAGGATCTGGTGCGGCGAATCAAGATGCTGGAATACGCTCTGAAACAGGAGAGGTGAGCTGACACGCACACACCAATGAGCTTCTTCTTTAGCTCCCAGTATAATGTGGAACCACTGTTCTTTTTTTGTGTTTTCTGTTGTTTTTGTTCCCTTTTTTGGATCTTTTTGTTTAGTTCTTTTTATTTTATTCTCTGTTTTTGTTTTGTCCTTGTTTTTTGTTTTGTTTTTATGTTCTATTGTGTTGTTGTTTGGTATTCTTTCATTCTGTTTTTGTTTTCAGTTTTTGTTTTCATTTGTTTTGCTATGTTTTATTGTGGTGTTGTTTTGTTCTTGTTTTCTATTTTTTATTTTATTTTGTTTATGTTCTATTGTGTTTTTGTTATTTTTTTGCCTCTTTGTTTTTGTTTATTTTTATGTTATCCTCTGTTGTGTTTTTGTTGTCTTGGATTTTGTTTTCTGTTTTTGTTATTTTTTTATGTTCTATTGTGTTTTTGTTTTATTTTAGTTTTGTTATTTTGTTCTGTTGTGTTTTTGTTTTCAGTTTTTGTTTTCATTCTTTTTGCTATGTTTTATTGTGGTGGTGTTTTATTCTTGTTTTGTATTTTTTATTTTATTTTGTTTGTTATATTGTGTTTTTGTTTCTTTTTTTGTTTCAGTTTTATTTTGGTTTTGTTATTTTGTTCTGTTGTGTTTTTTTTTGTCTTTGTTGTTTTTTGTATTCTTTTCATGTTTTTTTGTTTAATTCTTTTTATTTGTTTTATGTTTTATGTTTCATTCTATTTTTTATTGTTCTATTGTTTTTTTATTGTATTGTTTGTTTTATTTTTTATGTTGTTTAATTGTTTCAGAGAAGATGCTACGCTGATCTCATTGTGAGATCTGAGGATGTTTCCATAAGTTTGTATGATCATTAATATTCTCGTCATCTTTATTCCAGGGCCAAACATCAGAAACTGAAAAGTGGCACTGATCAGAGCCCTGGAGAGAAGAAGCCAGAGACAGAAGCTGAACCAAGTAACAACCTTGAAACAAACCTATCAAACACATACACATGCTATGAAACTTGATCTGATTCATATTTTCCTAAACATAATGTATGCATTATTATTAATAAAACACTATTATTAATAAAACATAATAATGTCCAGATTTATGAGAGTAAATACTTTATGCTGTTGGTTATATATTTTCTTTGTGTTTATTGACATTTTGTTTCTCACAGTACCCAATGGGCCTGCAGATTCAGACTCTGAGCCAACCAATCAGATGCCTTGGAAGGAGGGCCGGCAGTTATTGCGCAAGTCAGTGTATTTTGTTTGCATTATTCTCAAATGTATTTGTCAAAATGTTGTGCTGACACTGTGCATGGTGTGTTTTTGTGCATGTTCATGAGCAGGTACCTGGAGGAGGTGGGATACTCCGACACCATCTTGGACATGCGCTCCAAACGTGTTCGTTCCCTGTTAGGTCGCAACAGCCCAGAGGCGAATGGGCCTCCTCCCAGTGAACCGCCCGCAGAACCAGAACCTCGCGAAGGAGAATCACTACTAGTGCGCCAGATAGAAGAGCAGATCAAACGGTTAGAACAGCATGCATTTTCACATCTGATATTTAAGTCAGTAAACTATATATTTTTTTCAATATTAAAATACTTTGTCTTATTATATGGTGCTCTCTGAAATCACACCTTCTAGGATCAAATATTATTACATAGTGGACATTTTCCCAGACAACTAATTGCCAACTTAAATGTGCTAAATTTTGCTCTTTTTTTCTCTCATAATGAAATAATTTAAAGGGGTCACATATAATTTTTAATTATTTTAATATGTTCCTTGAGGTTCAGTTAATAAAAAAACATGCATGCAATACAATTATTTTCAACCTTCATTCTGACCCTGTCTGAAATGATCAGTTTTTAAGGCTAGTCAGTAAACGTCCACTGCTATGATAAAGCTAACCTCATTGCATAGGAAACAGTATTAACGCCCACTCGCTATTGCATGTGAGTAAGTGTTTTGAAAACATCCATATAAAACCATCAGTTACAAAGCATTATGAAATAATTTACTTACAGTTTGCGATGCAGCTGCTGTCAGATCTAATACCGTTGGCTGTTTCATCTGTTTACAAAAGTTTCTTTGCAAACTCTCCATTACATACAAATGTTACATAACAAAATGCTCCGAACAAACGTATAATCCTCCCACATGATCCAGGATGTTAAAATAAACTCCACTTGTTTCTGATGCTGGGATCCTTCTGAAGTCTGTAGAGAGATACAAACGAGCTGTTTAAACGACGTGTTAAAGCGAACGTCCCTTCACTTTGCAATTTCTCCTGTTGTTGACAGACTCAAGTGTGTGGAGTATGTCAGAAACTGAACTTGCAATTCGCAACCTCACCACTAGATGCCACTTAAATGTACACAATGCACCTTTAAACGACTGAACACCAGTGGGCGGGACCTATGGTGTGACGATGTAAAACTATTTGTAAATATCTTGCTCTGGAGGCAGTCATATGCAATTTTTTTTGTTTTGGTCAGGTTTTTTTGTGCTGTTCTGTTTTCTTTTTTTTCCTTTTTTTTTGCTTTTATAATTTTTTTGTAATGTTTATTTTGTAATGCAGATTTCACACAGCTCAAGGTTGCTATAAACACACCTTTAACTGCACCTACGTTGCTTGGCAGCCACAGACAGCATATTGTTAGGATAATGCAGTATGATGCCTGCTCATATTAAATATAACTCCTAACTGAGCATTGTGTGCTTTAATATATTGCTATTGCTGGCTTTTTATACAAGCGATAAGCCACGAGAGACTTGAGAGGGTTGTTCTATTGTGGTATGGTGTTTGGGAAGCCAGTTTTGAAACTATAGTTTTTGCAATCATGTTTGTTGTGGTAATAAGTGCAGAAATGTCTCTCTTACAGGCGTGCTGGGAAAGAGAGTTCTAAAGAACGGATGGGCAGCTCTGTTCTGGATAAAATTCCTTTCCTTCGTGGCTGTGAGGACGATGATGAGGATGACAGTGATGAAGAGGAAGACTTCCAGGGCATGACTACAGACTGCATTGATGGACGCAAAAACAAGAAGTCCAGGAGCAAGGTCGGAGTGTTTACATGAAGATAAGGCCCACATGCACAGGTTCTGTTTTTTGCTAATAGCGTGTCGTCTGTACGCATGTAGATGGGCGGAGAACCCATGACCACAGATCTTGACCCTGAGGATGAGGATGATGAAGATGATTCTGAGGACGCCCTGGGCGAGTTTGATTTCTTGGCTTCTGGAGAGGAAGGGGAAGGTGCGGGAGAAGCTCGCATATCTGGAGACGGCCGTGAATTGGGTATGATGGCTCGTATGTTCACATTTTTGGGGAAATTGGGATGTGCTACTAGACTCATCATTCATGCCTTGTTTTTTTGTTTGTGAGTGTGAGGGTTTCCCTTTATCGTCATGCTGTGACCGCTCATTGTTTTCTTAAAATTTGCTTTTGTTTGTAACTTCCTGTTGATAAAATCTGTTGACGGGGCCACCATTTTGTCTTCACGTCACTCCACACTTGTTTGTTTCCCTTGATATTCCCTTCACTTCTTCCAAACATGTCATCATACTACAGGATGAATGGTTGATTTAGTTGTTTCTGCTCTCTCTGCTGGTTTGTTTAGTCCTCCTTCTTCCTCTGCTCAGGTTCAGAGAACCGCCGGAACAAGTTGCAAGGCATGATGTCAGATTTCCCCCCCAAACCCACTCCACCTCCTTCTATCCCGGGCCAGGCGCGCTCCAGTGAGGGTAAGAACAGCCACCTGGCTCTCTGAATCCCAAACTGATCACTTTTGATAATAATAATTAAAAAAAAGCTTAATATTTTCAACTATTTACGCTGATTAAAAGAGTAATTAATTAATTACACAATCACTCTATCAATTTAATTATTCATTTAAATTTTTATTACTCAATCAAACATTCATTGTTGCCAAGATAAAAAATGTATTTAAATAAAGATATATTACTATATTATTACAACATTATTGATTTAAAAAAAGTTTACTTTGAAAAACAGTTCTTATAAGTAAATATTCTTTCTTAAAATTAAAAAATGCATATCGCGTAGTATGGTTAAAAATTTAGGTATTTTTCTAATGAATATATATATATTATTTATTTATATTTATATTTGATATACAATCTTAGTGACGTTTACTCATTTTAATTTTGTCAGTATAACATTAACTATTATTAATTATTAATATAAATAAATAAAAAATAGTTTTTTCAATCTAGTCATTGAAATAGTTGAAACCAGAAATGCTTGTGTTAATGATTTGGACTTTCTAACTCTGTCACCATTTTTTATTTATTTTTTTATATAAAAATGACATGTTTAAGTTTCTTGAGACAACATTATAAAACTGGCATAATTCTAATTGGCAAATTAAAAATGCATTTTAATCACAACCATATTCAGTTTTGCTTCAATTTGAAATACTGCTATAAAAGCTATATTTTTTATATTCCAATTTCAGCATGTTAATTGTTGTGTATGTGCCTGTGCTCAAGGGGGCGCTCGGCTTCTCATCTGATGTCTTCATACTGGATGCGGTGGGAGGAGGCGATATGAACCTCGGAGAGCTGGCTGATCTTACTGTTGCCAATGACAATGACCTCACCATTGATGTTAGTGTTATAATAATCTCTCCTCTCCCCAAACGAGTGTGTTTTTAAGCTTTAGAGTGTGTGCTTCATGAGCAGGTGATGTTTAGAATGACATGCTATTTACATGCCTTTTATTTTTTGTGTTGACTAACAAAAATAACTTATTCAATATTATATTATAAGCTAATATATTTGAAATTTGTTACATTGCAACATCATTACAAATGTGTAATTACACATATATTTAATGTATGACAAACAAGCACACTTTAGCCATAGTACATACAAAGATGTACTTAAGTGGGACAAAAAAATACTCTGAAGTTCAGCTAATTGCATTTAATATAAATTTAAACTATAATAGA
This sequence comes from Gobiocypris rarus, assembly GCA_023029165.1. Lineage (NCBI taxonomy): Eukaryota > Metazoa > Chordata > Actinopteri > Cypriniformes > Gobionidae > Gobiocypris > Gobiocypris rarus. Next base: position 36,312,649 of record CM040911.1, read on the forward strand.
TTTTAATTTAATCCGAATTAAGTGTCAGAAAACATTCAATTACGTTTGCACTTAAGTATATTATTTTAAAGTATGTTATTTCCTTAGGTACTAGTACTTTTGGTGTAGTAGTTCTGCCCTTTGTTTGCAATAGTTTAACTGTTTTAACTTATTTAAGTTATTTACTGTGAAATTGACATTGTTTTAGTTTTCTGTTGTATTAATTACACTTCATTTAATTTCATGTCTTATTTTAGTTACAGGAAAGTCGAGAAGAGTTCAAAAAAACATGGAACCCTCGCTTCACACTACGAAGCCACTTTGACGCCATCCGAGCGTTGACCTTTCACCCTAACCAGGCCGTGCTGCTGTCCGCCTCTGAGGATGGAACACTCAAGCTGTGGAACCTCAACAAGGCAATGCACTCCAAAAAGTAAGAACCACATCTTAACCCTGCATCAAAACAAGACACACCACACGCAAAAAAAATCCTTATTTCACTGCCTTCTTATGTTAAGTATGTCACTATAATTGTGTTAGTGTAGGTGTCTCCTAGAATTATATTTAAATGATACTGAGTGCTGTCTCTGTGTGCTAACATGGAAACCTCTCATTGTTTGCTTTCACAGAAATGCAGCGCTGGACGTTGAGCCCATTTATACATTCAGAGCACACAGGTGAGTGGGACAGGTTTAAAGTCAGACTGTGAACTGAAGTCCACCTAAAAATGAGATAGCATGGCCCATGACCAGTAAGACTTCCGTTCTCGGAACACAAATAAAGATATTTTATTGAAATCTGAATGATTTCTGTCCCTCCATTTACAGTCCACGCAACTACCACTTTTTTGTGTCAAATTTTCTGAAGAGACTCGATCGCTTTATATGATGAACAGATTGAACTTAGGCTTATATAAACATTGATCAGCGAACATGAACAGAAGCTCAACCGAACCTGCTAGACGCACGACAACAAATCTCATTGGTTCTCGCTGATGCGCAAATATGCTGCCTAACACGAGAATGAACCTCATTGGTTCTTGCTGAAGCTCAAACGTGCTGCGTAACACGAGAATGAACCTCATTGGTTCTTGCTGAAGCTCAAACGGGCTGCTTAATACACAAGAATGAACCTCATTGGTTCTTGCTGAAGCTCAAACATGCTGAACACGAGAATGAACCTCATTGGTTCTTGCTGAAGCTCAAACGGGCTGCTTAATACACAAGAATGAACCTCATTGGTTCTTGCTGAAGCTCAAACGGGCTGCTTAATACACAAGAATGAACCTCATTGGTTCTTGCTGAAGCTCAAACATGCTGCGTAACACGAGAATGAACCTCATTGGTTCTTGCTGAAGCTCAAACGGGCTGCTTAATACACAAGAATGAACCTCATTGGTTCTTGCTGAAGCTCAAACGTGCTGCGTAACATGAGAATGAACCTCATTGGTTCTTGCTGAAGCTCAAACGCGTGCGTAACATGAGAATGAACCTCATTGGTTCTTGCTGAAGCTCAAACGTGCTGCGTAACACGAGAATGAACCTCATTGGTTCTTGCTGAAGCTCAAACGTGCGCGTAACATGAGAATGAACCTCATTGGTTCTTGCTGAAGCTCAAACGTGCTGCGTAACATGAGAATGAACCTCATTGGTTCTTGCTGAAGCTCAAACGTGCTGCGTAACATGAGAATGAACCTCATTGGTTCTTGCTGAAGCTCAAACGCGTGCTGCCTAACACGAATGAACCTCATTGGTTCTTGCTGAAGCTCAAACGTGCTGCGTAACATGAGAATGAACCTCATTGGTTCTTGCTGAAGCTCAAACGTGCTGCGTAACACGAGAATGAACCTCATTGGTTCTTGCTGAAGCTCAAACGTGCTGCGTAACATGAGAATGAACCTCATTGGTTCTTGCTGAAGCTCAAACGCGTGCTGCGTAACACGAGAATGAACCTCATTGGTTCTTGCTGAAGCTCAAGCGTACTGCGTAAAACGAGAATGAACCTCATTGGTTCTTGCTGAAGCTCAAACGCATGGCGTAACATGAGAATGAACCTCATTGGTTCTTGCTGAAGCTCAAACGCTGCGTAACACGAGAATGAACCTCATTGGTTCTTGCTGAAGCTCAAACGTGCTGCGTAACATGAGAATGAACCTCATTGGTTCTTGCTGAAGCTCAAACGTGCTGCGTAACATGAGAATGAACCTCATTGGTTCTTGCTGAAGCTCAAACGTGCTGCCTAACACGAGAATGAACCTCATTGGTTCTTGCTGAAGCTCAAACGTGCTGCGTAACACGAGAATGAACCTCATTGGTTCTTGCTGAAGCTCAAACGTGCTGCGCAACACGAGAATGAACCTCATTGGTTCTTGCTGAAGCTCAAACGTGCTGCGCAACACGAGAATGAACCTCATTGGTTCTTGCTGAAGCTCAAACGCGTAACACGAGAATGAACCTCATTGGTTCTTGCTGAAGCTCAAACGCGTGCGCAACACGAGAATGAACCTCATTGGTTCTTGCTGAAGCTCAAACGTGCTGAACACGAATGAACCTCATTGGTTCTTGCTGAAGCTCAAACGTGCTGCGAACACGAGAGAATGAACCTCATTGGTTCTCGGATGTCAAGCAAACATGCTTGATACTTCAGTTTACCACAACTGATGTGTGAGATGATGAATTAAATCTGTTCATCATATAAAGTGATCGTATCTCTTCAGAAAATTTGGACTAAACCAGGGGTTCTCAACCCTGGTCCTCGAGGCCCACTGTCCTGCAGAGTTTAGCTCCGACCTTGATCAAACTCACCTGCCTATAACTTGCCTCTAGTGATCCTGAAGAGCTTGATTAGCTGGTTCAGGTGTGCTTGATTGGGGTTGGAGCTAAACTCTGCAGGACAATGGGCCTCGAGTACCAGGGTTGAGAATGCCTGGACTAAACCGCTCGATTCATATGGATTAGGTTTACGATCTCTTTATGAACTTTTTGAACCGTCAAATTGGTAGTTGCGTAGCTGTCAATGGAGGGACAGAAATCTCTCAGAAATGTGTGGTCTTTGAAGTACTTCAGATTATAATGGAAATTAATATGGAAATCGATCATATGCACTACATAGTACAGTGGTATTACAATCTGATCTCTTGATCATGGTACTGCCAAATAACTTTTTGGCTTTTAAATGTGCTTCTTTGTGTGTGTGATTTTAGTGGTGCTGTTCTTTCTCTGGCTATGGGTGAGGAGGGAGAATCGTGCTACAGCGGCGGTCTGGACGGCACCGTGCGAGGCTGGAAGATTCCAGACCTTAATGTTGATCCTTACGACAACTATGGCAAGTCTACCTTATACTGCCCTTACAAGTTACACAATGTCACTTAAAAACAGTTGTGTTTATATTACAGTCCACTAGAGGGCAGTGGCTATAAATGAATTTGCAGACACATTGGACAGAGCTAGACTGAAATGTCGTGTGTAAATGCGTTCAGATCCAGGTGTGGAGAGCAGCGTGTTGTCAGGGCATGAGGACGCAGTGTGGGGTTTGGCTTACTCATCCAGCCTGAAACGTTTGTCCTCCTGCTCAGCGGACGGGACTGTGCGGATTTGGGACCCCCATAATTCCTCACCGTGTGTGTCTGTTTTCAACAAAGAGAAAGGTGAGGAGGAGACCATGTGTGTTTGGATTGCTTTTCCTTTCTGTATGTCCCTCTCACTCATTCCCTCTCTGTCTTTCAGAACACGGCACTCCCACCTCGGTTGCCTTTGTAAACACAGACCCGTCCCAGGTTGTTGTGTCTTTCGATGGGGGCGAGACTCTGCTTTATGACCTCAACACAGAGCAAAGCATCATGGTCCTGGAGACCCAGACCAAGGATGGTAAGCTCCATTTCATACAGGAATTGACAACTAGCAAAATGTCACTCATTTTCCAATCTGTTTATCAGCAAAATGTTTTTCTTTTCTTCTTCTTATAAATCATATATGGGTTTTGGAAAAGTTAATGTAAATGAAAATCTTAAAAGGTTGAACAAATTTCTGTTGTTGTTAATTTTAGTTAATAAAAATTAAACAATTCATTGTTAGTTAATATAAATGACATGAGCTAACATGAATAATGCTTTTGAAGCATTGTCAATTCATATTAGTGTAATGTAATATTAATATTATTATATACTATTTTTGTATAACATTATTTTATTATTATATTAACATAATATTATTTACTAGACTGTCGTTTTGGAAAAGGTCATATAAATGAATACAATCCTTTTATAATTATTATTATAAGAAATTCTTATTACAATGTTCATTATTATTTATTATTCAGTAAAATAGATTTATTATATACGTATAAATATATGTGTATATACACACACACACACACACACACACACACACACACACATATATATACTTGTGTGTGAACAGGTTAAAGTATATCCAAATGGATGATCAAATTCTTGACCTATATTGAAAATTGCACTCATCACGTTACAGAAGTAAAATGGGTTATGAATGCAATTTCTGCTTAACTCAAAGCCTGTTGTGCAATAATAAAATAGTGTTTTTTTTATGGCCCCCTGCAGGCAGCGAGCTGATTAACCGCGTGGTCAGCCATCCCTCCCAACCGATTTCCATTACAGCCCATGAGAATCGTACCATCCGCTTCCTGGACAACAAGACAGGTGTGTGTGTCGAGAGCTTTTAGCAATGTTGAGGCCCATAATAACACTCACTGCATATTTTCCAGCTGTTCACTGTGGGAACTGTAAATACACTAGCAAAGCCATTTAACTCCCCTACGGTGCAGTCACAGTAGACCTTTTGAAGCAGTTAAAAAGTAACCTCCTGTATAAAAAAAACTCAATCGGAGCGATGCATTCTTGGTGTCAAAGATTAGCCTGTGGAGAAAAGACAGCTGCAATGTGAACCCAGCGGTGCACTTTATTTTCTGCCACATTAGGACTGTTTTATTGATTTATGTGGATGTGTCAGCAATTGAAATGGTCTCAAAAAATTTAACAAGATATTTCCATGTTTATGGTTCGCTTATGTTGTTTTATACATTCATGACGTGCAAGTAAGTGTTAAAATTAGTTCATATATGATTTCAAGTAACCTTGCTTAAAGGGATAGTTCACCCAAAAATCATCATTTGCTCACCTTCAAGTTAACCTGTATGAATTTCTTTCTTCTGCTGAACACAAAAGAAGATATTTTGAAGAATACGGGTAACCAAACAGTTGATGGACATTGACTTCCATAGTACGGAAAAAAAAAATTACTATGGAACTCAATGGGGACCATCAACTGTTCGGTTACCCGTATTCTTCAAAATATCTTCTTTTGTGTTCAGCAGAAGAAAGAAATTCATACAGGTTCGAGTAAATGACACTTGAGGGTGAGTAAATGACACAACTTTCATTTTGGGGTGAAAAATCCCTTTAAAAAGGATGAATTTAGAAACTCAATCTTATCCCATTGGTTGAGCCAGAACTTGGAATATGTCCCACATGACCTAATCTTTTTCTTCCTTCCTCTCGCTATGGCTTCAGGGAAAGTGATCCATTCCATGGTTGCTCACCTGGATGCTGTAACCTGTCTTACCACAGACCCTAAAGGCACTTACCTCATCTCCGGCAGTAAGTAAAAGTACACGGGCATGCAGTGTGTGACGTCAGAGAACAAAACATCAAGCCAACTGAAGCCTTGCGAACACATCCACGTCAACAGACCATTCTCACGGAAATGTGAAAGTTGCCAACAAAGTGGTGTCACTGAATCTTTATCTTGTGTTTTTTGTTTTTCTCAGGTCATGACTGCTCAGTGCGCTTGTGGATGCTGGACAATCGCACGTGTGTGCAGGAGATCACAGCACACAGGAAAAAACACGATGAGGCCATTCATGACGTGGCCTTCCACCCATCGCAACCCTTCATCGCCAGCGCCGGGGCCGACGCGCTCGCCAAGATCTTTGTTTGATTTTTTTCACTGGTAAATGCACATTTAAGCATTATATTCCCATTAAATTCACTTGTTTGTAAATCAGACAACTAGGGGTGTGCGATGAATGTCGTCTACGATAATATCATGATAACGATGTGCGATCTGATGACATCGAGTGTGTCCCTCACTTTACAAAAACACACCTAGAGAGTACACGCATACACCATGTGATGTATTACAGTAGGTTAGATTAGTGCGCTTGCGCATTTAGAAGTCCACGCATTTAGAAGTCCACGCATTTAGAAGTCCACACTTTCACTATGTGATATAGTCCTGGGGTTTTCAAACTGGGGTCCGAGGACCTCCAGAGAGAGTGTCAGGGGGTCCATGGAAAAGTCTAGAAAGAATTTCTCTATTAAAATAAATGAGTAAAGCAGTAAATTAGATCTAAACAAATAAAAATTGTGATTTAAAAAATAATAAATAGCTAATAATCGATTACATAAATTATATTTAAAAAGTCATATAATTAAAAATTTGATTAAAATTAAATAAGTAAGAAATAAATACAAATAACAATACATTACTACATTGAGTGTATAATAATGTAACTTAAAATCATTTTATATTTATAATATTTTTTTTGTGTATAAATTGAGTGTTTATAAAAGACAGATGCCTTATGAATTCTAGGATGAAGGGGTCCCTCACACAGGGATGATCTTATTTGGGGGTTTGTGGCATCTAAAAGATTGAAAATCCCTAATTAAGTCTATTAAAATGCATTTAGAACGCACCCAATATTCAAGATAAGGGGTCAAAAATACCTCTGTATGTCTTATATTTATATCATTTAATATAGTTGATCAATATCACATGATCAAATATCAGCATGATTACAAATGTGATATATTGATTTTATACAATACAATATTAAGCAACTTACATTGTAAATATTTTAATATTGCCTCTATTTTGCCATGAAAAAAGTTCCAAACAAAACCAGGACTTAAAGGTAAAAATGCCAATAATAGGTAAAAGTCAATTCAATTTATTGGAAAAGCTGATTTCACTGCTACAAACTGATCACCACAAAGAATGTGAATAATATCAAAAACTTTCGGAGTCAGATGTCCACGGCAGTCCTAAACCTGGCAAGGTACCAACACAATAAACGCACTCAGCTAAATATCCTAATTATCGTTATCGAGAAAATCCCAGAAAATATTGATATCATTTTTTGTTTTTATCTTCCGATTTATTTGACACATTTTTCACATTAACAACTTGAGTAAATCGTGATTTTTGGAGATCCAGCCACAAGTTATATTTTTTGGCATGTTATCAAGGCTAAAATCATTTGCAACATCTTGTTACTTGTCGTGTGTGTGCTTGGGAACATGTGTTCACTTGAAACCTGCTGCCATGAGCTAATTTTTGCTTTATCTCTTCTCAGGGGAGCCACCCTCACTACTGGGCCAAAAGAGTGAAACGCTGAATATCCACACACACACACACACACACACACACACACACACACACACACACACACACACACACACACTCACACACTCACACACACACACACTCACACTCACTCAAACGAGGGGAACAGTGTTCTACACTTCACTGCCTGTGTAAAAGGCACACGACCCATCATTATTTTATGCCTCACATGTTGTGATACAAACTCTACCGCTTTCAATACTAATGAGTTTGCTGCTTTGGTCCTGATTTCAGTTTTAGACGACACTACTAACAATCTGCACAGTGTGTTGCAAAGGATGTCCAATCTGTTGACGGATGGACCACGCAAACACACACCTTAACACAACACACACCCTGGATTTTAATTTCATGCTCCGTTTAGGTTGAGGATTTGAAGGCTCTCGGTAAACAAGACATTACCCAAGCCTGCGCATTTTCTCAATGTAAATTGCATTAGTGCTAATCTGTGAATTAATGTCCTCGCGTATCTGTCGCCTAGTAACGTGAGGTGATCGATGCATTTCATTCCAAAGACTGCTTTTTTTTTTGGTTTTGGTTCAGCTGCAAAGTATAACACAGCTTTACATTTAGCCTCACAGCTAAGAGCCTTAGTATTTCAGCCTTTCATAATCACCTCAACACATTTCATTCATATGACGAGTACACCTTGAACTAAAACCAAACACGTGTGTATCTGCGTGTGTGCGTTTGTGACGGTGCCAGCACAAGCCTTTTGCAATCACCGTCTTCATCCATATCCAATCAGGTGGCATTATCCGTAATAGTCAGGTGACTGTTGAGTAGTGTATTTATTGTAGTGTTCGATATCGGTCGGAAGACTTTTTGGGAACATCTGCAGTTGGATGAGTAACTCATTTCTGTATATAAGCAGGATGCGCTGTACATAGCACACTTGTTCCACAACCTTGGTGCTAAGATCTCTGAATCAGGGACCTGTTCACGACGAGGGTCGTAAAGTATCAAATCTCGGTTGACCCCTGCCATTCCTCCGAGTCATCACGTGCGGTTCTTTGGCATTTCAGAAATACAGCCAGTGTGTCGGGAATACATCTGGTGTGCCGAAGTGGCTTTTAAGGTTTTGTCAGGGTATTTTTAAGACGATAAACTCTACATCCATGCAAGAGGATTTTCGGTTGACGATTGTCTCCTGTAACAAACTACAAGTTCCAATGCTTAAGTACAGCTGTATTGTCGGTTCTTGAGTTTTCGGCCATCTGTGATCTCGACCCAAGTTCTTTTTGTTCCTGAAAAAGTGGAGAACAAAGTGAAGCTTGAAAGGGTGTTTTAAGTGACAAGTAAAAGAGTGCCCCCAGTATACGCTTGATTTACCCAAGAGGTAAACGTCCAGTGGTAAAACTTGGAGGTAGACGCTTCCAAAAAGATGGCCCTTAATCAAGGCAAGATAAGGAGGTGTTTCAGGGTGAAATAGCTCAGAGTAACACTCTCATGGCTCTTGTAATGGAAAATGTTGGCTAAGCAAGGAATCAAAATGCAACTCTGAAACTTGAGGGGGGCACCAAGGTGAGATGAAGAATCATCTGAATCTGATCTTTAGGTTCCTTAGTTGGAGGGAGCCTGGTCTTGAGCTCTGGAGATCGAAGGTCACATCATGTTTTAGCCAGTTTCCGTTTTGCAGGGTTTATTTTTGTCCTTTACTGGTTTTCCGTGGTCGTAGACGAGTGGCCAGAAGGCAATTCAGAAACGACAGAAAGACTGATGGGCCATAAAGAGCGCTTAGCATAACGGAGCCATGTCAGACCGCCTCCATCTAGAATCGCTCCATCCATCCAACCCAGAAAATGAGCTTTCCTACTCGATTATTTGTAAGTTAGAAAGTGCAGAAAACCTCTTGGAGTGATTTTATTAATGGACAAGGTTATGGCTTGTGTCCTTTGTATAATGACGAGACCACCGTTTCATTTTGGGATGTTCGCCCAGTCAATGAATGTCACATAACCACAGACTTGCGTTCTGTGGAATCTCATAATCCTTTGCTGCTTACCTCTTTTCTTAGAAACTTCGCACCGCACACTAACGGTTAGCTTTATGCTATACTACACGTGTAGAATAACACGAACAGTTCGGTTTGCTGCATCGTTTAGTTCTCTTCCAAAGACTGCCGGTTGCATGGGTGTTTAGACGAGTCCTGCTGTCTCTTTTGTACACCTTTTCCCGCACCCTGGATGCAATACGAGTCTTGAAACTACAATGACAAAACACTTTCCTTACCGAGAGAGGACGAATCTGTGTAAAAAAAATAAAATAAAAAAATGGAATGAAACCGAAAATGTTTATATGTTTGACAAGCTGCCGATGCATAATGTAAGTTTCCCATTTTCTCACATATATGCTTTTCTTTACTAGACATATTATCATTATGATTACTAGTAATGAGGTGTAAGATGACAGTAGTACCTTTTTTGCTAGGCTTAAGAATTGCTTGTGATTGTGTAAAAGCCTAAAAACTGAAAATTGTATGGAAATTTAAGAAAAAAAAAAAGTTTCAGTCCACAGCCAAGGTAAAAAGGACTTTTTGTTATGTGTTTTTTTTTTTAATAGCAATTTATCACTGTGTGATACTTTGTACATCATATTAAGCTGTATTCAACTATATCCTCTATCTACAAGGGATAAAAAAAGACCAGCCTTTTATTTATTTTTGTTTTATTATACATATTTTTGAACTGCTTTCTAGCTTGTATCAAATTACATCTTTTTAATTTTTCCTGTTGTTTTTTTTTCTTTTTCTTTCTTTTATTTTGTTTACTGTGCAGGTCTTGTGTTGTATGTCATAAAAAAAATCCAAAAACAACTAAATAAAAACATGGTTTTGTACAGAGATTTCATTTTTGTCTTGTCTGAACTGTACTGTCTGAGAAGGTGTCTTTGGGTATGTAGAAGTTTAATGAATACTGACCTGTTTTTTTTATTGATGATCAAAATATTTGGGGTCTGATATACCTTGTCTAGGAAGAGGAGAGTCAGAGTCGGGTAATTAATTTATTTCTGCGATGGTAAAGCTGAATTTTCAGCATCATTACTCCAGTTTTCAGTGTCTCGAAGTCATTCTTATATGATGATTTGTTGCTCAAGAAACATTTATTGTTATTATCAATGTTAAAAATAGTCGTGCATGTTTTTTTTTTCAGGATTCTTTTATGAATAAAAAGTTCAAAAGAACAGCATTTATCAGAAATAGAAAGCTATTATAGAAATAAATCCTTTTTTAAGATTTGTGCATTTCAATTCATAGTAAAGTTACATAAAATTTAATATTTTAATTGAATAATTGATTAAGGATTATCATTGATTACCTTATATTGTTATATAAGGATCAGTTATTCAATTAAAATATATAAGAATTATTCAATTCAGTTGGATGGAATTTTACAGTCAATACGTGTAAATCTTTAAAAAAGGCTTACATTTTTGATAGATAGATAGATAGACAGATAGACAGATAGATAGATAGATAGATAGATAGATAGATAGATAGATAGATAGATAGACAGATAGACAGATAGATAGATAGATAGATAGATAGATAGATATATAGATAGATGAAGGAAATAAAATAATTGTTTGTATTTTGTGTGTGTATATATAATGATCATTTATTGAAACTAAGCTTCAAAAGTGACTTACAGTCCAATAAAGACTTTAACACAAATAAAATGAAGTTAACATAAACAATCAGCAGAAATGCACAGTTCAAATGTAGTCTTTCCTGGAAAACGCTATCTCATCTTGCACTTTAAAAGGCTTTTATTAAATGAGAGAATTGAAAGATTAGAGAGGGCATGTTTTTTAAAGTCTTGTGCAAGGGTCTAATTGAGTAGAAAAAAGAGAACAATGTAACAATGTTTAGAACCTGAAACAACTATTTTCAACATTGTTATTGTTTAAGCTATAGCTAACACTTATTACTTTTTATATTTGATTTGTCAGAGATGAATCCAATGCTGTTTCTTAACTGTGAGCTGACAGGGAAAAAATTTAGAACTTCCACCTTTTGTAAAGTTAATCATGCTGCAGGATCACACGTGGGCTGATTATTTGGGTGCGTTTATGCTACACACAGATATTTGGTTATAATGTGGGACATGGGAAAATAGAGAGAGAAAATGAGAGACAGAAAATAGTGCAAGTTAGTGTGGGGCCCCAGGCAAAAAGAGGAGGACAAAGTTGTTCCAGGGTGGGGGAGTAAACAAGGCAAACTGTTACACAAAGAGAGAGACGTAAAAGTTGAGAGGGAGGGAAGAAGGTGTATGTGGGACTGGGAGGAGACAGAAGTGGATATGTATGATCTCATAGAGCTTCTCATTTACAACTCTCTTTCCAGCTGATTGGCCAAAAGATCTGTCAGTCACCTCACTTCCTTCTGGGCTGTGCGAGGTTCAGACAGTGGGGAGGTGGAGGCAGGGGGAAGAGGGTGTGTCCTCAGTAGTTTTCTCACTGAGGCACAGCAGACACAGCTCAGCACGACAAGAAACTGAAACACAGCCTGACTTGCAAAGCAAGCCTAACCAGGAGCTCTCTCCGGCTAATTTGCTGTACTTGGAGGCCATCTTGAGTGGACGGGCTTACTGCTACAGGCGTTTGTTTTGCTTTTTCATTTGTTACAGTTTCTTTTATGTCACCAGTGTGTTTCCTTGAAGTTTGGACGTGTCCCTCTTCAAAGTTTCTTTGGAGTCGTGAGAGAACAGGAAGCGTGAGGAGGAGGAGGAGGAGGAGATACTTAGTTTGAAAGCTAAACTTTATCTGCATTGCTCACCTGCTCCTTCTCTGGAATGAAAGCCGTGTAGAGGACCTTTCTGTGAAAGAGGGCGAGAAGAAAGAAAAGCTACTTCCTGGAAAGGAATCAGTTGTTTTTAAGCTCTAGGAGAAGTGGGACACACAGCAGGGACGGCTACTATTGATGAGTGGGTGACTGTTGGTGTGTGTGTAGGTGATTTTGCTGCCTCACACTACCCAGTCTTATCTCTCTCTTGACTGTCTTTGACTCTTCAGCATGGCCAATGTCAGTCCCTTCATGTCTCCGGGACCCATGTCCCAGGTCTTTTTCCCCCCGGGTGGCCCATCTCCACCTGGGTCAGTGGTGATGCAGCAGGGAACACCAGTCTCTGTCCATACATCTCAAAACACAGGGTTCCCTACAGTGGACATGGTGGTTGCCCCAGGTCCCGGCGGGGCATCTGGAATGCCGTCTGGGCCTCCGGCGCCAGCTGGTGTCTCCTTCATCATACAGATTGGGCTGACTAGAGAGTCTGTGCTTCTACCTCAGACTGCAGACCTGGCCTACATCAAACAAATTGCTTGTTCAATTGTGGATCAGAAGGTAAGCACCACCCAGTACGTTGTGCCGCAATATTGTATGCACTAGCACTGTTGCACAGCTCAAACGGAAGTTAAGAAGAAGTGTGTTTACCCTCAGAGTTTGTGTATTATGTTCTCCAGAGTTTGTCTTTTCTAGAGCAGTTTATATTGGGAAATTCAATGGAAATTTAGTGGTTTACCTTGGGGTCTGCTAAAACGATTTTCAGAAAACCCAGACTTCAAAAATTTATTTTTTTAAAACATTTAAATAGAGTAAGAAAGGTGTTCTTTACTGTAAAGCCACTTTTTCCTAGTCCTTCACACCGTGCATGTCAGACATATTTTGTGCGTAACACTGTCAACACCGAGATATGCAATGTATGCAGAACGTGTTGTGGTAACGTACGGCAACTCTTATCCAAGTGTCAGCAGTTCTGCAGATAAATATCCCACACTGATCTCCAAACATTGCTAATGAAGGCACTGACATGTGAACTCGTGGAAGGTTGGAAGGATTAATAAAAAGGTTGCATAGTCAAAACCTTCAAGTAAATTGTCATCTTGGGTTGGGCTCAGTCAACGCCTTGATGTATAAGTCAGATGCACTTAATGTCTAGTCCAGTACAGAAACCATTTCTGCACTAATGGGACAAGAAACAGGCCAGCCAATTCATGACTGCCCTTACCTCAAATCTGCATTAGGACCTAACAACAGATTTTATCAGCCAATCAGACTGTGAGATGATTCAATAAACAGATTTCCATGCTCTGGGCAGTGGCCCGGGTCAGCTTAAAAGGTTCATTTGGAAGAGATTTTTCCAGGAAGCAGCTGTAGAATAGCACTATACTAGTAATTATGATTTGCTCAAAGCCACAGAGAGCTTTGCAATCACTAGTCTAAATCTCAGGCTTAAATGTTATCCATGTGAAGGTGAATGTCTTTCCTAAAATAATCCTAGAAAGGTAACTTGTTGCAAAGTTGCCTTGGAAGGGAACCTTACAGGTGTCATGTTCTAGCCCTCAAAATTTTATTGGGAAACACTGACCATGACTATGCTTTTCAATTTAACTCACAAATCAGATGACTACAACAAGTCCTCTGTTGTGTCCTTTGGATTGGGAGATTTGTGAGCTTTTTGGCTCCCTTCCTCATCTCCCCTTGGCTTCAGGCAGAGTGAGTCACAGTGTTCCCTCTCTGTTTATTCAAATGGCTCCCTCTGTTCCATAGGCACTTTTTTTCCATTCACTTGGAGGGTAATGTGGCAGCATCACTCCATTCCTCCCCCTAGGCTCAATTTATCCTCTTCTAGGACAAGTTTTCCTTTCCCTCAATCTCTAAAGAACTGCAAAATTGTTCTGCCATCTATGTAATACATAATTAAAGCATCTGTAACAGTCAAGGACAATCTCCAATGATCGGGGTGTCCCTTTTGTTCCTTGCCCAACCTATTTTCCCTGCTGGTCCAACACGTAAGCAATCCATTGTCTATGGGATAAAGAGGAGGAAATGAAGCCTGTTTCCTCACAAAGTAGGAGGCCATAGTGTGTCCTCCGCCTCTGAACCACTCCCTTGGGCTTCCTCCAGGAGTTTGTTTTCTCACTGCAGGTTCCCAGACAATGCAGCTACTTCCATCTCTGCACATCTCCATGTAACACACCTTCCCTTCACCTATAGCTGTTTTTGACATTCTTTTGAGTTTGAGCAACAACTTTTTAAAAAGGAAAAAAAAAAGAAAGTAAAGAAAGTGTTAAGAGTTTTTTATGTGGTAGGCAACACATAGGCGTCTAAATAATCATGCTGTACACAGCCTGAACATGAAACAAACTGATTTGTGTTAAGTCATGCATGTCATCTTCCCCTAGAGAGGAATGTGTGTGGCTTTATCTGGATCTCTATAGGAGTGCATTCTTTGCCCGGATCACATCATCAATCTCCTTTTCACCCACCACTGCCCTCATAGGCTTGGGGTGTTAATAGTTGAAAAAGAGCAGATTTGTGGTTTCATTTAATTTCAACAGCAAATTGGCAAGTAATGCATGTCCTCTTTAATATAATGTATAATTTTAATCACAGCATGCAGCAAGCATGTGAGTCAGTTTATACTAAACAGAAGTTAAACAGTACAAAAATTAAATTCTTGAACTGTGTACCAAGATACACCAAGATGCACTGTACTGTGACCCGTGTTGAACCAAGGTTATGGCCTAATTCCATCACACTGTAGATCCATTCTAGACCTACAGGTTAATGAGGTTGAATATCAGAGGGTGTTTCCCCTCTCCTGAGGGAAGAGGACTTTTAAGAACACTCATGTGGAAATATCAGCAGCTGGTTTAAAATCACTACTCGTTTGTTTTCTTACAAATGTGGCCACTGAAAAGCACACAGTGTCTGGTGTCAGGGGAGTCACAGGTAATTCTGCACCGTGCAACTCCCATGTACTATAGTCCTCTCACTCCTGCTCATTTGCATGGCTGCAGAGAGTGTTTGCATGGAAGGACCGTATTTCCTGGTTAAGTTACCGCTTTGCACTGGCCACCATTTGACTATACAAAACACACATTTGGTCATGTGCTTATCGATAGGAAATGAATGACAAAAGTGAAAAGACAAGAGAGACAATCTTCTGCTTTTTGTTTTGTTAGGGATATTTTCTTATGAGTTGAGCTAAGTTTTGCATTTTGAAGATTTAGATAAGAGTTGCTGGTCCTTAGATAAGAAGAAATCTGCTCAATTTCTTTGATTTGATGTAGTGTGGACTGTGTTTGATCTGCACAGACTGATTTGAATAATAATAATTGATATATAGTTATGCATTTTATTTTAACAATGTACGTCCATAGATAGTACACAGCAACTGAAAAAAGTACCTTCATTAAAAAACTAAACAAAATTACAAGATTAGTTTATATGAAATAGGTGTTTCATGCGTGAGATAGGCCTACTTCCTCACTTTCTCCAAACAAAAACACATTTCCAAGTGTAAAATAAAATAAATAAAATTAAATATAATAAAATAAAATATGGTGGGGTGTGGCAAATGTATGGCAATTCACTGGCCCCAACTATAAGATTAGTTAATGTGAAAAAGACATTCAAGCCTGAGATACTTCACTGTCAGCACCAAACAAAAAAACATTTCCAGGTGTCAAAAATAATGAGTTTCTCAGTGATACTGTACAGCGCCATCGGCAGATCACTTCTCTCAGACAGGATTTTCTGGCATACACATTTACACTTCCTTTGGTGTTTTCTCCATCATAGGCTATAAAATCTAATATCTTTATCCCTTGTTTGTTCTATGATTTATATGCTGTCTAACTTTGGACTGTGGAATATTATTATGGAGCATACTGCAAACTTTGAAAGAAGAGCCTATTCTTTTAGGCCACACCAAAATTGTCATATTTTGATGTAAGTATCATTGTGTATACCAATGGATATGGCACTCATTCAGTACAATGGTGTATGTCAAAGTTCCGTAAAATCAGCATATGATACTGTCGTTGTACAGTGATACAGCCACAGTTAGTTTTTGAAAGAATAATGACAATAGTTTCATAATGCATAATGCATGAACTATGTGACATTAGCTTTCATTAGTCAGTTCGAAAAGGGAAAACAAACAAGTTAGGAACAAAAGCAAACTTTTGTTTTTGTATAGCTGGGATTTGGAGGTTGGAGGTGTGTCCAGATTACTCTTTCAGTATGTTGGGTGCTCAATTATGAGGTCACAGATGGTTTCTGTTACCCAGGGCATGGCTCAGGCTCACCAACTCCACCATAGTTTCCACCAAAATAGTTAACAGTGATTGTTCCTAAAAGTGTTCTAACTTGTTTTTTTTACTAGAGCGGTTCTAGAAGAACTGTGCAAAAGTAGCCATTAGGGTGTTGTGGTAGTTGCCAGGGTGTTGCTAGATTGTTAGGCTGTTCTTTATTTCTTATTTTATTTACTATAGATGTCATATCATGTATAATGTTTAAAAGCCATAATGTGCAAGAGTTTCCTACAGAGCTGCAAAAATGACCAATGAAAAATGACATCAGCATAATTTTTGGTCCCTGTTTTTTTTTATTTATTTATCTCTATTCATTCTAAATAAGAATATTTATATTCAGATAACATGATGTTCACTCAGTTTAGCACACAGACACAAGGTGTAAGGCCTTATTTTCACAGTTGGCACACCTTTTGGTTTTGAAATGTGTTGTATAATGCCATGCTGTTAGTAAATCAGTATGTAATTAATCCCATTAGGATTATTTTCTTTTCAGACCAACCATGGTTTTTATTTGGGTTCTTCGGAAGAATGGAGATTTTGTATTGTAATTCAAATCAAAGCAGCTTAACTTCGTCATGAAAAAAAAAAGCATAAACGAGTGGAACGAGGAGTCAGACTCGCATGTGCTTGGATCAACAGTAATGTAGGATGGTGTGAACATTTGGCGTGGGTGGAGTGTGCAATTTGCGATTTTGGAGAAGGTGGAGCAGTGTGTTTGTGTGTGCATGCATGAGTGTAAGAACAGAGGTTTTGTGTATAGTGTTTCCAAGCTGGTAGAAAGTTAAATGGGTGGGTTACCACAGTGGGTAAACACATGATCTCAGGGTGAGGAGAGAAGTCTGGTTCCAGTCACACTGGCAGACGAGTATTTATGTGTGTTTTCAAATGCTAAGCTCCCTGTTACTGTCTTGATACAAAAAAAATACAGTTATATTACCATGTTTTTATGGACATGTGCCATGGCATAATATGGTAAATATTCAGTAACATTGTAACTACATCCCTTGTGAAAAAGTTTACTTTAAGAAAAAATATAATTTATTAAGTGTGAAATGAATGTTAACAGCAATTCAATGGAAATGTAAATTATATTAAATTAAATTAGCTGAATTTTAGAGTGATTGTTTTGGCGTACTTAGTTAGGACTATATATATGTTTATGCCATTTAATAATTGTATTATCTGAAATATGGTTAACATGTATTGCCGTAAAGTATTTATGATAAACTAAATATATGTTAATTTAATTTCACTTGAAACCTATAGGCTATTGTGTATTTAAATATATTTGTAATTACATATTTGTAATGATGAAGTTTAAATTTAGTATATAGGTAGGCTATATTATATAAATATTTTATAATATTTTTTTATTTATTTTTGTTAAAAATGATCAAAATTCTGTAAAAAAGTATAGGCTACATAACCAGCAAGTGTTCTAAACTATCCCCTTACCGTAGCCCGATTCACAACAGTAAACTTGTAATAATGTGTTATAATTTGAGTGGTATGGTGGATTCCCGCGGTAATTTCGAGCATGTCTTTGCAGCATTAAGTCACTGCATACATGCAGAAGGAGTCTGGCAAGAAGTAGTATCCCATGTGAGGAGCAGATAGCATGTTCCTCACAGTAGCTGGAATGGGTAAATTTATTATTTAGATGGTGGATTGTAATCTAGAAAGATCCAAAAGACAATCATTAGTGACAACAGGAGATTCACCTGTAGTCAAAAGCAAAGGATTAGACTCTACAGAAATTAAAATCTACAGGTAATGCTAATAAATAGTAAATGCATGTAGTCACGCAATGCTGATGTTGTTAACATTAACAATTTGACAACAAAGTGTAACTATAAAAATAATTTGCACGGTTTGATGTGACATGAGCTAATCGATCATTAGATTTAATCACTGTTGGTAGCACAATTTATTGTTACATTTAATTATGCTTTTTTTTACTCAGTCATAAGCTCACTGAGTAAGAAAACCGAGAAAATGTTCTGTCATCCTTGCAGGACTGTGATATGAAGTGTGTAACAATATTTTAGCAACTGTGTAAAAAGTGAGTAGCACATAACTGGCACAATAGCAATAGCCTAAACATACATATCTATTGGTACAATATGCGTCACATGACTAAACATGAGTCATCATTTTTAAATAACTTACCTCCGTCATCTTCACAGTCCACACTACGACGCGAAGACGGCGTTTTCAAAGTTATCCGCTTTGGAGAGCATTTTCAAAAAGCTACGTTTTCGTTGACTTAAAACGTCTCATTGTGGATGGAAGGCCGAAACGAAGAGAAAAATATGCGTTTTCAAACGAAAACGTAGCTATTAGTGTGGACATGGCCTTAGATGTGTTTCATGTCATCGCTCTCAACGAGATGAATCTACAGCACTGGTACAAGTCAGAGCTTTGTAAGTTGTTTACGTTCATTATTATTCTATGTTATGTGCTTTGAGATATGAGATAAATTTAACAGCCTGTGCTGTGTGCTCGCATGTGTTTTGGAGTTGGCGTGTCTTTGGAAGCGATTTAAGCTAACCCTGGCTGTACCCCAACTTAAACAGGTATAAGTGTACTTCTTTAAAGCACTTCTTTAATATTATTAAAACATTTATTTAAAATGTAGTGTAAACATTTACTAAAATGAATCAAAAACAGTCATGAAAGTGCTCTTTATATAATGTTACACTTTAATTGCATTTTATTTTCTGTGCAGATTTTAACAATATAGGCTTAGTAAAATAAAATAAAATAAAAAAAAGACTAAAAAAAAAGACTTTTAGTGCACTGCAAGTGCACATTCGATAAAATTGAGTACACTCAAAGTATCTAAAGTTCCATGATAGTATTAGCATCATATGCCATCACACAATGATACAGGTCACACAGGTTTGGGAATCAAAACCTACAGTACAGATTTTTTGCTACTTACGTACTGATTCTTTTCAATGAATTTGTCAAAAAAGACTTAAGAATCAGTCATAACACCTTCAAAACTACTTAAATAATCTTATGAATTTATATTTTAAAAAAGCTTTTCAATTCCCATCCCTACTTCCATCTCCATTAATTTCAGTTTTTTTCTGTTCAAAGTAATAAAGTCCTTACTATTGCTCTGGGGATCAATGTGGCATTCCTATTGGCTTACCTGCCTCATCACCCTGACGCCTGGGCCACAAAAGACCATTTCAGCACGCTGGAGCACATACTCATTTAGTCCCCTCGCCAAGTCCCCTCCGCCCCCTTCTCTCCTCCGCTTGCCAGCCATGCCTCTCGTGTTACTGTTCGCTTGAATAAAAAAGGGCTGCTTTGTTTTCCGAGCCCTTCCTTCAGCCCCGGGCAGCGCACAGAAAGTGAGTTTGTGGGCTTAATGAAATCACTGTGTGTGTGTGTGTGTGTCTGCAGCATGTGTGATTTTTGCATCTAAACCAACATGTTGAGTTCAGTGGGTAGACGGCTCCAGTCCCACTTTCAGACTCTGTTTTTGTTGTCACTGTGCATTTGAAGATTTTGAAAGTGGTTAAAAATCACTTTGGCAGTGTTATATAGAGCAAACTTGACAAATATTCAAGCTCTGTTGGTAGTATTTGCTATGCTATCAATTACGACAGAACGCTTTGACTCATCCCTCAGTAAATAAAACTTGTTTACAGTAATACATAACCAAAATGTGATATAGTTTAGCTGTAGTGTTCTGAATGTTATTGACTCATCTAATCTAGATGCACTTCTGGTTATGCATTCCCAGCATATTTTTTTTGTGAGTGGAATGTGTTCCATGGAAAAGTGCTGCTAGATAAATCATGTAGTTATGTCCCTTCTTGACATCTTTTTGTTCACATTTTACTGGGGTTTAATAGTCATGAGATGAATTTTGACATAACTGCATGGACAGTGTTGGTAAGTGACTCTATCAAGCTATATTTAGCTTGTAAACTATGTGTTTAAATGTATTTAACAGTTTTTTCCAGTATATAATTGTCCCTTAGACTAAACGCTTTATGTGTCAACACACTTTTTGTTGTTTTTTACAAACCGAGACAAGTAAGAATAATGTCTGTGGGGATTGACGGCATGCCACACACTGTAACGGATTTTTGTAATTTGAACAGTATTTTACTGTAATATGTACAGTATAATACTGTAAAATGTACCAACAGTATAATACTGTTAATAGCAAAGGATTATGGGAAAATATATGTTTACTACTGTAATTATTCTCTACTGTAAATCGATTTACAGTAGCGACAATGCCCGAAAAACTGACCAATGACAATGAAGACTTCAAGTTTTTTTTTTTTTTCGGTTGGTGGGGGCTACTGAGGAAAGACTCAACAAAAAGGTTAGTATTATTTCTGTCATTATTTTATGTAAAACTGAGATATTTTCAAATGCATTCACTTATTAACAACAACCTAACATGAACCAGTGCTGCAAATTGAGTGAGTTAAGCAAATTCCTGTCAAGAGCCTTTTTTTCTGCCTGTTTGTCAAGGCGGATGGTTACGTGACTGCCGTCATCCTTGTGATTTACTTCAACAGGGTGAATAAAGTTTACATTGACTAATAGTTTGTGAAACGGGGAAAAAAAGCTATTTTAATGTTCCTATACCTCTTTAATGTAAATTAGCTAAGCAGGAGGACTTTACGTGAACAGCAAACTATCTTAAAATACCGAAAGAAAAGTGAGGCAACACTAAAGACAGAGGTTGTAATAACAGTATTTTGAAGTGAATCTTTTGTTTTTGTTTTAAGTTTGCTGTTAAATCCGCAATATGGAAGGTCGGAGGTGTCTAGGAGCTATTTTCTGGCGGTTACCATCATCTGAGGAAACTGGTAAGCAGAAGCTGGTGATTATATGACTCTTATATTCAAACGATAACCTTATCGTTAACAGACGGTTTTTAAAAAGCAAGTCAAGATGGTTGCGCAGTTTGTGTGCAAACTAGAGGTCTACACGGGTCCAAAAATTTATATCCGAACCCGAAGAGACCCGTAATGTGCTACACAGAACTGACCCGGACCGTCTATTATTTCAAAAGCTGGACCCGGACTCGCGCAGATCCGAGAAACGCCTAAGTTAAAACTTAATAACTTTGACTGTTTGTCCTTTTCAACTAATAACGATTGCTCGTATGGTGCCATGGCCGCTGACGTTAACATTATTTATTTGCTATAATCTCTGTGAGCGAGTCCGACCACCAACACTTTAAGATTAAACAAGACGGTTCATTCATATTATATTTAAAGTCATTAAAGTCACTGGAAGCTCGTGTTGCCATAGAAACATGCCACGCGCCGAGACTGCACTTGTGCGTTAGCTGGAGCAACCTGAAATATGAGCCTTTACACAAATTGAGTGTTAAGAAAACATTTATGTGACAGTTCACCTGAGATTTTGTTGCTGATTTGAAATATATTTGTATATATTTACATTATTACCGTGCGCTTGCATTAAATCTGCCCACTTTCTAAATTGCTGAGAGAGAGAGAGAGAGAGAGAGAGAGAGAGAGAGAGAGAGAGCTCATGTTTTTTCTTCTAAACCTTATTTCCGGCTTCTTATCCTAATTTTACAATTTACAAGTTACACAAAACACACAATCCATGCTGACTGACTCTGATCACCGTCAGGTGTTCTCTTGGTGTAAAGTGTATTGATTGACCCTTTAAAAGGTATTTCAATAAGTAAAAGGACTGAATGAGCTTATAACCATCATGAATGAAATCAAGTAATATTTCGCAGAAAGAGCAGTTCAATCAATAAGTGGAGGCTTTAAGTCACTTTTTGGTAAGTGTATAACTATGTTACTGGTCTAACTTGCCATTTAAAGGCATTTCAATAGGTAAAATGAGTGGATAAGATATAATCTGCCAAATATAATAACCATGATTGAAATCACGTCATTTACCACGCACAAAATGTTATGTCTATTTGCAGGTTATGGCCATTTGTTCCTGATAAAAGGAGCTAGACTTGAAACGGGGCGATAGCTTTAACACGCTGCGCACGCTCCTTTGGCGCGATGGCTTTGGTTCATTCAAGCCAACAAATTTCCGAAAAAGCCCATTCAACTTAAGCATGCGCTTCAGTGTCTTTCACTTAATAACATAACCATGTCTTAATGCCAGAGACTGCACTATATATGCCATTCCTTATTCAAAGTAAAATGATGTTTCATCAGTCATCTCCATCTCCGACTGCTGTTACAGTAGGCTATACTGACCGGTGTGGTTCCCTAAACATAACTTGTGGCCACGAGAAATAGATGTCTTTCTCTCAAAATATGAAGTCGAGGCCACGGCATAATGATGTTGTTAACTCAACAAAATGATCTTGTGACCACGATTAATTATCGCATTCCAACGACTGAAAGGGATAGGTCACCCAAAAATTAAAATTTGATGTTTATCTGTTTACCCCAGTGCATCCAACATGAAGGTGTCTTTACTTCTTCAGAAGAACACAAATGAAGATTTTTAACTCCAACCGTTGCTGCATAATGCATATGAATGGGTAACAATTCTATGAGATAAAAAAACATGCTTAAAGGATTAATTCACTTTAAATATCCGCGCTCTGGCTCGTATATCCAGTGCGTGTATTATTGACCTTACGGAAGTGAAGCGCGTTCCAGGCTGTTGGATATAGCGTTGTATTTGAGGTAAAAATGATATAAATACGGCTTGATTTCTCACTCAAACTGACCGTTTTTGTGTCTTAAGATATCAATGTGTTGTCATGAGCCACAGGGCTCTTTGTACATGTTGTTTAAGCATGTTTTTTTTTTTTTTGCTCTCATAGAATTGTTACCCATCCACATGATTATATGACTGGCCCACAGCAATGGTTGGAGTTAAAAATCTTCATTTGTATTCTACTGAAGAAGTAAAGACACCTACATGTTGGGTGTACTGGGTGTTAGCAAATAAACATAAAATTTTCATTTTTGGGTGAACTGTCCCTTTAATATGACTTTCCCACGAATTAATATCTTGTGGCAACAACATATCACGTTCCCACGAGTTTATATGTTGTGGCCACAACAAAACTAAGTGAACCGAACATGTCCTCCCGGTCACCATACTGAATCACATAAGTGTTTCCTGATAAATTATCTTCATTTACAAACCACTGTTCATTTTAACAGAAAATCAAGCTTAGGCTACTGGATGTTTGAGTTGGCATGGCAGAATGCAAGCAAAGAGCTGTCCCTTTATAATCACTAAAAATGTGTCCTCGTTTTAATTGCAATCTCACAAAGTTCCATTATAATCTGTCTACAATGTACAATTAATTATTTATTTATATAGCACATATTGCTTTTATTAACATCAAAGTGCATAGAGCACCATGTTATGACTGTTTGGAAAGCAGTGGTTTGATAAATGTGTTTTTCTTGTGCTTTCAGGTTCATTCTGAGAATAAAACCTTGATGGCACCAAATGCCAATCAAAATCACAGATCAGCCGGACATCTGGAAAAAGTATGAAGGTATTTTTGGTGCAAAACAACTGAACACGTGCAGTGGAATTTGTAGTTGTAGAGCATATCCACACGTGTATCAATAAATTTGAAGTCACAGCGAAAAATCTTTTAGGAGTTGTAAACTTGTAGATTTCTACAAACACAACACAACAGTTACACCTTTGCACATTCTTCACTGCGGGTGCACAAATCCTATTCTACGAATCACACATCAAGAAACTCATACACACACATTTTTGCTCCAGTTGCTGCAGTGTATATGGTGCAAAACGCATTCACACACCCGTATCAAAAATGTGAAGTCACGGACAGATTTTGCACATCCGCAAATTAATACATGAATCCATGCAATGAGAGTTGCACACTTGTAGAATATTTGATCACAAATACATTACTTTTCTTGGATATTTTCCCAACACAATCACAAGTCCAATTTCTACAAGTGCTTGAATCTGCTGCTAAGAGTCTCAAACGCAGTTTTTCCGCCTTCACGTGACAGGTTCCGCGCGCTCTCACTTTTGCACCAAATACTATGCGAAATGTGGAGCAAAAGTGATTTGTGCATCTGTGAGGCAGCGGCAGGCCCTGTGACTTCAAATTTATTGATACACATGTGTGGATATGCTCTACAACTACAAATTCCACTGCACACGTGTTCAGTTGTTTTGCACCAAAAATACCTTCATAAAAAAGGGTCAAGAGAAAAATCGCCAGCCTAAATCCCCTTGTGGCATCTTTCATCAGAGAGCTTGTTGACTTGATTGGCACAATTATTGAAGGCTTGTTCTGCTTTTCAGCATGTTTACATTTTTAGCCATGTTAAATACACAGGATGAATTCAAACTTTTTAAAGTAAATGTTAAACAATTAAAAAGCATATTTTAATGACAACTTTTTGGGGGTAAAACATTTTACAGTGCTGTAGTGGTTTTTCATTATTTAAATATCAGTTACACCTGTTGTTAATTTCATTAATTGGTTTGTCTTTTTAAACTCTGTGTTTGATTTGGTTGTTTTGTTCCTTTGTTTTCTGAGTATTTTGAGTTCTGTGTTAAATAAAACTGACTGCTGTGATTAGATCCGTTTCATCTACTTTATTGCAACCTTACCTGTGACATGTAAATTAAATTAATTTTGTTAAAGTAAATTAAGCTAAACTCAAATCGTAAAAATATATAATTCTGTAATAGAAAATCAATTCTAATACTGTAAATAAAAATACAGTACTTGTACTGTAAATGAAAATACAGTACTCATACTGTAAATAACAACACAGTATACAGTTTTATTACTGTAAATGAAAATATGGTACTTGTACTGTAAATAAAAATACAGTACTCATACGGTAAATAAAACCAGTATTCCTTATTATTACCGTAAATTAAATTACAGTAATTATACTGTAAACACTTTTACAGTAACTTACTGGCATCCAGCTGCCAGTAAGTTACTGTAAAATTTACAGCAACCTTTTACAGTGCAGATGCTATCAATAAATATAATTTTGGGACTTTAGCTTATTCACCGTATCCCCCAGAGTTAGATAAGTCCATACATACCATTCTCATCTCTGTGGGTGTCATAACTCTGTCTGATGCATCCACCGCTAGCCTAGCTTAGGACAAAGACTGGAGGTAAACGGCTTCAGCTAATCTACTGCTCAATAAGTCACAAAATAACGCCAACATTTCCCTATTTACATTTTGTGATGTGTATAGTTACATCGTGTAATACCAACGGAAAATGAAAAGTTGCGATTTTCCAGACCGATATGACTAGGAACTACAGGTCCTTCTAAAAAAATTAGCATATTGTGATAAAAGTTCATTATTTTCCATAATGTAATGATACAAATTAAACTTTCATATATTTTAGATTCATTGCACACCAACTGAAATATTTCAGGTCTTTTATTGTTTTAATACTGATGATTTTGGCATACAGCTCATGAAATCCCAAAACTCCTATCTCAAAAAATTAGCATATCATGAAAAGGTTCTTTAAACGAGCTATTAACCTAATCATCTGAATCATTTAATTAACTCTAAACACCAGCAAAAGATTCCTGAGGCTTTTAAAAACTCCCAGCCTGAAAAATTTGGGGTTTTCATGAGCTGTATCCCAAAATCATCAGTATTAAAACAATAAAAGCCCTGAAATATTTCAGTTGGTGTGCAATGAATCTAAAATAAATGAAAGTTTAATTTTTTATCATTACATTATGGAAAATAATTAACTTTTATCACAATATGCTAATTATTTTAGAAGGACCTGTAGACTCTCATTCCTGCGTAATAATCCAGGAACTTTGTTGCCGTACCATGGGTGCAGTGGCGCAATGATATTACGCAGCGCCTGAAAATAGACTAACTTCCATCAACATAACCAACATGACAACCTGCTTGCACAGAGAGCGTGCCTGGGACTATTTTCAGGCGCTGCGTAATATCATTGCGCCACAGCACCCATGGTATGGCAGCAAAGTTCTTGGATTATTATGCAGGAATGAGACTTATAATGTTATACTGATCTGTGTATATTTCTTCATGTAAACCTAGATGGACTCGTTGCTGTTGTGAGACTTCTTATGCATGCAAAAATTTCACTGGATTATTTCAATTAATGGCGAAAGGAATGTTTGGAAGTGTAAACTGATATTTCCTACTGATACACTATAGCAAAATATATAAATAACTGGCTTAAAACCCTTTTTTTGGGTGTGAAAATACTAACGTGCCTAAGAATTTTGCACAGTCATGTAAATATGATACTATATCAATTACTTATAATGTTGCAGCAGCAGTTTGACAGTACTTAGTATGAAAGTATCATTGGTATTTGCACCAGTCCTGCAGGCTGTCATGCTCTACGTAATGGCCCTAGCCATGTGTGGAATGTAAATTTGGCCTTTACACCCTTTCCATTACACAGATGGAGTTCACCTTTGTTATTATATCTGTGCTATCTACTCGTGACTCAAGGGAAAATCGTCTTAAACCACATATACACTGATTGCAAGGGACTGACGCAAGAACATTAAACAGAAACGGTACACATGGTACCTCCAAAAACGTTCCTTCCTTGCTCTCTTGGACTTGTGAGAACACAAACAGGAAGTAAGGCTCTTAATCCTGATATGCTTTAGTTGAGTTTATGAGAAAATCCCATGAAGATCCAATGAAATGGTCTGACAAACACAATTTTGTTTTTCTGTTGTAGCGTATTTCCTGTTAAAACAGAAAGGAACAGGAACTTATCGAAGAGCTCTTTCTGTTTTTAATAGCTTTTAGTTTACAGTCATCATTTGCTACATGCTATTGCTGGTTCATTGCAGATGACATTTGAAGGAATTCATACTTTTTTATTCTAGAAAGCATTGATTTTTATATATGTATATATGTATTATGCAAGTCATACATATTTTTGCTTGGTTTTCAGGAAGAGAGAGAAAAATACATTTTAATAATTGTGTGTAACTTCCAAAAATGAATTTTGTAATCTTTTGAGTGCACTAGCATTAGCTTTCTAAAGATAAATAGCTTCATAGCCTAAAATTGAACCAAAACATAGATTTTACAGGGTCTTTGATTGCTTGTACTTTTAGGACACTTGAAAAAAGAGTATAAGTGTAATATTGCTTACCAGACGCTAAATGCACTTAAATGGCTCACAGCCTGTCAGTATTTACATTGACTTGCTAAAAAGTTAATCCTTTCTACCCTTAAAAAAAGAAGTACACTTATATACTTAAAGGCACAGTTCACCCAAAAATGAAAATTCTGTCATAATTTACTCACTCTCAATTGGTCCAAACCTGTTTGAATTATTTTTTTTCTGCTGAACACAAAATAAGATATTTTGAAGAATGTCGGTAACCAAAGAGTTATTGGGCACCATTGACTTCCATAGTTTTTTTTTTCATAGTATGGAAGTCAATGGGGGCCATCACCTGTTAAAATTATTATCAAATTTATATGTGTTTTAGTATGTTAAATGTGTATTTATTTTAAGCATTACAAAAGATTATTTAAAAAGTGTAAAGTAAAAAAATTGACATTATGACAAAAGGCACTTTTTTCAAATGTACTTAAGAATCATAGTACACTTAAGTACTGCAAGTACAAATTTTAAATATATATATATATATATATATATATATATATATATATATATATATATATATATATATAATATATATAAAGTTAAGTGCAGATTCAATACAATTAAGCACACTTCTTTTTCACAAGGCTAGTCTCTTTAACTGGTCAGCTACTTTGCTAACTGTTCAGATTTGCATTGCAAAGAACTCTTTAGTTGCTGTTGAGGACTACCTACTGCACAAGTGGACTATAGGGTGGAGGAACAGAAGAAAAGAGTAAAACTCCATAGAAAAGAATCTTTTATGCTATTGGGCGCCAACTGACCTCAGTTGTATTTGTTGTGAATCAGCTACTGACATCACCCGTTTATTTCGTCATCTCTTGCGGCGGGGAATTCTCATTCATTCCTGTCTCTCAGGTTGTTGAACCATGTAGAAAAAAAAACAAAAACCTGGGCATTTCTGATATGTTTCTCAGCTTGGAGGTACTATGACATCACGCAACCCAAAAATAACCTGACTCGCGAAAAGCATTTGTTCCATCCCGCACAAACACAAAGGCTGGTGAAATTCCCTCACTGAGCCAAGCTGTTGTTGGCCTCTTATGAGTGTAGCCCGTTGACGTCTTTACACAACAATTGCCATGGCACCATTTCATTTAACTTAAATATCTGCCAAAATCCGTGGGAAGTTTTTGTTTTAGCCATTTAGCTAGTAACAGAAGACTATTTCGAAGGTGATGACGGTGAATGGCTTAAGAAGTTGCAGCCAATGGTGTTGTCTCAAACATTGTATTATGTTATTCGTATTATGTGATGAGCCTTTTGACTATGTCTCTTCCGAGTGCTGTTTGCAACATTTTAAAAACATTTGCATGCCTGCTGTCCAAATCCTAGTACAAACATTAAGCAGTCACATTCCACTTTCTATCCTTCATTCAAATTTATATGGTCACAATGGAACAAATGCTTGGTTATCTTGTGAAACGGTAAGTGTATAAGCTGTACTGATTGGAAACAAAACATGCATGTTGCAAACAATCAGCCATTGTTCCTAATATTCAATCTGGTCTGCTACTTTACAGTAATCTCCTTTTGCTTCATACCAACCCGTGGGAAAAGAAGTGCATTTTAGCATACTTTAAAAAGTGCTTTATTACGAAAATAATATATTACTGCGAACTGAATACCATGTTGTTTTAAACACTATATTGTAATGTAAATTGCAATTAATTGAAAATGTATTATAGTTTAAATTCATAGTATTATGGTATAAGTGTACTGTTGAATGTACTGACAAGCATTTATTGTAAACTAATAATTATATAATAATTTCCTTTGAAATGTCTATGTTATGTATTTAAATGTATTTGTAATTACGCATTTGTAATGGTGTTGCAATTTAAAAGTTTTTAACTTTAAATCTTCCATATACTGAATAGTACAGAAACTTGTTTCTGCCACACAATAAAACAATTTAAAAATAATAATGATTGTGACTTATTATCTTGCAATTCTAATTTATATAGTCCAATTCTGATGAAAAAAATATTGAATTAATACACAAGATTTGTGGGCCAGATTTCTTAAACGAATTACTATTATTAGTATGAGCGTGCTAAAAGTGCACTTTGTAAGTTAAGTGCAATTAAAAGCTTTGTTTGTTAAGTGCGTGAAGAAACAATCATGAAACTGCACTTTCTTAGAGGCTATTTATTTCAATAATATTGTCTGCAAGTCTTTTTAAATACTTTTAATATTTGAAGTGGACATTTAATATTTTTTCCACGGGTACTTTTAAGAGTAGAACCTTCTTTCATCCTCACAGATTTTATTTAGAATTGACTATGGATTGATAAGCAAAATATTTTTTTTTTTACTAAACCATGATACCTTAGCAATGGTGGCTGACTGCCGTTTTCTTATATACACTCACCTAAAGGATTATTAGGAACACCATACTAATATTGTGTTTGACCCCCTTTCGCCTTCAGAACTGCCTTAATTCTATGTGGCATTGATTCAACAAGGTGCTGAAAGCATTCTCTAGAAATGTTGGCCCATATTGATAGGATAGCATCTTGCAGTTGATGGAGATTTGCGGGATGCACATCCAGGGCAAGAAGCTCCCGTTCCACCACATCCCAAAGATACTCTATTTGGTTGAGATCTGGTGACTGTGGGGGCAATTTTAGTACAGTGAACTCATTGTCATGTTCAAGAAACCAATTTGAAATGATTCGAGCTTTGTGACATGGTGCATTATCCTGCTGGAAGTAGCCATCAGAGGATGGGTACATGGTGGTCATAAAGGGATGGACATGGTCAGAAACAATGCTCACGATGCGCAATTGGCACTAAGGGGCCAAAAGTGTGCCAAGAAAACATCCCCACACCATTACACCACCACCACCAGCCTGCACAGTGGTAACAAGGCATGATGGATCCATGTTCTCATTCTGTTTATTCCAAATTCTGACTCTACCATCTGAATGTCTCAACAGAAATCGAGACTCATCAGACCAGGCAACATTTTTCCAGTCTTCAACTGTCCAATTTTGGTGAGCTTGTGCAAATTGTAGCCTCTTGTTCCTATTTGTAGTGGAGAAGAGTGGTACCCGGTGGGGTCTTCTGCAGTTGTAGCCCATCCGCCTCAAGGTTGTGCGTGTTGTGTTTTCACAAATGCTTTGCTGCATACCTCGGTTGTAACAAGTGGTTATTTCAGTCAAAGTTGCTCTTCTATCAGCTTGAATCAGTCGGCCCATTCTCCTCTGACCTCTAGCATCAACAAGACATTTTCGCCCACAGGACTGCCGCATACTGGATGTTTTTTCCCTTTTCACACCTTTCTTTGTAAACCCTAGAAATGGTTGTACGTGAAAATCACAGTAACTGAGCAGATTGTGAAATACTCAGACCGGCCCGTCTGGCACCAACAACCATGCAACGCTCAAAATTGCTTAAATCACCTTTCTTTCCCATTCTGACATTCAGTTTGGAGTTCAGGAGATTGTCTTGACCAGGACCACAACCCTAAAGGCATTGAAGCAACTGCCATGTTATTGGTCGATTAGATAATTGCATTAATGATAAATTGAACAGGTGTTCTTAATAATCCTTTAGGTGAGTGTATGCTTTTACTGTAATATAAGTCTATGGAGGACATAATGCTTGGATCGTTGAAAAAATTGTTGCAAAAAGCTTTTTCCTGTAAATTATCCAAAATATGGTTAAATATTGTTGACGGGTCACTTAAAAGAGTGACACAAAGTACACATAGAGTTTCATATTAGATTCCCCCTCCCCCCTTTTCTAAATTTCTATGCATTAAAGTATGTGTCATTTAAAATCATCAAAGTGTGGAGTTTAACGAAGGGTCAGTTCTTATAGAATCTCTGCGATTTTCACGGTTCACGAACATTTAGTTTTGATGCTGTATATAAATGTGATAGAAATAAATAATTCTCATCAGTTTGAATTCAGATGTAGTTATTTGGGCATATTTTCCACAATATAACTTAAAAAAAGAAAGAAAACTACTTCTGTGTTATGTTTCGGAGTATTTTGCATGACGTGGCAATAATGAGTGGCTGTTTCAGGTGCGCTTGAAGGCAGAACCCTAAATGTCATCTACTGTAGATCAACCTTAGGCAATATGTTACGGAAACTATAATGTAGAATGTCACAAAATCTGGGTCAGTAAATATGATGTCATATGTATTGCTTGTTTATTTGCTTTATATTGGTCGAATGTAGTAATTATTGTGCAAATAGTGGCTTTAGCATTTATATTGCCATCTGAATAGCTCATATAAGCACTTACAGCTCCTGGCACTGTTCGCTGATTGAGTCTATGTTACAATCAATGTCTGCGTAACAACATACATCTATAAGCCTATTTAGGCCATATGTTAGCGAATATTTGTTTTTGTTCACTGATAGACTGAAAGATAGCATTGAAAATAACATTAACTTAATAGACTTATCAACTTTCGTTTAATCTGCTTGTGGCATTTTAGGCAGCAGGTTCGAAATACAGTTATCCATGTCCTCTAGATCAATTCAAACCAAACTATCGAAAGAGAAGGTCTCGTTTTATTGATGCATCTGAGAGCTTACGCATGCTTGACACTTGTCTTCAGTGCTCTCTGTGAACTCGTTTTCAAATAACGAAGCAGCGCTGGGCATAAAAAACCACATAAACTGTGTGTGTATTGTAAACACTATATATATGAAAGGAAATGGCGGTGATGATGAATAGCGGAACTCTAGTCTATTAGTTCATGTTTCTCACTTCTCTGTTGCTATTTTTGACCCAGTTTCTCATGCTGTCACACAGTTCTCTTTTGGTTTAGCAACCGTTGTTTTTATTTTCTTTTACCTGCTATTACTGTCACAAGCCCAGAGATGTACAGTAGATGAGGTCGCAGGAGATTCCTATAAATAATAACAGTAATTGTTCAATTATATTATTTTTTAAATATTACTTTATATGAATGAAAATTAATTACTACATTTAAAAAATGTCCAGCTTCTCTTGAGCTTAAAATATTGCAAAATATATTGGCAACAATGTATATTTAAGAATAAATGAATGGGTTCCAGACTGAAAATGTAAAATGAAAAATAGAATCGGAAAATCCAGAAATATGCAAGTGCAAATATATATCGTTCTAAAAAACAAATAAACAAAAAAAAAACAAAAAGTCTATTCTTATGTTGCCATGGTGCTCTTGAATGTGGCTCTCTGGTTGCACACCGTCTCTAAACACTATAAAGCAGGTCTTTGAGTCCTGAATTGGAGCAATGGGCATTTCCATTACAATTAGTTGATGTTTGGATAGCACACAAAGGGCAATCTAAGGAAAAAGTGACTTCTTGTTCCATTATTAAGGAGTTTGTTTGTAAGAACGAGGTCTTGACGTGTGGGAATAATGACAGACTGAAGTGGGTCGTGGTGTTGCAAACGTTCATTCTAAAATTGCTGTGGCCACATTGTCAAACCATGGTCTTGGTCATGTGACCATGATCATATCACAGAATGAAGCCACAGAGTGGTTTAGGGGGGTTTACAGATGAATGTAATATATGGATCAGAGGTGGTTTTTGCAATACGGAGGCCCATTTCAAAGACAGCTGGAGCTTGGATGCCCCCCAGTGAGAAAAAAAAAATCTAAAACATTGTATGCAATTTGACTGCAATTAATTATATCTGTTATAATTGTGCTCTCAATCACTTCTGAAGTGCTCTCAATCACTTCTCTTATTGGCTATTGTAAAAGAATTGACGTAATCATCCCGGTTATTAAAATCCTAAATATCAAACATGTTTGATATGATCGGGGTGGCCCGATTTTGTGTGAGCAAATTGGGAGGTGCAAGATTCGATATGTGAACACCTCACATTACCAGATAATCTGCGCCTAGGTGTAACAGAGGCCAGCTAGTAGTTGCTGTGCGAGTAAACCTCACTCCTCTGATCTGAAGAGACGCTTTAGCGACTGATGTAAGAGGTTGCAGCCTATAGCCTCCTTGTTAGAGCGTCTGACTCTCATGCCGGAGGACCCGGGTTCAGGTTGGAGCGGGGCGGTTCGAATGGGAGGGGTTACATTGGTGCCGTGACTTGGATGGGAGTGAGGTTTAGGGGGGTGAGTGTAACGGAGGCCAGCTAGTAGTTGCTGTGTGAGTTAACCTCACACCTCTGATCTCAAGAGTCATACTAGCGACTGATGCTAAAGGTTGCAGCCTTTAGTCTCCTTGTTAGAGCGTCTGACTCTCATGCCGGCGGACCCGGGTTCAGGGCGGTTCGAACGGTAGGGGTTACAAAGGGAGGAGAAAATCTGGCACATAGTTTTTCTTTATAAAGTAACTACTGGCCTGGCCGCATAATGCAACGTTTTTATTTGTTTTTGCTGATCCGTGTGAATGAGGATCATTTCGACAATGTTGTCTTCTCAAGCACTGGATGCCCCTCTGTTGTGAGGCCAGTTTGATGAATTGATTTATTTTTTCTCTCTCTCTCAATAAGACACTTTATGGTTATTGGCCATAAAGGCAACTAATATTGTGAAATAAGTGAAATATTGCATTGTGTGTATTGTTCACTTGCAACTTCAATGTCTGCTTAACAATCTGAGCTACTTTTAAAAAAAAAGAAAAAGAAAAAAAAGCTAGATGCATTGGGGGATCAACGGTGCAGTTTATTTTGAACTAGACTTTTATTAGAAGCTGTTGCCAGGTCAGTCAGATCCCTGGAGCGTACTGGGGATCACCCTTTATTGGCATTTGATAGGTAATACGAGAAAGGAAAATACAGTTCACACTTGGGAGTGCAAATACATGTCACTCATCTTTATTACTTTCAGTCAGTCCAGAGATTTGCAATATTACATGCAAGCAGAGGGTACTGGCTATTTATAGCATGCGGTTTTATGTCACCGTGCTCATGTCTGGTGAGACAACACGGGTCAAAGTCCTGACGGATGTTGTGAAAGGTGTTTGTGTGGAGAGAAGAGAAGAGAAGAGAAGAGAAGAGAAGAGAAGAGAAGAGAAGAGAAGAGAAGAGAAGAGAAGAGAAGAGAAGAGAAGAGAAGAGAAGAGAAGGGGGCAAAGGTTTTCATAATTCATCAGAGTCATAATGGGCGCAGCCGCCTGAGACCATGTGGGAAACACGATCCTAGTCAACACAAAGCACCCTTAGAAACACTGCGCTGTCTCCAAGCAAAGCCCAGCGAATGGCAGATATGATTGCACCAGCATCTATTGTCTGTGCGACTGTGCAAACATGCATAAGAACAATTGAGGATACATATGTAGCCAAGCGATTTTTGGCTGATAGTTTGGCCTAAGGTCCATACTGTAAAATCCCTCAGTGGTTTGGAAAAACATCTTATTTGCAACCAGTTTAAGTGGCAAATAAAACGAGCATTGGGTTAGCACAAGGTAGTAACCCAAAAGTGCTTGTTGTAGTTAAAGTATGCAGGAAAATGAATGATGCATCTTATATTTGAGTGAATTGTTTTAGACCATCATGGTTCTTAAGTTATTAAAATGTACAACAATAGTGATTATTGCCCATAAAAAAGAAATGACACATAAAGATGTTTACATGCAAGCTAGGCTGCATAATAAAGACTTAATCTAATACCAATCTAATACTCGAATGAGAGTTAGTTGACATGTAGTTTCAAAGTTACTTGTAGTCAACAATAATGTTCAAAAGGGACCATCAAAATAGTGTTACCCCCTAACTTTCCAAACTGTAGCAAATTCAGTAATTCTCAAAAGTGCTCATTATAGTAGCCCGTACCATCAGCCAATCAGATTAGAGCTTGTCGTTTTTTGTGTTAAATATGTGTAAGGCAGTAGAACAAGCTGTAGCCGTTCTGAGGCTGTAACAATTTTATACTACAGTTATATAAAAGGACATAAATAATCGTTTGACTCCGCCACTAACGCAGAAATAATATGTAAAGCGGCTTCATTAATTGCAGACAGATTCTGAACTCACTTTACCCATTTTAGCAGGAGCCTCAAGCCTCTGTGGGACGGTTTTAGCTTGAGGCTGCCTGCTGCTGTCAAGTATGTTTAGAGGCTGGTTAGAAGTTGCGGTAGCATGCCGGGTGTGGACTATAATCTTTGGCAGCAGCTCAAGCCTCTGGAAATAGACAAGATGGAGGGTTGTTGACTTTCTTGTGGAAGCTTCAGGCAGAGGGAGGGAGTATTTCGGGCGAAAGGCAGGGACCCTGAGTCCGTCTCTTCCTCTGGATGAGGTGGAGGTTAACCACATGTGCTCCGAAAGGAACACATGGGAATCCTTAGGCGGTTCTGGCAGTGTAAAAAACAGGAACTGGGTTGAAAGGTGTTGTTTTGGGGATGGAGTGTAGTGATTCTCTATATTCTTTCTCTTTCCTTTTGTCTCAGTTAGTTTCTTCCTGTCTTCCGCAACTGCGGGGAGTTTTGAAGCTCTCTGATGTCGTGTCTGGGTTTTGTGTTCACACACCCCTCACTCTTGTGCTGTAAATTATTTTTCCATACTGATATCACAACATCAACATGATCCCCTGCCGGATTGTACATTGGTCATTAGGATGTCAATGAACGGAAAGTCCCAACAAAACTCCACCTTGGATGCAAGACCAGCACACCAATACTGGTTGAACCTTAAACCAGATTTTACTTATTTACAGGAATCTTGTGTGCGAGTGTGAGTGTGAGTGAAGCTGCAATCACATCAGACTAGGATGTGAAATGTCTGTGAACGCCTTCAAACTACCATTATTAGTCTGTGGTGATTATGCCTAATAGATAGGCTTGGCTTTTAGGCTCCGCCTTCTTTGACATGGAAATCTCCGGTAAATATTTTCATATATCCTGTTCAGTCCGTCAAGGTTAGACGCAAGAACAGACATGAACACACTGGAGAGCTGCTTTATAATAGAAGTTGAAGTTTTATTGAAATTCTTATTAAAAGAGACACTGCCCCTGTTTTTTCATGATTGATACTGTAAAGCTGCTCAATTTAAAGTAATCTACTGTATAAAGTTGTATATGAATTTAAGGGATAGTTCCCCCAAAAATGAAAATTACCCAATGGTTAACTCACCCTCAAGCCTTCCTAAAGGTGTATACAGTATGACATTCTTCTTTCAGGTGAATACAATCTGAGTTATATTAAAAAATGTCCTGACTAATCCAAGCATTATTATGGCAATAAATGGCAGCCTAAAATTTGAAGCCCAAAAAAGTGCATCCATCCATTATACAAGTAATCCACACGGTACTGGGGGGTTAATAAAGGCGAAGTGAAGCTTGCGTTTGTGGAAAAAAAAATCCATATTTAACACATTATAAAATAAAATATCTTGCTTCCGCCAAACCGCCTTCCATATTATGAAATTGGATTACTTTTATAATAAATGGATGGACTTTCTTGAGCTTCAAATTTTGGGCTGCCATTCATTGCTGTTTATAATGTTTGGATTAGCCAGGATATTTTTAAATATAATGTTGATTGTATTCGTCTGAAAAAAGAATGTCATGTACACCTGGCTTGAGAATGGCTTGAGAGTGAGTAAATCATAAGGTCATTTTCATTTTTGGGTGAACTATCCCTTTAACGTGACGTGACCTGACTGGAGAACTCATCCAAACATATCCACATTATCAGATGCTTTCTTAACTGCTGTTTTCTCACCGCTGTAATTTTTGTTGGCTGTTTATTTTGTTATTGAGAGGAAAGCATATTTACATATTCATTTTTGCAGTGATATACAGTTAGTGATCAACCTGACGCCGCTCCGCGCCATTGTCGGGGTGTTCATTAACACTAGAGTCAAAGGTATTTCAAACTTATTTTTCCCCCTAATGAAAGAATGAAAAATAAATTTGTTGTGAGTATATTAGGGCATTAAGAGATCGTGCCAAGACATATCGATCGTCTATTGGTGACACGTCTTCACGTGATATGGGTTTACCAAATTTTAACTAAGTGCTGCAAATTTAAATGAGCTTGCGTTTTCTGTGTCCCACATTCACATACAAACCAATGGAAGTCAGTGGAATGAAAAGTGTGGATATCATCCATGATTCCATGCTCCACAGTAAAAAAAAACCCATTGAATTTCTCCATTGCTTCTCGCACACCCACAAAGACACAAGACGAGGGCCCTTCAGCAAGAGCGAGGCTGCTGTTGTGATGCTTCCAGCTCACTGAGTTGTATGACATGCATTGAATAGGGCATTATAAAGTATTCACGAGATCTGCTCCAGCGATAAGCCCTATGCATTTGACTGACATTATCAACCCCACGTCCCACACTCTTTTGACCTGCAGTATGGGGCGGGCATATCTTTTTTCATCCTTGTTGTTCCTTCATCCTTTATATGTAACACTGCACCTATGTCATGCTATTGACTCTGCCCAGCTTTCTCATTTCAAAGTCGGTCCAAGTTGGCTTGTTCAGGTTGCTAATCTTCTCATGCCAGGTTGTTGCTTGGTGCCAACTGGGATTTCGCTCTACAATGATTGGCCGGCGACGGCTGTAATGCAGAAGTGCTCGGGTATCACACCTGACTGGCTCTAAGGCTTATATCGCAGCACGGTCACAGCTGTCAGCACGAAATGAAAGGCAACCAACTGAATCCACCACGCCAGATCACATGCTAATTAGCCCAAATGGGTTCTGCGCGACACTGCGTTGGAATCCCCCTGCTAGATCTTCATCAAAGGGTTCCTTAGGCCCAATCCCAATTCTATATTGTACCCCTTTGCCTTCCCCTAACCCTACACCTACCGAGTGGCAAGGCGTAGGGGTGAAAATATTCCCCTAAGATACCCCAATTCTTTTATTAGTGTCCTGTAACATTTAACCAGTATTAACATCAATGAAGTGCGTAGGCTATATCTAACAGAAATCAGGCGCATGTTTAACAAATGACTCACTCACAACGTAGTTTTGCGCTGTATTTGGACTAATAAAACGGCGCTCATTTTCAGTTAAAAAGTGTATGAGCCTTCGAGTTTCTTAAGACGATACAGAACATACAAGACTGTTGAAGCCTCTTTTTCATCTAGCCAGACTGTTCTCTTTAACTGAACTAATTAACTGTTCCATTCTGTGCTGATCCGAGCGGCCGATGGATATATGGTTTTGTTTTCTACTGTGCTGCTGTGATAACGGAGCTCTTTGCAATGTAATATACAAGTCAGTTGTTGCGTTGGTAACGCAAGAGTTTACAGACGATACATGATGTAAATATCTACTGTGTTATGAAGGATGACCAGATATATATTTTTGACTATTATTCATTTGTGTTCTCTTAACTCAAATAGTGTGTTTAGCAAACTGGCAGCCAGGCGACACACAAGTGATCGATCCCGAGTGGCAACATCACCACACATTCTATTAGCATGCTAGTCTGTGTATGGAGGGAAACTCCTCATACCCCTTCATTCGAAGAGTGGTCCTGAAAAATGTTAATTTGAAGGGCTATCTGGCACTTCCCATTTACCCTACCACTCCAGCCAAAAGAGAATCGAGAAACCCCGCCCCTTCACGTGAACGCGCAAAACGAAGGGGTAGGGAAAAGAGAAGGGCTATGGGGTAGAAATGGGATTGGGGCTAAAAGGGTTCATGTCAAAAGAATTTCAGTTTGAGGCCCACTTTAATGTTAGTAAGGGTTTTTATGCCATAAAATCAATGGTAACATAATATTACATTACCTTTTTCACCCTCTCACTGACCAAAATAAACTTTGTCCCTGCATGTAAAATGAGATACAAAGTTTTTCTTATTTTGCTATTATTTTTTTTGTTGGATTTGGTAAGGTTGAAAAAATCAGGTCTGACATTGTGACACAAAACATAACATATTTTGGCAAAGCCAAGAAACCGCACAACGTCCATTATTTTTAGTCTCATACTGACTGAAAAAGTTATACTACTGGTGTTTATCCTGCTGCCTCCTTATTACTTTACTATGAATATGAATATATTGTGAATTTATTTAACATAAATTTGGACTGTCAAAAGTTCAAGGAAAATTACATTTGTATTAATACAATCTCCTAAAAAAACACAAACAACATAAAACCTCTGAATCCATTCCGAAGAATTTCTGCAGCTCTCAACGCAGCAGAGCTACAAGAATTAAAAGCTCTTCTCTGCAACAACAGGAAATCTTCAAAATGCAGCTGGCAGAAGCAAAAAAAAAAAAAACACCCCCCGCCCCACACCACCCCTCGACATGCAACACTTGCACAAATATGAGAGGAGTTCCCTGGTGGGTACACCTGCAAAAGTGC
This sequence comes from Gobiocypris rarus, assembly GCA_023029165.1. Classification (NCBI taxonomy): domain Eukaryota; kingdom Metazoa; phylum Chordata; class Actinopteri; order Cypriniformes; family Gobionidae; genus Gobiocypris; species Gobiocypris rarus. The sequence goes on from CM040911.1 coordinate 36,352,573, forward strand.
CACCCTTTTTACAGATGGCTCTTCAGTAACATGACCACCATTCCCAGTAAATTACTTTTAATTGGTGGATTCATGTTTGACCATGAGCCAAATCTATTAAGGATGTTGTGGTTTTGGTTGTGATGAGCCATTATAATACAGTGACGGTTGCTGACAACAGGAAAAAAGAAATATTACCATAGCAGATTGCAGTTGATATGTATAGGTGCGCTATAAATGAGGCTAATCAATTTATCTTGCTTTCTTTGTTTTGTCCAGTTTCCTGAATGTGGCTTTTATGGGATTTATGACAAGATCCTCCTCTTCAAGCACGACACCAGCAGCAATAACATCCTGCAGCTGGTCAAGGCAGTGTCGGATATCCAGGAGGGGGACCTGGTGGAGGTTGTTCTGTCCGGTGGGTCATAGAGTTAACCAGTAGCTCAAAATGCCTTCACATATGCAGCAACAAAGCTAGTAGAAATCTTTCATTTGATGACTGAATACATTTTTTTTATGATTTTTGCTGACTTTTTTGTTATTTCCGCCCATTTCACATTAACATAGTATGAATTAATCTAATTCTCATTATTAAACTTGATGTAATTTAAATAGTAAAAAAATTCAAATGATTTTACAATTATGATTATAATGTCACAATACAGTATTACGAATACAATGATAATCCAAAATAGTGCTAAAATTACTGAAACTGAAATAAATATAGATTCAAGCTAAATAAAATTATATAGGCTATAAAAAAACTAAGAATGACAAATATAAAAAAGCTAATTAAAAATATGAATAAATGCTATAATAGGATATAAATAATACTAAAATAACACTATAATAATGAGAATTAATGACTCAGAAAAAAAAAAAAGAGGAAAGAAATGTATTTGGGGATGATACAATTCAGGTCCACCTTTTCTTAATGCCGCATACTGCATGTTTTATTTAATTTTAAAATGAAATTTAACCAGTCACACAAAATGTTTTTTTTTTTTTTTTATTGTAAGATTTACCCATACAGAGCAACACATAGGGATGTTATTATGCTGTGACAAATGGAAACTGATTTTCAAGGAAGCACTAGAACATGAACCCACAGGCAAAGATTGTGTTTGTGAGTCCTTTAATATAAATGTGTCTTTCAGAGGCAAAAACACAGTAGCGTAGGGAACAGATATAAATAAATGACACAAAGTAATTTTTCAAAAAGTAATGTTAAATTGGCTGTAAAGTCAATAGTCAAAAGCTCCAGTTATTATTTGTGTGCCTGATGTCCGAGAGCCAAAGTGGCAGATCAAATGTAATCAGCATAGAAATGTTTTAAGAGTATGTTGAAATAATAGATTTGTTAGAGCTGTATCTCTGACTCAACACACATGGCTTCACACACCACAAATCATGTAAATTTCCAAAATGTGCATAAGAATAGAGTCATTAGGTAAATATGAAAAGAATGTCTAAAATCATAGTCCACTTAGCCTAGGCTACTGCACATTGTCCTAAAACAAGGCTTGAATGTCATTTGAGCTATTAGCACTGTCTCCTTATCTCAGTTTGTGATTTTGTTGCTTATTCCACAGCTGCTGCCACATTTGAGGACTTCCAGATTCGCCCACACGCATTAAACGTGCACTCGTATCGCGCACCGGCATTCTGCGATCACTGTGGCGAGATGCTTTTCGGCCTGGTGCGTCAAGGACTCAAATGCGATGGTGGGGACTGGTTTTGTTCATTCAACCATAGCTACATTTATTGTTAACTGTCATGTGATTTTATGTAGCCTATTCTCTATGAACTTGCTCACTTTAAATGAGATATAAGCATGACATTTGTTTGCCCTCTCACTGTTTCCCCCTGCAGGCTGTGGACTGAATTACCACAAACGTTGTGCCTTTAGCATTCCCAATAACTGCAGCGGGGCGAGGAAGCGGCGTCTGTCCACCACGTCCCTCACCAGCAGTCAGTCCCTGCGTCTGTCCACCTCAGAGTCCCTCAGCAGCATCAACAGCAGCGTGACGTCTGAGGATGCCAGCCTCATACGATCGCACACTCAGATGGTACAGGATACAAACACTCGGTTTCATGTTTCTACACACTTTTAAACATATAGACCTATACTGTATGGTTATTTAATAAAAACATCAGTTGTTGAGGGCACAAATTAAAATAAATAATATAATCACTTTTGATGAAGCTTCAGCTAAACGAATACATTTAGTGAATTTAGTGCTGTTTTTCAGAATTTTTGAATTTTCAGTAAAATATTTATGTAGTAAAATATTACAAAATATAGCTATTTTGAATGAAGCATCTGCTAAATTAATATATATTAAAAAAGTATACATACTGTATATAATTTATTAAAGTTATATTTTTAACACACACACACACACACATTATATACTTGTTAACTTTGATAACACTATAAATATTTAATATGAAATCTGAAATGTAAAAATAATGTTGGTCTCTCTCCAGCCCCGCACACCCAGTGAGGCCAGGCGCTTTTACACCGGGCGCCCAGTCCACCTGGACAAGATCCTCATGACTAAAGTGAAGGTCCCGCACACATTCGCCGTCCACTCATACACACGCCCCACTGTGTGTCAGTACTGCAAGAAACTGCTGAGAGGACTCTTCCGCCAGGGACTCCAGTGCAAAGGTCTGACAATCCCGCTCAATACATCGCCCTGACTTCACAAATTGGTAATACAGAACAGTTAGGAATGGCATCTGGTTATGATGTATTATTGAATTCCTCATTTTCCTGCATATTGACCCATGTTGATATTGTACCAATGAGGTGATCAGATTGATTTTGCTATAATGATCATCAGCTGGCTGTACGTTATCCAGGTTATGTGGCTACTCACCAAATAAATCAATATTGAAAATTAAATGTACAACGTCATATATTACTGTACTAATTATTGTTTCTAAAAATTATTGCATTACTAATTATTTTCTAAATCCAATATCAACCTTGATCAGTTGAACAAAACATTATTTTTGAACTGAACAAAGTATTTCAAGTGAGAAGGTTACATTAAAAACATACATTTTAAAATTGAGCGTTACATTTTGATGTTAAATCCACAACTGTTTTCTATAGAATACTTCTGTAGTCTATACAGTATTTAATGCAATTACATCAGAAGTAACTGTAATTAAATTACAGAAAAATTAAGAGTAATACCTTACTTTACTATTTCAAGGGAAATTTATAATTTAATAATTTATACATTTATATAAGTATTTTATTACTTAGCAATACTAATGCCCCAACACTGCAAATGGAAAAACATTATTTAAAATTTTAATACTATTTAAAAATATTACAGATTTCACTGTATTTTTGATCAAATAGATGCAGTTTAGTGAGCAGAGAGACTTCTTTTTTTCAAAAATATTTAATGTAAAATTTAAATCTTACTGACCCCAAGCTGTTGTGTAGTGTAGTGTAGTTTGTAATATATAAACATTACAATAACACAATATACATTTTAAATGATTTTAAATCTATAACACAAGTAATGTTTTTATTTAGCGAACATATTTAGCTACACCTGAATGTATCCATGGAAAGTGAAATAGAAAGTTTGAAAAAAAAAATGCTAACATTGCTAATTTTTATATTAGATTTTTTTTTTTTTGATTTTGCAAATAACACTTGTTTTATTTCTTTTAGACTGCAAGTTCAACTGCCACAAGCGATGTGCATACAAGGTCCCAAATGACTGTTTGGGGGAGTCTCTTGGTAATGAGTGTGAGAGAAACATTGTTGACATGATAGACATTAACACATTTGGAATATTTGCACTGTGTGTTGTTTCTGCAAGCATGCAATTATTGTTTGTCACTTCACACTGCTTGTATGTGACTTTTTTTGACCACTTTCCCATCTGCTTTTCTCTCAGACATTTTAAGTCCAAGCACAGATGCGGAGGTGCCGATGGACTACAGTAATGAGTATTCTGACACTGATAAGTCTTCTATGATGGACGACTCAGATGAGGCCTGTAGTATTCCCGGGTCTTTCTCCCCAGACAGCGGCCAGGATGGAGCCAGTGGAGACCAGAGGTAGTTAGACAGGTTTTAGACACACGTAGACACTCCATTTTGTTTATTAGGAACAACTGTATTTGTATACAGTTGTTCCTAATAAACAAAATGAAGCGTCTATTTACACCAAGTGCACCCACCTTGTTGGCTGAGCCTATTTACACTAACTCCACCCACCAGAGTCTGGTTGAGCTAGACAAAATTACAAAAGAAACCCATCTGATAACAGGAGCAGTGGCGTGGAGAGAAAGTGGCCTTTCACTTTCTCCTTCTTTCCCAAGCGCTCGGGGGCTTGCGCTCCCCATTACGTTGAGGGAGTTTCAGCAAAGTCTTAATAGATTTCCAGCTCCGAAAATCCCTTGCAGTAGCTCTGCTACTAAAATTATTTATGGAGAAGAGAAATAAAACAGCTGTTCCTCCATCTTGTCTTAACCTTCAATCTTGTTTCGGAAAGGGTGAAGCTGATTGGTTGGTTTTTGTCATATGACCTGCAGTGCGCTTGCTGTATCGTAACTGTGGCATAGATGAGCCTGGAAAAACGAGCGTGTCGCACCCCATTCTCTTTACAATGGCGTTGCTCTCTATTGTGAGAGCAAACTTGAGACAAGGCATGGGAACGGCCCCTTAAGCGGCTGGCATTAGCTTGTGACACGACCAGCCCAAGTTTGAATCTGTTTCCTAACTCATTCTTTTCCCATCGCATATCAGCTCAGAGGCGTTAATTTTAATAAAAAATGTAAGAAAACATTTGAAAAGTGGAAATAAAGTGCTTATTGGGTAGTTAATAGTGGGAATAAAGTGTTTAACTCTTTCCCGCCAGCCACCGCCAGGCTTTTTGACCGTAATGGCCTATAGAATATTTTGTTTTATAAATATCTGAGCATGCAATATGTCAAAAGAAAGAGCTGACCCTCTTCTTTTAAACAACAAAAACAAAAACAAAAAAACGTTTTATACTAGCTTCATGCATTCTTTTTTGTATCCAGATCAGATTCAGAGAGATGATCAAACACAGATGGAGATCGAGTCCATCAACACCCCTAATGCTTGCACAGTCCTGTAGCTCGTTCTGGGTCCACATTTCATTCAGTAACATTAGATAGTTTTGATTTATATGATGTTCAGTGTTGATGATCTTGTTATTTTACATATGCATCTGCTTACATGCGATTGCTTGTTTTTATACTGCGTCACGTGTGTTTTGATCAGGATATTCTCTACTCATTCAGAAGATGCATAACAGCGCCCCCTAGCGTCTAACATTGAAAACATGGAAACCCAGAAAATTCAGTGTTTGGCGGTGAAGCGTTTTCTCATAAATAATCGAAAATTCTGTGTTTGGCAGGGACAGAGTTAAAAGGTATTTAACTCTTTACCCACCATTGACGGAATTTTCTGTCTTTCCATGTTTTCACTGTTATATGGTACGTGCGCTATTACACATCTTCAAAAAAAAATAGAGAATCTTCAGAACAAAACCCAGGGAAAAGGAGCAGAAACAAGTGATAAAAGCTTTGCTTATGCACGCTGTAGTCTATATATAAAAAAAAATTAAAAATGTGTTCAAAATATTGAATTTTTTTATGAAACACCAACATTCAAATGTTGGTAAAAAAAAAAAAGAAAAGAATGAATGAAGCTACTATAAAATGCTTTCTTTTTGTTTAAAAACAGAGGCTATGTTCTTTCTTTTGATAGATTGCATTCAGATATTCATACAATATTCTGGGGGACATTACATTTTTGTGAAAATTACCAAAAACTTTGACAGGAAAGAGTTAATAGGCCTATAATTGAAAGTGTAAATAGCATCTATTGTTATTTACACTTAATGTAAAATAATACTGTTTCTGTCTAAACAAAATGAAGAAAATGTAGAAGATGTATAGTGATATACTTTTATGGCTTATACAAATCTTACACACAAAAATGTGTAATCAAGAAAAGGTCAATTTAAAATGATATAAAGGATCTCTATGGAGCCCTTCACTTTGAGTGGCAAAATTCAATCTGCTACTATGCATTTTTTTGTCTTATACTGTAAGTCAATTTTCCCTCAGCGAAAAAACGGACCGATCAATAACTTACAAGCTTTTCGCAAACTGTTCACAGGCAATTTGTGCTGCTTTGTTGTCTCTCATGGTATGAATAGACTGTACGTGTCACACAGACCTCATGAATGAATGTGCTGACCGTCTGCTGTGATGTCTCTCCTCAGTGCTAATATTCCTCTGATGAGAGTAGTGCAGTCCATCAGGCAGACCACACGTCGCTCCAGCACGGCCATCAAGGAAGGCTGGATGGTGCACTACAGCAACAAGGACACACTGGTACTTCCTCTTACTGCTGGCTGACCCAAAAGGGACAGTTGACCCAAAAATTAATATTATTCATCTCATGTTGTTCCAAATCCAAATTTTCTTCTGTGGAACCCAATTGGTGATCTTTTGAAGAACATTTTATCTTTAACAATACGTAGATCTGCTGCACTTCAAATTAAAACGCAGAAATCAATTGTCGATGTCTAAATTGAAAATGAAAACTAAATTAATAAATCGCTTCTCAAATTTACAAATAAATAGATGTATTAAATGCTTCAAAATGTTTCAGTGCATCACTGCGATATTCCAACACGATCACATGAGAATGCGTATCAATAGTACGAGTGTGCAATGGTGTGTAATGGCGTGCATATGGTAAGCAGGTTTTCGTGTGCATATGATACGCACTTTATGGCATGTATATGACATGCTCTTGGGTTGGATGGGGGTGGGGGGTTCGTGCGTATAATACGCCATAGAGTGTGTATTATATGCACGCGAAAAACTGCGTACCATATGCATATAAAACAGCGTACTCGTATTATTGATAAGCTTTTTCGTGTGATCGGGTTCGATATTTACATATTTATCAGTTGCTTTTCTTTATTCTTTTGCCAAATGCTTTTGTCTAAAGCTTTTTTTAAATGCAATTTTAATATTACCTTTAAAAAATTAGATATTAAAGTATTATTTTTAGTACATTTAACTGATATTTTCAGATGAACTACATAAACAGTTTTAAATCTGTCTATTTATTTGTCTGTTTGAAAAGTCATTTATCCATTATTATTTTTTTACATTTTATATGAATAATGGATTACTTAATTATTACTTTTCAAATGGTACTCATAGTCTATAGAGATCTGTTATCAACTGACACATTGGCAATGAGCTAATATAATGCATGTTTAAATAAATGTATTTATTTATTAATTATTTAACTTTTAGTAATTTGGCACTAGTTGTGTCTTTAATATTTATTTGAAAATATGTATTTAATTTTGCGTCTTGAAACCCCAGTTCATATCACTATAATATTACTTGAAAAATACTGACATAAGGATATTCAGAAAATTGTGCTCTACAGGTTTGGAATGATAAAGGATGAGTAAATGAAGAAATGTTTTATGTGAACTATTTTCTGTCTAGTCTTTGCACTGTCCTTACCAAACGTCGCTATTGATATTTCTTTCTGTGCTCTGCATCAATGCACACTTGCACCATAATATCAGCAAATCTTCAGCTTTTAAATCACAGCCTATTCTGGGCGTCCCCTGCAGGTTTGCTATTGGAGTGCTATTGATTTGTAAGAATGAATAGCCATAAATGTCATTCATGGTGCTTCTAGACGAGTATTTCCACAAAGAATGAGCAAAAATTGGCTTGGCATTGATATATTGACCTGTTCTCGACCTCCTGTGTAGCATTTTACTCCTCTAACCTTTTCTTTCTAACTTTCCTCTTTGTGATTCTCTTGCGTCCTCCTTTTCTCTTCAGCTCTGTTTACCCTTCGCTTTCTTCCTCCTGTCTGCTGGGGTGAAGCTGACCCCCAGCACCAACTCCTTGTTGACCTATGACCTCTGACTTCTCACTCCACCCTCCAACAGAGGAAGAGACACTACTGGCGCCTGGACTGCAAATGCATCATCCTATTTCAAAATGACACCACCAACAAATACTACAAGGTAGATCTCTGTCTATACTCTATTTATCCAACACTGTGAGCTAAATTGCACATGAAGAATGAGTTAATGTGTATATGGAAATGCCACATTATGTTATGCATTATGCATTCACAGTGACAGATGAAGCATGAATATTCTGGGTTCATGACATAATGCATTATGAATGGTTTTCACAAGCTATTTGGTCATCGAGGTGACTATACATGTAGAATTACCTTGTTTGATGTATCATTTCAATTAATTATCGTTGATTCTGCTGTGAAATTAACCTCTGTTCACATTGTCTGAATGATTATGGGTGTCATTTGCTTCTTTTGTCTGCCTCTGCAGGAGATCCCGCTTTCAGAAATCTTGGAGGTACGACTGGCAGGTGATTTCTCTCTCATACCTGCCGGCACCAGCCCCCATTGCTTTGAGATTATGACAGGTACCATGATCTACTTTGTTGGCGAGGACCCCAACACCACCCCGTCCCCATCATCCAGTGTGTCTGGCCTGCCCATCTCTATCCCCCCCAGCTGCGTTGCGCCCAATAGCGGGGTGGGGCGGGAGTTTGCCAAAGGCTGGGAGACTGCTATACGTCAAGCCCTCATGCCAGTCATCTTCCAAGACAACCCGCCAGCAGAAGGTCACACCCCTCACCGTGAGTGAGACTAATTCTGGAAGACAAATGTGATAATACGTGCATAATCATGATTTCCGTGCAAAATAGTGGGAATGTTACTTAAAGAAGAAATTTGGTTATGTGGATCATTTAGATGCAGTTCAGTAATATGAGGTTATTTTTTTTATTTGGACTGTTTAGAAATACATGAAAAATTCAGTTCATACAACAAACTACATTAATCGAAATGATCAATGATGAACTAAATGAATTTTTTTTTTGTGATAATTGTTGTCGAAACATAATGTCATTAATTAAAAGGCTGAAATTCTCAAAAAAATTTTTGCGTAATAGTATGGCTAAATGTTTTATTTTATTTAAATAAAATATGCAATGGACATTTATTTTCTTCTTTTATTTTATTAATTCATAATTGAAAATTCCTAGTTCATGTCAAATTAATGATCCAAAGAAAACTCGAAATTCCTCTGTCTTTGCAAAAAAAAAAAAAATGTTGTTATTTATTTTAAACTCATATATTGATCTTATTTGAAAATGTCTAGTTAATGTCAAATTAATGACCCAAAGAAAACAATCATGTGTATTCAAGATGCATTTATAGTATGTTAGTGCTTTATTGATAGTCACTACTACTTAAAAAAAACAAAATAATCATGTAATTAACATTTTTCAAAAATGTTTCATACCAACATGGATTCCTAAAAACTGTGCATGTAAAATTTTGTTTATTTAATTTATCCTTCTACACACGTAATTTTAATTTGTCATGGCCCCTTATACAAGCATAATACTGAGATTATAAAGCGAGGCTAATTTGGTTATTAATCTTTTTGATTTTCAGGGCAGGCATCAGTAAGCATCTCTGTGTCTAACAGCCAGATCCAGGAGAACGTGGTGAGTGAACTTGACCTTTAACAATGTAATACAACACATAATGTGATGATAAAGATGATGACAGAGATGATTATGATTATGATAATGATAACTATTAAAATAATAATGATGATGATGATGATGTACCCAACAGGACATTGGAATGGTGTACCAGATCTTTGCTGATGAGGTTTTGGGTTCTGGACAATTTGGCGTGGTGTATGGAGGTATGTCTATGACTGCAAACTAGATTTTTTCATTTGGATTTTGCTGTGCAGCTGATAAGTTATACTTGGTGGTTGCCAGGAAGGTTGCTTTTTTCCTACTGGCCCAAATCAAAAGAGCAAACCCCAAAACTTTCTGATATACCAGACTGAAATCAAAGTCCAATTTCAAAAAGTACTCAGATTTGCGCTAGCAAGCATCACTAATGATACGCAAGAATGGCTATTTACGACATATACAAATAATTATAATTTTCCCAACCCATGCAGGAAAACACAGGAAATCTGGTCGGGATGTAGCTGTGAAGGTAATCGACAAGCTTCGGTTCCCCACCAAGCAGGAGAGCCAACTGAGGAATGAAGTAGCCATTCTGCAGGTGACCGGCAGGGGGCGATAGAGAATCAGTGATCTCATCGCTTGTGGCTAATGAGTGCCATTGTATTGACTGAATGATAACAAACATGCCGTGTGTCCTCTTATTGTGAGGGCGGCTAACATGAGGTCATGAATGCAAATAAGGGACAACAATGTGACTCACTCAAACGCATCTCAATATCTTGTCCTTTCTTTCTCTCTCAGAGCCTTCGACACTTGGGTATAGTGAACCTCGAGTGCATGTTTGAGACTCCGGAGAAGGTGTTTGTGGTTATGGAAAAACTTCATGGTGACATGCTTGAGATGATTTTATCAAGTGAGAAAGGGAGACTTCCTGAGAGGCTTACCAAGTTTCTCATTACGCAGGTCAGCACTTTTGTTAAGAAGCTAGCGACTGTTCACACCAAAGATGTTAACTATAAATCCGTTTTAATTATTATGTTTTATTAATCATTCTAAAGGACAAAAATAAATAAATGTAAAGATAACTATAACTGAATCTGCATCCAAATCAATAACATTCTGATTATCCTACTCGCATGCTGCAGTTTTGTCATTTGCCACTTTAAATGCTTGAGCTCGTTAAAGCAGGATGGATTCTGATTGGCTGTTTATATTTTTATAGTTCTATAATTATAACTATTAAAGGCAGGGTAGGTGATTTGTTCCAGAAATCTTTTTTGTTATGCTGGTTGAAAGTCTCTTCACATCCTGATATCGCTCAGGTCCGTGTACATTGAGTTCATTCATTTTTTGATTAAAAATTGAAAGTTGAAAAATTAGAAAACCGAATCAAATTTTTTTTTTTTAAAGTGTCAAAAAACGAAAAACAAATAAATGAGTTTTCAACTTTAAATTTTTGATCGAAAAATGGATGAACTTGGACCCACTCAGTGGTCTAAATGTATTTATATCTACATACAGTCTCGCTTAAAAGTTTACACATCCATTGCAGATAACAAAATAAGATGGGTTCATACAAAATGCATGTTATTTTTTATTTAGGACTGTCCTGAATAAAATATTTTACATAAAAAAAACATATTTACATATAGTCTACATATAACTGAGTTCATAAAAATGACCCGTTAAAAAATGAACTCTTGTGTGTGTGTTGTTAACTGGATGATCCACGGCTGTTTTTTTGTTTTGTGATGGTTTTTCTTGAGTCCCTTGTTTGTCCTGAGCAGTTAAACTGCCCAACTTTATACAGAAAAATCCTTCAGATCCTGCTAATTCTTCAGTTTTCCAGCATCTTTTGCATATTTGAATCCTTTCTAGCAGTGACTGTATGATTTTGAGATCCATCTTTTCACACTGAGGACAATTGAGGGACTCAAACACAACTATTAAAAAAGGTTCAAACATTCACTGATGCTCCAGGAGGAAACACAATGCATTAAGAGCCAGGGGTAAAAACTTTTTGAATTTGAAGATCGAGGTAAATTTTACTTACATTTTCCCTGGAAGACAAATTAAGTATCTTCTGTTGCTTCTAATGGGCAGTACTAAATAAAAAAAATAAAAGATATTTAAACAAAGTAAGAAAAATGTGGACATCTTCGTCCTGTTCGAAAGTTTTCACCCCAGCTGTGTTTCCTTCCAGAGCATCAGTGAATGTTTGAACCTTTTTTTTTTTTTATAGTTGTGTTCGAGTCCCTCAATTATCCTCAGTGTGAAAAGATGGATCTCAAAATTGTGATGTTATACTCAGAGCAGTTCATAATTTGAATTTATGCTCGAATAATCGTTTTAATTTTAACGAGAATAAAACCATAACACAGGAAAATATATATTTTTTTTTTCAGCTGATGATCAATAAAAACTATCCAACTGACTTTAAAGAGCTCAAGCATTTAAAGCGGCAGGGGGTAAAGCTGCAGTGCATGCTTATAATAAACAGAATGTCATCGTCTGTTGGTGTGTATGCTAATATAGTTACCGCTATGGTCTTGGTTTTGACAAGCAACTTTTTTTTGCACCAATATCTTCTCTCTAGATTTTGGCTGCTCTGAGGCATCTTCACTTCAAAAACATAGTGCACTGCGACCTCAAACCTGAGAATGTGCTATTGGCATCAGCAGATCCTTTCCCACAGGTCAGAGAATTAACCACGTGTAATTTTAACGTCAGCGCATCACACATAATGCAATTTTTCATTTCTCCTTTTTTACCTTTTATTTACTCTTGTGACAACACTAATTCCAACCACGCTACATATTCATAGGTGAAACTTTGTGACTTTGGATTTGCTCGCATCATTGGAGAGAAGTCTTTCCGCCGTTCTGTCGTGGGCACGCCGGCTTACTTGGCCCCTGAGGTCCTCCTTAACCAGGGATACAATCGCTCTCTGGACATGTGGTCTGTTGGTGTGATCATGTACGTTAGCCTGAGTGGAACATTCCCTTTCAATGAGGATGAAGACATCAATGACCAGATTCACAATGCCGCCTTCATGTACCCGCCAAACCCGTGGAAACAGATCTCTCCTGAAGGTACACGCCAAATAAATACTAGCTCCTAATTTGTTGTACAATAAAATGCCAGCTCAAATTAAGAATAAAAGTATATGAAATGTTAAAAGAGCTGAATATAGAACACTTTGCGTGGCTATTCCTGGAAATGTACTTCATAATAACAAAAAGAATTTCGATGCATTAAAAGCAGGCTGATGGTTGAGTCGCCCCATCCGCCTTTGATTTTCTGTCCACTGCTGTAAATCATTTAGCTCCAATCAATGCAGATTTTGTTTGTGTGATCTCCGTTTCTCCATAGCTACCGACCTCATCAATAACCTGCTCCAAGTGAAGATGAGAAAACGCTACAGTGTGGACAAGAGTCTGAGCCATGCCTATCTGCAGGTAATGCCAATATCAGACCGCATTCATCCTATTAATGGCTCTTTCCATTAAAAGGGTGCCAGAAATAGCTTTCTAAGAATATATATTTTTTAAAATGTGTCTAAATACAGTTTAAAAAAATTGTTGTATTATTTTCTGGCTACAAACAAGAAGAAAAACATCTAAATACATTTTAATGGAATCCTACAGTTTAAAGTAACTGATAAAATAAAAAAACTGATTAAGCCACTACTCTCTTTTTTAAGTGGCGTGAAGGAATTTGTGCTTTGCATTTAACCCATCCAAGTTAGTGCACACACATTAGAAGTAGTGAGTAGTGAACACACACAAACTGCAAACCGTGGACACACTCACCCGGAGCAGTGGGCAGGCATTCACTGTGGCGCCAGGGAGCGACTGCTGGTTAGGTGCCTCCCTCAAGTTATTTCCTGCGGGTATTGAGAATCAAACCCACAAGGGTTATCAGTCTGACTCTCTAACCATTCGGCCCACTCCATCTACTCTTGTAGCAAATATGGGACCAAATCTTGACCACAAAACCAGTCATAAGGATAATTTTTTTTTCAATTGAGATTTATACATCATCTGAAACCTGCAATATGCTAAGCTTAATATTAATGTATGGTTTGTTAGGATAGGACAATATCTGGCCGAGATACAACTATATGAAAATCTGGAATTTGAGGGTACAAAAAATCTATATATTGAGAAAATCGCCTTAGCAATGCATATGACAACTGATAATTTTTTCATTTATACAGTAGGAAATTTACTAAATATCCTCATGGAACATGATCTTTGCTTAATATCCTAATGATTTTTGGCATAAAAGAAAAATCGATCATTTGAACCCATAGCCTACATTGTATTGTTGGCTTTTGCCACAAATATACTCGTGCGACTTATGACTGGTTTTGTGGTCCAGAGTCACATGTATTAATTAAATAAATATTTTCCATAAATTACAGAATTACTATTATTTTATCTCTGTTATATTTATTTATGACAACTGTTGTAATTAGTTATGTTTCCATCCAAAGTTGTGAAATTGTAATATTGGATAAAACATTTGCGAATAAAGCAGCGTTTCCATCCATTGAGTCACAATCTTCACTTCCTGATAAACTGGCGCTAAATATCACTAAGAAAAGTAGAACCACTGTTTATAAATGACTTTCGTCTCAGAGCATGTAGATGAAATGCAGTAAACATGTTATCTATCTTGTTATCGGATGCTGTTTGGTAACGCAGTCGTGAAGAGTTCTGGGAGGGAATCTTACCAAACCACTTTGACGATATACTTTGCTAAGGCCCTTCACAACAACCAAAACAGCATTTCTGATGCTGTGCCAAAAGATTGTTTCCGCTGGTTAGTCCGCTTATGTCGTCCCATCCGACGCACCTTTACTCTCTTCCATTGTAGAAAAGTGACACCGCTAATGTCCAAATATGGTGCTGATATCTTGAAGCCAGAGTCTGCTTAGTAGTGAGCATGAAGTGGAGCCGTGGTATCAAGGCCCGGCCCACACTCCTGCAGAATCGGTTAGTACAGTTTACAGCAGAACAACTCATGAAATAAACAGTTATGGAAATATAAAAATTAAAGTTGAAGTTCCAATCTCCTCCTGAAAAAAGTCAGTTAGTGCCTCAGTGACTACTTCGCTCAGAGATCATGGGACCAGCCACCTGTGGGTGATCGAAATGTTTTGGCTTTACTTTTCAGGACTTGTGCGGCACACTTGGTCCCATCGCACGTTTTCTTATCGGATAAAAAATTACTCAAACGAATGCATGCGTTTCCATCCAGCAGTTTTTGATGCAATATCCCAAAATGCACATAAAAATAGGTGGGTGGAAACATAGCTAGGGCCTAGTGTATTGTTGTTATTTACATACTGTTTATAGAGGTTGATGAATAATCAGTCAATTATCCCTATAAACCCTGATTGAATGTTAAGGAAACCAACAGTGTAGGGGGTTATTTAAAAAAAAATTACCTCACTTGCAGAGATGGAAAAACAGACCACAGGCATAACTGTATGTAAGAAATGAAGTAGGAAATGCCTGGATGAGCACAGTCAGTTTGACACTGTTGCTATGGACAGTGGTCATTTTTCAGAAATACATCACTGATGATTGTAGTGACCAATCAAGATATTAAGTATTCCAGAGAGCCATGTGACATATTATATTATCTTATTATATTATATTACTGTATATACTGTCAAAATTATGATTTCTAAATAAATTATGAATGGATTGGGAATGATCTAGACAAGGAGAAGGCCATTATATTCATATGAATAATTGAAAATATTACAATTATGTTTAATAAAAAAAGTTTTAGAGAGTTTTATGTTTGAGGAGCAAATTAAATTAAGGACAAATTAGCTCCCCAAGTAAAGTGCTTTCAGACACCGCAAAACAAAATGGATCATAATTAGCAGTGGCGTCCTTCTGTCTTTTTCATCTCCTTATTTGCTCTCTCTCTCTCCACTCCCCCCACCCCCGTTCGCTCTTTCAGGATTACCAGGCTTGGTTGGACCTTCGAGAGCTGGAGTCAAAGCTTGGGGAGCGTTACATAACCCACGAGAGCGACGACAGCCGCTGGCAGCAGTACGCCCGTGACCACACGCTGCCCTACCCTCCTCACCTGGTGCCCCCGCAACCTGCGTCCGACGACGAGCAGGAGGGCGCGGAGGACGCTGATATGCAGGGGCTGACAGAGCGTGTTAGCATTCTTTGAAGCAGATCCCGAGGTGGCGGCGAGAGGAATGAAGAGAACCTTAGCAATTTTTAGTGCACCACGAGCGTAGGATGGAGGTAGTTAAGTAGTCCTCTGAATGAAAATGTAGCTTTGTGTGTCTTTGGTGGCCAACAGCAGGCCCTCTGAACTCTGACCTCCTTCAGCCAGAGGACTGGCATTGACGTGTTTCTGAGATGCTGATATTATGGTTGAATAAGAACTATTTGGATCCCAGCATCGATGCAAAGTCAAACTCTTGTTGTAGGCCTATGTGAAACGTATTTTTTCAAAATCAATACGTCGGCCAATCTGTTTTAAGGAAAACCCTATTTTAATTTCACTGGTTTCTTAAGGTGTGGTCACATTTACCACTGTCCTGCAATCAGAATCCACGCAATCAGGAATTTATTTTTATTTTATCCTCACAGATTTCGCAATGAGTCAGTCACACAGATTTACTATGTTTTTCAACAGAAAGCTGCTTGGTTTGAAAGTGGCTTCTGTGTGAGTGTTGCTTCATACATTGTTTTTTTTAAGTTATATTTCACAAGTTCACACTTACAAATAATCAGTGATGTCCAAGTGGAGAACTCCCCCCATATCCCTGGCTGGGATAGTAACCAGCCATGAGTGAGGAGTCAGGGTATGCAGAAAACCTGTCGAGAAGCATAGGTGAGTCGGCTGTGTATATATATATATATATATATATATATATATATATATATATATATATATATAGGCCTCCTTTCGTGCTGATTGGATAGATCACTTGAATGTGTTCCTCCGGAACTTTGTTAATAAAATGTTTTTTGGCCATTATTGGGTAGGACAGTACAGATCAGACAAAAAAAGCATGGGGTGGAGAAAGGGGAGTGGGATTGGCAAAGGACCTTGAGCCCGCAAATAGTTGGTGGAGGCGCAGTTGTGCTATACAGGGGTGCGTTTCCTAAAAGCAACTTTAGCCAACTAAGGTTGCAAGTTCCGTGCTTCCGTCGTTACCAACATAGTTGAAAGATTTAGTGTTTCCCAAAACCATAGTTCAAAGGAACATTCGCAAACGTAATTGGGATTACAGCTCTCTTAGAAGCCTAGTCTCTTGTAAAAATTACATGAACTTAAATAGATTATGTTCTTGGGCACAATAAGCAAGTTAACATATTCAGTACAATCTATATCTTTCATCCCTTTTAAATATGAATCTACATATTTTAGTGTCAAAAATCAGCACTGTTTTTGTGGAGAGCGCATGCAAATAAATACGTAAGGGAGCCCAGGGGTATGATGTATGTAAGGGAACCTGTAATTAATCAAACATCAAATAAAGCAAAATGATGGGGAACAAAATCAATGAAGTAGTTCTCAGTTTGAGTATAGTGCACAGCAAATACTGCATGTTAACCCTTTCCCCGCCATTGATGGAAATTTCCAGCGTTCCATGTTTTCACTGTTGTACGGTAGGGGGCGCTATTACACATCTTCTGAAAGAGTACTGAATCTCCTGATCAAAACACAGGTGAAGAAGAGGGAGAAACAAGCGATAGCATATGTAAGCATATGAATGTGTAAAATAACGCGATATTCTACATTAAACAGCATATAAAACAAAACTGCCTAATGTTACGTGAATAGGACTCTGAAGCTTTGGGGGTGTTGATGGACTTGATCCGTGTTTTGATCATCGTCCTGCATCCGATCTGGATTTAGTCTTTGACAAAAAGCTTTTTGCTTAAAATGTTGCTTTTTTTAATGAAACCTACCCACATTATGCCAGAATCTGTTTGTTTGATTAAAGGAGGCTCTGTTCTTTCTTTTGATATATTGCATATTGATATGAATAAAAAAAAATATTCTGGGGGCCATGAAAATGTTTTGTAAATTATCAAAAATGTTGGCGTGGCTGGAAACTTTAAAAAACACTGTCAGGGAAAGAGTTAACGTTGTTAATAAATTAACGGCTTCCTGTTGTTAATGTAAATTAACTATAATAATGTTAACTACGTTCATTGCGATCTTAAATCGATTAATTAGCTGAAGTTATTACTCCAAAACCAGCATGTGACATCTTCCACGACTATATACGAACTAACGTGGTTAAAACGACTGTGTCCGGTTTTGGAAAACAGTTGTGACTAGCTAGTTCGTTTCTACAATGATGCATCCTATTATGGTGGTTAAGCAGGTACGTCGTTGAGTGGGAAACGCACCCTTGCATGTTGAAGCGCTGCCCGTGTTGGCTCTGACAAGACAACGGACCCTTTTTTTGCGAAATTTCGCTAATCTGACCAAACATTTGTTCTTGTGTTCAAACACAAAATGGAAGAGAACTAAATGCAAGACATGTTTATAAGAGTTTGACTTTTTTTTTTTTTTTTTAACTCAACACAGTATTTTTAAAACTCACTTGCTGGAGGACATTGCGAGATGTGACACAATGACCAGAGACTTTTCTTCTGAATGTGTATTTTCTGACAGCGGTGCTTTGAATGCAGTGATTTATGAGATGTTTTTTTATGGTCCAAATTGTCTAGAGGTGCGTTACATTTACAGATGCTCTGCAAAATGCAACAGGTGAAATCCAGTCATTTCATTAGGAATCTGTGTGATTAGGAGTGTTGGGTGAGGACCCCAGCAGATTTCACTCATGTTTAAGTTGTGCATGCGAACAGCAGGAAAGCTGCTTGGTTTGAAAATGACTTGAGATGTGCTTCATACATCTGCTATTGACAATAAACAATGGATCTTTTTTTGCCACAAAAAGTCACCCACAACTTAAAAGTGCAGCACACAGTTAACATGCAAATTAAAGCAAAAAAAAAAACTATCAACTATCTTGACTCATCTGTAGTTCATCATACTGACATCAACCTATGAATTTCCAGGTCTGAAGTTGTCTTGGCCTGCAAAAGAAATGTATTAGTCATGATTCGAAATGCTGAGAAATACATATCTATTTAATGGCTGGATTTTTTCCCCCTTGTTTCGTGTCCTGTGACCTTTAGTCTCAGATCCACTTTTTACATATTACAGAGAATAAAGATATTACTGGTGTTTTCCAGTATCTTGTCCTCGGTTAGGCCTGCAGGTGCGGCTGACGTTACCTCTGAGAATAGATGTTATCTTATGAGGACTGATAAGTAAGGGCTGCCATCCAGCCTTCTCAAGACAAAATGAGTGCACTAAGACTACCTAGACTGTTCTCAGATCAGCAACGGGCTAGTTCAACTGATCTTCACTAGTGGAGCTGTACTGGGGGTGTGTTATTACTCCTAACTGACCCTAGACCTGAGCATTAGGCTGCATGTCACTGAGAATTAGGTTTGCTTGAAACATATTGCTATGAAGGACTGTTTTGTACACATGTAACCTTAGAAATGATTATGTAGTTTGTGGAAGGGAATGTTGGAGCATTTCCAGCAGATTTAATAAACATGGTGATACATACATCTGTTTAAATGAATCTTCTTTAATCGTCATGTTTAATTCTTTTTATCCTCTCTCTTTTCCTACAATGGAGAAAGGGTTTAAAATATGTATTATTATACCAGTATATTATTTTACAAAAAAGTGTTGTTCGAGCTGTAAAGCTGTCATCTATTCACCATCTAATTATAGTGCCCCATTATGCCGTTTAAAGGTTCTTAATTTTGTTTTGGAGGTCTATTTGCATCCAAATATATATAAATATATAACACTTTAATTTTGTCATATACAATGCAACAGCTGAAAACGTCATTAAAAGACTCCAAAATCACATACTCTCTTGATTTTTAATAATTACTTAACGTATAATAAAGTATGTTCTACACTGTGTTCCAAATTATTATGCAAGTGACGTCACTAGGATTTCAGTACAATAAACAGTCATAGAGTTTAGTTTTTCAAAGAAAGTGTTTGTTTTATTTACATATTTTTAGATAACTGGTATCAATCTCAGACAGGTTTGTTAAATAGTTTGCCACGTCTACTTAGTAAATGGAAACCCTACTTACAGTAAAGAGGTTGTTCCACATTATTAAGCAAGTCAAAGTTCTCATGCAAATGGGGAAGAAAGATCTTTCTAAAGATGAAAAGTATGAAATGGCACAATTGTTATGCAAAAGGAATGAAAACCACTACTATTGTGAAAACTGAATGGAGATTGTCAAGTTAAAGCACAAGAGAACTTGGTCAGATAAAGGCCTATTAAGGAAAGTTTCTGTCAAAAATGTAGCTGTATTAAAAAGAACATCATGCAGGCTGGAAGTTGTGTGTAAAGTTGCATTTCAGCCACTTCTAAACAATGCTCAAAGAAACTTTTATAGTGAGTTTAGAAATACATGAATGAAGACTCATTTTTGGATGGTTGGTGAGTGGCCACACCTTTCCGACTGCGATGTAAGCAGTGATGATTTGGGCTGGAATATTGGGAAGTGAGACGGCTGGTCTCTTTAGGGCCTCTAAGATTGCACCATTTCATGCTTTTCATCTTCAGAGATCTTTCTTCCTCCTCATATTGCATGAGAACTATGACTTGCTTAATAACGTGGGGCAACCTCTTGTAGTAGTGTAACGTTCCCATAACATTTGCAGGACGGGACCTTTAGGGGACCAACCTAAATTGTAATTTTTCAATCAAAGATTGATCAATACCAACCCTTCGGAGAAGGGTTTCCTTTTGGAAAAGCACTTACTATACAAATTTACAATTTAATTGTCCATATCTATCAAATGTGATATCAAAAGGTGTTATTTATTAATGTATAAAAGAACTCTAATGCTCAAAATAATTAAGTTGAGTAGGGTAAACTTAAATTAAACCAATTTCAGTTCATAAAACAGACACATTTTACAACCCCAAATCAAAAAAAGTTGGGACAGTATGGAAAACGCAAAAAAAACAAAAAAGAAAGTTATTTCTAAATTTACTTTGACTTGTATTTCATTGCAGACAATATGAACACAAAATATTTCATGTTTTGTCTGGTCAACTTCATGTCATTTGTAAATATGCATCCTTTCCTATAATTCAGACCTGCAACACATTTAAAAAAAAGTTGGGACAGTAAAGCAATTTAGGGCTAGTAATGAGGTAAAATGGTTAAATAATTATGTGATTTGAAACAGGTGATGTCAAAAGGTGATTGTAATTATGATTTGGTACAAAAGCAGGATCCAAGAAAGGTCTAATCCTTTAGGAGCAAAGATGGGCCGAGGATCGCCAGTTTGCCAACAAATACGTGAGAAAATTATTGAAATGTTTAAAAACAATGTTCCTCAAAGAAAGATAGGAATAGATTTGGATATTTCAACAGTGCATAACATAATTAAAAGATTCAAGGAATCTGGAGGAATTTCAGTGCGTAAAGGACAAGGGCGCAAGCCAAAGCTGAACAACCATGATCTCCGATCCCTCAGGCGGCACTACATCAAGAATCGTCATTCATCTATAAGGGATATCACCACATGGGCTCAGGACTACTTTGGCAAACCTTTGTCAAGTACCACAATTCGTAGTTACATCCACAAATGCCAGTTAAAACTGTACTGTGCCAAAAGGAAGCCCTATGTTAACAGCTGCCAGAAGCGCTGTCGACTTCTCTGGGCTCGGAGGCATCTGGGATGGACCATCACACAGTGGAAACGTGTACTGTGGTCAGATGAATCAGTATTTCAGGTATTTTTTGGGAGGAATGGACGCCGTGTGCTCCGGACCAAAGAAGAAAAGGATCATCCATACTGTTACCAGCAACAAGTCCAAAAGCCAGGGACTGTCATGGTATGGGGTTGTGTCAGTGCCCTTGGCAAAGGTAACTTGCACTTCTGTGAAGGCACCATTAATGCTGAAAAGTAGAGATTTTGGAGCATAATATGCTGCCTTCAAGAGGACATCTTTTCCAGGGACGTCCATGCATATTTCAACAAGACAATGCAAAACCACATTCTGGACACATTACAAAGTCCTGGCTGCGGAGGAAGAGGGTCCAGGTACTTGACTGTCCTGCCTGCAGTCCCGACCTGTCTCCAATAGAGAATGCGTGGCGCATTTTGAAGCGCAAAATGCGACAACGAAGACCCCGTACTGTTTCCCACCTTAAGACTTGTTTGCAGGAAGAATGGGACAAAATTACACCTGAAACACTTCATCACTTGGTGTCTTCAGTCCCTAAACGTCTTTTAAGTGTTGTGAAAAGGAATGCCAACATTACAAAGTGGTAAATGCTTTACTGTCCCAACTTTTTTTGAAATGTGTTGCAGGTCTGAATGACAGGAAAGGATGCATATTTACAAATGACATGAAGTTGACCAGACAAAACATGAAATATTTTTTGTTCATATTGTCTGCAATAAAATTCAAAGTAAAAAAGTCAAAGTAAATTTAGAAATCACTTTTTTTTTTTATTTGCGTTTTCCATACTGTCCCAACTTTTTCTGATTTGGGGTTGTAGGTAATTAAAATTAAATTTTTGTAAATTATGTTCAATGTTTTGAGTTTTATGAACTTCCCCAGTAGAAATTTTATGTGTCAAGGACATCGCCTGGTAACTTAACTAAACGTTCTTTAAAGGTTTGGGGGACTTTATTTGGCGGAATATTTAGGACGTTCTGGGAATGTTTATGGGACCATTACTATAGGACGTTCCCTCTACACTACGTTCCCATAACATTGCAGGACGGGACCTTTAGGGGACCAACCTAGAATGTAATTTTTTGGTCTTATTTAGGTCCTTCCATCACATTTACAGAACACATCTACACTGGGCTGCTTTGCAAATGAAGGTCAGTAAAACACAGGATTTGCACAAAGACTGCTTCTCAAAGATGGATCAATACCAACCCTTCGTGATCCATAATGTGTGTTTGCAAATCGCCTTTCTGAATGTGCTAATGTGGCTGAAGTTACCATTGTCTCTTACTGTGTTCACAGATACCAGAGCTTGTTATTTAATCCTCACTATCTGTACAATTCAGAAGCTACTTTTATTTTTAAAAAGCAATAAACATGAATGACATAGCTCTGATCAACAAGCACATTCACAAAGGCAATTTGCATACATTCACAAAATATAACATGCGATACTTGTTCTAAATATGAAGTTGGACAAACAGTTGAGAATAACCTATTTGGAACGCCCCTAAAGTCATATAACCAACATTACAATATTACTAACAGAGGACCATGTGGGAACATTCTGTTAATGTCCCAAAATGTCCTGTTTATAACGTTGCAATGTGAGTATAGAATAACCAAATTGGGACTTATCCCTAAAGTCATACCAGGAACATTGAAAGGCAGCACTTTCATAACCAAAAGAAGATGTTTTAAGATCATCCCTGATGTTCTATAAAGGTTCGGGATTTTTGTCACCTTAGAGATCGTCAGGCAAGGTCATGAGGATTTCCCCTTCTACATGTGTTTTTTATCTTAATTTAGACAAATCAAAATTGAACTGAAACTGGGCTGGGATTTCCATTTCCCAACATGCTTTGCCATGCTACTCGAAAGGGAGAGTAAATGCTAAAATTAGGTATATAATGTTTTTGTGCAAGATGTTAACGTTAAGTGGGAGTTTTGATAGTGTTTAATGTTTTGCTATGTTAACTTAGAAGAGTTTCTGTTATGTGTGGGGTATGGTGACAAGAGGAGCATGAGCTTGGTTTTGAGATGTATATTAATATTTTACATTGTCTTACTCATTGAGCAATTGCTATGCTATTCTATCAAAGTATTGTGTTACCAATTATCAAGTTATCAAGTGCAAATCAAAATCAGACAATGTGATTTTCTGGATATTTTTTTTCTCATTACACAATTGGTTGCTGACTAAATACTTTTTTGCCTCACTGTATTTTGTACCCACAAGTGAAAGCTAAAACTACAAGTTATTGTTTCCGCAAAGTTAAAAACATTAAATGTAAAGTTTAATATTTTCCCAGACAGTTTTAGAGAAAAACCAAATGTATGAAGTAAGTCAGAAACCGCTTACTCTAGTACTAGAAATTAATGTAAGTGCCAACCAGGAGAACAAAGAAGCATATAAACCAAAGTAATACTGTAATAAACTGTGTGAACTCAAACAGTGTGTACTACATTAAACATGATTTATATAAGAATACTTATAGCTCAATCCATTGTATTACTGGCTCTGTTATAGGATTTAGAGGTATAAACTGCTTCAGATTTCCTAGAGACACATAACCTTTAAATAATTAGATAAGAAAATATTAGGTTTATATTTGTTCAACATAATTTCCAAGTCTCAGATTTCCCAGAATACCTCAGACCGAGAAACAGTTGGTGGTTTGGCTTAAGACGACATTTAGTTCTAGAAGCATGTCTTGAAAAAAAAAAATCTGAAGCTTTGATTCTAATCAGGTTATACTGGCGGTGGCGTCTTAAATTGAAAAAAAAAAAGACTGCGCTCATAATGCAAATTGTAATTTTATTCCATTACTGCCATTATGGCAAGCGCAGAGAGCATGCTTAAAACGAGATTGTAGTTTCAGTCTTGTTAAACAGGAAGTTGTGGCATTGTGATAAAGGTCTGAAACAGACTGTACCTTCAATGGAATTTGTCATTTGCTGCTGTTCGCTGTTGTTTCTGGAAAAAGCTTTTGCTCATTGCGGTTCCTTCTACCTCCATCACATGCAGCTAAAAAAAAAAAAAGCCCTAGCCTAACTTCTTCCTGTAGATATACATGTGAGAGGTTTTATCTCTCCTCCCCTTTCTCTCTCTCAATTCATCTTCTCTCCATCCACTGAGTGCGAAGTGCAGTGGCCGAACCTGCTCTCACAGGGTCACTTTTGATCATCTCCGGGCAGGAAGCGTTATTGAAGTGCATGACACCCTCTTAATGTCTAAGAAACCCTTTTCTCAGAGGTCACGCGGGACTGCAGCTGGACTTGAGGAGGTTCTGGGGCTGAGGTTTTAAAGTTACACTGCTGAGATTGGGTGGACACTGGAACTGGTGGAGAACATTTTATCATTCGTTGTGTTGATTTCCAGGTGAGATTCTTTCAATTTCTGGGCTGGTTTCAATACAAGAACTTATAGTGGAAAGAGAGAGAGAGGGTGTGTGTGTGTGTGTGTGTGTGTGTGTGTGTGTGTGTGTGTGTGTGTGTGTGTGTGTGTGTGTAACAATGAGATAAAATCAGAGGGTGGGCATGCATGCTTGTTTCCTCTGCTATAAATAGTAACTTTATGCAGTTGTCTTGGCACATTGTTGTATGGGTGCTACTTCCAGTATGGTAAAGTGATTTGAAAGTAAATTTTTGTACATTGTATCAGAAAAAAAAGTGTTTAATTTAATATTTTTCATTATGGCAAAGCAAGCTAACATGCAAAATTGTGATAATTATACCTTTTCAAAGGTAATATTGTTGACTGTTATTTCGCCTTTACGAATTTTGCCATACTTAAGAAATAATGCGGTAACAGGGTTGACATTTTAATAATTTCCGCTCCTGACGGTAATAACAAACCATAAGATGAAGTGCTGGAATAGATATGACTTTCTCTTGTCTTTGAAGAGTTCTTGAAAGAATGATGATGTAATTACTCATCAATGGAACAGTTCTAGAAAGGAAACAAATTATGATAGTAACAGCAGGGTTGATACACAGTTTGGCGACACAAAGTGTTTTTTAATGTACTCTATGTGACATGTATTATTAAGAAGCTTTGACATTTTGTCTCCAGGCTCTGTGTCAACCCATCTTTACAGAAAAGGAAAAAGAAAACTGTGCGTCAACCATGTTATTATATCATCATTATATCAACACCCGTTGGAAAATCATGAAATATTCCATTAATAAGTCACTTAACTGTCATCATATCATCATCCTTTCAAGAAGTGAACTTTTTTTGTTTTAAAATATTTTTGTTACCATCATATATGCTAAGTCAATATATTTTCCAAAAAACAATCCTCAGAAAACACAAATGGCTTCCATTTTGTAGCATGATTCGAGTGCACAGTTCTAACCCCCAATAGTTAAAAAAAAAATTATAATATAAAGTGCTTAACATGGTAAAGAAAATGCAGACTAGTTAGATTTGTATGTGTGATCAACAATTTCCTCATTGCGTGACCCATGGTGTTTTTTTGGGTCATTCGCCTCTGCTTTAAAAGACACAATATGGAATATCTCTGGATTAAAATATACAAAAACCACTAGAACAATGTTATATATTTTGTTGATTTGTGCACTTACATTATTCCAAATGTTTACAACAATGTTTAAATTCAGTGCAGCTATTTTAACCACTGTAACGTCGTCTTTCTTGTACACAATTTTGTGGGTTTACTTCCATGGAAACCAAGTAAACACCAAAGACGATGTGTTTTAGTAGACAGGAGAGCAACTGTTTGGACCAATTCATCAACAGAAAACAAATCATTGTTATATAGTTCAACAGTCTTATTGTTAGAATCTCGTTTTCTTGATTTACAGTTTGTACTCAAAAAGTGGTAACACTAGAATAATGGTCCATCATTAATAATGCAGGAAGTAATGCAGGACTAATGATTAGTACTACATTAACACTTCAGATACTACTATTAACTAATATGGCAATAGCTGAACTAATCAGTAAACACTATCAAATGTAGTTCCTTGTTAAGTAATCATTAATTACTTAATGTGATTAGCCTCATTAATAACTATTAACTAAATGACAAATTATAAAGAATATTATTGTATGTCTGAGACCTAATCAGTCATCTTTTTTCCTCGAATAAAGTCATAAAATGAATCACTAATTACTCAAGTGTTAGTCACTCTGCAGGAACTACAAGAGATCTGGACCATTATAAAAACATATTTTTTTATTTTAAAATAATGGTCCAGGTCACTTGTAGTTCCTGCAAAGTGACTAACACTTAATTAGCGATTTACTAGTAATGAGTAATGCATTTTTTGACCACATTAAGAATAAAAAGAGACAATTACTCGCATCTCAGTTCTGATTAGTAATTAGTTGGTAATTCTTTATCATCTGTCATAGTTACTTATTTGTTCTTAGTGATGCCAATCTCATTCAGTAATTAATGATAACATAAGGAACTATCTTAGTCTTAGATGCGATATTACTTAAAAACGATCTGGCCTACTGCATTGTGCAACAAGTGTCTTATACCAGCTATCGAGCGAATGCACAGAGTAACGTTAACATAACGTTCAACACACTCAGATTTATTTGTAGTATGATTGTGTTGACCAAGTAAAACAGCGCTGCGTTACCCCAATATTTTAATTTAATTGTCAGATAAAGTGACCTGTATAAATAGTAATTCAGCACTTATAATGTGAATGTCAGTGATCAAACGTAACTGTAACAAAGTTCAAGTTCAGGGAAGAAGCCGAATGTTAAATGGCCGACTGCGGCATATAAGCATAATAAAAACAGCAACGTAAAATGTCCCAGGCGCTCGGCCTCACCCTGCTTCATACCACAGTAACGTTAATAGAACACGATTTCTGCCTGAGTCCGGCCGGAATGCTTTCCATTGGCTGCGGAGGTGAATATGACACCTCCAATGATTCCATGCTCATTCACTGCGTCAAGCTCCGCCTTTGTTATCGTTTTGAATATGCAAACTTACATACTGTGCCTAACTAACTGAAGTTATAACTGAAATGACAAAAACATTGACACTGAAATGATGCAAGGTAAAGACATTGGAGGCACAGTTAGTTTTGACTTACATATTTTCCTGCAGATTCAGTGTGTGTTTGCCTCAGGATGGGAGTTGGCTAGGGAGTGATAACGTCATTCAGACGCTGACAGGAGCTGCAGTCCACCACTCTTCTTTCCAGAGCTCCAGTCTGAATCTCAACAGCTCTCAGGGGTGCTCATTAAACCTGTAATTACAATAGCAAAACAAAAATAAAGCAGTGTAAACAGATTATGCAAGCTAAGAGAAAGGAAGTGGACAGGAACCGTCCATTAAAGTAGATTGTGTGTTTATCAATACTGGACAGTAACTGCTGACTGAAGAATCCAGCGTTGTCCATTCCTTCCTTTCTGGAGAAAAGCCTGAAAATAACATTCCCAGATTTTGACTAATACTATCAATAACGTTTTGAGAGCAACACAGTTGTTAGAACTGCAGATAATATTAATTAAATAAAAATCCACTTACAGTAAGTGCACTTAAAAAAGCACTTTTGTACTTTGTCAAATTAAAATGTTTACTTTAAAGTACATTTTAAATGTCTGCTATTTTTTTATATACTTTTGTCATTATTTTTAGCAGTACACTTATTTTGATGTGTTGACTAAACATAAAATGCTTGGTTATAATTTTAACTGTACTGTGTTATTGGATATTACATTTAAGGTTAATATATTTTATATTACATGAAATTAAGTGTGCAAAAATATTAAGTATATTATTTCTGTAATATATATAAGGTTTTCTGTAATAAACACTTCTAAAAATGTCAAATAAGTGTACTTTAACACAAGGGAGTCCGTAGGAAACATCAAACCATGTGATTCATTACTCACTTCATCTATTTTGGGATTTTAAAGTCAAACATTCTTAACTCGGAAGATTTTATAGTAAAGTACCTGTGATTTCCCTTGCTGTGCTTCTACGGTACAGTCCCTTTTATGGTTTGGAACATGTGATTTTGGTTTAAATTAATTTCTTGGACTGTGTCCATATTTGTAATCTCTGATGTGTGGAACAGTTCATGAGTGAAAACCGAAAACATGTCATGTTTGACGTTTAAATGCCTCAGAGCATCCTTTAATGTCCTTTAATATTTCTTATGTTTTAAATGAATATTACATTTCAAAAACAGTAAATGCCTTAAGACTCATATGAGATAGGCTACTTAAGGGAAAAACTTAAGGTGCTTTATGCAACCGGGCACAGATCTTTAAAAATACAGTTTTAAATACATTTCAGATGAGCAAACACACCTTGCAGATGAAAACACGCACATCAAATATGTCACAGAGATGTGTGCCATGTAGTACTTTCTATTTGGCAACCACAACCAATTGTAATCTCTAAAGGGCATATCACATTGCCCACTTAGTCGGTGACGTAAATCAGACAAGAAAAACTTGTCATAGTTGCAGCAAAACAGCTCAACATATTGTGAAATGGCAGTATCATTTGCATAGACTTCACAGCAAATGATAATCATCATCGCTTTATAACCGTCATTCACAGCAGAGCAGAGGGGGACGATGTGTGTGTGTGATACAGCTTTCAATTTTTTATGTATTGTGGACTGTTGTGTATTTGCTGGTTCAATCTAATTCTACATCTAAAAGTCCTCTTTGAAGCTTTGAGAGTGTGCTCTGGTTACTCAGCTATTGATTTTTCCTCTGTTTTGCACGGGTAGGGTGAATCGCACACGTTGCTTAAAACCGCCGGTCAGTTAGACCTGAATTGAATTTAAGTGTGACGCACTGCTGGTAGAACAATCGCTATAGCAGCTAATGCTGTTAGTACATCCGTGTTTGATTTGGCCAACAGATTAAGGAGGCCATAAGATCTCAAGGTCTCTTATATGAAGCAGAGGTCCGTGAATACACTGCTTTTTAAAAAAGCTCTTTGGAACTTACATGTTTTACTGTCTTTGTTTGCAGCCACATGTTGTGTAAGCCTTTTCTGTTTTCCAGCAACTTCTAGAGTAAATACACAAAGCACATCCGTCAAATTGATAACATTTTACAATAAGGTTTCATTAGTTAACTACTTTAATTAACATTAACTAATATATAACAATAATTCTACAGCATTTATTAACTTCAAGTTTATTTCGACATTTACTAATCCATTATTAAAAGTTGTATTTGTTATCATTAGTTAATGCACTGTGAACTAAACAAACAGTTTCTGTCAATCTTATGTCAATCTTGATAGAGTAGTATTGTACGCTGTACCGAGTCTTTCCGAATAAAACCGAGCGCCTGGAGGTGTGTCGTGTGGGCGGAGCTACAGAGTCACATGTCGTTTACTTGATGTGCACCAGAGCCATGTGCACTTAGGTGCCGATAGGATCAACACAGACATTTAAAACAGTTTAACTCATCGCCTGCTTTTCCAACGCATGACCGTGAACCTTTATCCTTGGGACTGCTCCACTTTCAACATTAGACCATCTGCAAATCCACATTTGAACTGGGCAAATGCCGAATTACCGGAAAAACAAACTCCATCCACTGTCTCCTCAACGCTGGGTTTGTCAATGGGAGCATGGGAAAATATTTAACAGTGCAAAAATCCAGAATGCATGAAATAGCATTATACCCCCCTTTAAAGTATATTTTAGTTGATCATAAATTCTTGTCAGTTCATTCGACATTACACTATTTCAAAGACAATAAAATTATATAGGCTATTCAAAAATTGTACTTAAGACATATACTTATGGGGGTCAGACGGCACATAAAACCTTTTAAGACAATCATATTTAATCTATTTACACTTTTTTATTGCAATCAACATGCAATTGCATGTCTGAAAATTCAGTTCACACTTGCATGCATTTTGAGGAAAAACATTGTTTTGGTTGTGCTCATGACTGCAGATGAATATGGTTATCCTACTGCTCATAAAATATTCACTAAGCTTAAGAGATATAACCAGTTTAGATGGAAAGGATCTCAAGCTGACTAGCTGAAGATGTCACAGTGGAAGTATTGTGTCTATTAATAGGAAAAGCTACAGTGCTACAATGAAATGACCCTTTACAAAAGATAATACTTTACAATCACCTCTGTAAGAGAGCTAAATTTACCTGTTCAATAAAACACATTACTCACCTGTTGAGTAAAGCCCTAAGCTCTAATCATCTCTGAAAATGTAAGCCATTGTCAACTCTCATTTTAAATACAATCTCTGTTGCGTTCTCGGTTTACCAGCAGACTCTCCGATTCCCCAGAGGTTTGAGATTCAGCAGCTCCATGGCAGCCTTTCTTACTCGTTGTGACAACTAACCTACGCCATTCCCACACTATACACATGTCAAAAGGAGCTAATTTTCTCTATGTAATGGATATGAAAAGACACACACAGGCGAGTGACATGTACATAATTAGCTTATTAGTTTCCCTAGTAGAACATTGCCCAAAGCATCACACATCCTCCACCAGCTTGCCTTCTTTCCATAGTGCATCCTGGTGCCATGTGTTTCTCAGGTAAGCTATGCACACGCACCCGGCAGTCCACGTGATGTAAATGAAAGTGTGATTCATCAGACCAGGCCACCTTCTTTCACCGCTCTGTGGTCCAGTTCTGATGCTCATGTGCACCCACTGTTGGTGCTTTTGGTGGTGGACAGGGGTCAGCATGGGCACCCTGACTGGCTATGCAGCCCTATATGCAACAAACTGATGCACTGTGTATTCTGATATCTTTCTATCAGAACCAGCATTAACTTCTTGAGCAATTTGAGCAACAGTAGCTCATCTGTTTGATCGGACCACACAGGCCAGCCTTCGCTCCCCACATGCATCAGTGAACCTTGGCCGCCCATGACTCTGCCGCCACTGTTCCTTCCTTGGACCACTTTTGATAG
Source organism: Gobiocypris rarus (assembly GCA_023029165.1). Lineage (NCBI taxonomy): Eukaryota > Metazoa > Chordata > Actinopteri > Cypriniformes > Gobionidae > Gobiocypris > Gobiocypris rarus. The sequence goes on from CM040911.1 coordinate 36,383,860, forward strand.
ATACTGACCACTGCAGACCGTGAACACCCCACAAGAGCTGCAGTTTTTGAGACACTCTGACTCAGTCATCTAGCCATCACAAATTGTCAAACTCGCTCAAATCCTTACGCTTGCCCATTTTTCCTGCTTCTAACACATCAACTTTGAGGACAAAATGTTCACTTTCTGCCTGATATGCCCCCCCTACCACTAACAGGTTCTTTGATTTAGTGTTGAAATCAGTGTTATTCACTTTACCTGTCAGTGGTCATTATGTTATGCCTGAACTGTGTATATTTGAATGAACCTTTATCCCCTTTTACTTGGAAATAAAATGGATGTGATTGACAAGGAAAGGGATTTTATGAGACACAGACAGACATATGTTGATGCTTTGGTTAAATTACTTCTGTGATCAATTAAGTTTTCAGATATGAGCTTTTTTCAGGTCTTTCTTTCTTTATTTCTTTTGAGAACCTGTAATAGACATTTGGGGTACAAACAAAACTCTACCTTAACACCTTAAATTATTCATCATTTTAAATGAATCTTAATTTTAGATATCACATTAATGTTTTTAGCACATGTCAACTAACATTATACAAATCACATTACTGTACCTTTTTTCTGAGAGTGAAAGTATGTGCCAGTGCTGTCACTGGGGCGGTACTAAGGTACATCTTTGTACCTTACTCACCCCTAAATGGTACATATTAGTACCTTAAAAGGTATCACTCTAAAAATGCTGGGTTGTTTTAGCCTAATGTTGGGTCAAATATGGAAACAATTTGGTTGTTTTAACCCTGCGGTTGGGTTATATGTTTGCTTAAAACAACCCAATTGCTGGGTTAGTCCATATTTGACCCAACATTGGGTTGTTTTTTACCCAGCATTTTTTTTAGAGTGTATCAGTACTTTAAGAGTGCGTATTAGTAACTTAAAAGTACATAGTAGTACCTTTCGGTTTTGTACCTTAGGGTACCGCCCCAGTCAAAGCAATGTACCTTTTTTTTCTGACAGTGTAGCACAGGCAGCTGAAAGTAGATGTGCTTTCCTGTGCAGAATCTCCCCCATGATGATTTGGTGAGTGGTTGTTTGCTTCGTGGTCCAAGTCAACTGAGCCCACCTCATTTGCCCACCACGATCTCATTTTGGTCTGACATTTTAGTCTGACGTTTTGATCTTTAGACAAAGCTTGGTGAAAAAATATTAGCAGATCTCTCCTCAACAAACCCAATGTAGTAAACAGGAGTCCGAACAGTGAATCTGAAACAGTTTGCTTCATTTGAGGCATCATTCATGTCTGTAGTATAAATAAAACAAGTTACGCATCAAAGTGTGATATTTAAGATTAGGGGTGTAATCAATATCAGTATGGGAATTACTAATAGTATTGCTTGTCTTATAAACAAGAAAAGGAAATTAGTAATGCAAGTGTAGCTATATGTTTTTTTTCCTGGTGTATAAATTAAGGTCGTGGAGAGGAGAAACTCTGGTCTTTTCTGACTGTGGTTGGGCTTTTTGCTTTACTCACATGTCTTGCACTAAAGAGGAAGAGAAGAGGAGCTGCAAACCCTTCATGTGGTGCCCGGCAGCTGTGCAAGTCAGCAACAGTGTTGAATTGAATTCGAGCAGAGACTGGCAGCAAGTGAAAAGACTTTCCAAAGGTTAAAAACAAGCTGAGCAATAGCATTTAAGATAAACTCCAGGGCATATAGGGGATATGCAGGTAGTGATGAAGGAGTGTCTAGCTGTGAAATTAATTGAGCAGCACAGACATGAACCTTATGGAAATTGTAAAATGCTATAAATAGCATCTTTCAGTAAGAATTCAAAGCGTACAGCACTCATGTGTTAACGGAGAAAAGACATGGTATATGTGCAGCATTTCAACAGATGTTAAGGCTCTGCCAACAAATATTGATGATGTCAAAGATCTGTGGAGACAAAAGTATATGGAAACCTTAAAAAAAAAAAACGACATAAGTTGCGACATAAATTCATTATAAACCCACTCTGTCCAGGCACATTTTACAAAACCTTTCTTTCCCTGCCGGTTCAAAAGAACATGTTTTCTCAACCATGAAATTAAGTTTAACACCAAGCGTGACATTTTGCCTTTAAAATCAAGAACATATCATAAAATATATAACAAACAGACAAGGAAAGAATCCTGGTCTTCGAGTTAACAGATTATTTTCATCCTTCTGAGCTGATGTCTGGGTAATATTTGAATGTTTATATACAAGCATATATGAACCCTTTTCAATTGAATATATAGAATACATTTTTTCATGTTAAATTCTCCATCAAAATCATGGCACACACTGCTAGTAGTACTGGGGTGGGGAGGATATTGTTATTAATTAATTAATAAGTCTAATAATTAGCTTTTAATTTCTGATAAGAATGACTTTACAACCCTTCGTGAAACTTGATTAGTATTTTGAGTGAGAGACATTTTAATTTGATGTAGAGGTGTTAACCCAATCAATGCACCTTCACTTCACTCAGTTAGAAAGTTTCACACACATGTTGTTCTGTTCTCACAGAAAACCACAGGCATTTTGCAACTTGCAGCAACCAGAAGCTTGTTGTTATCAATATGAGTTGAATACTGATGTGCAATATAAATTCTCTCATTTATGAATGAGTAGTTTATGAGCATCATTGCAATTATAATTACCACCTGAAAACTTATAGAAAGTGCCTTTTTAAATCAACACTATATTGTGCAACATGACAACATCTACATCAACAACAATCAACAGCAACAACGTCTAGCCGAGGTTAACCGCATCATGGCTAAATGAGAGCTCAAACATAAAAAAAACCTAAAGGTCAGTGTTTTGCCAATGTTTCACATGTGCTGAAAGTAACTTACCATGGTTTTACTAGCAACACTAAATGCAGCAGTAGGGTATTTTTTTTAATGTTGTAAATTCAGGTACTACACAGTCTATCCAGGGAGTCATCCGTGTTTGTATTTGTGGGGGTTATGAAGGTCTGACTACAAATAATACAGTTAAACTAAGCAACAGTAAAATATGCAAGGACTGTGGAATTTTCTGATATTTATTAGTGCAGTTCTGGTTATAGCGCATGTATTCTTTAACCAAAAGATTAAAATGTGTGTGATTATCAAATGGTTATTTGTGACAGTATTGAACTTCAGAGAAATATGTCTGAATCCATTTTTCTGATAAATAATATAATTGTATATGGATAATTTGGAATCTAAATTCAGAATCTTTGAAATTAGTGGTATTGCATTTAGAATTCACTTATCGTATCCAAATAATTGAATTTAAGTTTGCTTTGTGTTCACAGATTATGATGAACGCAACATCCAACGCAAGCAACTCTTCATGTGTGATCATGAACCCGTCGGCAGATCACCTGCTGATGTCCATCTACATCATCGCCTTCATCCTGGGACTGCTGTTCAACCTGGTCACCATTGGTCCCATAGTTCAGCAGATCTGCAGAAAGAACATTCTAGGGATCTACCTTCTCAGCCTGTCTGTCTCGGATCTCCTGTACATCCTTACCATGCCTCTGTGGATCTATTATTTAAGCAACAACCACAAATGGACTCTTGGCCAGGGACTCTGTAGTCTGTCTGGCTTCTTTTACTACTCAAACCTGTACATCAGCATCTATATCCTCTGCTGGATCTCCATCGATCGCTGCCTGGCCATCACCTTCCCTCTGCGAGTCAAAGCCTTCCGCCGCCAGCGCTATGCCTGGATCATCTGTGGGCTGGTCTACATTTTTGTCATGGCCTTGCACTGTTTGGTGCTGTACCTGGACAAGCTGCCAGATCCACTGGACGACGGCGACCAGAGGTGCTACGAGACCTTCCCCATGACAGAACGCATCGCAATGTTCAACCTGATACGGGTCGGAATTGCTTTTCTCTTGCCGCTGGTGGTCATCACGGTCTGCTACTGGTTGATCGCAGCCAAGGTGCAGCAAAGTAGAGGGGTGGATGAACAAGGCAAGCGCAAAGTGAGGCTATTGTCAATGGGAGTCATTGGCATTTTCTCCTTCTGCTTTGCACCATACCACATCCTCCTGATGATACGATCCATTGCTTTCTTTTCTGTGGGAGATCAACAAAGCTGCATCATTGAACAAGCGATGTACTTGCCCTTCACTTGCTCCCTCGCACTGTCCAGCCTGAACAGCGTGGTGGACCCAGTGCTCTATGTTTTGGTCAGTAATGGAGTGAGGGAGGACATGAAGTTGTCCTGTTGGAAAAACAGGCAGAGACAGGAGACAGGAAGCCCTCTTGTTGATTCCAAGTGGAAAACAAGAGTAACCAAATGTTGTTAAAACCAACCTCAGTAGATTTGCATCTGACACCACTGTATATTTGTGCAATGTTTTTGCACCTATTCAGGAATCGTGCAAATCAGTTACCAGCACCAGATTGCCCAAGCCACTTGAGCTGACAGCAAAGGAACACTCATGCAGATTGGTGCTGAGTGTTAAGCTGTAGAGAGAGCTGCATATATGATCTGGCATACGTTTCTGGAACTCCACCACTGTGATCCAGACACCTGAATTGGCTTGTCTGGATTATAATGCTCATCTTTATCATTCTATGAATAACTGCCGACGACATAACTCTTGCTTTCTGCAGGTGATTTTAGGTAAAAAAGGAAAGCTCATCTGTAATACACAGAAATTATTGACATACTGACAATAGGCTACTGATGCTGCAGCATTTTAGTGTGTTTAGCACCTGGTTAAACTGGATTGTATTGATTTACTGAATAATAATGTTGTTTTTGTGCCGAAATACCGTGCAAAAGTGATTGTTTAGTGAATTAGCCACTCTGTGCAAGTGTTACAGTCGAGACCAGCTCATCCAAATCAGAGTCAAGACATCCCAGCAAGCAATAGCCGTAATTTCAAAGTCTCGGTTAACTATAGACCTTCTATATCCAGGCTATGAGTAACCCACCTAGGCAAAATAACACTGAATTTGGTTACATGTCTTTTTGCCAAAATAACTTGCGAGATGTATGATATTCCATCATGTAAAAAAATTCAAAAGTGTTTGGTTTAATTTCTTTGACATGTTCATGTTTTAGATGACTTGTCTAGTCTTGGGCTATGGTTAGATGTCTATTGACAGCCCAAATTTTGCCTTGTTTTAGCCTAGACGTCAGTGCTGTGTTTGGACGTCTATTAGACATCTTTTAAAATTGCTTGCTGGGAGAGCATAAAGCAGTTGCATAAAGACAGTCAAAACTGAGTCAGACCAACTATAGGCAAGGGGTAAATTTTCCTTTTAACCTACCAGTTTAAGTGACTTAAAAAAAGTAAAACAAAAGACCAATCTTAAATTAAAAACATTTTTGACGACTCTTGATCCTAGTCTAAGAGCACATTTTTATGGTTTTGGTCCTCGATTCAGATTTATGAATATAGTTTCATGGTTTTATGAAAATGGTCTCACTTGAGTCCGAGTCCAAGATCATATTTTCATTTGGTTCCTCAGGCTGAGTAATGGACACGGGATCGTGGACTTGGACTTAACGCTCTTCTGGACTCGGTCTTGACTACAACATTACCGTCTGCACATTTTACATTTTTCAAACTCTGTTTCATCCATTAGTGTCAAAAAGATCGGTATAATTACTTTGTACTATCGTATATGTTTACAAATTATGGATTTGCAGTGAAACAGGACCTGGAGCACTGTCTTTGAAGGACTCTTGAATCACTTGAACTTTGTGTGAGAGCCGTACTCAGCCCAAGTGTTGTTGTTGTTGTTGTTGTTGTGTGATAAAGCCTCGCTTGTTAGTCCTGTTTAATTCACAGACGACTCCCTGTAATTTACCGTTAAACCAGATTTAGCCGTTAAAGATTTAATCTGGATGTTAAACAACCTGATGCAATGTTATCAAATTCGTTGCACAGCATGTTGCTACTCTCTTCTTTATATTAAGCTCAAAGCCACATTTTCACATCTGTAATTTACCACTAACGCAAAGAATCTGAAAATTATGAAATAAAAGAATTACTGATTCTGACTCTCATGAAACATTTATGGAAGTGATGCTTTCTGCTCTTTAAATGAAGGCAAAATGATTAGCGGTGGGATCATCTACCCGACAGTTTAATCACGATGCTTTCTGAAGAGCGAGCGACCCAGTGTTCTTGAGCACTGATGAGGAGAGTTTGCGTAGCATCTCTTACCGGTATCGCCCATGATACACTTTGTACAGTTTTGTTCCCCCACCTTATTCTGCTAGCATGATTGCCTCTATAGATGAGTGGCTCGTGTGACTGCAGTCTTCTGTAAATCTGAGTGAGAGTGGCCTTCTGCTCTACTGTAAAATACCTCGGACCAACTGAATGGAGTGATTTTGGAGTGCGAGCGAAGCAATGAATTGTAGCTTTGAGTACCTGATCTACAGTCTGAATGGTTTAAATGACTGCTCGCTTTCACCTATCGAACCAGATGCTGTTGTGTCATTCAAGGAAGATGAAAATGGGATGATATATAGTATCAGAAGTTGTTTGTGCTGTCATCCGCATATATGGGCCAGAACATTTCTGCAAGATTCACTTAAGGAAAGAAAGCCACGTTCTTCCATTATAATAAACGTATTGCATCACAATAGAACTAATGTGTGCTATTCTGCATTACACAACAAAGCTGCTACTGAGGTCTCACCACAGCAGGAAGTCTGGAGGGATTTAGACGAGAACAGCACAGAACACTGTCTGCTTTCCTCCACTCGAGCAATTGATTTGCACCTTCCTGAATGCAGACAACAGATGGAGGTGAGAGAGCATGCACATGTAAGCAACCTGGCATTGCATCAAAATGCAAATAATTTGTTTTATTTAACTAAGGGCTGAATCCCATGAAACAGGATGTTGAATGTATGTGTATACATACACTATGTCATAAGATTACTAGTCATATTGGCCTTCAAGAATGTATTCACCACTGTCAAAGAATGTATAACTATATTCATGTGGCATCACTACAGAGCTCGGAATGACCTTTTGGACTGAGAACCTCATAGGGACGTCTCAGACAACACCAAGTGAAATTTATGGATCCAAAAATAAGAAAAAGGTTTTCAGGGTTGTTGCAGTTGGGATCATACACCTCATTATTATTCTCAACCTCTTTGTTATTACAGCGCCTGTTGAGACAAAGGGATTTAGGAATCCATTATTGACTCTAAATGAGAGACCAGGAGATCAAATTAGTCTTCACACTAACCCAAGTTTTTCCCCATGCAGGCCAACGAATATTTCATATTAACAATTTATTGTTATGCAGTAACAAGCAGCAAAGGTGAGTTTTATTCATCACAACAAGCATTTGTTGAATGTCAATACCAAGAAGAGACTAAATTAGCAATAGAAAATAGCAATTCAATGTATTTTTCATTTATGATTTTTGATTAAATTGATTGTTGAATATTGCTGAAACATAGCAATAAAAAAACAATTTGTACCAGGCTGTAAAAAAAATGTTCTGCTGTAAAGTTAGGCATCTTACTATGGGGCTTTATGAGACTCTGCTCATTTTTGGAGCCTGTCGACTAGCGGCCAGTCGATGAACTGAAGTTTAATTTCTATATAGAGTGGTGTAGGTATGACAACTTTATAGGCCAAACGTGGAAGCGAGTTAGCATTTTAGCACTTTCGATTCCCTCGTCTCAAAGTCAATGGGTTTTTTGAATGGGTTTTTTGTTAAATGGCTGAATTAAGGTCTGTGGTGAACACAAGCGCAAGACACATTCACATTTAATTCTATGACATAAAATACATCAGTATTACCCCACTTGTGATTTTTTTTGAAGCTGTTATGTCTTGAAAAACGCGGTTGCTAAAAAGTGGCTAAATGAGACTACAGATGCTGTCAAGGAGATTAAACGCCATCACGCCGAACATGTAAACTCAGTCGACTTTTACAGCCTCTTTATGATTATAATTGTGCTCTAATAAACTAGTCTAACTCAAACGTTCTGGGAAAATGTTTTGAGATGAAAAACTGAAAGTTGTCAGAAGCTTAGTGATGGTGGCGTCGTGTAGTCCGTTTATAGCCTATACCTTTGCTTCTGGCGACTAGATTTAGGCTTCAAAATTAATAAAAGTAAATAATTATCTTGATGGACAAAACGTAGAAGTATCATAAACTCTGTGTCGATCACGTATATATTTTCTACGAGGTGTTCAAAATACGTAGTTTTGTGTTTTATATTGTGTACGTTTCTGGCTAACTCATGTTATTACGGTATTGCTGAAATAGTTGTGGGACACTATTACCTTAAACTGTCTATTAATGCAGATTGTCTGTCATTCTTACTACTTTCAGTAAAAATAAAGGATGGAGCAAAATTTGTTTTAGAAAGGTTTACGTTACATCAGTCATTCATGTCAGTCCTTGGCTAACGTATGCGGCATTATTGATACAGTTTCCACATGTGCTTCGCGATAAATTAGAAATATACACATCAGTTTGTTGATGGTCATACACTTGTTAATGCTGATGGTGAGGAAATACAGCTGCAACATCTCAATGTAGGGCACAACCTAACACGGGGTTAGTTGTAACACGAATGGTCTAAAGCTTTCTACACATGCCAGGATGACGAAACTTAGCGTATTTACAAGTTGCCATATCAACATTATTTAGAGCAAAAATTGGGCGAAAATTTAAAAAATCTTTAGAAGATATTAATGAACATTTATTTAACCATAGAAAAAGTAAATTTCTTACTCAAGTTTATTTTTAATCTCTGTTTTTTGTGTTTATTTACAACTAGACAAATCTGATATTATTTTAATCTTATATCTTTATTTAACAGTTGAGATCGTTCTTTAATGCTAATCTAACCAGCAAAAAAAAGTCCCACAAAAGCAAAAGTTCACACGAAAGTAAATGCAATAGCCTTAAAACAGAAAAAGACAGCCTTTTACAGATATAGTTTTCCAACGTGATCTCATGACGCGAGTATTTTTACGTAAAGTGTGATTCTACTACACGAACATTTACTTACGTTTTCACACACAATAAAACGTACAATACTGACTTTTTAACAGCACTAAAATGTACAATATTGACGTATTGACAGCACTAAAATGTAAATTATCTACGTATCCAAGTGTGAACGTGTAAGTTACCAGCCACCGGCTCCCATGAATTAATATCAAAATCGTGGCATTAATATTGTTTATTTTATATCCAATAGTCACATCAATACATGTTTTCAGTCGCATTTATTAAATGCATTTAACTAAGTTAATCTAACTAATATAAAATAACAGAAATATAAAATACCATTTTGCTCTGTTCGTGACTTCTGCTACAAACTCATTTCGGATGACTATAATGTTAAAAATAGACCGCATTTTAAAACCTTAAGATGAATAATATTGCCAACCATTTTGTAGTATTTAGCTTGTTGTTTGCCGTGAGACATAAAAAGGCGTTTTCTCCTATTCAGCAACTGGCGATCACAAGATACACCAAAACACAACATCAATTCACAAAACACGACACTTTATTAGTTAGCTGTAATCCAAATCGTTAGAATCCATATGTTTGCGAGAAACAAATCCAAATTGAGCCCTTTATCCAGTGATCTTCATCTCCATTAGCCTTCCATTAGTCTTCATCTCCTCTCAGTAGCGCGACCTCATTGTCAAATTCAAAAAACCCGCCCTCATGAAGCGTTACGACATAATTCTGGCAGTGGCATCGAGCGCTCATTGGCTCTGCTTTGTCACAGATTTTGACATGTCGTGTTTCAGTCGATTTGTATTTGAAATGGGAAACGCGCAACTTCACGGAGAGAGGCCGAATAATATTTACATTGATTAATAGCTTACATTCTGCTCTGTACCTCATACAAAACTATTATATACCACCAGAGAGGACTGCGCCTGCAACACATCTTCATTTGAACTACTTTTGGTATCGCTTTTGACATTTTTACAATAAATAAATATTGTGATTACACTGGTCTGCCTGTTATGCTTTTATTTATAACAGTACGTTGTTTTAATAAATGCTAATGGGTAGGTTTAGGGGTAGGTGTAGGATTAGCCGTTCAAAATATTTGTTTAATGCTATATTGTTACCAAAATCGTAATTTTCCAACGTTTTACCTTTTATTTTCTTTATATTCTGTATTAAATTGGTATGTTTAGGTTTGGGGTAGTGTTAAGGGATTTCATTATGGATTCGTAAATATTTTACGTTTTTTAGCTGTAAAAATGTAATAATACTATGTTTAAATGTTGCAAATACGTCTATATTCTACATTTTAGCACTTCTCCAAAGCGTGCTAAGGCGTCGTTGTTTCTTTGAAAGTAACGTATTAATACCTACGTATTAACGATGAGACCAGGCTGAGTTTTCAGAGCCTGTGAAAAATTTGACTTGTCACTCCGCCATCTTGACACAGCCCCCTCGGTCAGGTTGTTTACATGGTGGAATTTTCCGTTTGATCGGTTCATGAAAAGGTTTATCCCACTTAAACCGATTACCCCCTCTCAACCCAAAGAACACAGCATTAAAGAGACAGTGGATGGAGTTTGTTTTTCAAGTAAACAACATGAACATATTGAAAAATCTTGTGAGTCTTCACTCGAATTGCTTGTTCGGGTTTGGTTTAAAGGCTACAGTTAGTCCGGTCAGAACAATGATGTCTCACTCAGGTTTTATCCAAATTGGTGGTTTTATTAAATGTGCATTGATGTGTGGTTCTGTAAATACACAATACAAAATACGGATATAAATATGGATATGAAAACATATATAAACACAACACAATACTAATCTCTATGAGGATGAACTTGGACGTTCAGTACCATACAAAATGTGTGTGCGCTAACTGTCCATGAGCTGTGCGCGTGAGCATGACTGCTGCTTCACGTGCGCTCTGCTCACAGATGTAAACAACTTTATAGCGCATGCGCGCTACCTGAGATGCAACCGTGCATCGGTGTTTATAAGGTATAAATATGACTAAAACTGACAATAAATGACATAAATATAAAATAACAGTAATGTTACAGCAGTAGACTATAATTATGGAAACAATATTAACAGTAAACATCGGTGTTTAATACAGGCGGAATAGCGTTAGTTGGGTGTAAAATTATTAAGTGACGACTTACGGTGTAATGCACGCACACGCACAGTCGATAAGGCCTCCGCTGATTTGGACTAATACTATATTTAATCAAACTATATACAATCTTCAGCCGATCTCACATTCTCATTTATCAACAGTTTGCTCTCTTCTCCGTCACTTCGCGAACTCCTGTGGAAAGTTTTGGAACAGTCCATCTCGCACTGAATGACAGGGGTGACTGGGAGAGTCCATGTATCAAAGGGAAGGGGAGGGCACTTTCTACACATATAGTTAATTTATCAATGGAGCATGCGATGGTGTATGGTGTGTGTTTAAATATATTTGTTTAGCTGACCACTGTAGATGTCTGGTTGTTTATTGTAGTGAAAAAGACAGACTGTAAAATTTAAATCCCAAATCGTAACCCCACTCCACCACTTTATCAATTGCTTCCTGTGTTTTTCTGATTACATATTTTATATTCATTCCTCTCTTCCACAATGCCCCATCATCTGCGAACAAAGACCTTCCTATATCTTCTGGAACTTTTCCAAACACATCGTTGATCATAATAATGAAGAGTAATGGGATTATCACACTCCCTTGAGGTGTGCCATTTCCAATTGTGTATTGATTTGACATGCCTGTCCCTATCCTCACTTGTACTTTCCTTCCGAAAAGTAAATCCTTTACTCAGTTAAACATTTTTCCTCCTACCCTAATCTTATTCATTTTGATTAATAACCCCTCCTTCCACATCATGTCGTAGGCTTATTCTATATATATAAAAAAACTGCTATTACGGTTTCTTTTTCTTTCTTTTTTGCTTGTGCCTTTCTTATTTCAGTCTCTAATTTTACCCCATAATCTATACTCCTAAATACACTCTGACAGCTATCCAGTATTCCTCTTTTTTTCAATTTCATAGGTTCATATCTTTCTGATGTCATCCTTTCCATTATTTTACAAAAGTTTGATGTAAGAGCTATCAGTCTGTAACTAGTGGGTTTAGTTGGATCCTTACCAGGTTTTCTAATCGGAATCACTACCGCTTCTTTCCAGTTATTTGGTAATTTTCCCTCCTTCCATATTTTATTACCTCCAGCAGCTTCAAAAGTGATATTTCCCCCAATCGTTTAAACATTATATAACAAACTCAATTTTTTCCCAGAGATTTAGGTTTTGCTCTTTTAATTGCTCTTACCATGTCTGCCAAGGTAAATGGTTTATCTAATTCACTTTCAGTTTCTTCCTTTCTATTTAGCTCATGAATGTGCTGATTCAGTGTTATCAATCTTCACTTTGTCCCTTCTTCTGCCAAAACTATGAACCATTATAAATGATTGTCATAATCTCTGCTGTCTCCTTGTTTGAAACTGCTGTTTCCTCTTCAGTTATGGAGATTCCCATTGTCTCCTGTCTCCCCATTCTTTTTATCATTCCCCACTCCTCTCCCACCGGTGTTATTCTTTCTATTTCATCACCAAAGTTCCTCTAACTAGTCCTCTTTGCTTGCCGAATTGTTCTTCTAACCACTGCCTGAGCCTTCTTGTACTGAATTAGATTATGCATATAAGCATTCTGAAAGCTTTATTTCTGTCTCTTACTGCCTGATAACACTCTGCATTCCACCATGGCACCAATTTTTGATTTACCTTGGTACGCCCCTTAGGAAGAGCTTTCTCTGCTGCCATAATAATTGCTGAAGTTACCTGTTTGTTAACATAATCTATTCTTCCAGAAACCTCAACCCTAGTTATTGCATCATCACTCCCAATCGGCTTTACCAAAATTCCACTTAGGAATTCTATCGCTTGGTACTACTTCTAATCTCCCACCCACTGTGCTTAAGACTGGGTAGTGATCACTCACCACTGTGGTTGCTGTCCAAACTTTCCAATAACTCTTTCCAGCCAGTTAATTAGACACTAATGTTATATCTAACACTAGCTGACACTTTCCCTGTAAATACATTTATTCTGGTTCCTTTACCATCATTCAGACAGACCAATTCTCTTTCATCCATCACTTCTTCAATTACCTTACCATTAGCATCTGTATGTATACTTTTTCATATCCTGTCCTGAAATCCGTAGTAGATTATCTATGTCCAACCTTTTACATGGACTGTAGTAGTTAATAATACTAATTGCCCCACCCCTATCCCACTATGCACTCCTGGTTGTCACTTTCCCCCAATACTCTGTAATGTAATCCCATCTTAATGAATGTAGCACATCCTCCTCCCTCCCCAGTACTCATATCCCTCCTTATCCCTGTATATCCATGTATCTTAAAATTTTAATTTGCATTCAACCAAGTTTCTTGGATAGACATTACATCTGGCTTCTCATCTAACTAATTCAAAAAAGAAAAAATCCTGTCCACTGTCCAATAAACTCCTAGCATTCCATTGTATAATAAAAAACATTAATATCAACCATACCATGATGACTCTTGGCTTGACTGATTAGTAAGGGTCTCCCTTACCTCTTCTCAGGACAGTCCTACTAATCCCAAGTGACTAACTGCTTTAACCACCAACTGGATGTTCTAATTTGTGGCTTTTACTTCTGCTGTACTATTTATCACACCTGCTATGAATGTTACTAATTCTCTTTTTCCCACATATTTTTCCCATATATTTACTTTGTTGTTGCTCTTGTGTAACCATATCTGATTCTTTATGGATTTTATTATCCTTCTCCCTTGTTACTTTGATTGCTTCTGCATAAGTATTTTTAACGCTGACAATTAAAGCACCTCATTGGTTTTGGTACATATACTGGATAACTCATAAATCCCCCAAAAACCTTCTTTGGCACATTCTCATCTTCAAATTCGATTGACACTGTTTCACTGTCCTTTGCAACTCAATCCCTTGTTGTTTTCATTTTATTGAACAATCAAAACTTTTGCTCCCTTAATATTCTTCAACTCCTCCATTGTTACACTCACTGGAACCCCTGTAATCACTCCTATCCTTCCATCTTTTGTCCCACATGTTGCTATTTCCTTTGTTTTCAGAGTTTTCGCGATTTGTTCTACATCAGCACATCTCACCAGTAAATTACCATCATAAAGGATTTTCGCAAATTCGATCCTTCTTTATTTCATTTGCCAGTTGTGGCTAGTTAGCACAAATCGGCTTACTTTCTTCATGATCTCTTGTCCATTTTCATTAAATCGAATTACAACCTCAAATTTCTCCTTTTTTCTCTCTGAAAAATATCCTGTCCATCATCATCATTTTCAGAATCATCTTCTGAATCATTTCTTACTCTTTTATTACTTTTATCTTATCAATCACCCGTCCCACTCCATCATAGCTCTCTTCGTTATAATAAATGTTCTCCCACCTACCTACCTCGGATCCATTCAAGAAGCAGTCGTGCTCCACCGCCTAGTAATTTAATCTCAAATTGCAATCTCTTTTTCAGTTCAAAAATCCGCGCTCAACCACAGCCAAACTCAGGTCGTCCGGAAGTCCGTATCCCTCCACTCTGCGCCGTCACATCTTTCAGACGCTCAATAGCTGCGCGCGCTCCTGGGTCTTTAGCTCCGCCCACACGATGCTCCTCCAGCCGCTCGGTTTTATGGGGAGGCATACCTGTCTTTTATAAATATGATAAAACTAAAGATTTTTCGCAGATATTAAGGACATTACTCTATTGGTACTCAAGGTTAACATGAGATTGACAGAAACTGTGTGTGTTAAGGCAGCTAACTGATTTACTTAAATTTCATTAAAAGATCTAAAAAAATACACTTTAACCATCACAATACACTTTAACCACTTTCTTGATAACCCAATCACTTTTGAATATGCCATGACTAAAATGAACATACAATACACCACAAACACACCATAAAACAGTATTTTATTTGTGCGCTGTAATCCAAATTTTCGGAATCTATGTGCTTGTGAGATGTGCCAAATTCAAGCATTATTTAAGAATCTAATGTATCAATTGTTCATTGGTTCTCGTGAGCGACATGCATTTGAATCAAAAGTGTGCCTTCACGCCCAGACAGCAACATAGTATCGGCCAGATCCAGGCCACATCTGCTAAACGCGTGGATTCCGGTTTTCAGCGATTAACAACCTAAATTCTACTGTATACCTCAAACAAAACTACTGTATACCACTAGAGAATACTTCAGATTCATTGTTGTATTTTAGCACCTATCCAAACATACCAAAAGTAAATTTGTTTTGTACCTGTAAATTACATACAAATATCCATATGAGACCAAGCTTTTTTTTACATACAAAAATAAAATGCTTTTAGATACTTTTATGGTTGAGTGTTAATTTGGTACTTAATTGTCATGATTATGTTTACATACATTGCTAAAACATTATAAAAAAATAATTAAAAAAAGAAAATATACAATATAACAATACCAAATATTTTGTGTTGGCAATTGCATATTGGGCTAGATTAGGCTCAGGTGTGGCTCAGTTTTGGGTTTTCTGGTTAAAGACTGGTATTGATATGGTTTAAGGTTTTAAATCAGTATGAATATTAAAACATGTTCTGGCCCAGTTCAGGGTGGGTTATGGGTTATTAATTGGCTGAGACTTGGGCCAGTATGTTCCACGTGTGGCCCTTGTCTTTAATCCAGATCTGGGCCACCTGAGGACCGCAATTCATTGGGTCGAGGGAAAGCTAGTAGTGTGGACCGGAGTTGGGCCAGAGAAAAATTGCTATGGAGATTTGTGGGACACGACCAACATTTATGATCTATAACGATAAAGATATAGTTTTAAAAAGTGTTCTATTTAAAAGAATGGCAGACTTCACACCACAACTACGGCACAGAGGAATGAGATCGGTAGAATCCATCGAATCAGAATCCATCTTTTATTTGCAAATTACTCAAGGAAGATGTATAACTGCAGCAGATTTTCCTGCCTTACACTATTAGACATTTCTGTATAAAAGAACCACAAGAAATTTAAAAAAGAAAAAGAAGAGAAAAGAACTGAACAGAAAAAGAAGACTAAATTATAGTTTACCTTAACTCTCTGGCATATGAGCTTTTTCATTCCATTCCAGCTTTCCCAGAAGCATTTTTCTGCTATTTGGTAATGGTTGACCCAGTAACACCTATTTCTGTCTCGAAGACACAGCATGAGCTCTTGGTAAGAGGGAGCAAACTGTTCCAATCGAACAAATCAGTATCATATGATTTGTGATGAAACATCACAGTGGCACCATGTGTAAAACATGAAGGTTCTTCTTTGTGCAGAACATAAAATATGTTTTTTCCCCCTATACAATAAAAGTCAATGGCATCTAGTGTTGTTTTGGACCCCACTGACTTTCATTTTATGGACAAAAAATTATTACCGGCAGTTAGTAAAGTAACTTCTTTTGTGTTCCGAGATGCCAAAAGTCATACAGGTTTGGAACGACATGAGGGTCGACATGATAACAGAATTTTAATTATTGGGGGAACAATTTTTTTGAAGACAACTAATTTGGTTGCTATTTTTAATCAAGTAAAATTGGTATTGATCGTGACAGGCAGTGATTATCATGTGTTTTTGTTGTATCAGTATGGAAGAGACAGCTCTTTAAATGTGAGATCTCTGCCACAATCACGATCTCTGTTTTTACTTGCAAAAATCGTGCAATCTACTGAACAAACATACTGTATACTGCATTGAAAAATTCACTTGGTTCAATCTGAGGAGGCCTGTGCATGACGGATCTGTCTTTATTCACAGTGTATTTGAATGTGAACAAAATGAGATACCAAGACAGAGGGGCGTATGAGCAAGACCTCTATTCATCTCTCCTCCTCAGAGAAGTATTGATTAAGGTTTTTTATTTTCTTTATTTATTGAGCATAAGAAGTACACAGAATACTAAGAGCTCCTGATCTTTTCAAAATGTCCAGACGGCAATGCCACATAATCATCGCTCAGATAATTACTTGATAATAATGCAATTTCATATCGCACACCAGGAAAATTAAAGTGGTTCACATTTATAGGCCTACAGCTGTTCGAATCCATCATTTTTAAAAGCAAAATGCATTCAGATTAGCAGCTGATAGCTGTGGATGTCATTCCAATTTATGCAATTTTTAAAGGCTGTGCAAATACAGCACGCCTGTATTTCAGTGACTGGTGCATTTTGTCTCATTCATTGTTATTTCCTCTTCTAAATGGCCTATGCAAATTTATGCAAATCCCTCCATGGTTTACCTTGGGAAATGCAGGGCAAACACTTGAAGTTTCTGTAAAATAAGTGCATCTGTAACTAGCTGACTACCATGATTGCTGTTCGCATTAAGGCTAAGAGGGCTCACAGCACAAATTGTGGTGGCAATGAAACTGATCCCAAATTTGACGTATGCGAGGGGTGTTGTGGGTATTTAAAATTAAAGAGGGTTCCATCTTGTGTTTTTGAGGCCATTGCATTGCTACATTTCTGTTTGATGTAGTTGTTATCACTGTTATTATGGCAGCTGCCATTTAGGATTTGTATTTTGTGCAGTTCCCCTTAGGAATATTGTGAAAGGAGAAAGTGATGCACTGCCAAATGGGAACAATCCAAATGAATATAACTTGAGTGGCAACTTAAAAATGGTTGCTATGGTTTCCCTGAAGCACCATTTCACCCCTGCAATGCTCACTTACACTTCAGCTCTTCGAAACACGTTGTCAGTACTGGGCCTGGAGTATATTTTTCATGGTTTTTCAAGTTTAAAGTTAAGTGTGATATTTTTTTGGCTCACAGTGAAAGCACAGGAGATCACATTTTTTGAATGAAAGAATCAATTACTTACTGGAACCACAGTTATAAATCAAAGCATTTTGTGCAGTTTTTAGGATGCCTGACTCAAATACATTGATATTCCTTAATGAGAAGTGTCATTTTTACCAGGTTTATAAAAATAATTATTATTGCTGCCTGGGTGGAAACCTTGCATTTCCATATTTTTTCATGAATCATTACTATTGGTCACCATTTATATGTCTACGTTTTTTTTGCAAATATTTAACCAATGTCAAGTCACCTTCATTTATATAACGTTTTTTTTTTTTTTTTTTTTTACAATATAGATTGTTTCAAAGCAGCTTTACAAAGATTGTTTTGGCTGTATAGCAGCTCTAAGAAAGTCATTGTCAAGTTTAAGTAAGTTTTTGATTGTTTAATTTCGGTTGTAAAAATCGAAATGAAAAGTATTAAAAAGAGCTTGTGACTAAACCTTGAATGATGAGGTTGATGAGGAAATTGGAGTGTTTGTCCAAACAATGGCAGATAAAAAAAAAGAAAGAAAAAAAAAATTAAAGCATTGTTTGTGCAGTTTCCACCTTAGTGAGATTATTACACAATGTATGTCACACTTTTGCGGGAACCAGTCATAGATTGGCTTATCCACCTGGCATGCTATTGGCGGGTTTAACACAAAGACGGATAGAGAAGGATGGATCGATGCCTGTTGATCACACCTCTTGTGGTCTGATTGGCAAATTTGATGTCTCCCACCATGACTCCTTTAAGGTAATTTCAAGATTTTGATTAAATGTGTTCACACCTTTGTAGAATTAATAATTGTAAACTTGTAAATCAGATTTTTTGGAGAGCCGTGACTTATAAAACCTGACCGCTGCAAATGTCGGAAACACTGCAGTTCAAACAGCTTCACCAGTAATGTAGCTCATCGGTTATTTCGTAGTATATACATTTGATAATTCCAATAATTGATTGTTAATTCATTGATATTGTTCATAAAATTAAAATATAGTCATACAATAGTTTAACATAGTGTAGCTAGCACAAAGCTGGATGTTTAATGTCCTGCTAAATAAGCTACACTTTAAAAGTGTATTAATAAGGTATTAGCACAGCATCTACTGTTAGAAACAGGGCTGGTAAACTCTGACTTAGACAGCGTTACAGCACAAATATGTTAAAATGTTGTTGCTCTGTTTTTATTGTGACAAATCAAAATTATTTTTTTAATCCATGCCACAGATACTGATTGAGTTAATAAAAAAAAGACACAATTCATGCCTATAATGCATTTATCGCACCCCCTTGTGTCTGATTTCTTTCCAGTTG
Source organism: Gobiocypris rarus (assembly GCA_023029165.1). Lineage (NCBI taxonomy): Eukaryota > Metazoa > Chordata > Actinopteri > Cypriniformes > Gobionidae > Gobiocypris > Gobiocypris rarus. The sequence continues at coordinate 36,403,046 of CM040911.1, forward strand.
AAACAGCCAGATGTGTTTGACATTCGAACCAATAACAACAGCTGCTCTTTAAGAAACCTTCTGGTGCCGGCCTGCAGAATGTGTTTGTTTCTAATCTTCAAGTCTGCTGTCTTCTTTTACCTATTCCTCTGCAAAGCTGCTCTAAGCTTAATGACACCATTAGACCTATACTCTCACTTCATTGATTTTCCTAATATGTTCTGCGGGAAAGTAAAATAGTCAATTGTTCTGGATAGAAAGTTTAGTAAATTATGTAGATATAGGCCTACCTCATGCTATATTTAGCAGATATTGAGATGTCATGTCTGAGCACTGTCATGGAAAGGAAAAATCACAAAGGACATATCTTTAATAACTCAACTGAGACAATGAGTCAACTATACAAGATTAAATGGAGAAATGGAAATTCGCTCAGATGTCTCCTCTACAGTTTCAGAAGAAATCTGAATGTCACAAACTGTGCTCAGACTTTCCAAAGATACCCAATTGTGAAATATTAGCTGTGACTATATGCTTACTCATAATGCTCAACATGGGGTGACAAACTGTTGCTGCCTTTCGCATGCCTATTTGCATTTTTGCTACTGAGCTCCCTATGCAAAAGCACCCACTGTAAGAAATTAGGTGGTCTGGACATGTTGACTGCAGGGAATACACAAGTTCTTATTAGGGAACCTTAGTATCATTGGGTAGGTCCATTTTTTCCCTGTACAAACTGGGCATCGTGCCACTGGAGTCCCTGTGCTAGGCTAGCAATCAGTGTTGGTGGCTAGATGTGATAATTAGCATGCAGATCCATTCTCAGACATATCTCGCCTGACATAATTGTACCAACTTTTTCTTCATCCTCTACACACTGTGCCTATGTATGTAATGAAAAAATTGTATGTGCCTACATTGATGCGGAAACAGATTGTTTGTTGATTCATGTTACTAATGTTACTTGTGTGCGGACCTGTGCACACTGTGCAAATTGTGATATATCTGATCATGTAATATAACCTTTCTAATAAATGACAAGACACTTTCGAACACTGCTGAAAGTTTTGCATTTTACTCACACATTGACAAGGTAACACAATTCAAAAAGGTCGCCCACAGTGACAACAGATGTTATCTATTATGTGATTACATTCACACAGGTTGTAATCCACATTGTCATAGCATAGAATCAGCTAGTCAGTGACATGTGTGTATGGAGTGAGATCAAAATCTCTCTGTTAAAACTGTTCATCTATATTATATGAAATATAAATATGTTTTGTTTATTTTTTTTAATCATATACTACAGTACATCTAATTCACTCTAAAGAATGAGCAGTCCATGACCTCTTTGTCCAGTGAGGGTTTTTTTCCAGGCAAAACATTTCAATTGTAGTTCAAGGAGATTCTTGGGTTTGTGAAGTTTAATTTAAATTTCATATACATATTAAGATGTAAGAGAACTGACAAGGACTGAAAATATTTAAAGGCACAGTATGTAAGTTTCACCACCAGAGGTTGCTTATTCAAAACAAAGGCGCCACGAATGACTCTTCACCTCCACAGCTGACGGAAAGGAATCCGACGGACTCGGGCAGAAATCATGTTCATGAATAAGCAAACTTATTAAAGTTTTATTAACGTAAATGCTAATAAGAGAGACCTGCATAAAACACTGGTCTCTCAGCTTGTATTATGCTTATGCTGCAGTCGGCCGCTTCCACTCTTTTCCTTGTTTATATGGGGTAACACAGCGCTGTTTTACATGGTTAAAACAAACATACTAAATACATTTGAGTGTGTTGAAAGTTACTCTGTGCGTTCGCTCGGTGGCTGGTATGAGACACTTTTTGCACTTTCCAATAGATCGATATTAGAATATCATACTAATAAAACAGGATGACTAAATGACTGTTGCTAAATGACATGCAAATCATTTTTAAATATATTGTATGACAGAATAAGCTCTCTCTGATTATGTTGTTAGCCACTTGACAAAAGAGTGTTGTCTCTGAGGCATTGTAAAAACATTGCGGTGCATCAAGAAAAAAAGCGATCCAAACAATAAGACTAACCGTGCGCTGTATAACAGACTAAAGTTGCGCTGTATAACAATGATCAGTTTTCTGTTGATAAATGTAACTGTCCAAACAGTTGCTCACCTGTCTAATAATTTACATACTATATTAAAGCGTATTTGGTGTTTCCATGGTTTCTACAGAAATCGAGGGTGGCATGGATATGATGACAATGACAGATGACACAAGGACACTGTCTGTAACACTGGTTAAAACACTGGATTTAAACATTGTTGTAAACTTTTGGAATAAAGTAAGTACACAGGTCAACAAAATATATAACATTGTTCTAGTGTTTTTTGGATATTTTAATCTAAAAACCTTACATATTGTGCGTAATGTTGCATAGTATGCTTTGGATTTTACCCAAGATCTCAACTATTCAAATGCACATGAAGAATTTGCACAGCGTGCTTAGGTTTTTTTCTTTTCTTTTTTTTTTCTAAAGAAAACAGCATGGCTTTAGTTCTGACACACACACACACACACACACACACACACACACACACACACACACACACACACACACACACACACACACGCACAGTGACATTCTACCATTAAGTTCCATAAATCTTTTGGGTCAAATAATCTTGTTTATTCATTCACTTGATGAGTAATGTAGTGTAGTGTGAATGCATTGTAGATCATCTAATTAAGTCTATCTCACACCTCCAGAGAACTGTCAAAAAGCTATAAATTCTCACAGCTCTCCAAGGGAAATGACAAAACCATATAATAGCAAAACAGCGTGCACTTGCTCCTGTGAAATTATCATCACTTTAGCTCCTACCACTAACAAAAGGTCAGTTTCACTCTGTTGGATATTTCATAGAACTATGCCTATCCTCAGAAATATAGAAGTGTTCCAGTGCGAGCTATGTGCCTCGCATGTGTCTTGAGGTTAAAGTGTGCTGCAGAGTGTGCAGTCCATTACCAGAGGCGAAAGCCTGTCATTTGATTGAACTCCGACTGCCAGAGCTCTCTTGAGAATGTCTGGACTTGAGAGTGAGAGGCTCTGGGGGAAAATTTCTGAACAGTGATCTATATCAGTCCTGCAGTGATTCTTAGAGGCTTGTGAGGCTGAGAGGGTTTATACGATGTTCTGCATCACTTCCTTTCCGACATGGGTCTGAGCTAAAGGAACAGAATTAACTGCTAATCGTATAAATGTCAGAGAGGATGGGAAATATGTTCCTCAGCCAAAACATCTGATATTTTCCTGGCTACTTGCTATTAGCAGAGAAAATGAAAGAAAGAAAAAGAAGTGAAAAAGAGTAGTCAACAGCTAGTTGTGGTTTACCGATATTCCCCATGGCTGTGGTGGGTTCGAAGACAGGGTATTCACAAACACATTTCCTCCTGAACTAAAAGTTGCACTGTAAATCTTTGTTTAACATCAGGAGTTTTCATTCAAGGTCAAAGAGATGTACTCTATGAGGGAATCTTGAGCCTGTATCACTAATGTCCACAGCAACATCAAAACAAAGCTGAGAGCCTGAGTATTCTTTTTAGTCCTCATGAAAAAAAAAACCACCAACAACAAAGCCTTCGTTTTCAGATAAGATCATTGAATAGTGGCTGGAACATGGCTGGAACACCTCTCCAGAGCTGCGACACCTCCTAAATGTCTGAGTGCTCCTCCTGATTAGTCTGTGCTGATGTGCTGTGCATCTTCAGAGGCAACTGTCAGGGACAGGGCTCTCAGGTGATTGGTTTTCCTTCACCGCTACTTCGGAGATGAGCGTCAGGCAGGTGGCTGGGTTGCGGGAGGCACAGCGAGAGAGTAGCTCCTGCCCACTACGTCTGCAGGGGCACAGGTAACCCCGCAGATGCATGCGGACCTTGCTGTGTAACGAGGCATAGATGAAGGGGTTATAGCAGGCTGAGCTCATGGCTATCAGGTGGCAACTGACCTGCAGAACATTGACGTAGCGTTTGTCCACAATCTGGAAGTCTGAGTCCAGATCCAGAAGGAGATTAAGGACTTGCAGTGGGAGCCAACAGAGGGCAAAGGCAAGCACAGAGGCCACCAGAAGGGAAAAAGTCTTGCGCCGCTGCTTGCTCCATCGCTGCTGGCTATGGGAGGGCTCTCCAGGCAATGTGTGTTTGCGCAAGTGCACACTGATGGCACAGTAAGAGATGCTTACAGACAGAAGAGGGATCATATAGGACGCCAACAAGAAGAAGCAGGAGTAGAGTAGGCGCTGTCGTTCGGTACCCAGCCAGAACTCCTCGCATACTACCAGCTCCATGCCACTTGGTCGCAGGTCCACATAGCGTGTGTGGAGGGAAGGGGGAGCGGCAAGGGCCAACGAAACTGCCCAGACGCCCAATGCCACTGCACCACAGCCCCACACAGAGATACGCCTCCGTACCGGGTACGCCACCACCACGTAGCGGTCCATGGCGATGGCAGTTAGGGACAATACAGAGGCGAAGACCGTCGCACCTTGCAGCAGAGGAATAAGGTGGCACATTGGCCGTCCGAATGCCCAACCACGTGCATCAAAAGCATACGACGCGGTCAAAGGCACACAGCTCAGGCACATCAGCAAATCCCCAGCCGCCAGGTTGCCAATGAAGAAATTTGTGGCATTGTGGAGCTTCTTGTCTGACAGAATGCATGCAAGAAGGAAACTGTTCCCAACACCAGCTACAACAACAACTAAGGCGTAGAGCGGAATAAACAGAGGCTTGAAGCGCCACAGCAGCTGTGTTCCTGAGAATTTATCCAGGGGATCTGTTCGATTCGAAGTTCCGAGGGTTGCGTTAAAGCCAGCCAGAACTTGTTCCAGGAGAGGATCCATTTCTACCTGTAACAAAAACATTCATGAGCAACAACGATGTCCATCACACACACACACACACACACACACACACCTGTACACACTCACTCAACTGTTAGAGATAAACTCTACGATTGGCACATGGAAACGCTGTTGCCATGCTCTTGATGGAACCCTTTTAAAGTCTTTTTCCTTCTGCCTTGATGAGACTTGAGCACCCTCTAACCGCAAAGCAGAAAGGCTGCGTTCCACAGATCCAATTAATTGTCAAAGCTGTTTTTTTTCTCAAGGTGAGTCATAAAGTCTAATTACAGTGTCATGATTTAGTATTGTCGAGAATAAACTCTTAAGGTATTTACCTTTATTTAAAGCTACGTTGTCTGGCAGAGGTAATTCACAAGAATCTACTAGATATCAGGCGTTATGAATGGAGAAAAAATGAGCATTTGATGACTATAATTACTTCCTAAGTATATATCAAACACCATTACACAGAATTTCACCATGTGTGATTACATGAATGCATGATTACTGTAGCAATCATACCACAGCAGGTATGAGTGGAAAAGGCCATAAAGTAATAATAATAATAATCACACGTTGCTCAATTAATAACTAATAAATGCATCATCTAATTTTGCGTAAATTAAGATTTGCACTAGGATACAATGTGTTCCAAATATGCCATCATTTTAAACAGTGATAGAGATTTAGTATAAAAACACTGTTATTAGTATGTCATATGAGAAATGGTATCTGATGTCAGGCAGCTGGTGGTCAGAATGAGACAAAACAGATGCAGTTAGGACTAAAGCAAGTGTTTTAAAAAAGCGATGCCATTTACAGCACAGTTTTGAAAAAGCACATACAATGTGAATAAAAAAGCAAGTGCGTGTTTGTGAGAGAAAATGAAAAAGGCAGAAAGAAAGAGTACCTGCTGCACAAAATCTTGATGTATAGCAAGGTGCGTCTTTGATGTCCTTCAGTGTTGGTTCACAGTTAAGATATTGTTCATCTCCACATTTCCACATCCATAAATGATACTCTGTGCCCAGTTTTCCACGCAGTAGTGTGTATCTGATGTCATTTACCACTGTCTCACAGGAGGAGAGAGGAGAGTGAGGTGCAGACCACCAACTCAATGGTCTGTGGTGGAGTGGGTTGCTGGGGGCTGAGAAGGAATGAGAGAGAGAGAGAGAGAGAGAGAGAGAGAGAGAGAGAGAGAGAGAGAGAGAGAGAGAGAGGAGAGGGGAGAGGGAGAAGGAGAAAAGGGGGAGTGACTTTGTCTTCTGTCACAACCGCAATAAGACAAGACTGAAAAGAGACACAGTTCGCCTTCTGAGACCAACCTCCTTCTTTCACTTAGTCTCTCTCTCTCTCTCTCTCTCTCTCTCTCTCTCTCTCTCTCTCAGTCTTTAATCTCTTTTTGAGATCGTTTTTCACTTTCCCAGCTTGCTATGTGAGCTGCTGATAAATCTGGAAATATAAGTATGGCAATGCACGTGGTTGGAACTCTAATGCGCACCACACAGAATAAAAAACAAAACAAAACAGGTGGTTGCTGAATTCTCTAGAGCAGTTGGTCGTTTCTTCAAGTTCTATGGGATCTTTGGCTTTGTGTACTTTTTGAAAATAAATATAACACTCTTAAAATACTTTTCACACTCTAATAGTTTAATTTGCATTTCCAACAGTAGCCTATATGGATAGCAGAATTTTGTCATTATGAAATGCCATTAATATTTTCCACGTCAGTGTAATTTTCATCACATCTCAGGAGTATTGTGCAATATTTATAAAAAACGACATTGGAAACTGTGTCATTTATGTGTTATGTGTAATTATTATTTACCTTAATTTATATTTTGTTCAAATATCATGTCTATTTAATCTCAAGTTCTTCACTGACACTTTAGAGTAAAATTGTTGGTTGTAGCTTTTTATTTTTATTTTATATGAAAAGTGATTTTTGAGACCAGTGATTTTAGTGTTACTTCAGTAAATATTTTCAGTTAGTTAGTAATCATTTTAGTTCAAGTTTATTTGTATATTTTTGTATAAAATATTTTTATATATTTAAAGATTTTAGATAATATACTACACATTACAGAGATATTTAGATTTTGTTTAAATCATCAAAATTGTAAACTTTTAATATTTCACATATTATTTCACATCCTAATTTTGTGTTGGTCCATGCACCTTTTGCTGCTAAAACAGCCCTGACCCACTGAAGCATGGACTCCACTAGACCCCTGAAGGTGTACTGTGGTATCTGGCACCAAGATGTTAGCAGCAGATCATTTAAGTCCTGTAAGCTGTGAGGTGGGGCCCCCATGGATCGGACTTGTTTGTTCAGCTCATCCCCGAACACCCTGACTGGTCTGCGGCTATGCAGCCCCAGACACAACAAACTGTGATGCACTGTGTATTCTGCCACCTTTCTATCAGAACCAGCATTAACTTCTTGAGCAATTTGAGCTACAGTAGCTCGTCTGTTTGATCGGACCACACGGGCCAGCCTTCGCTCCCCACATGCATCAATGAGCCCTGGCTGCCCATCACCCTGTCGCCGGTTCACCATTGTTTCGTCCTTGGAGCACTTTTGATAGATACTGACCACTGCAGACCTGGAACACCCCACAAGAGCTGCAGTTTTGGAGATGCTCTGACCCAGTTATGTAGTTTTATTAAAAAACAACCCCTGAGGAATAAAGGTGCTGAAGTTGAAAGAACCCCCACTCAGTTACACAGCAAACTGTCAGCCACTGTATTATATTTCTTCATTCTGATGTTGACTAGCAGTAAAGTTAAAGTTATAGAGTATACCTCATATATCTTTAACTGAATGTATTGCTAATTTCATCAAATATAACTACATCCATTTCTCCCTCATATTTCCTGAGAACCACTTCTGATCAAATTTTTTTTTCTCACCATTGTAATGTTTTCTAACTCTAGTGTGATTTTCAAACAAAGACACTAAAAATAAAAGTCTCCAGAAGGAGGTGGGTTTCAGGATAGATTTACGTGCACAGTGTGCAAATGCAATCTGAGCATGAAACAAATGTACTGATTATGTTCGCTGAATTTCACTAAAATGAAATCTGATGGAAGTTAAGTTTCCATAATCAGCAATCATTGTTTGACGACATTTACACATTTTATTGACGTGAATTCGCGGTAAACGTTTTATCTCTCTAAAGGACAACTGAAGACTTGAGTGTTTTCAATTTGGACAGTCAAACTGACCTAAAGTGGATGTGTTTGGGGGTTGGCAGGAGGCTAAACACAATGAATTACCATCTTGTTGATGCCTTGAGAAGGGTGAACTAAAAAGAGGGTGAATAGAGTGAATTTTAAAGGTTAATTGCGGTTGTGCCTGTCTAAGTAATTTTCTTGGCATAGCTAGTTTTCTGAATTTGGCCGCTGGCAAAGCCTTTAGTCTAAGGCAATCAACAGTAATAATTTTATCCCTCGTGTCATGAGGATTTTGACCTCTTCAGTCATCTGACCCTTGTTTGACCCCAGCGACCGCTCTCACACTGTGAACAGTGGTGTCGTATGCCAGAGGTTGCTTTTTATTGGCGAAGGGGCAAATAAAGGGATGAAAGAGGGCAAAGGAAAACTTACAGATTCACTGGACATAGTATTGGATCTGGTTAAAACTCATTTAGTGGATTCAGAATCAGAATGTCAAACTCAGGACGGTGACCTTTTTGAAAAGTGCAAAGCAAAAGGTCTTTGTGACATATTTTTGAATGAAACAGGATATTAAACAAGATAATGTGTTTTATCCATTGTGAATGGACTGGGTTTCAGAAAGTAATAATGGATCTATGACAAGTATACTTTTTCCAGCTACTGCAATAGCCTTGAGGTATCAAATCAATGTTTTTTTATTTTTATTTTATATATTTAAACAAGAAGGTCTACGGTTTAAGCCGCGGCTGAGCCAGGAGTCCTTTCTATGTTCTCCCTGTGTCAGCGTGGGTTTCATCCGGGTGCTCTGGTTTCCCAGGTTATGTCAGGATCTGTCATAAAACCTGTGCCAAATCCAATGTGTGTGTGTGTGTGTGTGTGTGTGTGTGTGTGTGTGTGTGTGTGTGTGTTTGTGTGTGTGTGTGTGGATAATCCTGATTAAACGGACCCAGCAAATGAGCATATATGTTTTTTTTGCATACTTAGCTAAGAGTGTACATAGGTTTACATTAATGTTGTTATCAACAAAGTACATGTGAATTGTAGTTGTGCAGCCCAATTTTTTGAAATGCAGACATCCCACCTTTCCCAGAAGTTCCGGGAGTTTCCAGCATATTGATAGCAGCTCCCTGAAGCCTGCAAATTATTTACAATACCCCGTAAATTGAGTGACCGAGAGAGAAGCCCTGTTTTTTTATGCCCTTCCCTCGCAAACTTCCCTCAGTCTCGGATGTACGTCATTGATTACGTTGCACAAGTGCCCACTCCTGGCGGAACCCTTGAATTGGGGCCCTGTCCCAAACGACACCTTTGCTTGATTTATTAACGGATCAAGATTAAAGGAAGATTTTTCCTGAAGAAGACGGATTATGTGGATTGTTTTTATTGGACATGGAGCGACTGGAAACGAACATACACTACCCAAGAATGCTTTTATTATTTTTAAACATTTCGTTAGACAATTTTCACTTTTAGAAAATGTTCTTAATTTGAATTCAAAGTAAATGCCTTTCCGATGTGATATGTGATGGGAAAAGGGATAAGAGCAAACTGTGCACAAGGGCAGATTCGAAACCGCGTGTTGATCGCGCCAAAACCTTGAACTACGCGTCAAAACGTTTTTTTATGTCTATGGGCATAACCGAATGCCGCGATGCGAATGCCGCGTACATGCAATAGATTCGCTCTCAACTGTGTCTTCCGCTCAAGTTGAAAAATATCAACCCAAGCGGGAAATTCGCATTAAGCATGGTCGCACAAGACAATTAGCAAAGAGCCATTGACACGTCCGGTTGACATGTCCAGTTGTATCAGAAAATAGAGAAGATTTATGACACGAATTCGTATAGAGACCGGACCAACAACAACAACAAAAAAAGATAGTTTGGAGAAAAGTAGGTAAGGAAATTGGACTACCTGGTGATGAAAATATTTGTCTGTGTGTGCGCGTCTCTGGATGGTGCTCCGAACCCAGGCATTGGCTTTCTGGCCTAGGCTATTTGGGACCACAACAGGTAAAGAGCAGCAATAGTAGGCTAGTTATTTTCAACATGGTTAATGACGAAAAAAATTGCAGAAATAAATTTTGTTATTTGCAGAGTAGTAACTGAGCATCATCTTGCTGCAATCATTATCATAATTAAAAGATGATAACACTTCTACTAATCTTCTGAGCTGGTCATGTAATCTCAAATCTCGTAATTATGGTAGGCTAATTCCGGCATAATGTACGCACAGCTCACATATGTGCCTTGACTTTTTTGCTTTAACTGATTTGATCACAAGGTGGCAACGCTGTCCTTGTTTCACAGTATAGACTTAGAAATGGAAGAGAAAGAACAACAGCAAACTGCAACTACTCAACAACAACAGACGACAATGTCGTCGACGAGTGCTTGTGTGAGTGGTTTAATAGATACAGACAACTCTAGTTTAAACGAGTACGAATACATGGACAAGATGAGACTTTCCAGTAGGCCTACACATGTGTTGACCGTCTGTGCTCACACACGCTGTTTAAATCGAGAATACTTTGAATGGCTACGACGGGCCTTAACGTCTCAAACAGAATATAAATGTCAAAAAGTAAAAAAAAAAGTAAAAAATATATATATATTATTATTTTTTTAATCACAAGTTACTGTTTTGAATACAACCAACAGATTATGTTTATGTATGAATGTTTCAGTAGATATGTGTAGTTGAAGGTGAAGTGTGTATATGCACCACTAGCAAAACCAAACATAAAGCATTTTAAAAAGAACAATTTCACACCCTCCTTAGCAAAACAGAGTTCTATTGGGAACTGGTAAAAAAGAGCTGTTCCATATGAAACAAACACTGAAACATGGAGATGGACAAAAATCTCACGCTCAACGCGATCTCATGACAATGTGTATCAATAGTACGAGTGTGCAATCTCGTAGAATGTATACGCCAAAATTTGCTTTGGCGTGCATATGCTACGCAGTTTTTCGGCTGCATATGATACGCACTTTATGGCACTGCATATGATTCGCACTCATATGCACGCCAAAACTCATTTTGGCGTATACATTCTACGAGATTGCACACTCGTACTGTTGATGCGCACCTTCACACAAATACCAAAAAGTTGTTTTGTCTACTCAGAGGCATTTCAGATTACTTTTTCAGTCCTTTTGAGGTTTTACCATGCAGTCCAGTCAGTGCCAGCTGGATAAAATTGGATCTCTGCTCGGCCATCCCCTCAGTGCTAATAAGGGGAACATACCTCTTTTCCCACTCTCAAATGAAGCATCCTCTGACCCCTCATGCTTTTAGTGTTCAGCATGTCTTAGTTTATTCATTTCCACTCACACTGGAGATAAATAACATAGCGAGAACATTGAAGGTGCTACTCAGAAGCTCCGCTTCCAGACGAAAAACACACAAAACTGAGACATAGGCTACAAGAACTTTAATTTCAATAACCCTAAGAACAAGGAATGGTATTCTTGTGCAGTATTCCAGTGCAGTACATGACTCTTAAAAAGAAATTAACAGCACCTACAAATGACAAATGGATCCTGCTTCACATCAGATGATTCAGATCAATATATAATGTTAATTTTTCTCAGAATCTTAACCGAAGATTGGAAATTATTAGTATGCCATGAAGACCCTAGTTAATTTAGCTCCCTTGCTGATTTTTATTGGCCACCTGGTGAAATCTCTGGATCCAGATGGAGAACCATGTAAATTAGCTCACTTCAACCAAGGACCAGAATTTAAAAAAGTGTGGTTTGGGGAAGGCTTTAGCTTATGGTTTTTCTACTTAATACACTACAACATTATGTAATATTTAACAGATCAATTATTTAAAAGTTTGAAGTTAATCATTATAAAGACATGAAAGCTCTAGCGTAAGTTCTGCCAGCAAGACTTAATTGTCACGTCACTTCTACTCCCTTATCTATCCAATCACATTCTAATACGTGAGTATAAAAGATCGGTAACTACCCATTTCTGAGTTCGCAGATGCTGACGCGCCAATTCACCGCCATTCTCCCCACCACCTCCAAGTCAAAATCCTTTTCTACATCTAACCTACCACCACCAGGATGGTCCCTTCCAGACTCCACGGGGGGTCGGCTGCGCCTCTGCCTTCATCTTCAGGCAGGATATGCAGAGTCCGGACCCTCCGACTGCGAGCTACGGAAGGGACCTATGCCAAAATATTTGATTGCTTGCTGGGCTGTTAATAAATGGATAATTGTCACACCGTTCATTCTTCCGAGTCTTTCTGGTAGAACTAATTTATATCTTCTCTTCAGAACTCTGGTTGAAACACTGAAGCTAAAGCAATTAAAAGGGAACTGATTGTACCATAAACAATCATTATGTTTATGAACGACTGTCTTTTTAGAGATTAAACCATAGGCTCCATTGTCGCATTTTGAGGAATGCTCCCTTTTAGATTTTTATTGAGAACTTGGATGACTTTTATAGTATAAAAATGTAGGGGAGTTATGAAATGTGGTTCAAAATGAGCTGGCAGGCTGTGAAGAAGTATAACATGGATTTTTAATGGTTTCATTCTGTTGTACAGTTATTTCCCAATTTTCTAACAATCCCCCAAACAGAGTGATACAAAATGATAATGAACCAAATCTGAAACTTTTTTTCATGCACCATTTATTTTAAATGCACAGATTTATGCATTTGTCATTTACACAGACACATTTTTTTATTTTTTGATGCAATCTTTTTTTGATGCAAGGATCTCCTCTGTAAATAAAATGTACATACAATAAATACAACAGAAGTGCATAATGTCTTATATGTCATATATGAAAACTTTGGTTAGATGGAGAGAAGACGTGGAAGCTCACTAACCTGGACCCTACCACTTGTTGATGCCAAAAAGCCTTGGCCTTCAGTGGCAGAGAGAAAGGTAGCAACATCTCTGGTCTTCCCATGTTGCTTGAGCACTGATGGAATGTTGAGCATGGATGGTAAAGGGTCTCCAGTGACATTTCCAGATGTGGTTATGGAATTCACTGAGTTTCCGATGTAGGGAAATAATACACACCTTCGCCTTCTCTTCATGTGCCTGGGACCTGGGTAGAGGCCTCATGTAAGAGGGTATGGCAGGGAGGAATGGAGGTGACTGGTTTAGGAAGGGATTGTCAGCTTGCTTTTTCGGCTTGGGAAACAAGTTGATAAAATGTAATTTGAAATTAAGGTATACGGTATACATTTGTTTTCCCAGAAAACTCTTTTATTGTGTGCAAATTAGTTTATATCCTAAATAAAATGAATAATGGCTATTCCGTTCACTTAATCTTAGAAAAATGTTTTACAATGCACAACATCTCTTTAATACTTTAATACTAAATTATAATGGTGGTGGAACATATGTCGTAGATGAGTTTCAAATAAGCAAACGCTATCCATTAAGATGCAATCGATCTCATGCTACTGCTTACCTATTCATTGTAATCACAAACTGTTGAACAGCTTCACTCCGCTGAACCTCTGAAGGCGCATCTGAACTATGGCGTCATAATGCGGCTCTCTTATAATACTGCAGTCGCTCCATGAATTCAAATAACACAACATAGGCTACAAACGTTGTAGACCAAGTACAGTTGGTACAGAGGTACATTTGAGACACCTCAAATAATTTGCGTGCGCAACAATTCTGATCTGTGATATATGCTTCGCACATGCGCATTAGCGCCTTCTTCGATCGTGGAAAATTTGAAGTAGCCTACGTGATATCGGTGACATTTTTTTTTTCTAAGGTCAATTTTTCATTTCACCACAGCTCTTCCACATTGAATAGCTTCTCATCCTTACATGACTGTTAAAGTTAACTTACATTTTCGTAAACCTTAATCTGTGCTCCGAAAACTGGCATATTGCGTGTGTCATGCAAGGCCATTGTAAAATCTGGAGAAATGTGCGTGGTGGTCAACGGGGTACAGTTGAGACGCAGTGCATCAATTGTACACGCACTAGAATCCTATCATGTTGTAATATGTAAGGTGGTAAAAATGGGTACAGTTGATACACTGCAAAAATGCTTTCTTAATTAGTATTTTTGTATTTGTTTCAAGTCCAAACATAAAAAATAAAAAAAATAAAGTAAGAAGTATGTACTTGACAAGTAAAAATCATTGTCTTGTTTTGGGATTTTTATTTATTTTTTTACTAGTTTTTGCTTAAAATAAACTAAATAATCTGCCAATGGCAATTTATTATTGATAAATAATCAAATTAAATACTGAATGGAAATAAAAAAATGTTGAATTCTCATTTTTAAATGTATGCTAGCCTATATTACAAATTCAGAGAATTGGTTAGGCAGTTTTACAGCATTACAGATGGGTGTCTCAACTCGGGTACAGTTAATGGGTGTCCCAACGGTACCCGACATGTAAAAAAAATCCCTTCTTTTCAGTACTCAGTTTTGGTGTGGTAACTGAAAAAGCAAAAAGTGTACCAACTGTACTCGGTCTACCGAGCTGTATACGTATCTTTAAAAAAAAAAGCTTAATTTGGTTTTGCATTCTAGTGCCACATAAATGAATGCAGGTATTAAATGCATAGTTACCCCTGATAGTACAGTGTTAGGCCTATATTATGTCGGACTACTTTGTTTGTTTGTTTTTGTGTGTGTGTGTGTGTGTGTGTGTGTGGACTGGTAATCCCTACGGTATGGGGACAAAATGTCCCCACAAAGATGGCAATATCCAAAATCCTTGTCCTTGTGGGGACATTTTTTGGTCCCCATAAGGAAAACATCTTATAAATCACACTAAGTGATGTTTTTTGAAAAAGTAAAAATGCAGCATGTCTCCTGTGATGGGTAGGTTTAGGGGCAGGGGCAGTGTAGGGGGATAGAAAATACGGTTTGTACAGTATAAAATGCATTACGCCTATGGAATGTCCCCATAAAACATGGAAACACAACATGTGTGTGTGTGTGTGTGTGTGTGTGTGTGTGTGTGTGTGTGTGTGTGTGTGTGTGTGTGAGAGAGAGAGAGAGAATAATAATACATGATTATTCTGACCTCTTGTGGTGAATTAACTCAATTGCTGAGAGTTGCTTTGGGTTGTTTAATACAATATTTTCGGGTTTTAATAGTTTCGTTTCCGTTTTCAAATAAATTTCACTTTATTGTTGGAATTTCTTTAACTCTTACGTCTCTTCAGAATCTTTAAAAACAACAACAACAGCAACAAAAAACACTCATTAATTCACACACCTAAAATGATCATTTGCCCATGTTCCCTAGAAATATATGGATTTTTTCCTTCGTAATTTAGGATATTTGACTTCTTTTAAAAACAATCAGACAATTAGGCATTTACGTGAACATTTTTCTTTAATAAAAAGACAGTGATTCTGTTTTTTTTTTAAAGAAAACTGTTCACGTAAATACCTAATTGTGTGATAGCCTATGTCTTTGCCATCAGTGCATTTTAGAGATCAAAGGTGTGTCCCTTCGCTGTCTTTGATGTGGAAAAGTGCTTATAGGGCCACGACAGGGTATGAGCAGATGTAGGCTAGACACTTTTCCTTATCCGGGTACTGCAGGGGTTGGGAAATAAGCTTTTCTTGCAGCTCCCCATTCTAAAGGATTTGGATGATGATCACTAATACATCACAAGAAAATCTGAAGATAATCTGTAAAACCATCAAGATAGCCTAATCATAACCCCAAATCGCCCCGAATATCTTTGTGTACCCAGTTGCACACAAATTCAAGATACGATTTATAGATTTCACATAAAAATAAAAAAGAAGATGTGTAGCCTACATGTTTTTCTGTGCATATGTTCTGTCTATGAATCCCGACGCATATTTAAGAAATTATCATTAAATCAAATATAGGACGGTTTCTACGTGACATTTTATAAATAACTATCCTAAGTACTACACAGTGGAAAGGTTTTTAAGGTCTCTCAGTAATCTGAAACACCTGTCAATTAATAAACTCCACCCACATGACCTACCATGTAAAAGCAGGGAAATTTTTTTTTATTGATCATAATTTATCATGATTTTCTGTACAGTTTGTTTACATTTTATATGCATTCAACATACTGCTGGCTGAAAAACAGGAATATAGTTTGCTAGAAAAAATTGCCCATTTAAAAGTTTTATGATGTTTTATAAAAGCAATAATAATAAAACAAAAACATGGACCATCTGTAAAACATGTTTATTGTTACATGGCCCTTTTAGATTTTTTCATTTAAAAATCTGTTTTTGTATTTCCTTAAAACATTTAAAAAAATCTATTGTTTAAATCCACAACATTTATAAAAATGGGAAAACTATCATACAAATATGAAAAACAGATGAGAATGAGGGGGAGAAAACATTCTAGATTTTAAAATAGTTTTTAGTAAAATATAAGACCAACATTTGTAATCAAGAAAGGCATACATCTTATTCATAAAGTATCAGAAGATATTATGCTGATGATGAGGATTGCTGAATTACATTTAGCTTTTACATTTACATAACGTTTAAAAAGTACATATATCAGTTCATAACTTGTTACTACAGGAAAAGGTTCATACATTTTTTCATCAACTGGCATGTAAAGTGATGAATCCAAATTTCACCTTCTTTTATTTAGAGAAAAGTTCTATAATAGAAAAAAATCATCATAAAGGCAGGCATGGATAAAATAATGCTGGTGAAGGTCATTATCACTCTGTAATGTGAAAGGCCTCTCTCAGGCTCTGCAGTGCCTCGTCCCGAGTGATTTTCCCCCATGCTTCAGGCAATACAGCAGGTGCACAGTGATATTCTTGAGCAAACCTACTGTTGTACCTCATGAACACATACCTCCAGTAGACTGCAGCTCCGTTATTCCTAGGATCCTCTGGGTAAATGTTCCAGTCTGGGTAGATGGACTGATACTCCTTAAAGGGCAGAGACTGGCCCCCTGTATGTCTGTTTTGAAACTGGTTTTGTCCTGCAATATCCGCAGAGCAAGTGTTGTGGGACAGAGTGGTGGAGTTGGCATTGGTATAACACACTAGACCTTTAGGTCGATGCACAACAGCTTCGTGCACTTGATGTTCTTTTTCTTCCAAATCACACGGAGCTTTGCAGAAAGGACAGCGCTTATCACACCCCTTCACTCTGTCGTATAGCATGTCCTGAAGTTTATTAGGGAGGTCATCAGGGACTTCAATGACGTCCTCATTCTCCATAAATTCCTGAGAAATTGATGAGGACAGCTCAGAGACTGATTCCTGTAGCTCTGCAAGGAAGTGCTCACGATGTGTACTTATGTCATACAAAGGTTCTTTCAAGATTTGAGTTGGCATAGTGATTTTTCCCAGACTCTCCAGGTTGATGCAAACTTTCTCCAGTAGTAGTCTAACGTTGCTCTGTGCCCCAGCACTAGATTCTGATGCCTGATTAATGCACCTCTTCACCCAATCAAAGATTTGGTGCATTCTCTGTTCCCTGCGGTCTTCGATCATAATAGAACCTGACAGGTGAACTCTGATAAAGTCCTCAATACTCTTCTGGCTGAAGTTCTCGTGGGACTGAAGATACTGATGGAAATTCTCAAAGCTGTCCTTTAGCAGCATTTCTTTAAGTAGACCATAGTGGAACTTCTTTGGTGAACTATAAAGCCGTGCATTTTTGTTCTGGAGCATATCATTAAAAATCTGTCTCTCCAAACTGCTGTAAATGAAGTCTTCGGCTGTTGGCTTGAGGCACAGGTTGGTGAAAGACTGAGCAGCTTTTTGACACTGGTCTCTTTTTCGGAACTGATATTTGAAATTCAGCATGTGCCTGTCCTTGGTCTCATTTAGAAATCTCTCTTTAGTTTCTCTTTCCCTTATGAGCAACTCCTGCACCTCTTGAAAAGACTCCTCTGCTTTGCTACAGATGTATTGTTTGATATCCACTTCAAATTTGGGATTCATCATGAATGACTCACTTTTTAAAACTTCTAGACCTTTATCCACAATTGCAAGCAACTCCCTCATGTAGCTGTCTGAATAGCACTCTTTGTGCCTCAGTTTTTCTGAGACTCTCTTGTCACAGTCTTCTATCAAATTGTTGGCGAATCTTTGTGCAACATTCTTATCGTACTTCACGGTTTTCTTCATCTTACTACTCAGAGCAAAATGGCTATTCTTCACTTTAAAGCCATTGAGTTGGTTTGCATTTCGAAGTCTAACGTTTTGATTTTTTATTCCACGATTGCTTAGGTTTTTCTTTAGCTGCTCAATCATCCTTGCAGTGATTTCCTGTGTCTCTAGGGGGGGATCCTTCAAGTTGGATGGGATATTTTCCCAAACACTATCAAATCCACGTTCAAGCTCCTTGTCCTCAATAACACAGTCATTGTTCTTGCAGGTCTTCAAGAGTGAACGTAACCGTACCTCCAGGGCTGCTTCAAGTGATGTCAATAAGGCTTTCATCTTTATTGTCAATTCATGGCGAATGGTAGCAGACTCAAGTTTCTGGGCAACATTGGATGTCATTTGCTCTTGAATGAGGTCTGCTCTTTTGAGAAGGCTTACTTTGTAATTTTCCACAAGGGCAATATCAATATCCTCCTGCCTAAGGTATTCCCAGAGACTTGCCTTAATATGGTCTCTCTCTGCACTGATTTGGGTAGTTGCTTCATTCCTCAAAATTGTGAGTACGCCATCTGAATCAATATCCTGTCCATTTTGTGATGCTGATTCTTTTAACTCTGTTATGTGACTGTCCAACCCTTGAACCCAAAGATCCAGTTGATCATTGAGCTGCTTCTCTCCATTTGCAAGTTTTATGCAGAGGCCAATGATGGCATCAGCTGTACCTGTGTCTCCAAACTTTATGTCAAAATTTCCATTTTTCACTTTCTCCCATAGATTGCACATATACTCCATTAATGCACCTAAGCAGGTTGGCTGGCCATTTCTTGCCTTTTCATGGAACATCGTCAACAGGCTTTTCTTTAAACTGAGAACTGCATCACAGTAGATTTGATCATTTTGTGAAGTCACAGAGTAGCTGGACAGGTTGTGGCTTATATATCCTGTTTCATTTGTGAGAAGTGTTTCTCTTTGAGATTCATTTGGGAGCTGTCCTGTGGTAAGTACATCAATTACACAACTCATGATTTTTCCATCTATTCCTGGTTTTTCTGAAACAACCTGAAAGGAAGTATTCCTCTCCAAGTTTCGTGTGCAGAGAAGAACGCTGACAGCAATCTGAAGGTTGCTTCTTGTTTCGTCCTGACCCTCAGCTGGTAAATCTACCAGAGTAATGTCACTCAGTCCACTGACAAAAGTTGCCAGTTCAATATCATGCACAAGACTTCCTCCTGCTTGGCGGTTTAAACCTTCTGTGCCAATCAGCATCAGAAATTCACAGTCCATCTCCATTCTTAAGTTGTCAGGCAGGCTGAGGAGAAGCATATACGCCCCTTTGATATGCCTTCTACCCCACTTTGGGAAGTTGGTGCCAAACAATGCAGATAAGATCTCTGCATTCTTGGAGTTGTGGAAACCTAAGATTGTCAAAACTCTCATGCGACTGAACTTTGGCAGCTGCTTGTGTACCTCATAAAGAACACTGTATACCCAATTCATGGGAAATACTGAGGCATCCCCATCATAGAGCTCAAGGGGAACTCCATACAAAAGTAGTTCAGCACCTACATATGGTAAGCGGAACATGTCATATAAGTCACTGTTTGGCCCGCGGAAGTATCGTTCGTAGACCAATCCCATTTCCCGAAGGAAATGTTCAAGGCCAATGCAAGGTTCAATGCAATGCATCAGTTCCTCATTTGTTCCCCTTAGATGGGAAAGTTTATCTAACTGCATAACTTCAAGTTTCACCCTCATCCAAGAGAGAAAAAATGCTCTCTTGGTGGTGTCAAAAGTACAGAGAGCTGCAATAAAAGCTCTCATGGCTGTTGTTAATTTATAATCAAGCAGCTGTTTTATAAGATTTTCCTTTTCCCCTCTTGAGCTCTGGGTTGTATGTTGCTGGTTACGTGCTTCCTCCTTTTCCAACTGACACAACTGTTTCCATATCATACCCTGCAGGGGCAGCTGGTTCTCTAAATAGCTGGACACACCATCTTCAATTCCACTGAGGACTTCTTCAACTTCCCTGAATGCCATGCGACAGATCTCATCTTCATCAACATTAATGTCGAGGTCACTGGCCATACCAGCTGTACCTACAAGGTTTGCAGTATGCAGGTATGGAATAAAGCGATCAAGAACATCTTTTAAGCTTTCAGCAATTTCTTCCTCATTACCTTCACAGCCATTAAGCATTGTTCCATCAGGCATTTCTAAATCCTTCATCAGCCTTTGTTTCATTTTCTCATTATGATTCTCTTGGCCATCCACTACTGGCAATGAGCAGTCAATTATAATCATGTGGCTTGTATTCTCCCTCCATGAGGCAAGCAGTTCTCGTTCCTCTGCACTAAAACTTCCGCAGAACACTATGAGGACTGCAGATGTGTAACACAGCAGACTCATCTGTTTTTCGTAGTTGGCTGCATCTCCACGCAGATTAGCTAATAGCACAGGACGAGGAAAGACGTTGTCATGATGATCTCCTGAAGGTAGGTTCCAACACATCTCCACCAGACCATCTGAGAGAACACGAGGCAGCTGCCCTCCATCCATACCACAGTTTATGAAGCACTCATTCAGCTTGTGTGGACCCCCAAGAACACAGTTGAGTACTCTGGATTTTGAGACACTGCAGTGACCTAGCCTCACTGCAGAGATAAATGGCATCCTGGAATTGGCCATGTTTTTCATGATAGTTCCCTCAGAAGGTGACTTCCACTGACCTAGAACACCTCTAAATGGATACAGGAGCATGGTCCCCATCTTTTCTGGGTAAACAGGTGGAAGATACAGAGGTACTGCAAAGTTGCACTGCAACATTCGGTGGGTTATCTCTTGCTGTAGGAAACTATTTGTTGTCATATAGATGACTGCAACCAAGTCTAAAGGATTGATAGCACATAGCGAATTCTCATCCATGTCCAAACCGTAGTGTCCTACAGCTACCTTGCAGCAAGTGCTGCGGGCTTGGGGATTAGATAGCCAGAGCCGCCGAAGGAATGCATTTGAGAGCTGTGTTGGGTCCTGTGGAAAGTTGTCTTCAGTGCTTGGAGTGTTTACATATAGCATTGTTGTAAGATCCATGGGCGACACCTTTTCCCTGTGCAGGTCCAGCATATGCAGTAAAATATGCTTGTCCCTGTCAATTTCAGACACTAAAGAAGAGACATATTGGATGAAAAAAAATCCACTGTGTCAGTGTTATAGTAATATCACATTTTTAAATAATTCTGCAAAATGATATTAGCAATTTCTAAGAAGCTTGGACAAAAACATGTTTATTAATGAGATGCTGAAGTTTGATGCATAACCCTCACCTATCTCAGTAGTAAGATGCCCCAGATCAGGGACAATCTTCCGATGTAGAGACATTGTTTTAGAGTGTTTATTTGGTTGTCAGTTATATTTTGTAGGATCACACTGACCAAACAGCCAAAAATGACATAATGTTAATGAGTGTCCATCTTTTTGCTTCTGAGACTGGAATCAAACAAACAGACATAGTTAAACAATATATACACAATGCAAGTTTTAGCATTGACTACATTACATTTTGTCAAATAACAATGCTGATGTTTAACCTATTTACTGATCTTAATATTTTAAATTTTGCAGTAAAACCTTGAGAGTTCATCCAGACTACAACTGATTAATTAAAGGTGCTCTTAGCGATCCTGGGTGGAGTAACTTCTTGCTGACGTTCGAAGTGTTGTCAAACAAGCTAGCTAGACCCCCCCTCCTCCCCTCCGTTCTTCCTGAAACAGTCATGAACAGTCATGAACTCCGCCGGAGTTCTTGCCACCTTTCGAAGGCTTTTCCAATGAAAATTCGTGACTTTGCGCATTCCTTCTCCTTTTTCCCTTTTCCCAAGTTGTTCATCAGAACGTCATCTCTTTGGTTGTGTGTCGGCCATATCAAAATCATATAATTCGAACTTCCCTCTTTATGCTTCTCTCTTCTACACACACTCCTTCATGTGCACGCGCACTAACCCCAAACCTCCACCCCCAAATCTTTCTTGTCGGCTATTGGCTGGAGCACTGTTTATTATGTTTCGTTGTCCAGACTGCCTAAGTTTGTTTTTGTTGGTGTTTGTGGAGCTTGTGCTGACTACAGAGACCGCGTTTTTTACAGTGTGTTCAGGGGACATGCAGCTAGCGGATAGTGAGGAGATGTTTGCTGTATGTGACAAAAATGTTTTGGCTTAAAAAATGTGTGACATCGCTTAGAGCACCTTTAAGTGCCTACCTGTGCTAAAAATGTCAAATTAAATGTTCATGTCCTTGATGGTGGATAAATTATATCCAAACTTATACTCCAAACTAAACTGCATCCATCTGAGGAACACAATTCAACAACATTGTTCACACTTTGCCTTAGAGAAACACAATTATGGTAATCTGGGCTAATTAATTTCTGACACTGTTGAGGCATCTAACTGTGCATATATTAGTGCACTGTATTAAAAATCACATAGCTGGGCTTTTCTTTTGTCATTTTATTATGTAACTGTCAATGCTATATGTATTTTGCAGCAAATTCATGCATCAACAACTACTTAACACGTATAAGCATTCTTATATCACAAGCCACACAGCTGGCAAGCTAATTTCTCATTAAAACCAATACATTTGCATTCCTCCACAGGATTATCCAGTCACTATAGTGAATAATTCATTTACCATAGATCCAAAACCACAAATACCAACATCAGTTATAATCTATTCAGTTAAAATCAGTCCCACTTTATATAAGGTGTCTTCAACTACTAACATTTAAATTAATAATTTGATACAGTGCACTTATTTTACATACATGTTTTTACGATGTACTTATAGTTTTAAAAATATCTGCATTTATTACAGCTGTAATTAATCTCTGTAATTGCATCTATAACTACACCGTTGACCCTTCCCTTAATCTACTTAACCTACCCATACCACCAAACCCGTCTCTAACCTTACCCGTATCCTATCTCAATAGCAGCAAAACTGTTTTGCAATACAACATCAACACAATAACTAGACTTTACTTATTATTTTTGATGTAAGTACATAGTAGTTAAGGACACCTAATATAAAGTGTGAAAATAAATGTAAAATGTAAATTACAAATCCACATCATAAAGCAAAATTAAAGCAATTTCTCCTTTAACAAATCAGTTTGTCTGACCTGATATTTCCATTAGTTGCGTGCTGTGCTGTCATTAGATAGAACTGACATCGACATGACCATAACACTGAGCTCCTATATAGACCTGAGAGCGATAAGGTCTGCTTTTGTGGAATTTCCCCCACCCCGTTCATTACGCACATAGAGTTCTTGATCACATTGACACTCCCATATCTTAACAACCCTTATGTAGCAGAAAAAGTACCAAACTAATCCTTCCTACACACATTAAGCAATGTGTTGTGTGATTGTTTAAAACACTTCTACAAGAGAAAAATGTTTTAGCAACAAAATATCAAACCAAGTGGCATTCATTTTAAAGATAAATGCATTTATACAGCACAAATAGACTTTTCTTGTATTACATTTCACACACAAAAAAATACATTTTCAATAAAAAACAATTTGGTTAATCTGTTAATAAACACCTGTGCCAACTCCTTTTAAAAGTTTGTTCTTAGAAAACATTATTATATGCAGATGCCACTTGTTTTGATATTTCAGACAATAAAAATATAGTCTTACAGTACATTCAATAAGATTCTCAACCCACATCCAGTGTGATGTGTGAACTCAAAATCAAATTGTGAATCCAAAATATTGTAGCAAGAAGCAAATGTAAAAATATTTGAAGTACTATTAATGCATTTATAGTTTATAGTGTATAAATTAGGATTGTGCAGTTGTAGTTATACATATTATTGGCTTCCATGAAGGAGTGATGACTTCATAACTGACATCATATACCTTCACTTATCTTTCCAGTTAGAGATGGAGAAAAGATACTGAACATTCAGCACTTCAATAACATCTGCTTTACATACTTGTTTACAATTGTGATTTCTGATGTAAAAAAGAAACGTTTTAATGACATGTCCTGATTTAATGAAAAATGTATAGGCCTAGGCCAGATCACACCGCACATTCAAACACACTTATTTGGTTCTGTCGGATCAGTGTGTCACCCTGTCGGCATCTGTTGGCGTTGGTCAGGATTTATTTTTACCTGGCTGAATCATGTTCACTTGTTGGTGTCTGTTGTGGCAGTGTGAACATCAATTATTTTTCATAAAAATCTAAACCCAACGGGCAACTTGTTTGTTGCCGTTTTTCTGTGCGATGTGAATTGGCCTTATGTTTTTTACGGAGGCCCCTAAAGGGTTATGGTAAAGGGGGAAAATAACATTTTTATTGTTTTTGCTTTTTTCTGAGAAACGTTGCATTCAAAAACTTGTGCAATGATTATGAAAATAATATGAGATGGAGAGAATTTCAATGCAATTTCAAATCTTTTGCAGTTTCCCCAGGGAACGCAATACTTTTGTGTGAGAATGTATGAGAAAGTTTGTCTGGGCAATGCAACATTTTTAACAAAGCCATTGAAATATAATTTTTAAAGTGAAATATGAAGGAAAATTGTCCTTGCCTTTGTTTCTAGAACTTTGCAGTGATTGCTATGTTCTTAAATCAGTTTCAAGTAATTCTCGTTAAAGTGTAATGTCTGGCTCAGGATGAGGTTAAAGCTCTACCCAGAGGGATAAACTCTCATGTGCGCATAGGAAAAGATTACATGCCTCCTATTTCTGTAACGCAAAGCTCTTTAAATGACTTAGCCGTGTGAGTGTGTCTGGCTGAACAGAAAGATGCAGCTCTAGATCCTTGACTTCTTCGAGTTTCACCGCGGTTGACGTGCTCTGCCCAGGACTACCTGAAGAAAAGCACAAAGAAAGACAGGCTTTCAAAATGCTGGTGACAATGCTAACAGCCATGTACATGTTGGTGAGAGTGGCTGAACAGGTAAGGCTGCTCATTAGATTACATCTCCATGCATTTGTCGCCAATCGTCAACATACCAGCCAAAAGCCATTCAGTTGACTGAGATTCTTGTCATTGTTTCATATGCCAGATGAATGAACTATGACAAAAATGTTAGATGGACACATATGATGAAAAGACAGATTCATTCTATCACAATTAGAATTAAGTAGGTTATTTTCTCGTTGGCTACGTGGAAATGAGAGAGTACCCATGCATTTCAAAGTGTTTTATAACGTATGGACAAAAGGAGAATTCATGTTTCAACATGATAAACAAAGGGCTGCAAATTTTATGGACGTACGCCGTCTATGGGCATTTTTGGCCCCTGTAGACTTTTAGAAAGTAAACTCTCTTAAAACACTCTCACAAGTTGAATGTTATGTAAATGTCCAGAATACTGTACATGCAGATCAGGAGGATTATCATTACCCCCTCGCTGTTGGCCAGGGTGGAAATGATGTCACAACTGAGGGATGGTCAATCCTTTTTAGAAATAATAAAAACTAATTAATGAAAAAAAAAAAAAGTACACAAAAGGCTTTATGAATCATATTATGATTTATGTTTACTTTTATTTCATGTTCGTAATAGCATTTTATGAGGCATTTTCACATTTCAGATAAATAAAGTAAACAGATGGGGGAGATGGTTTCAACTGATAGTTTAAATAAAAATCAACCCCTGGCAGGGACACAAAAGTGCCTGTAGTTGATGAATCACCCTTAAATAATATCATATTGTAATCATTTAGTTCCATGGTATGAAATGTTACAACATTGTATTGCCACAGCAATTTCTTATAAGCGTTTAAAAAAATATTATGGCATGTGTTATATGAAAAATCTCACACATCATCTCTGGCTTTTAGAAGATACAGCGTCCTCCAATCTCAGTAATTAAGCTATTAGGGTGCATGACATTGCAATTCAGGGCCATAATACTCTTGATCAACGATGTGAATGAGACTGCAGAAAAGATCACTTATGTTTTGACACGACTTCTGTTTATTCCACAAACGTTGATTTAATTCACAGGGGACAAGATGGATGTTTCTAATGACAGATTATGATGCAGGATCATGACACATAATGAGTCAAACCAATAGACAAGGCATCACTAGGCTAAATGTGGTCTCAAATCATGCAACGCACACTGATCCTGCTGTGTCTGTTTCAGCTGGGTGTTCGGTGGGTACGTCAACCAGAGCCTCTCCCGTATGTGGTGTCTCAGCCCCTGCCATGGCAGGTCCACAACGTCTCCCATACTCGGAAAGGAAGTCGTTCAGAGGAGGTGAAATACCTGACTATTTCTAAACTATTACCTACATTACACGACCACTTAAACCTACCATCTCACCAAGAACACAAACAAGTGTTTTTTTGGAAACACTTTATTTTAGGGTTCAATTCTCATTATAAATAGTTGCTCATTAGCATGCATTTAACTAGGATATTAGCTGTTTATTAGTTCTTTTAAAGTAAATATTAATGCCTTATTCTGCATGCCCTTATGCTACATCCCTTAATCTTACCCAATACCTAAACTTAAACACTATCTACCTTACTAACTACACTGAACAAAATTATAAACACAACACTTTTGTTTTTACAAATCTGTTTTTACAAATTTGAACTCAAAGATCGAAGAATTTTTCTATGTACACAAAAGGCCTATCTCTCAAATATTGCTCACAAATATTGATATGCCAAACGTGAGTTGGATTGATTATCTCGGCAAAGGAGAAGTGCTCACTAACACCGATTTAGGCCTTTTGTGTACATAGAAAAAAGTCTTAGTTCAGCTCATGAAAAATGGGGGTAAAAACAAGTGTTGCGTTTATAGTTTTGTTCATTGTATTAATAAGAATTAAGAGTTTACTGAGGCAAAAGTTGTTGTTATTAGTGAATATGTGTTCATCATCATGAAAATAGTGATATCAATTTGGTCACACTTTAATTTAGGTCAAATTCTCACTATTATCTAACTATTAACTACAACTTTTACCTCAATATACTTCTAATGACTGCTTATTAATAGTTAGTATGGTAGTTTTTAAATGTGGGTATTGGATGGAATTAAGGGATATAGAATATTGCCATACAGAAAAATGAATGAATGTGCTTTATAAGTACTAATACACAGCCAATATCCTAGTAATATGCATGCTAATAAGTTCATAAGTTCACAATAAGTTCACAACTAGTTCATAGTGAGAATTGGACCCTTAACTTAAGTGTTACCTTAAATTCTTTTTGATTTTGAGGTGGCTTTTATCTTCATGAGAGTCTTAAATCTTAAAAGTTGCACTGTGCTTTGAAAAGATCTGAAGATGAAAGAGGGCAATGCTGGTGGGAGAGAGAATTTTGATGTGGCCCTTATTTATGTGGGTGGCCCTTGTTCAATGCTTTGGTCTCATTTTTAGGTTTCTTACTATACTTTCCATGTGAACTATAAGGATTAGTTCACTTTAACCCTTAAACAGGCACAATTTATTTAATCTGGATTTAAGTAAAAAATATCCAAGGGATTATTTTAAATATTTGATGTAGTTTTGATTTTATGAGTTGTAAAAGGATTATCCACAGTATTGACAATGAAAAGTGTTTCAAGGTAAACTGGGCTCCCTGTACTGGTCATTGCATTATTGCAAATTCCGGGTTGACGAATGAGGGTTCGGTTGTGACTGGTGGGAGGGCCAGTAGAAATCTCGTTCCAGGACCGGGGCCCTTAGAGAATACCCTTAAAGGCTATGATAAATAATAAAAAGGATTTGATGAAAACATCTTTCTTATGCCCCAAACAAGACACTAAAGAGTATGTAACTCGCGATTCACGTTGCCTGTTTTAGGGTTAAAATGAAAATTAGCCCATGATTTACTCACGATTTACTCACCCTCAAGCCATCCTAGGTGTATATTACTTTCTTCTTTCTGATGAACAGAATCTGAGTTATATTAATAAATATCCTGGCTCCACCAAGCTTTATAATGGCAGTGATGGGGTCTATTGAGTTTGAAGCTCAGAAAAGTGCATCCATCCTTCATAAACGTCCTCCACATGGCTCCAGGGGGTTAATAAAGGCCTTCTGAAACGAACCTATGGGTTTGTATAAGAAAAATATTCAACTTGCTCAGAAAGTGTAATGCCTCTCACAGTTCAAAACGCTTACGCTGCGTCCGTAATACATCGTCTGGTGGAAGCCAGATATTTTACATAATACTTTTTTAATATGGCTATTTTTCATACATAACCCATCAATTAGCTTCAGAAGGCCTTTATTAAATGGTAAATGGACTGCATTTATATAGCGCTTTCAACAGACCCATGGCCATCCAAAGTGCTTTAGATCTTGCCTCACATTCACCCGTTCATACACTGAGGCACCATCCAGCTCGTCGGGAACAGCTGGGGTTAGGTCTCTTGCTCATGGACACCTCGACACCTGGTCATTTGGAACCAGGGATCAAACCACCAACCTTACGGTTTGTAGACAACCTAGATAAACCACTGAGCCACTGCTGCCCCAGTTTATTAACACCCTAGAGCTGCGGATGGATGCACTTTTTTGAGCTTCAAACTCAATGGACCCCATCACTGCCATTATAAAGATTGGAAGAGCCAGGATATTTATTAATATAACTCTAATTGTGTTTATCAGAAAGAACAAAGTCATATACAGTACACCTAGGATGGCTTGGGTGAGTAAATCATGGGCTTATTTTCATTTTAAAGTGAATTAATCCTTTAACCTTATATTCTGTTGCATCCTGTTATATCTTTCTACTGAAGTTGCGCAATATGACTTAGTCTTAATTCCAGTGACTGTCAGACATTACTAGGTGCCGTTCAAGGCCGACACAAACACAGATAGTCCACTCTCTGCTAACCTCAGAAAATCTAGGCTTGGGAATCCCTCAGGTGCCTTTAATCCAATGGAGAAGGATTTGTGTTTTAATGCAGTATGGTCTGTATAGAAGCCCTGAGGTTCTGCTTAAACAACAGCAACCTAATACATTTACAAATCAATGGTTAATTATCACATACATTATTATTTCACTAATAATGAATTTTCATTTGTCTCTTTAACTTTCTCATATTATATAGAGAGTATAAAGGTAGTCATTCAGCTGACGTTTTATTTTATCCAAAGCATATGAAAGACACTAATTACGAGGACAACCCCCTGTAAAAGTCTCCTTACTAAATAGAGCAAAGCCTTTTGGCATGTCAATGTCTAATGTCTAATGTTCATCTGGGTTTTGTTTGCCATAAACAGATGCCATCCAATATGATGTCACTATTTGGTCTCCAGTACAAGATCAGATTTTCTGATTAAATGTAGGGCCACATAGTCCCTAACCAAAAGCTTATTAATGGGTCATGCAGTGCCTTTGAAAGGAAATCTGCCAATTAAGGGATTTGTACTGTAGCATGTTGACTGAAATAGATATTAATGTTTGCCATGACCAGATGCCATCCAATATGACTTCAAATACTTGGTCTCCAGTACGAGATCAAACTTTCGTGTTATGCAGGGCCATACAGTTCCTAAAGGTTTACGGGTCATACAGTGCCTTTGAAGGGAAATCGGCCAATTAAAAGCATCCAAGAAATACTCTCAGACACTGTCATGCACATTTCCTTTCATTCTGAATTTTTTCTGAAAATAGTCATGGTCCATTTTAGTGAAAATAATGTGGGCCCACAGAGTAGAGCCACGGACATAAGGACTGTGACGTGACCCAACGGCATGAACACATTGAGTCGCACAGTCACCCGCTGCAGTGGCATGTGTGGAATGTCAGAGACGTCTCACACCTGCGTGATCTGTCTGGGCCACCATGTCTCGCACATTCCAGCAGGAAAGACAGATAGGCGACATGTGATAAGACTGTAATGGCTGATGCTTTTGTGCGTACAAGGACATAAGGATGCGCTGACACTTCCAAAGACCTCAAAGTAGTGATGTAAAAGCAAAGTATAAAAGCATTTTTCAGATGGTGCAAATTTCTAAATCTTCATCCAAAATCAAAAGTCTCATTATTTATTCACCCTCACGTCTTTACATTTTTGCATAATGCCCGAGCTTCTCTTTTCATGTAGTGAAAAAGGTTTATATGGGAAAGGTTGAGAGCCTAAAAAAATAAATGGCAATATAAGTTGTCCATATGACACCACCGATTAAGCATAACATTATGACCACACTGATTATCTCTTCATCACAGCACCTGTTAGTGGGTGGGATGTGTTAGGCAGCAAGTGAACATTTTGTCCTCAAAGTTGATGTGTTAGAAGCAAGAAAATTGGGCAAGCGTAAGGATTTGAGCACGTTTGACAAGGGCCAAATTGTGCTGGCTAGATGACAGAGCATCTCCAAAACTGCAGCTCTTGTGGGGTGTTCCTGGTCTGCAGTGGTCAGTATCTATAAAAAGTGCTCCAAGGAAGGAACAGTGGTGAACCGGTGGCAGGGTCATGGGCGGCCAAGGCTCATTGATGCATGTGGGGAGTGAAGGCTGGCCCGTGTGGTCCGATCAAACAGACGAGCTACTGTAGCTCAAATTGCTCAAGAAGTTAATGCTGGTTCTGATAGAAAGGTGTCAGAATACACAGTGCATTGCAGTTTATTGTGTATGGGGCTGCATAGCCGCAGACCAGTCAGGGTGCCCATGCTGACCGCTGTCCACCACCAAAAGGACCACGTAACAATGGAAGAAGGTGGCCTGGTCTGATGAATAACATTTTCTTTTACATCACGTGGATGTCCAGGTGCATGTGCGTCGCTTACCTGGGGAACACATGGCACCAGGATGGACTATGGCAGGAAAGCAAGCCGGCAGAGGCAGTGTGATGCTTTGGGCAATGTTCTGCTGTGAAACCTTGGGTCCTGCCATCTATGTGGATGTTACTTCGACACATACCACCTACCTAAGCATTGTTGAGACCATGTACACCCTTTCATGGAAACGGTATTCCCTGGTGGCGTGACCTCTTTCAGCAGGATAATGCGCCCTGCCACAAAGCAAAAATGGTTCAGGAATGGTTTGAGGAGCTCAACAAGTTTGAGGTGTTGACTTGGCCTCCAAATTCCCCAGATTTCAATCCTTGCTGATGTGCTGAACAAACAAATCCGATCCGTGGAGGCCCCACCTCGCAATTTACAGGTTTTAAAGGATCTGCTGCTAACACTTGGCAGCACACCTTCAGGGTCTAGTGGAGCCCATGTCTCCACAGATCAGGGGTTGTGATGGCAGCAAAAGGGGGACCAACACAATATTAGCAATAATGTTATGCCTGATCTGTGTATATCCCAGGTCTTTATGTATATGAGTATATGTGAGCAACAGACTGAAACTTAAATTATTTTGTATCAGGAGAAAATAACCACTGATATTAAACTTGGAACAACTTATTTCCAAAAAGTCCACAAAAAAAGTTAGTTATACAGATTTGGAACGATATGAGGGTGAGTAAATGATTTTCATTTTGGGGTGAGTCCAGAGGGTGAATGTGATTTCACCAAGTACAACATGTTCCTGGATATATATCTTTCTTCATCCTGGAACATTCCAATCAACCAATCAGATTTGAGGGATAGGTTTACAGTTGGTCAAATTTAGGCTTACAACCAGGATTAGGTGCTTCTACATCAGTGTTGTTCACCTATCATTTCCCTCTGATTTTAGGGATAATTTATGGGTAGGGCTAGGTTTAGGAGTTGGGATTAGGACTACATTTTCAGACAGAATATGTTGATCCAGGAACATGTCTTACTTGGCAAAATCACCAAATTCAGAGGTTGCTAATTGATGGTATATGCTTTGGTTGAAACCATCTGTTATTTCAACTTTATATATATATTTAAAAAAAAACAGAATTCATGGTGGAAACTAGATTACCATGATTAGCCATGATGTTGTACAGAAAATTTCACCAATCAGAGTCACAAGGAGCATATCGCACAACATTTTTTTTTACAGGGAATGCCCACTCCCATGAAACACCACAAATTAAATTAAAGTCTTCCCACTCTCTCAAAATACACTGTGTTAAATCCCAATGGAAAAACTCGCTTGGAACCAACAGCACTGAAAATTTTGTTGAAAAAGATAGTCGCACCCACAAACTCCCACCATTGGTTCAAACACTTGTGAGATGCCAGGCTGGTCAGAATGCTTAAATAAACAAAACAATGTTTTGATACCAACGCAATGATTATATTTTCTGAGAACTTAACACACAAATGGCTTAGTTGTTTTTGTCTCTTTGCAGTACGAGGGCCATAGAAGGAACAGCATAGGAGTTTACAGAAAGTGTAAGTATTACCTTAAGTATTATAGTTGTATTCTAAAATAAAACAATTGAATATAACAAAATATTCTTATCCATTCTCTTCCATGTCTTTTTAGACTCTTCATCCAGTAATGGACACACGGGAACCTCTGCCGACAAGGCGGCGTCTACAATTCAGAACCAGTACAGGAAGTACCAGCAGAAGAAGCAGAAAGACCACAAATGAAATGTCAACCAGGCTAAGCTGCCAGCAGTGTCCATTCCACGCTGATCAAGACCCAGTATTTTCCTCTCTGAAAAACGCAAAACTGGTCTCCATTAATGTTAAAGGACAACTTCTGTGAGCAGTCACGTGTTCTGATTTGCAGATAGCTGACCCCTGCACAAACACAAACATTCAGAAAATTTCAAACATTTCAGACCATTGCTGATAAAAGATGCCACAAACTTCAGAAACAAACACTCACAGATAAGAAGATCTTTATGATAAATGCGAACAATTTGTTCAAAAAAGTGTATCACACAATATCACAGGAATCTACACATTAATTATCCATCTAAATAAAGACGAACCATAGGCTTCTTTCATATATAAGATTCATATTTTAAGATTAAAGAATTGCAGGTGCCCTTGGATGCAGAGTTGGGAGGGTTCAGGGGCGATTCTAGGGTCAGAGCTTTAGGGTGCTGAGCACCCAATGAGCCCCACTGCCACCACCCACCCTCTTTCACACAAAAACAAAAAATATGTCTATTGAAAAATAACTTTATCATTTTAACATTGATTCGACTAACTCCAAAATCCAGATTTTTTTCTTTCTTTTTTTGAGACCTTTTCAGAACACCAGCTTAATTTTGATAGTTCACACAGACAGAAAAATAATGTAATATAGGCTACTTAATGCCAATAAGTTTGTATAGGAGTACACACACATAAACAGGAGTAGTTACTGTTTTGCTTGCCACTATTCACTATATGTCAATTTATTGTTGTTGTTTCCTCACCTGATTCTTCCTGCATGCTCTCCCTTTCCTTTCCCTTTCTCCTTCACCATCTTCCTCACTTTCCCTTGGCACTGACAATCATACACAAATATATTGTAGGCAGGAGAGTTGAGGTCAGTTTGTCATGTCACAAAAATGAGACCATGAGACCATTTACAGATTCTAAGGATATGATCAAAAGGCACACAGAGGCGTGTCATTTTAAATGTCTTTATTATTAATATTATTGGGCTTAGAAACTTTTAAATGACAAATTCATTTCACAAGAGAAGCTTGTGAGTTTGAAATAAATATAAATAAAATAAAAGCAGGGGACCATTGCCTAGATAAGTAATTTGATACAACTACAGCTGGTTTGCATTATCTGTTACTCTAGCTTAACACTTTTCAGAAGAACAAATAAACAAAACAAAAAACCAAGACAGAGGTCATTATGGACTGTCCCTAGTCTCTCACCTGGATCTGTCTTTTTTCTTTTAAAGAATTGTCGTATGTCCATTGCTCACTGCCAGCCCACAGACACACACACACACACACACACACACACACACACACACACACACACACACACACACACACACACACACAGAGAGTTATGCTAAGAGTTCTGGAGTTAAGCCTGGTTCAGGTTAAATCCTGTGTGATGAATGAATAAATACAGCAAAATAATTAATAACAATTAATTTAAAAGCCACAGTGAGTGTTTTCAGTGATACGTCGTTTGTTTTCAAACGCCAGGGCTTCATGTTTCCATGACGACTGACCAGAAAAGACGCACGTGACGTCATGTTTACATGACTCGATTGTTAAAATGAGTATTAAATAAACGATAAACTACTTAGTTACTTCTCTCCGTTTATGACTATGGACGAGTCACCCAGGTCCTGTTCTACTCCACAGCGGCGGCGACCCGCCGGACTAAAAAGTCCGCGAATAAACACTTATTATAGGTGTACCACCATGGTGATTCAGGATACTGACTCCAGTACTCACCGATATGGTTTCGAAATCGGAACAACTCTAGATAAAAGGAAAGAAGTGTCAGACACCGCTTTCAACCGATCTCAACACTACATCACGTGTTCTCACTCTGCGTGTGTTTCGTGCTGGATGACGGTCGTGCTGAGCGGTGCAGGTACAGAGGAGAAGTAGAAGAGGAGAAGCGGATGACACCATTTGCTATGCGGGGATGTTTTCATTTTCCTCCTTAACAAATACATTTTAAACCACAAACTACGGAGTATGTTTTGGACATTGTTTAACCGTGTAAAAGACTAACAAAATTTTAAATAACACAATTTCTTACTCCAAGTTTTAGGGGTGCTGAGCTCCTTTTTAGGGGTGCTGAAGCACCCCTAAAAAAGGCTAGCCTCGCCCATGGGAGGGTTATTTAAAATATATATTCTGCGACAGTTACTTAATAAAAAAAGTATTCAGTAACGTAAGCACCACAATATGAAAGTAATGGAATATGATTGTTGTTGAATTCCTTCAAGGTCACATATGTAAATAAAGTCAGGTAAAAAGCAATGTCATCAAAAATTATTGCATTTATTGCCATGTAGTTGTAACTATGCTGTAACTAAATGCTCTGCCATGTCA
The DNA here is from genome assembly GCA_023029165.1 of Gobiocypris rarus. Taxonomy (NCBI): domain Eukaryota; kingdom Metazoa; phylum Chordata; class Actinopteri; order Cypriniformes; family Gobionidae; genus Gobiocypris; species Gobiocypris rarus. The sequence goes on from CM040911.1 coordinate 36,438,081, forward strand.
CAACATAATGTTTCTGCAACAGAAAAATACAGAATACAAATTTGCATTTCTTAATAAGAACAGATGCTCTGAATTATGTTAACATTAAACAAAGCTAATGTTTTTGTTAAAGTTTTTGTTAAATTTAGCTCAATTCTGGGGACAGTTGTGCCCCCAGAGTATAGCTAAATAAACCCAGGCAAACATTTATGTTTTTTCCTTATCATTTTAGGTTAATCTACATTGTGTAACATTTCTGTGTTACATTATGTGCCTAGGTGATCGAGTGAAGTGTGCCTAGGTGGGAAGCAATGTGAAAATCTGTCATTTGACAGTCTGCAGAGAGCAGGTTGTATTTTTCAACTGTGAAATAACAGATAATGTACCAGTGATTTTTATAAACTGCCATGGCAACGTTCAATCACATTCAATAAACCCAACTTCTCTCTCCAAGATGTAGTCGTTCCTCCCTCTGCTGGTGAGCTAGTGCTACTGGAAATCTCATAAAATGAGTAATAGCATAATACTAGCACCACATTAGAGAAAACAAAAGAAGCAAGAAATAGTGCCTTAAATCTGAATATAATCAATGAATATATAAAAAATAAGTTCTGAATGTATAGTAGGTTATGTAACTCTTCAAGGAACAATCTTTAATATATAAAGATTGTTATATTGTTATATATATTAATTAGGGTGGCCCTTATTGGGGTTTAGCCTACATTTTCTTTTGGAAAGTTAACCCTCAGTGTGTTTCTCCACTAGAAGTAATGTATGCAAAATATTATCCAGATAATTTATCATTAGGGCAGGGTTCCTCAAATCTTGCCCTGCGAGTCAATTCGCTGCAGAGTTTAGCTCTAACCCGATCATTACATAGCTCCAACCCTGCGCATTGGCCCTCCAGGGCAAGATTTGAGGAACCCTGATTTAGGGTATATGATCAAAAAATGCATCTTTTTTATCAACAGGTAGGCTGCTTCAATTTCTGATGTGATATAAGCTAAAGTTTTGAAATTTGATGTGTTTTTTATTTCTCATGAAGGGGAATCACGTAACTGATGGATTTGAATATTGCGGGGTTACCTCTATCTATCTATCTATCTATCTATCTATCTATCTATCTATCTATCTATCTATCTATCTATCTATCTATCTATCTATCTATCTATCTATCTATCTATCTATCTATCTATCTATCTATCTATCTGTCTGTCTGTCTGTCTGTCTGTCTGTCTGTCTGTCTGTCTGTCTGTCTGTCTGTCTATCTATCTATCTATCTATCTATCTATCTATCTATCTATCTATCTATTCACACATCCCACAGCCAAAGGTACAGAGTTTAAGTACGTGTTTTTTGTACTAAACAATTGTTCTATTAAGTAATGACGGCCAGTAATTGAATGGAATGCGACAGCTGAAACCCATGTCTTGCATTCGTCTGTGCGTAGTGGTTCTTGAAGCACTGACTCCAGCTGCAGTCCACTGTTTGTGAATCTCCCTCACATTTTTGAATGGGTTTTGTTTCACAATCCTCTCCAGGGTGCGGTTATCCCTATTGCTTGTACACTTTTTTCTACCACATCTTTTCCTTCCCCTCGCCTCTCTATTAATGTGCTTGGACACAGAGCTCTGTGAACAGCCAGCCTCTTTTGCAATGACCTTTTGTGTCTTGCCCTCTTTGTGCAAGGTGTCATCGGTCATCTTTTGGACAACAACCCATGATTGTGTAGCCTACAGAACTAGACTGAGAGACCATGTAAAGGTCTTTGCAGGTGTTTTGAGTTAATTAGCTGATTAGTGTGTGGCACCAGGTGTCTTCAATATTGAACCTTTTCACAATATTCTAATTTTCTGAGATGCTGAATTTGGGATTTTCCTTAGTTGTCGGTTATAATCATCAAAATGAAAAGAAATAAACATGTGAAATATATCAGTCTGTGTTTAATGAATGAATATAATAAACACGTTTCACTTTTTTAATGGAATTAGTGAAATAAACTTTTTGATGATATTCTAATTAAATGACCAGAACCTGTATTACAATTAGGGCTGTCGATTTTACATGTTCATTTGGTGAGATATCATAATCACACCGTGTTTGTTCGCAGGCCAGAGGAGAACTGCCCCTCCCTGACTAAGCCTGTTTTCTCCTTTCTGTCACCTGATTAAGTTTTGGTTCCTTGCCTGGTGAAAAAACTAAATAAATAAAAAATTATATATATACTTGCATCCAGACTAATTATAAGTAGGCTACTTTAAATGTTAATTTTTAGTTAACTTGAAGTCTGCCATTTTCTAACAACTAATTTTGTACTAAGTATATCTTAGTTGTAATTAAATTGTAAAGCATCATTTTTTGTGTACTTAATGCACTTATAAGTGCTAAATTGGAACAACTTCAAGAGCACTTAAGTATGCCCACGCAGGGACTAATTACATGCTTGATTAGTGATATTAGAATGTACTTTGTGTTATAAATACATTACACATTTATTGGGAGTGCCTTTAAAACACACAAGAAATATACCATGCATATTTTATTTTTGAGGGAATATGTTCAGTACCGTTGGCTTATTCCAAATACTAAAAAATACACTCTTTGTATTCAATAACAATATACCAATATACTTTATTACTCAGCTATACTTTGTATACAGTACTTTGAAGATTACATAATCTTACACAATTCAGTATATTTGAATGTGCAACCATTTAACTACATTTTAATGTGACAGGGAGATGAACTGAACAGAACTTCTGTATGGCTATTCACATGGGCGTACGTACAATATCCCAAATGTTTCCAACTATTTGTAAATCGTGAGAAAATTGCTATTTCATGTATAATATTTAAGAGGATTTTTTGACAGAAATGTGTTATAAATATACATAACTGTGGTGTTTAAAGGTGTATTCAGTGGTATATAAAGACCATACATAAGGAATCATTTACATTAGAATGAGCCATTTCTATCTACATACACTATGGGTCTCCTTTTGCACCACCATTTTTCTACAGTAGCCCTAAACGGACAAACTGCTCTACAGAGCGCTAGTCACTCTCTGCTGTCATCTTTGTCTTGTGTCGGCCACCACCGTACCTTATGTGCTTCGAAAGGGAGGGATGAGTGGTGGGTGGTTGCAAGTTACAATCTCACCGCTAGATGCTGCAAAAATGTACACAGAGCCTTTAGGGTAATTACTACATTAAGGCAATTCTAAGATGGCATTCTATGCATTTGTCAAAAGTGTCGATCATCATTACAGCTTCTTTTTTTACACGTAGGGGAGAGTGTGGCACAACCTAACGCTTTTAATCTTTCTCAGTTTGTGTAAATCCGCTTAGGGTTCAGAGTATTTATTTTTCCCACATTAATTTCCCACATGTCTAGTACAATAATGTGGTTTTGTTTCATTAATACAGTGTAATGATTAGTGAAATGTGACAACATGCCCCATATGTGGGGTACATTGTAACATGTGAGGGGGCACGTTGTAACATCACCATATGACAGCTTAAAATGTTATCGGATATAATAAAAAAATATCCAAGACAAACTAAAATATTTTGTCAATAAAATATAATTATTAACTTTTTCAAAGAAAATAATGGCATTTTTTTAATTATTAAAATTATACTAATTATTGAGTTTGAAAACAAACATATTGCTAAATACAGCTATACAGCATAGTTAAAAACATAATAATTCATCATTTCTGAACATTGACTCTTTCTCTAAATAAAGTTGATACGGCAACTAGTAAATACACAAAGTTTCGTCATCCCGGCATGTGTGGAAAGAGTTAAACCATGAGCTTTACAACTAACCCCGCGTTAGGTTGTGCCCCGCGCTACCTTATACTAGTGTGTGTGCAGAGTCACACGTAGCCTTTATACTGTACACAGGCAGTCGACACATGCGCTCTACGCATTTTTATCTTTGTCCAGTGTCTGTGCTATTTTTCTCCAGAAGTTATGAATGTTATGAAATGTCTTTGTATTCTTTTACACTAGAGTTGTGGCTATCTCATAGTATCTCATGATATTTTGTTATGATGTTGTTGCTCTGTCTCTTTAGTTTCGTTTTATACTGTGAAACAACAGCCCGGTCTAGTTTTGCCACATTGTGGAACTACTGACTGTGCGGTTACAAAAATCGGGCTTGTTGCCTTAATGGTTTTTAAAATCTACAATTTTAATGTTGCTAAAGTGTGTGTATGTTGAAAAAACCTAAAATAAACGTGCAACAGATGTACATATTGTTTTGTTTTTCAGTATAGACAGACAGATAGATGGATAGATAGATAGATGATAGATAGATAGATAGATAGATGATAGATAGATAGATAGATAGATAGATAGATAGATAGATAGATAGATAGATAGATAGATAGATAGATAGATAGATAGATAGATAGATAGTATTTATTCTACATATAAAAAAATATTTAAAAAAATCACAAGGGTCAAGGCACCATTCATAGAAAGATAGCTTTATTGCACAAGGTGTTGGAGTACTCTTTTTCTGTTTTTGTATTGTTTTCATAGAAAAAAACTGTATATTTAAACACAAGCAATTGCAAATTGAAGCAACTTTTCCATAAAAGTTTAGGAATCCCCTCCGCATTTTTTAAACTTTTTTCCCCCTTTTAGTTATTTGTCTCCTTTTCCTTTTTCTTTTAATAACCAGCAAAATATTCAGAGCATGCAATGCCATTTTTCGTCAAGTTAACCAAAAGGTAGAAACAAAACAAAAGTAAAAACAAACAAAACAACCAACAACATAAATTAATAAAAACATAAGACAAATTATAAAAAGGAAAAGATAAATCAAACACCAGACGTCTGGTCTGGGTTTTTGTGCCCCATTCAAAACTCAAGGTGTAAAGTATTTTTTGTTAGATTTTATGCTTTTTTTGTCTTTTTAATCCCCTCACATTTAAAGTTATACCTTTAACCAGACTTACAATTGTGCCCTGGTTGCTAATGGAGATGTCGAAAATAGTAATTATTTATACAAAACAGTTTCATATATACAAGAGTCTTTATTTGTAGATTAGAAATTATGCTGACAGGGAGGTCTTGGGTATAGCAGGATTTTTTTATTGGTTGATGAAAAGGGGCTAATTGGATCATTTGGGCGGGGAAACAGGCGTGTGGGGATGGAGTTCTATTCCTGACTCCGCCCAATATTCACACAGCTTCTCCTGTGATTGGTTGGAGCTTGGGGGTCCCTGATTCGACTGGCTAAACAGGCCTGCCCCATTGCGCAACACAACTGCATTTTCTTTCAACATAAATCATCAGAATCAAACAAAGAACTAAGTTTGATACATATATTTTTTTATAAATAAAGAAAAAAAAAAGAAAAGAAAAAAATATATAATTCATTTTAAGTCAGCAACTGTCTTTTACATGTGAAAAACCATGGGACGTGAGGGCTTTCTGGGGTGGTCAAGGGAATATTTTCACAAAATGTTTCACCTGAACAGGCATGAATACTGATATAGATATTGGTCTAATCCTAATGAAACGTTCATGGCAAAATGCACTGGGCGCGTCTGCCATCAAACAGACAGACAAAACCCAGTCAGTGGGCATTTGAGCAGCAATAAGAGGAACATATTCTTTCATTGTTTTTAAAACAAGTCCACATTCTTCGCAACTCTATCTCAAGATTGGTTTAGATCTGGGCGTTTAAATGTATTTATCTTACACAGCTTTGGATACACTGTAACAATCCTAATTTATCAAGCCACCAATAACACATCTCCTGGTAAGTCAAACAGATTTTTTTTTTCATATGCCACAAACAGATATATTATCTTTCAATCAGCTCAATTTTAAACCCAACACGACACGTTCCTATTCTGTCCCCTTAGGATTTGTTGCGTCAAGTCTTCCTAACATGAGATATGCTGAATCCTGTTGAACAAACTATAAATGTGTGCTATTTCCTGTGCTGAAGTCTGCAGGGGTTGCGTGTTCTAAGTCACCAAGAAATATAAATGTAGTGATCTTTCCCCTGATATATAAGATCTGACCTTTCAGACATGCCGAAAGCTTGAATTTTTAAAAATCACAGGAGCGATCTCACCTTAAACAGACGATTCACCCAGAAATTTGTAGTAATTTATTTCCCCATGTCATTCTAAACCTTTATGACTATATATTCTTCTGTGAAGCATGAAAGAAGGCCTTTTCTAGAGCAGGTATATTCAATGAAAGCCATTGGGGTTCAGATTTTGTTCAGTTAGGCCTGTCACAATAACAGATTTTAACTACGCAAGTACCATTGCACAATAACGATATTATTCCAATACCAATATCATTTTTTTATTAATCAAAATTTTCCTCTTGAACTTTATTTTGTGTTTTATCAGCTCTGGCTAATGAATCACTGATTGGGCCGTCTACTTAATGAAAACTCTCACAATGGTGAACTAAATTTGTTGGTAGTTAGTCATGTCCTCCAACATGAATTGTGTGTGTGTTCCATTCCGCTTTTAGACATACACTCGCAAACTTCCCTAAACACTTCTCCTCGGGGAATCCCTGCCACCATTTTGAGGTGAGTTCCACTCAAGAGGGCGAGGGAAGTTTATATGGATAGGCCCTCGTCCCCTTGATTTTGACAGAGGGAGCGAGTATACTCCGACGTACACTTCCAGCAGCTCTATATCCCACAATTCAACTTGATTGTGACATCACAGCTGATCGCGCTTAACTGTAGTGTATGATAGGACTATATTAATTATTTTGAGATTTAATAGTGTATAATATATTGAGATTTAATCGCATAATACTTGTAGCTACCTTATGTTCACAGTCAAAGTTTATACTATTGATATTTATTGATAGTTTGTGTATTTTTACCTATTTACTATTTGTGCATATACCTACAGGATATTATACATAAAACAAATAAGTAAAAAATGGATTTCAATAATAAATCGGCTCCGTAGTGCAATCCATTTAAACCCTATGCATGCGTTCCACCAGTAGTGGGCACTCATGCAAATTAAGCAATGACGCACATCTGAGTCCATGAGACGGTGGGAGTAAAAATTTGAAGTGGAACACAGCCATGGTGGGGCAATAGTAGCTGCACACTGCACTTTCTTTTTTCCATTTTATGACGGGTGGCAACCAGCATTACTGTGCAATACCGCCACCTACTAAGTTTGAGTGTCAACCATGCATTGGATTATTTAAGATATTATGTGAAGTGTTAACATGATATCAATATTTGGTTATCGTCAATGAATGGAAAAAAAACAAACTTAAATGTATTTTTTCTGCTCCACAGAAGAAATAAAATCATACTGATTTGGAACGACATGAGGGTGAGTACATGCTGACCGAATTTTCATTTTTGGGTGAACTGTCTCTTTAAGGGCCTGACGGAAAGCTCTCAAAGCACTGTGGGTATTTTATACTATTCGTTGGGCAGTAGAGATGGTGCATGGATTCAGATGGCGCTCACAGATGTCGTGGGTCCATCTACGAGCTGGAGTTGCAGTGGCAAATTTCCATTGTTTCCAAGCAACTGTAGAGAGTGTGTTGGGAAATGTTCATATATATCTCCTTCATACCATACAGGCATGTTGCACTATGCAGCCCGGCTGATTATAACGATGACAGGAAGTCAGTTTGGGAATCTCAAAGGATCTTTTCCCAGAATTCCCAACACGGCGACTGCTGCGGCATGTCGAAACACACCCTCTGCCGTTCTTTTTCAATCTCTCTTAGTTATGTTACCCGTTTGTCTCAGCGTTTCGTGATCGACACCTCCTCTCGCTTACTGCTGCACCTCCCACTGAGCGATTGTCTTCAAATCTTTTTTTAAAATAAAATTTTTCTTTTTCAATTAGATATGGCATTAAATCTCTGCTCTCACCACGTATATATTTACTATATCTTTAGATAGAAATATATATGTATATATTTTGACAACAAACATTGCAATATATTTTCTTTTTTTTTTCTTTTGTATTGCAGGAGCCCTGATGTAGTACTTTTTCCATTTAAATCATTGGGAGAGTTTGTCGATTTTTGGAAGTTTCTCTGTGATGGGGCTTTGCTTTGGAAACTGAGCGAACGAAGGAGGATTGAGAGGATATTCGATCCATTTAGGGGCTGAATGAAACCTTCCCCTCCAACTTTTCACTCATTCCCTCCTTTATCCACCCCTGCGCTACCTAAAGCTAGAGTCTCTAAGACCTTCAAATAGGAGTGACCGCTAGAGTCTTCGTGTGGGGAAGGAAAGCAAAGAATAAAGAGAAACGATGAACAAACGCAGAAAAGCTACACAGCGACGGCAGATATCTCTCCCTTTCTGTTCACGGGCCCGTCTGCCTCTACTTCCTCCCTACCTCTCTGCCCTCTTCCCACCTTTCTGCCTGCGCTCGGTCCATCCAGGAGAGGCTGTTAGGCGTTCACAGTGAGACAGAGGAAGTGGTGACGTTTTTGGGGGAGGTCTGGGTGGGGAAGGAGGGGTAATAAGTATATGGCATCAAACACAAACAATCAAACAAACAAACCAACCAACCAACCAACCAACAAACAGCAAAACAAGAGCCTTTCTTTCATATCGAAGGCAGCCAAGAGAGACGAGAAGGGAGATATGTCTACCCTTTACATACTCCCTACATCCTGTCCTCCTTTCAGATGAACTCTAGACCGTGTAGCTCAATGGGTGGCACTTGGCGTCTCCAAGCCGATCCCTTTCCGAAGCGCGTAGGCCTGGTTGAGAGGTCCCTTAAAAGGTGTGTGCTTTCCACATGTATACATATATATTTACACATATACATACACATGCACACACACCACACACATACACAAGCTTGAGAAAGCTCAGTGGATCCACCCGGCCCTCCTTAGTGCTAAAGTTCAAAATTTCGAAAATAGAAAACTGAACAAAAAAATAAAAGTACAGTAACCATACATCCGCTGTGAAAATGGCTCCAGACATTTTTTTTTCTTGATTTTTTTTCTTGTTTGTTTACAAAATAGTCAATAACACTCTATACTGTGTCATCAATTGCATGAAAAAAATCCCAAAGACTCGATTCAGGCGGTTGAGACTTTCGTCTTCAAGCTGTTTTTCCAGACCGATGTGGATCAGGAGGGGCGGAAGGTGAACACCGTGGTGGATTCGTTTATGCATAAGCTTTCCGAGGCAATGCGTTGCAGTATGAAGCTATGCAAGAGACATAAAAAAAGAGACACTTTTTCAACAGCCTAAAAACATCTAGACGGGTCAATGCGAAACAATATATCTCTTAAAACCGCTTTTTCCTATTTTCTGAAGTCGAGAAATCAAATGAACAAGTGCACATGGAAAGCATTTCGTGCATAAGGTCCAAGGTGTCTTTGACAGAGAGAAGGAATGGAGTGGGGTGGGTTTGGGGGATAGAGAAGGATACAACTCAAGACTAAAAGAAGGCAAAATTAGGGAAAAGGGTCCGGGGGTTTGGCATATTTAATCCTGGAGAAGGCCAGATAAAAAGCTTGAGCAGAAGAATAAAAAAAGGAAAGCAAATAAAGGTAAAAGAGAGAAAAAGAGAGAGACCCCTGTCCCGCCATTGTTCGTTTCCGCCCCTGCCCAGACTCCAGGTGTGTGTGTGTGTGAACGTACTGTATGAGTATACATGTGAGCTACACCAGAGTGTAGGATTTGGAGTACGCCCCAGCATTCTGCTTTTGCAGTCTGCCCAGGCCGGACGAGCTGCTCTCTAGCAGAGAGTCTCTGGATCCCCCGACCTTGGAGCTGCCGGGCGTCGGGCCGCTGCCTCCTGTGGAACTTGCACTGGCTCCCGCTCCAGCAGCAACCGCCCCGCTTGGGGCCGAGGAGGTGGAGGAGGTGCTGGGCATGGTGAGAGTCCTCTGGGGCAGGGTGGCCGTGCCTGAGCTGATGCTGGAGCTCCCAGCGGCCCCGCTTGAGGCTGGGCCCGACGTACCAGAGGCCCCTGAGCTGGTCAGGCTGCTCAGGCCGCCGTGGCCCAGCGTCAGAGCCTGCTGCTTGGAGGGGTCTAATGTCATGTGGCGGCCTTGTGTGTGGTAGGCCCGGGCGGCGAGGCTCCGGATGGAGGCCTCGCGGGTGGGACCACAGGGCAGGGGTCGTGCAGCTCTGCCTGTTTCCGGAAGAAAGGGTCCGTCTTCATGTAGAGGGGAAGGTTACAGTACTCACCTGCAGGACAGAAGGAAGTACCAGTTAAACAATGTTCAATTCCGGCATCTGTAAAATGATAACATTTGCAAAACCAAAAACAACTAAAGACGTTTTATATTTATTTTTATAAATAGTAATAAAGAATACAAAACATTATAATTATTATTTATTTGTTTTTATAAACATTGTTTAGAATTTATTAGAAATTAATAAAAATGTAAAAATTATTTAAAATGTTACTAAATATAAATAACCCCCTTAAAACCACCTAGAAGTGTCGCCAACTCACTCTTGTTGGCGCGGTGGGGAATGGGCACCGCCACGTTTTTGCCGCGGTCGTAGTCCTGTGGTTTGGGTGGGGAGGCAGTGAAGCGACAGATGCCCGGTTCGGATGGTGTGCTCATAGAGGTCATGCTGTCTGCATTATCATTGGTTCCAGTGGTCATCTGATCGGAGGAGCTGTCTGAGATGAAGCACTCTGTGATCTCAAACTTGGCGTGCTGCAGGTGCTCCTCAAGCTTAGCGTGTTCGTACGCTCGGGCCAGCTCCTCGTAAGTGGAAGACGCACTCTCGGTGGACACCATACTGTTACGTCCCTTATCTGAGGACAGAAGAGAACAGCGTTAGTGCGAACACACTGTTAAACTGTGGTCGATATCTTCATACAGTATGTTTTCAAAGTGGGCATTTTTGGTCAAAATAAGAAAAGGTCTGGCTGATGAGACCATAAATATTTTTAAAACCTGAAATTTGTGTGTGTCTGTGAGTGTGTGGACCTGTGTCCTGGGACAGGCTGGCACTGTAGCTGTCACTCTCGGTGACCGTGATGCCGTGCTGGGAGCCCACTGTCCGCCAGTCTGAGGTGAGAGTGCGAGCAGGTGTGGACGCCTGGCATTTAGTCAGAGTCCACTGGCTGGAATAGCGGTTCCTCGTGCTGTGTGCAGACTTCACGCTCTTCCTTGATACTGGATCTGAGAAAGGTAAAATGAATAAGAGAGTGTATAAGACATTCACAAATTATACCATGTTTCATCTATAATGGAATGAGTACGTGAGCTGTGACATACTGGTGCCAGGCCTGATGTCCGACATGTCAATCAAAGGGCCTGTGTTCTGGATGAGGGCGGGGTGATGCACAGACACGCCTGTACAGAAGCTCTGAGGGTTCACTGATTGGCTGAACTCAGTGTCCGTCACAGGGATGGTGGCCTTGTCTTCACCTATTGCACAGAACAGAGAAATACACACATACATTCAGGGGGAAAAAATTTACTTTCACAGTTTAGGAGTTCTTTAGCTAGGATTCATTCATGAATCAACTTTTCTCAGATTTTGACTCCTTAAATTCCTTAGAATAAATAGATGTGTGAGAAAATTAATTAAACTTTAAAACGAATATAATACACATTAACATTCAAACAGTGGCGTGCAGTGGTGCTCTGAAATGAGGAGGCAAAGTTTTTACTGTTCTTTTATGTTTTTTTTCCCCAGTTATCATTACATTATAAACATTATTTACACTATAAAAGAAAAAACTGAAAAAAATAGGGCCGGGTAAAAAATATAGATTTCTCGATTTTAATCGATTCTCATTTGTATGAACCAAGTGTGCCAAAGCGTCTCGATCGGCCCCAGGTGACTGGATGCAGTATAGCTCATAAACCCCGCCCTCTCCATGAAATTGAATGGGACATAGACAAACTAAATAATCAAATTACACATTTTTTTCCAAAGATGGTGTCTGTCATTATTGGCTGTTCTTTTATTACACCGATGTTCGTTCAAGTGTTCGTTTTTTAAATAAGTTTGGTTATAGTTACTTATTTGATAATATATAAAACGGGAGTATAATTTTAGGATTGACAGATTCTCTGAGCGAAGAAGTCACTGAGGCACTAACAAACATTTTTCGGGAATTTTGGGAGGAGATTGGAGCTGTAACTTTAATCTATACATTTTCATAACTGTTTATTTCACAAAAAGTTATTGATTAGGCGTGAGTGTGGGCGGGACCGTGATATCGCAGCTCAACTGTGCGCTCACTACTGCGCAGACTCGAGACCCAAGATGTCAGCGCCATATTTGAACACTTCACTTACATCAACAGAAGAAAGTGAATGCACTTCGCCCATTTTTTTTACCGATATCGAATATTGAACTGATATCGATTCTTAAATCCCAAGAATCGATTAGTCATCCTGTTTTCAGTTGATGAATGAACGGAAGCTTTGTTGAACGTGCAGCATGGAGCCAACGTGAACTGATCATCTCCTCCGCTTTAATACCAGTTACATGTCACATTTACCTCAGAAAAACCACTCAGTGTCCATAAACTCATTAGTCAGCTAGAAAAATGAAGTCTAGAGATGAGCATTTTGATAATTATATTCCCCACATTACATATTCATTATCATTTTTTGTTCTTTAATATTAATGCATGTTTGAATAAATCTGTCAAGTTTTAATAACTGCCACCATTTAAATGTTTATATTTCAAAAAACTAATTGGAGTAGAAATGATTATGTAATTGTAAAGTTAGTATTATAACTTAATTATTATAAAAACATCCTTGAGTGTAATATATGTTTGTATTTAAATCAGTTCATTTTAACCTTCAATATTAAAGTAATGTATTACCAACTGACTACCATGTATAATTTACAGCATTACTTTTTGCCATGTACTGTATCTGGTATATATCCACAATAATCAATATTGAATCAGATTGAATGGAAATCTGAATTGAATTCAATCGCAAGCTTGTGAATGGAAATCGAATTTAATCGTGAAATTTGTGCCAACACCCAGCCCTAGAAAAAAACCCAAGAATACAATTATTCTATTTTTTTCTTTTAAATTAACAATATAAAAATAAATCCATACATATACACATACATATACACATACATTTATTACAAAATAAGAAAACAGCAACAAAATTCAGATTACATCTATATTTTATTTGTGAACTGATGTTCAACTGTTCTTTTTAATAGTCAACTTATTTTAGCATCATCAGTCATCAAACCACTGTAAGCACTGCATATATATAATATCATATAATATAATATAATAAAACATAATACCATATTATATAATCAAATATAGTATAATATTTCTTACAGGTATTGTTGCTATGACTTACATATGACTCAAATGCACACACACACACACACAAACAAACACACACACTGACCTATCTGTTTGATTCCCTCTTTATCCTCGATGAGCAGCTGCACGCGGGGGATATCGATGTGCAGTCGGGGTCCCTGAGGTGGGCCTTTAACTGGAGTGTCAAAACTTCGATTGTTCTTACTACTCCAGGTGCAAAACAACCACAGACAGACAAACACAAAAAAAGTATTGCCACTGCCACTTCCTTTAACACACACATTTGATAAGAAATTAAAAATATTAATGTTTTAATTTTGGAGTTTAATCTTTCCACAGACTATTAACTATATCCTTACCTGATAAGCATCTCAGCCAAGCTCTTAGCATCTACAGAGGCAAACAGAGTTATTTTATTCAAACACTCCTGTAAAATTATACATATACACACACACACATATGTAACATGTAACACATACATAAATAAAATATTTAAACAACGTTTCATTCTTTCGATACAGTTTCCTGCCTCTTTCACTCTCTTGCTGACCTCTGAGTCTCTTGAGTCTCTTTTCTTTGCGTTTCTTGCGGATAATAAAGAGTAGCGCCATGCCCAACGTGACCAGGATGACAGGGCAGCCAATAGAAAAAAGCTTTTTAACATCGTCCCCTTCCCCTCGTGCTGACTTAATAGGCGGAATAGTGCCTGTGGAGGAAAGGAAATAGAGATAAGTGAAGAGATTGAGATAAAGCTCATGTCAAGGCTCTTATCGCTAAAATTCAGGCCTAAAACAGATTAATTAATTGATTAAGCCGCTAATTGTACATGTTCTTTTGTGTCGTCCTGTATTACATGCTCTGGCCCTGGAGGAAATAGATTTGTACATCCATACAAGCATCGAGTGACAACTGAGTGACTTATAGCCGATGCTCTTGTGTACTGGGACTTACTGCCATCATAATCCAGCGTGGCAAACTGCGAGCTCTGGTTTCCACATCCGGCGCTGTTGCACGCCTTCATCTTCAGCTCATACCAGGTGGCCTCACGTAACTCTGCGAGGAAGATGTCAGCTGAGGCGTTGGTGCGGACGCTCTGCCAGGCCCAGGTGCCTTTTGGGCGGAACTCTAGAAGGACAGCAGTAATGGGGCAGCCGCCGCTCGTCCAGCCCTGCAGGTTGAGGCGGGCGTGGGTGGAGTTGATGTGAGTGAAGAGGGGCTGGTCCTTATTGAACTGTGGCTCTACAAAACAAGAACAACAATACACAATACACTAATGAGCTGCATTGATGCAATAGACTGGTTACCATATAATGTATCTCTACTTTTTCAGATTTACCCTTGAATATCACATAAATCTTCCTTAATACAGTACACTACAGATGAACCTCAGAGAAAAAATTAAGCTCTCACCTCTGCCGTGAGTCTTGGCCTCAATGATCTCGCTGATGCGCCCGGCTCCCACACTGTTTTTTGCTGCCAGTTTGACTTTGTACCAGGTTCCACAGCGCAAGTTGTCCAACTTGAAAGAACGTTCACTAGAGCTTATGAAAACATCCTTCCACTCCTCAGTGTTATCTACTGAATACTGCAGCACGAAACCTAAACACACACATATATGAAATATGGGACAGCTGCTTTTCACTGAATTCTAGGATTCTGTTCTAAATGGTACTGTACAACAAGAATGTGTTTTGGGGTCTAACAAAATGTTCGAATAGCATACAAATATACTACAGCTCGTGACTAAAATATGCACATTTTCTAAATGCAAAAACACCCAGATTTTCCAAATTGTGCAATAACAGAGCATACTGCATTGGATACCGTCTCTCACAATGCAATGTGCTCCACTGGACTTATCCTATTATTTTAGTGGACTGAAAAAATGCCATCAAATAAATACAATATATATAATTAAAATGTATATAATACATTTTAAAAATATAGTTTATTTTGAAAATTCATGCAATTCATGGGAATCAAACTCATGATTTTGGCATTGCCAGCAAAACTCAGGACACTGTAATAAAGACTTCCTAATGTCACCACTAGATGGCGCATTGACCTTACAGACTAATCACAGAGTCACAATCTCAGCTGAAGGGCTGATCAGATGGCTGTAAACCTCCATTAGTTACCCAGAGAAAGAGAGAAAAAAATGCTGACTGCACAGTTATGCAAATAGATGCACAATATGGCGTCGCCCATCATTAGGAACGGGCCGGATTTGGTGTCTCACTACAGCTTTGGCAGATGGCAAAATAAAGGGCGCCACACCAAAAGGATTTACCCTCTGACAGCCTGGTGTGCTCTTTATTCTCCTCCCACCTTTCCACACACAAAAACCACAGACATCTATGTTTTTACCTAATTTACTGTGAGGTGCAAGCAGTTTGACAGTAACATGTGACACAGTAACAGATTAAACAGTCGGAGGGAAAGACGGATAGACAGAGATAGACAAAAGAGAGAATGTGCTAAACATAAAACAAACCTTAGAGATACATAAATGAAAATGAAAAAAGGAGAGAGATGAAGAAAGAGACTTCTTGTTTGAGGCGACCAGAAAGAGGTAGGAAAAAAAGTGTTGTACCTCTGATGGAGCTTCCTCCATTGTCTCCAGGGATCCAAGCTAGAGTGATAGAAGAAGTGGATGTGGTGGAAACTGTCAAACGTGGTTGATCTGGAGGCACTGTAACACAGGACACACAAAGATTGATGGGAAATCTTCTTCTTAATATTCAAACACCAGAAGCCAATAACGTGGACCAACTTTTGCTTGTCCTGGAACATATCCCATAATTTTATCTCTACCCCCATCCTAAAGGTGTGGTCACATTTTCTGTTGATTGGCGAATTTTCATGGTCCAAATTGAGTCATCTAGGAATCAGCACAATTGGGAATTTTGCATGAAAATGAAAGATTTCCGCACGTAGATTTCACAACGGGTTCAAGTTGGTCATGCGAATTTGCCACGTTGACCAACAGAAAGCAGCTTGCTTTAAAAGGGACTTCTGTGTGAGCTGTGCGTCATACATCGCTACCTTTTTTACACATAGAATTTCGCAAATGTGACCGCACCTCAACCCTAAATTCCGATTGGTTGATAGGAACTGTTGACTAGGAAGCTAGTTGACCCAGGACCATTATATAGGACAGTGTGGAAATACACTCTTCCTTACCTTGTACCAGCAGGTTGACGATGATTGTGTCAAACCCTAGTGTGTTGGTGGCTGTGCAGGTGTAGTACCCAGAATCCTCAGCTTTCACAGAGCGTAGCACCAGGGTACCATTTGAAAGAATGTTCCGGTGACCATCTTGAGTGACCGGGATGGCGGTGTCCTCGCTGTGAGGATCAAATCACAATCATATTGACCTTTTCATCTTTTAATAAACTAGAGGTGAATATTAAGGACTAAAATAAGAGGAATTTTGGGTTGTACAATTAAACTTAACACTTTTCATATTTCAAAAACTCATGGGAAAAGTGTTTTTAGGAAAGTGCCCAACCCAGACCTGTCTTTGGTCCATTTGATGGTGGGTGTCGGCTCTCCCACCGAGCTGCACGGCAGCCGGACTTCCTTCATCCATGGAGTGGTCACCGTTCCACCAAAAGATAGGATTTTAGCAGGAGCTGAATAGGACAAACAAAGAGTCATATACCAGTGCACACATTATGCTGAGTTTTGGACCCCCAAATGAAGTAAAAAAAAGGTTGGAAAGGGGTTTTAGAGGCCATTCATACAGAATGCATTCCTTGTTTTTATTTGTAAAAACGCCCTAGATGGACATCTTTGTCGAGTAAAAACGATGGACATCTCTCATGACAATGCCACAGTGTTATAAAAATGGGGTACTTAAAGTAAAATAACAAAAAATTTAAGTAAAAAATGTGTGGTTTTTGCCCATTCCACTGCACTAAACTCAAAAATACGTTCTGTGTGAACCACAGTTTGAATTCTACGTTATTTAATGACTATTTAGTGTATTCAAACAATGTTTCTGTGACCACAACAGTTCACACAATGGAAATTGTACATACATTGAAAAAATCTGCCATCAAGGGACTCTTGCTCTTTAAAACTAGCTGTGAACCAGTTGTTAAATAATAAAGAACACACACACATTCATAGATTCTCTCGCTCGTTTTCTGACCCTGGAAATATTGATTGAACTGCCCCCTTCATTGTCTGGCATATTGGCCGGGTCATTGTCTGCCATCTCTTTCTCATTTAGTTGCTTTTACTCCTCTCCACATAATAAATGACAGGCTATAGCTTCATCCATCAGGAGAGAATGAAAGAAAAGGAAGAGAAGAGAGCATCAATGACAGAATAAACCTGTGCTCACTCGGGTCCTCTGCCTTATCAGGCAATTGCACAATTTTGACATAATCGCTGAGTAAATAAAGTCAAATTACAGACAGGAAGCCTTAGTGTCTGATTTGAGGTCAGATATTGACTTATTTAGTGCATGTGGTTACAGAGCTTATTGGAGATAAATAAGAACGGCCTTCATAAAGACTCACCTTTCCCAGCAGGCTCCACAGTCACCTTCTCGCTGATGTTGCCCCGACCAGCAGTGGTGACAGCGGCTGCCCAGATCAGATACTGCTGGCCCCGGGTCAGGTGGGTGATTCTATATATCAGCAGCTCTGGGTTGGCTTCGTATTCGCTGGGTGCCTGGAATCATTGCAAGAGCACAATGTTACGGACAAACACGCTAGAGCTGATACAATTTAAACTGTCAACATGTTTGTAGCTAGCTACCTGAATAGGTGCGGTCACATCTAGTCTTGCTCTGTGACATTTTGGAGGCTAAATACAGGCATTTCAAGAGGAATCTGCACGACAGGAGTTTTGCGCGAGGGCAAAAAAGTTCACCCCACAGATTTCACTCATGTTCAAGAATTTGAGTTCCACTTGAATCTGTTTACAAATGTTAATTTGCAGTGTTGACCAACATAAAGCTGCTTAGTTTAAAAGGGACTTTTATGTGAGCTGTGCTTCATACAGTAGGCTACATTGCAACATTTTGCACATTAATAACAGATTTGGTTTAAAAGTAACACATTTGGTTTAAAAGTAACACATAACTTTGTTATGTATGCTATACAACGGGTCTGCACTTGCTTTAATGTCTGTATTTGCACATGTTGCTGGGATAACACTTAAGTATAGGGAACACATTCACTATTAACTAAGACTTTTGCCTCAATAAACTCCTATTTTACTGCTTATTAATAGTTAGTAAGGTAGTTTTTGTACTGTTTAGGTTTAGGTACTGGGTAGGATTGAGGGATGTAGAATAAGATAATGCAGAATAACGGATTAATATGTTTTAAAAGTTCAAACAAATGAAGTGTTACCATTTCTAGCATTACTTTAGGCTTCAAGTCTTAAAATGCTTTTAAAGCTAAAAATGAAAGATGATGACTTGTTTTTATACAGGATTTATACTGGGCTCTTTAAAGGCGAAGATGAATGTGTAACTCTTGGTGTGGTGGCACCTGGAGAAAATGATTATTCAAACAATTCTTTCCAT
The DNA here is from genome assembly GCA_023029165.1 of Gobiocypris rarus. Lineage (NCBI taxonomy): Eukaryota > Metazoa > Chordata > Actinopteri > Cypriniformes > Gobionidae > Gobiocypris > Gobiocypris rarus. Next base: position 36,456,895 of record CM040911.1, read on the forward strand.
TACCCTTGAATTAATAGCATTTGCTAAATAACATGCAAAGAGATTTCTGCTGCTTTTCTTTATGTGAGTGAAAAAGACTTAACTGTATGTGTGTGTGTGTGTGTGTGTGCAAGTGTGAGAGAGCGAGAGAGAGAGAGAGAGAGAGAGAGAGAGAGAGAGAGAGAGAGAGAGAGAGAGAGAGACGGAGACCCAGGGGGCCTTACACAAGTAGATGATAGGGTAAAAAGACAATACCCCTAGACACACTAGATCAGTCAGCCTCAGATAACACTAACAATAGAGGCAGACTAATGAGAGATATCTGCTGCTCACCTCAGCATGCGTGAGACACACACATATACTCCATGATGAGTATTTCTATTATTATATCCACCTTTCATTGTAATGCACAACAAAAACATAAAACAGTATCACTGTACACACACAGAAATAACGTGACGTTAGGTTGTGCTTCAAGCTCTCTGTAATTGTAGTGTGTTTAAGAGAGCCGCGTGTCTGCTGTCCAAACGCGTATTCATCACGACGAAAGTCTGCTGCCCGCGGACATGCAAACACATGCAGTGTCATTCCCACCGATCGCCCTGAATGCTGCCCTGCCATCATCTTTCGTATCCCTCGGCCCTGACACTAACAGAGCACCCCATATTTCCAAAACATATTTCAATGTTCTCTATTCATAATAAGAAATGTATCTCTTTCACTATAGCTCTGTTCCAATCCAAGTCAGCAGCTTTGCTTCATACTGAGGGGGCATTCTGTCTGTATATATATATATATATATATATATATATATATATATATATATATATATATATATATATATATACAGGTCCTTCTCAAAAAATTAGCATATTGTGATAAAAGTTCATTATTTTCCATAATGTAATGATAAAATTAAAATTTCATATATTTTAGATTCATTGCACACCAACTGAAATATTTCAGGTCTTTTATTGTTTTAATACTGATGATTTTGGCATACAGCTCATGAAAACCCAAAATTCCTATCTCAAAATTAGCATATTTCATCCGACCAATAAAAGAAAAGTGTTTTTAATACAAAAAAAGTCAACCTTCAAATAATTATGTTCAGTTATGCACTCAATACTTGGTCGGGAATCCTTTTGCAGAAATGACTGCTTCAGTGCGGCGTGGCATGGAGGCAATCAGCCTGTGGCACTGCTGAGGTGTTATGGAGGCCCAGGATGCTTCGATAGCGGCCTTAAGCTCATCCAGAGTGTTGGGTCTTGCGTCTCTCTACTTTCTCTTCACAATATCCCACAGATTCTCTATGGGGTTCAGGTCAGGAGAGTTGGCAGGCCAATTGAGCACAGTAATACCATGGTCAGTAAACCATTTACCAGTGGTTTTGGCACTGTGAGCAGGTGCCAGGTCGTGCTGAAAAACGAAATCTTCATCTCCATAAAGCTTTTCAGCAGATGGAAGCCTGAAGTGCTCCAAAATCTCCTGATAGCTAGCTGCATTGACCCTGCCCTTGATAAAACACAGTGGACCAACACCAGCAGATGACATGGCACCCCAGACCATCACTGACTGTGGGTACTTGACACTGGACTTCAGGCATTTTGGCATTTCCTTCTTCCCAGTCTTCCTCCAGACTCAGGCACCTTGATTTCCAAATGACATGCAAAATTTGAGCGACAGTCCAGTGCTGCTTCTCTGTAGCCCAGGTCAGGCGCTTCTGCCGCTGTTTCTGGTTCAAAAGTGGCTTGACCTGGGAATGCGGCACCTGTAGCCCATTTCCTGCACACACCTGTGCACGGTGGCTCTGGATGTTTCTACTCCAGACTCATTCCACTGCTTCCCAGGTCCCCAAGGTCTGGAATCGGTCCTTCTCCACAATCTTCCTCAGGGTCCGGTCACCTCTTCTCATTGTGCAGCGTTTTTTCCCACACTTTTTCCTTCCCACAGACTTCCCACTGAGGTGCCTTGATACAGCACTCTGGGAACAGCCTATTCATTCAGAAATTTCTTTCTGTGTCTTACCCTCTCGCTTGAGGGTGTCAATGATGGCCTTCTGGACAGCAGTCAGGTCGGCAGTCTTACCCATGATTGCGGTTTTGAGTAATGAACCAGGCTGGGAGTTTTTAAAAGCCTCAGGAATCTTTTGCAGGTGTTTAGAGTTAATTAGTTGATTCAGATGATTAGGTTAATAGCTCGTTTAGAGAACCTTTTCATGATATGCTAATGTTTTTGAGATAGGAATTTTGGGTTTTCATGAGCTGTATGCCAAAATCATCAGTATTAAAACAATAAAAGACCTGAAATATTTCAGTTGGTGTGCAATGAATCTAAAATATATGAAATTTAAATTTTTATCATTACATTATGGAAAATAATGAACTTTTATCACAATATGCACATTTTTTGAGAAGGACCTGTATATAAAAAAATGGCGTTTGGGGGGTAAAATATAGTTGGGTTCGCTTCAATCCGCGGACATGTTTTAAATCAAATCTGATCGATTTCTGTCCCTCCAATGACAGCTACGCAACTACCACTTTTACGCTTTGACGCTTGTAAAAGTCAATATGAATGTAAATTCACCATCTATTTTCTAAATGCATGTTATTGATCTTATTATGGATGATTCATCCATGCATAGGTTTCATTTTCAAACAATTACCTTGTAATTGTTTATCAAACTGTCATAGCTTGAGTTTCACTCGGATGTGCATCACAATACGGAAGAAAAGAGAAAGGATCTGTTGCTACTTCCACTACAATGCAACTTTAAGTGTGCAACGCAGCATGCCGGTCACATACTTCCTGTCTGCATGTGCCAGCCTAGCAACTGTCATTAAATGAATTGGAATGCTAATGAAATGTTAGCATTCCCCAGGTTTTTTTATTTTATTTTTTTATTTCATGGTCAGCCATCTTGGAATAATTTTTTTCCAAGATGGATTTTGGCACAATGCATTCTGGGATAGGTTTATTTGTGAAGACTACATGTAGTGTCAAGCAAAAGGGGTTTTGAGATAATTACAATAATAATAATTAATATTATATACTTATGATTTTATAATGATATATTATAAGTATATTATAATTATTTTTAATTCATTTTTAATTTAATAATTAATATAAATAACATTTATTTATATATAATAATGGTCATAATAATTATTATATTTATAAATTAATACACATACGTACACAGATCTTGCTTATCATCATGCTTGCTATTTTTCCTAATACAAATGGATAATATAATTAACTGTCTTCATATTTTAGAAAGGGGTCCCTTGGAAGAGGGGTCCCTTGGCATATTTGGGGGCCTTGGCATCAAAAAGTTTGAAATGCGCTGCCTTCTAGGAGTGTGTGTACAATACCTAAAGATGCTGTCTAGCTAGGCAGCTCACTAGGCTTCTGAACATTCTCTCCCTAGTTCATTTCAATTCATCTTTTTCCTCCTTGTCCCCACCCTCTGTCTTTCTCAGCATGAATCAGGTAAGGTGGGTGGGGTGGGGGTGGAGTGCTGTAACGGATATTAAAATATTCCTCCGGTGTGGAGATAGCGGTGATCCGGGGAGCGATAGAGGGAGATAATGAAAAGAGGAACAAAAGTACTCCCCGCACACTGAGTCTGACCCCCTTCCTCCTCCTCCACCCCCTCACCCACCCTCATACTCATTTACATAGTAATCACCCCGTGCTCTGTGAGAGGCCAGAGAGAAAGAGAGAGCGAGAGAGAGAGAGAGAGAGAGCAAGAGAGGAGTGATTTGTGAATGAGCAAAAGAAAGGAAGAGAGTGAGCATGTGTACATCTGGACAGGTACATTAATTCAATGTGAGAGTACACAAATTACGTTTGTGTGTGTGTGTGAGAGTTTGTCGAGGAGGTGGTTATAAATGTGATCGAGCCTGTGAGATGTGTGTGTGTGTGTGTGTGTGTGTGTGTTTGTGTGTGTACTGTCAGCTTGTTTCCTGCCCTCCCTGATGAACAGATGAGGTTGTCTAGGCAACGTGATGAGACGCAGATATGCAAATGAGACGGGAGGGTGAGCTTGCATGCACACACTGCAGTATGAGCCTCTCATTTACACACACACACACACACACACACACACACACACACACACACACACACACACACACACACACACACACACACACACACACACACATATATCCCGCTGATACTGCAGCACAAACTCACACATGCACAGATTAAAAATACACTCACCACAAATCCAGACACAAATAGACGAAATGATAAACTAAATGCTGATTTATACTTCTATAAATCTAAAGAAAAAATGACATAATCTAAAATCCACACATACTTATCCCACACCCATATGAAGTAAAGCACATGTGTTAAAAACACATGTATATTCACTCTCGCATGCTTCAACAAAAACAAGTATGCCTTCATTTTTTAACACAAAACAAAACACCAAAAGCAATGTTTAAAACAAGTTTCTCCCTTTTTGTGCCTCACCGGTTGGCCCGATCCAGGGCTGGAACAGTAAATTGTGTATTTTCGGATGATACCATTGGGCTTGATAGGGGGAAGCCATGATACCACCACACTGCTGGCAGAGGATGGCACTGCTTTGATGCCCGCTGGAGGGCCGGGGTCTGAAAGAGAAAAAAAGAGACAGAAACCTAGATTAATGTTTAACAGAGGCATTGTTGGATATATCATCTCCCTGTGACATAAAGGTTTGTAGCAATAAGTTGTGCGCTACTTGTGGAGTTTTCTGGACTTTTTCTTAAAGAGAGAAAGAAAAAAGAAAAAGAGGAGTCCTGTTCCTAAACAGGTGAGCTGTCTTTCCGCCTGCTTAGTCATCTGAATAAGAATACTTCCAGTTTATTTTACATCGGGGTTTTCAATATAGTGCGTGTGAAAATTTTTATTATCATATATGTATAAAGATGTACTTTACATGCATAGCCATATTTGCACATGCTCACACGTGTTTTGAAGCTTTTTGTACTAATTAGTTTGTCCAGAAGGTGGCAACACTGTCCCTGATCGTTGTTTCACAGTCGGAAAATAAACGGATTAGAAGGAACAACATTAACTAAGTGCTTACGTAAAGGATTCAATACTAGTAAGACATGTTTAAATGAGTTCAGCAGCATTTTTATCAGCCATATTCGAGAGAAACTGCGCAGACACCGGACAATAATTAACTTTCCAGCGTTCAAGTGTCGAGAGCCTGTTTTCGGGCACGCTATCAAATGTATTATACTTTAAAAGGCTACGTGTTCGGCTATATGCAAAACGTCTAAATTGTGTCAAAACTGAAACATTTATACTTTAATAGCATCTTAAACATCATGACTGGATCAAAGCTCTCTACATATTAGCTCTCTTACAATTGAGTCTTGGCTTGGCATTAGCATGGGGCTAAGCTAATGCTGTGCCGAAAAAAGTACAAAAATACAAAACATGTAGAATTACTGGGTAAAATTAAACTTTTTATTTAATATTTTTTTATGTTCTGAATGAAACATAATTTTCTTCAACTCGGTCAGCCATCCTGGATTAATTTCCTAATTGCAATGCATTCTGGGATTTCCTTATGAAGCATGCATGGAGTGCTCGCTAAAATTTGGCCAAAGTTAGAAAATCTTATAATGTTGCAGCCTACTTCTGGAAACTGCCTTTCCCTTAAAAATGTTCCTACATATGCAGAAAACTAGTTTTTGGAATAGAGCTAGAAAGAGAGAAACTAGGAGCCAAGAAAACCATGTTTCAACTTGACTCTACAGAATTTCTTACCATAAGATTAATCTTCATTCCAAGACAGTGTTCAGTGTGAAAATGTAATGCATTAAACATTTTAATTTCAATGAACAGCTGTTAATGCGTCTGTTCAGACAACTTTTGCATGTCGTCAATGCGACTGAATATTGATGCTCTAACCTCTTTTCCATTGCACTGCGAAGAAAACTGGCCAACTAAAAAGACTCATGCTTTTGGTGTTACATAAAGCTATGTGGGGGTCCAGAGCTTTGTTAAGGATTGGCCCTAAGTACGTTAAACCGCCGTCACACTTCTGTCATCTTAGAAATATCCGTCACAATTTAGGGTGTTTACAATGTTCAGCAAGAAAAGAGATTCAAGAAGGATTTGGTGAAAAATTCATCATCATCAATACTAGGGTTTAGCCAAACAGGGGTAAATCCTTGAGGAGGTTTAGGTCTTAAAGTGATGACAAACTGTTATGATATTTTGTGGAATTGATAATTTAACTGCATATTATGGAGACCACAGCCAAAAATTACTGTTATTATTATTATTATTTATAAAGTCAAAAATTACTGTTATTATTATTTATAAAGTCTCCATAGGTACCATGAGCAGATAAAAAAGGCCGAAATTTTTGGACCGGAGGTTCCGTGTCAAAACTGACATCGCACACTCATATGCACTCATATATCTATCATTTTCAATTAAATGAAAAATATCAACGCATCTCTCCTATTTTCCACCACTCAGACACCCCTTATTTTTCCGAATCCCCTCCTCAACCCCACCAGGGAACGGAGGACAGACAGATATAGGATAATCCTATCCCGACCAGTGTAAGCACAAAATTAATGTCAGCTAATCCACAAAGAATAAATCCTTCTCCTTGTGTTGGATGGGGGATCTGCTTTGAGACATATATCCGCTTTACAGACCCCCCTCCTTCAGCGTCTTAATTCTCATTAAGTGTGCTAATGCTAAATCAGAGCCTAAATGTCGCCACGGCGACCGCATCCAGCAATCAAGCAATCCAGCATCATCTGGACTGGGACCATGCAGCACTTGCCTCCAGCTAATGTGGTTTTTGTGGCAAGATTTTCTACCCCACAACCTCCCCCCACACAGACACATAAACACACACCCTTGAGCTTGAATAGAGTCGGGGGGAAAGGGGAAGTGGCTTGCAAATAATGTGTGTGTGTTTGAATACAGGTTCTCCACTGTCTGGGTTGAAAGCGCACTGGAGGGTCACAATTATCTGTCACCGATAAAAGACTCACTTTGTTTCACTTTTTTGTCATCCAAAACATAATAAGCTGCCTAGTAATAATAAGGTGGAATTTTAGGGTATCATTAATATGTTCAATAGTAAGCAGTAACGTTAATTTGTCTTTCCCTTAATGGGCCACGACTTTCACACAAATCTTAGAATGCATTACAGCAAGCTCAGTTAAAAAAAAAAAGATACAGAAGATACAGAGAAATTTTAATTATAAATGTGCATACAGTTCCTTAAAACTGAAAGTTATCAATAAATATAGCTCAGTGTAATTTTACCCAGTATTTTGTATGCTGTGTATTTTTATGAATTGCAATAGTGCCCACCCATTTTTGATTTTCTGCATCCTTGGTAAATTCCCATTCATTTTTCCAATAAGGATTCTCATAAAGACTTAGGAGAATCGAACCCCCGGCTGAAGACCGACCTCTGCCCGCGCCCCCGCTAAGAAAAGCACCCTTTCCCGGTTACGGCCTCGATCCAGAGGCCACCGTCTCAGCCGCCGCAGAGAGGAGGGTTCCGCACACGCCCTATGAGCGGCCGTGCCGTTTCTCTCGCCCTTCGGGGCCATGAGCGGAGCGAGACCCGTGTGTAGGAAGCGTGTCGCAGTTCTCCGTTCTGGGGGCCACCCGGTCGGTCCTGTCCGGTATGGTGTATAGGGCCTATGCTTGTCGCAAAGATCAAAAAACTAATGTCTACCTCATCCAAGGAAGGCACGCAAATGACAAAGAAAAGGTGACAAAGAAAACCAAGCCCGGAGATGGTGCACTCTGTGTGGGCTGAGACTTACAGGAACGACCTGCTGATAACACATTTTCCCTATATCAGAGCAGATTCGGCACTCGCTCGGGGGAAAGATTTACTGCTCAGATGCCCCAGGAGGAAAATCCTCTTTAAAAATGGACAGAGTCCGAAAGCTGGCAAAAGCCTCATTCATGAAACTTTCGTAAATATACAAGCAAATTCGCAGTAATTTGCGCATAAAATGGACCTTTAAAAAAAACTCTCCTCCGGATTCACAAATGCTTCGTATACCACGTATTCATAAATAAGCGTGTGTATATTAATGAATTCCAAACATTCGTAAATATGGCGCGCATGCACACTCATTAATAAATGAGTAAACCACGCCCGTGAGTAAGAACTATCCATGGCAGTAATGTGTTACTAGTTTCTAATTTTGAAGAATATTACTGAATATAAAAATGCAGTAGCCAGCAATATTAACTTCTCCACTGTTGTTAAGTCATTGTGCAAGTAGGATGATTGCTCGGTGTAGTATTTGTCCCGCCCTTCCTCCACTGTGATTGGATAGCTGGGTAAAAAGTGACAGTGACGGCTGCCAATTACCCAGAGTTGAACAGTTGAAAAAAAAAAGACAGGTCAAATCAACTTAACAGAACGTTCAAATGTTTTACGCACATGGTGTAAATTTCTTTTGTACCAACTGAGATTCCGAAAAATTACATTGGAACGGATTTATGAACGATTTACACAAAAATTTGTGCTGCTCGTGTTTCATGAATGAGGCCCTTTAAGGGGACGCCTATTGACTGAACATGTAATATGCATGAGCACGACATTGCATTTTCGTGGGTTTACATGGAGATGAAAATGGTATCATTTTCAAAAACGTGCACTTTGAAACTCTAGTCATTTCATGGGACCATTTTGGCACGATTTGCTTGTGGCGAATCATGGGTCTGAATCATAGTTTTTCAACAGGAATTCCACTATTAAACAAAAGATAAGTTGAAATAATGTGGGCTGACGGTTTCAACAAAAGCATGTACAATCAATTAACAACCTCATAGCTCACAGTAGGTTTGTCTTTAAAGACTCTATTGGAATCAAGAGTGAGTCTAGTCTCTTGTTTGAGATGTGCAGGGTCTCAAATGATCCATGATGGTGCCTTAGAAGGTAGTTCACTAGGTTCTGAAACAGGTTTATTGTTTTTTACAGTATGTGTACACAGTACACCTATGGTCTTGTCACGTGTGTGAACTTACGGTCTTCTCTGGTCTGTATGTAGAGTACGTTGCTGCGGACGCCATCTCCTGCCTGTGTGTAGGCCAGGACCTGAATGCTGTAGTTTGTGAACTTCTCCAAACCCTTCAGCTCCACCTGCTCACGAGTGGTAGTGATGTTCTGCATCTCTCCCCATTCTGAGAGACGTGAAAAATACTGAATGACTGTCCTTCTGCATGTTCACATACTCACTAATAACAGCAGAGTAATTGGAACACATCACACAAGGGAACCATGTTTACACACATTCCACTTACAAAAAAAGTACCATGGTATTATTCAACGGGAGACTAAAATAGTATATTTTGCTGGACAAAAGGTTGCTTGTCACTGCTACTGTAGCTATATTTAGCAGACAATGATATTTATGTTCAAGTGCAAAACAAACAAAAAAGTAAAAAGGTTTTTCCGCGGCTCTTTGGAGATGTTAAAGTTGTATTTATTTTTGGACCTGTACCATGGAAATGCCATGCTGTACTTTGAATAAACTTGATTCTTATTGAATAAGATTCAGTCAGTGCATGGTATATATTGCAAATTGGTGTCATCACTGTACCATATTACCACCACAGTACTTTTTTCTAAGTGACACATAGCCGAATAATAATCAACAACAACAATAAAAAAATTTTTTTCCTACATTTCATCTAGTTAGAAATAACATACTCTTACCTTGTAAGACAATTTTCAGCCCATTTATGAACCATTTTTACTGTCCCATCAAATTGTACAAAATTATTCTACCGATCAAAAGTTTGCACTCAGTAAAATATTGATACTTTCGTTCAGTAAGGACACGTTAAATTAATAAAAAGTGACAGTAAAAATTACAAATTTTTTCTATTTCAAATAAATGCTGCTCTTTTGAATTTTTTGGGGAAAAATGTAACCATTTTCACAAAAATATTAAGCAGCACTGTTTTCTACTGAGCCTGTATATATTTTCCAGTACAAACATTTTGGCCACAAATTAAGAATTCCTTTTTTTAGTTAAACCTAAATAAGGGAAACAATTAGTTTAACGTGGCCACAATTTACAAGGGAATTAATGAATACATCATGGAAACTAATTTTTAATTTGTGGTCACAATTTAACTAAAACAAGAGAACAAATTCTTAAATTTGTGGGAGTATATATTTTGTCTGCATTTGCAGGACTCAGTAGTTTTCAATGTTGATGACAAGAAATGTTTATTGAGCAGCAAAGCAGCATATTAGAATGAGTTCTGAAGGATCATGTGGCTGAAGCCTGGAGTAGATGCTGAAAAATCTGCTTTACATTACAGTATTATTGCATATTATAATAACAGTTTTTACTGTGTTTTTTAATCAAATGAATGCAGCCTTGGTGAGCGTAAAAGATTTCTTTCAAAAACATTTTAAAAATCTTACCGACCCCAAACTTTTGAATGGTAGTGTAAATTTTACAATATTTATGTGGACATTTCAGAAATTTCATCTTTACATTCATTTTTTCACATTTAAATCTACATTTTCCTAGCATTCTCCTGTTACATATAAAAGACAACACACACACACACCCGTCCACCCACAAATGTACATTGTCTGTGGTTTGGACTGGCTGGGATACAGATACACGGGCGGACAGTAGGGGGCGCTCTACAGGGACTGCGGCTAGTGAGGGGAGTAACAGTAGTAACGTATAATTACTCTGGTTGAGCCCCAGTGTCTGGCCCCCACAGCACCCACCTCCATCGGGGTAGAGGGACCAGAACACCACACGGTAGCCCTTCAGAACCCCATTCAGGGTCATCCGCGGGGGCTCCGACCACGTGATCACTGCCTCGTCCGATGTCACCGTAATGGCCCGCACATTTTGGGGTGGCTGGCTGGGAACTGCGAGAGAAAAAGAAAACAAGAGACGGTCACATAAAAGCAAAGGAAGCATCGGGAAAATAATTCAGGCACCAATGGAAACAAGATACAATAGGTGAAGTGGAAACCAAAAATTGCAGTGAAAGAGCACAATTACAGTGATATAGTAAAATGACAGTAATAAACTGCAATTGGAGCACTTGGTGAGGCCCAAGTGCATCAACAACCTTGTAACTGCACTCAAAAAGGACAGAACAATCACGTTCTAAAGCTGAAGAGAAGTGAAACGTTACTGTTATCTCGATCTTGAGCTGTTTCACCTAGTAAATGCGTTTGCTTTTTTCCGGATGCACCGCAAATGTGGTGGTGGTGATGTGCCAAATTGCGTCCCTGAATAAATAATGGCGCTATTGAGGGGACACAGAGCCTGTCTGTGTGACTTACTGGGAGGGAAAAAGCATGTGCGGACGACAGGATGAAAGGAGGGATAGAGGAGGGATAAAGCTGGCTTGGCTCTATGAGGGAGCAGCTGCAGCTGGCGCAGGAAGAGGAGCGAGTAAAGGAGTCTGTGAGAGGAGGGAGGGAGAGAGAGCAGAGGAGAAATGATGGTATTTGTTTGAAGAGGCCTTAGGGTCCGACTCTGTCTGGCCCTGGTGGACCACACTAAAACTGCCATTTAGAGTAGAGTGGCTTGACGGAGCGCTCACAAGCACAACAACTCGCTAGAACTCCTCAACCCTGCCTGCAAAACCCAGGCTCTCATTCAATTTCTGGATCTGATGCACTGAACAGGTATATTGGCATCTTACAGGTATATTGGCATCTTACTTTCCTCCAAGCTATAATTATTAACTCACACTCATGTCGTTTCATACCAGAATGCTTTCAAGAATATCTTGGCTGCTATTGTCAATATTATAAAAAGTGAATGAGCTCAGTGCCATAAAAGTGTCAGGAAAGATGTCTATATAATTTGTGCGCTATATATTTCCTACAGTCATACAATTGGTTTACTGTATGTGACAGAAAAAAATCACGATCACAATGTCACAATGTATTGAAAATCTTGACACCCACCCTAGATCTTCTTGGCACATTCATTAGAGAAGTAGCCATGTCTGATTCATGAACAAATCATTCGTTTGAGTCAGATCTTTTCAATAAATCATTCCAAAGAGGTCTCTGTGAAGTGAACCAAACCATCCATCTTTGGACCATTTTTCAGTGATGCCTGGACACTGAAAGCTAAAAGCTAGCGACCTAGACCGTGGTGTCGCCTCATGACGCCTGCATCTAGGACAAAAAGTTGTGTTTGAAAACTCGGCAAAGAATCTCCATACCAGCATGTGGAAGTAGTCCATATTCATCATTCAAAAAGGGAAACCAGATAAGCTAGGACTGTTGTTATAAAAACCTTTTACTTATCATGCACTGGTTCGCTAGGCTGAACAGCCAATCAGAGTAATCTCTCTCACCAACATGCTCAAATGGTCGAAAAGCCACCAAAGGGGGTCAGACTAGTGCCAAAGGTGTGGAATACACCACAAAACTAGACTGACAGACCCTCAACAAGAGCCCAACATTGGCCATTGGTCTGAGTTTGATTGTTTTAAAGTCGGGGTGTCCAAACCAAAGGGTGAGTTTAGCTCCAACTTTCCTCAACACACCTGACTGGAAGTTTCTAGTACGCCTATTAAGACCCTTATTAGCTGGTTGAGGTGTGTTTAATTGGGTTGGAGCTGAACTCTGCAGGACAATGGCCCTCCAGGAGCAGGATTGGACACCCGTTTTATCGAGCACTTAAGTGAGTACATGCTAAAGTGGTAGCTGCTTTTACATGGTTTCCAGCTGGTACAGTTTTTATGATCATTAGCTGGTCAAAGCTGGTTTAGTTTGTCAATTGGCTGGACTCCCAGCAAGTAGACCTGGTTTTAATCTGGTAAACCGTCTTAAACGTTGAGAGGGAAAATGTTTTGAATTTTCGGGTTGGAAATTTTAGAAGAGAAACAAACTTGACAAAAAAACAACTGATGGAGGTAAAACCATCAGGGAAAAAGTGATGGAAGAACTCAACAGTGGCACAAAAACAAGCCAGGAGTTTTCCAAAAATAAGAATGAAGAAGAAATACAGTGGGACAGAAGTGGGCGTAGGGGTGGAATGGGAAGTTGGGAGATGGAGGGAGAGATAAATGAAAGGTGTTTTGAGAGAGAGTGAGAGAGGAGTGGGAGTGGAGAGGAGGGGAGTTGAAAGCCGGAGAGAGGGATCTGGAGGAAAGATGAAAAGAGAGAGGGGGAGACAATGCGCTCAGCTGCAGATAATTAGACTGGGAGGAAATGCAGCGGATCAGGGAGAGGGGCCTCGGCAGACAGGCTAATTATAATTATTTTTCCTATGCTTGTTGTTATTACTATTATCCTTAACAGCATCAATATCACTGTCGCCACAATGACAGTGACACGCATGTGGATGAGGACCATGGGCCAGAGTTGCCCCGTACACATGACTCGTGCGCAATCACACGAAAAAGAAATCCCTAGAGCATAATGGATAGATGGATAGAGTTTCATTACCATCTTCAAGTGTTGTGGCATTGATCTCAGAACTGGAAGGTCCGGTTCCAGCTCGGTTGAACGCCTGGACCACTACGCCGTACTGAGCAAACTTCTTTAGGTTATCCAGTGTGTACACCTCACTGTCACCTGTGGCTTTCATCTCCACTATACTGTACTGTCCATTACTGCCCGGTCCATTCTCCCTATAACCGATCTGATAGCCACGGATCACTCCATTTTGGAGCTCTTTCTTAGGTGCCTGAGTGGAGTGAAAAGAAAAGGAGAGCAACTTTAGATTTTTAGACTTGCGTCCAAAAAAATAGCAAGTTTAGAAGCTGCAGGCTTACCTTCCAGGTGACACGGATACTCTGAGAAGTCATTGGCTGTAAAATCACCTCCATGGGTGGCCCATCAGGAGCTGTGAGAAGAGAACCATGTTATGTTAGACGATTATTAAAAGGAATAAAACAATTCTGCCACCTTGAAGTCATTCCAAACCGGTATGGCTTTCTTTTTTTCTGTGAAACACAAGAGGAGCTTATTTATGTAACTACAATGACAGGGGACTGGTACTTTTAAGCTTCAAAAATGGTGCACAAGCACCATAAAGTATAATAAAAGGGCCCCATATGAATTAGGCGCTAAAAACGAGTTTGTGTGTACATCAGGGGTGGTAGACGTACGTGCTTCCTCTGTGCTGATGGTAAGCTCTTTGCTGGCTTGACTACGTCCAATCTTGTTGTAGGAGTACATGCGAATGCTGTACACTGATGCCGGGTGGAGCTCCACTATGTTGGCCTGGTTGTTGGTGGGCGAGATCTTACGGGTGGCATGTTTCAGCTCCCACGGGTCTACGACAAGGACAAAATAACATGGATACATTACTACATCACACCTCCATCCAGGCTGTTCTGGAACATTATGTTTGTTAGCATGCAAAAAGGACTGTTTACAGGTCAAATCATATGGAAATGAAAAACAAGCGATGCATGGGAAACTAGGATGAACGCAGATGTACAAACAGCAAAATAAGGCAATACACTCAAGTCGCAATAGCGCAAAAATCCGTTCCCATCCCATTCATCTTCTCACAGTCTGAGCTTATTTGCTACATATTCTTCTGACATACAAATACATATTTAATGCACGTTCACAATGTAATGCATCCAAGCTTGAAATGAAAACAAAGCAATGCCGCACCGGATTTGTTCTTGTACTCAATGTCGTAGCTGGTGATGATGCTATTGCCGTCAAACCGCTGCGTCCACCTTAGGTTCATACTCCGATCTTTTACCTCTCGAACTTCCAGCTCTGGGGGGTCAGGGGGTTCTGCGAAACAAACAAGTGGAAATAGACTTCAAACAGATGGAGGAGATTGAGACAGCGAGAGAGAGAGAGAGAGGCTGAAGAGTAAGAGGTGGCTTGGGGCCGGGAGGTAAATTATTGATTTTGTGTCTCTAGATAAGGAGTATCATGTAAGATGTGAGCATGTTGTTCATGGCTGATTGTCTTGCCTTGCACCGTCAGCTGGATGAGCCCTCGGCCCTCGCCGTATGAGTTGATGGCATGGCAGGAGAAAAATACGGAATCCCCGCGCTCCGCGGGCTTCAGCTGCAGAAAGAGAGAAAGTGTTTGAGAGGGATGACCTTCTTTAGATCTTTTCCTCATTTGGAGGCCTACTTCATGTATTGATGTACAATTTAAAAGTGTTTTCAATGTTAAAAAACTTTGTTAACTGTAAGTAATACTATCAATACTACTAGTACTAATACAAATAATAATTCATAATAAAAATAAAATTTCATACATAAAATGCAGATTAAAGTAATTTGCAGGTCAGAATATAAAACCATTTATGAAAACTATAATAATAGTAATACTTATAAACGTACAAAGAAATACCACCAAACAGCAAAAGCAAAAATAAAATAATGTAAAAGGTCTACTAGGAAACCTGTCAGATCACATTAAGGCAAGACTCTGCCTTTCAACATTCATCATATATATGTGTGTGTGTGTGTCTCACCTTCAGTGTGGAGATAACTTCATCGCTTTTCTCGTTGGGGCTGGTGGTGATGGAGTACCGAGGGTTGCGGTCGGGGTCAATAACGGTGTCGCCTCGCTCCCAGCGGATGATGATGGGGTACTCACCCCGGGCGGTGCAGTTTAACTCCTTGTTCTGCCCTTTTATGGCCATGGTGGTGTTTGGGTGGGATGTGATCATAGCCGGAACTGAATTGAAAAGATGGCATAGGAGGACAGGAGGTAAATATATGTGAAGGAAAGAGTGAATTTAAAAACAGGCAGAGGTCAGTGTGACTTTAACCCGACAACTGGTGTTCTTGTGACATGGGGCAGTGAGCGTTAGTGTTTGCATTTCCTCAACTCCTCAATCACTTTTCCACACTCTCTCGCTCGCTCAATCCTCCCGAGTAACTCTTCTCTAGTGCTGCCTCACGCGCACACACACATTCTATCGATCTGAGGAGGGTTCCGCTGTTTTGTTTTCATCACTTATTCATTCCCTCCCTTCCAACGAGTGAAACGGATAGAATTGAGGGAGGCAGAACAGAGGAACGATTCAATCAATAACACCAACACTGAATCAGAGAGAGCGAGAGTGAAAGAGAGAGAGCGCGAGAGAGACAAATCCACTGTTAAATAAGTCTCTATTTTCATAGTTTACACTTCACCCCAAAATAATAATAATAATAATTAAATAGTAAATAAATAAACAATAAAATATTATTTAGCATAAATATATTTGTAGCAGATTTTTGCTTAAATTATCAATAGCCTAATGTCAAAAAATCTTTAAAAGTACAATTGCGAATGTACACTATACATCACGGTAGTAGTTATTGTATAACTATTTTTGTTGTTGTAATGAGTAATGAGAATACTTACATTGCATTATACATTATGTACATTATAAAGTCAATTTGTAAAGTACAGTTTTCAATTTTTTTTAAGTAAATGTAATTATTATAATGTTAATAAAATAATAATTTGTGGACATGATAATGCCAAATACAATAATGAGAACTTTAAGCATTAGAACATTATTTAGAATGAGATTCTTTCTAATTACAATAATGAATATTTGGGGAGAAAGAAAAAAACTCATCTTTATGGAAAAATATGACTATTCTTTTGATTATAAGGTGAAATACCACCTGGACATTTCTTCATAAGATTCACCCGGGTAGAATGTTCTGGCTGAGTGTTAATGAATACACCAGTGGATGAGGTTTGTTTAAAATTGGTCAGGACTGTAACTGAAGCCTAGGGCAGTGTTGCGTGGATGGGAGTTTTCTGCACTCTACATTATGTGAGGGATCAATAATATGGATGTGGACAGAACAGATCGTGTGTCCGATCTAACGATCAGTCATGAGATGGCCTTACGGATTCCATTGTAATGTTCTATTAATCTAAATGAGGTGGGTACACTTGAATCTGTTGTTTTGGTACTCTTGCTCTTATTGAGAGCCGCTCGCAGACACACACACACACACACACACACACACACACACACACACACACACACACACACACACACACACACACACACACACACACACACACACACACACACACACACACACACACACACACACACACACACACACACACACATGTTGTGTTTCCATGTTTTATGGGGACATTCCATAGGCGTAATGCATTTTATACTGTACAAACCATATTTTCTATCCCCTACACTGCCCCTGCCCCTAAACCTACCCATCACAGGAGACATGCTGCATTTTTACTTTTTCAAAAACATCACTTAGTGTGATTTATAAGATGTTTTCCTCATGGGGACCAAAAAATGTCCCCACAAGGACAAAAATTTGATATTGCCATCTTTGTGGGGACATTTTGTCCCCATACCGTAGGGATTACCAGTCCACACACACACACACACACACACACACACACACACACACACACACACACACACACGCAGTAACTCCTAGCAATTCTAGCTACTATATAAAAAAGTCAAAGGCTTCTTGTATTTCTTGCCTCAGTGTGACGGATATATCATAACCTGGGTCATTAGTTTGAGTGACAAAGTGTGACAGATGCAGGTGTATGTGCATCTCTGTGTGTGTGTGCAGAGGTGGTGTGTTGTGTGTGAGTGTGTCCACTCAAGCATCCCAAACCCTTCCCGCAGGCATCAGTCTGAGACGTGAAAGCCCATCTGAGGGCCGTTCTTAAACAAAGACCTCAAACACACACCATGGCAAACCACCCCAAAGACTGCAGGTCAAATCACATTCAAAATTCCTCAAATCTACTGTGACGGGAATGCAAAATATGGCTTTATTTTTATGCCATGGTTTAATAAGAGATTTAGTATATTTTCTGATATTCAAAGATTCTAGCAAAGGATTCTACAGCTATGCCCTGAAACCTAATGAGCTACATGTAAGGAAAAACATTAGGCAGCATAATTATGTGACATTTTATTTATTATTATGAGTTATTATGAAAACTTATTTAGCACAAAATCAAAAGCAGAACTATATGTATCTTCACAAGTGAGGTAATCCTAGAATTTTTATTCAAGACGTTTGATGGAATCAAGGAAAATAATTGCTAGTTCCAACTAAACACTTCTAAGCTCTCAAATGTCTTTCAATATTTGTGTTATATATTTTTTTAACTTTAGAGAATCAAGGTTTGAGCTTAGCAACATGTCAACATCAAACTACATTTTGTATGTAAAAGTAAGCCATTTGTACCTTGAATGGGCAAGGGTTCCCAGTGGCAGTTTTTTCCAGTTATTTTAGCTGTACAAAAACAGTCCACTATGCTGCTTGATGATGCACACTGGTATTTGTTATCATGTAATATTAATTATCATTAAACTGGTTGGTTTACTTTGGTTCACAGCTTAGAACTCTTTATTGAAGAACTCCTATGGAGAAAATAAATTTGAAAATTACTTCTGGTACCAAGGCTACTGAAAAAGTGGGTGGTCACTGTTGCGCTCTATTGTAATAAACTCAAAATAGGCATGTCGCATGCCTCACGTGAGGATCACTGTTTGCATAAGTGACCATTAAAAGAGTTGCTGCCAATGAATAGTGTTTCAAAACCATAACTTTTGAGGTTCCATGATGGTTAAGATGCATCTTTAGAAGATAGATGCCTTTGTAGACATTGAGGTAGTTCAGTAGGTTTTAGGACAGAGCTGAGATCATTATGTGTAAAGATGTAAATGAGTGGTCAGACGCACTTTTAACGGTGAGCATCATGCTCTTGCTGATGTCGGACCCCACTCCGTTGCTGGCCTGACACAGGTAGTATCCCCGGTCTTCCTCTAGAACGTGGCGGATCAGCAGAGAACCGTTGGACAGGATCTGGATGCGACCCGTCAGTGGAACTGGGTGGTACTGCTGGGGGTTCCCTATACCTTCAGAATCAAGATGAAGACAGTTTTGGTTGTGGATCATCAGCTCATGAAAACTTGAAATTGATGTTTTGGACATGCAATGACAAAAGATGTTACCTTTGGCATGCTTCCAGACAACTTTGGGAGGAGGGTACCCTTTTACAGAGCAGTTCAGAACCTCTGACTTGCCGTAGATCCCATCCTGGTTATTGGGCTGAACCAGAAAACCAGGGGGAACTACAATGAAGAACATATATTTCAGAAAAGGAGAAACCAATAGAGTGGTTTTGCCAAATAGGACATGTTCTGTTTGTCCTGGAACAACATTTGGTCAAACAAACATTGTCCTAACCCTAACACAAACCCTAACCCAGTAATCCTGGTCCTAAAAAATGTCCTAATTGGTGAAATCTTATCCCACTACATTCCCCTATAACTCTTGCTCACCTGTTACAATGAGCTGTCTTTCTGAACTGACAGTTGCTGCGTCGTTGCTTGCAATGCAAGTGTAGTTTCCGTTGTGCTCGAGCGAAACTTTGGAGATCTGAAGGGAACTCATGAACTCCTTGGTTTCGATGGTGACTCCTGATGTTCCCGACACAATCTCCTGTCCGTCCTTTCTCCAGGTGATCCGGATTGGCATGTCTCCGGAGGACACCACACACGCTATGTACATCAGCTTACCAATGGAGGTGGGAGGGAAGTCAAAGGGCTGGATGAGGGGAGGAACTGATGGAGGAAGAGAGCAAGTGAGAGATCTTCAGCATCAAAATTCGAACCCTTCATAGTCTGCAATGTAATACTGACCACATCACCCTCCAAAAATGCACACGCACATACACGCTCACACACATCCCACCCCTCCAGCCCATAATAGCTGCTCTAATTAGAGCCCAATTGGCATGGGGAATAATGGCATTGCCATGGAAACAGAGGTGGGGGGCTCCATCGGAGACATCTGGGGGATTTAATCTGGGGCTCGTTAAAATTCAGCTAATTAAATCAGAGACATGACAAGACAAGCAGCACACTATACTGACTTCACACTGGAGTCAGTGTTCGGTTGTACCGGTACACACACACACACACACACACACACTCATGCAAACGCACACACTAGACCTCGCTGTCTTTGTACCAGGAGCTGTAGCCCCTTGCTTGGACACACATGGTGAAGTGAAGATTCAAAACCCAACAACAGAGTGACCTCCCTTTTATTTAGATTTAACATACTGAAAATAACACCCCCACACATATACACATGCTAAATACACTGAGTAATTGATGAATGGTTGTAATGCTGCAGAAGGCCTGTAATCCTGTTAATCAGAGGCTATAAGTGGTGTGCTTTCTCTCAGGGTCTTTGTGCCAGCGGATGGGAAAGACCATACCAACCTTCACCACCCGCCTACAGCTTAAATATACACTCATTCTAATGCAAAACACACTCCGTTTACCAAAACACACTCATTCTGCCACAATAAACCACTACACTGTAAAAAATGAAATACTGTGCAGTAGGCATCCTTTCATTGAAGAAACATGTTACCAAGAAAAGCCAAACCTCAAAAGGGGAATTTTTTTTTTTTTTTGGAAATCCTCCAAAAAAATCAAGATACCCTGCTGACTAGGCTCAAGTCCAAAAATCCTCTCAGTGCGGCCTCTTCACACCAAATCCAATGTTACTAAATGACATTAAAAATAAAGTTTCACACTAAAA
This sequence comes from Gobiocypris rarus, assembly GCA_023029165.1. Classification (NCBI taxonomy): domain Eukaryota; kingdom Metazoa; phylum Chordata; class Actinopteri; order Cypriniformes; family Gobionidae; genus Gobiocypris; species Gobiocypris rarus. The sequence continues at coordinate 36,477,442 of CM040911.1, forward strand.
CCATTTACACCAAGCCCATTCTTTTTTTGTTTTCTCTGTGGACACCTGATTGTTCAGCATATGTGAACAATTAAAAAAGGACCAACAAAATGGAAATAAATAAAATAGAATGAAAATGCATAAATACAGTACAATATTTCAGACTTAGTGTGAACACATTGTTTAATCACTTTAGTTCAAACTAAATCTAATACGTCTCAACAAAACATAAGTCTGATGTCAATTTTTTCCAATCTTTAAAAAAGTTTGGATATCTGAAAAGAAAAGCTTACAAAGCTTGGTGTGAAGCTTACAATAAATTCAATCTGACTAAGGCCTGGGACACACTAGATGATTTTCAAATTTTAACCGATTTTAAAATTGTGGGAGACCAAAGACATAAGGGCAGTTTCATTCGATTTTTAGCATTATAATCCTCCGAATGCACACATGTCTGGACCGCGAGACCTGTCGATTGTAGTAACATTTTCACAGTGAGACTTGCGGGATCAAACGTGACTTGAGAAGAAAAATAAATGGCAGATGATCAACATCATCAGCTGGTTCTCCTGGTGTGAGTTTTGTTTTTATGGAAGAAAATCAAAGGAGAAAAAAAGAAGATGGTTGATCTTTTTTCTCAATACTCCAGTTTCGAGGCATGTTTATGGCTGCCACTTTTCAGCAATAGAGCAGCACGCAACATCCCGTTGATGAAGCTTGCTCCCTCTCATTGGCTATCGTGGGTATCAGGTCAGAGGTAGCCCGATCCAGAGTTGGAAATATCAAACATTACAATTGAAGATTTTTTGGACAAATGTCGGTTGCCAGAAGCCTTGAATCAGGCCACACCCCCCAGATCGTTGGAGATTGCAAATCGGACCCAAAATCAAGTGTGTGGCCAGCCTAATTGACATTAATGCATGCCATGTTTTTTTTTGTTTTTGTTTTTACCAAAAATTAGGATACCGAGTTCCGATTCGATACTTGGGGCTCAAATGTAAAAAAAAACCTATCCCTATAATATCCAATATAGCAATACTATAGTATATATGTACAATATGCAAAATAATTGCAACAAAAAAAAAAACTGATTTAAGGTTAGAAAACATGAAGCTCACAATGTCAGAATGCCAATCTGTGGCAAGTGACAACCCATATCAATAGAAGTCAGTAAAATAAACGACTTTTGAGGTGATTTGTTACAAAAGTGAGCATCAAATATGCTAAACATAGAAGCCTGAACATGTGACATGCTAGTGCATTGGTTCTTGCGCATTTGAGCTTCTTCTTTTTCTTTTAATGGCAGCTGGCAAACCCACTTAAAGGTGGATACCATAGATATTCCCCATTCGACCGCTCCACACACATCAGCGTTTTATTTCTTATGAATATTTAAATTTATTTTCCGTGTAAAGCACTTTGAATTACCATTGTGTATGAAATGTGCTATATAAATAAACTTGCCTTGCCTTACAATCTTGATGTTAATTTTTTAAATGAATAGGTCATAAATCAAATGTCAGTGCCCTTCTGACTCCCTGAAATAATTGGTAGTAAGCACTAACCTTTGACGGTGACGTAGACAGTCTGGCTGATGGAGAGCTGGGGTTGGATGAGCACACTGCACTGATACGCTCCCTCATCCATGCCCTTCTGCACATCGCTCAACTTCAGAGTGCCGTTTTCGTACACCACCTGACGATGGTTGTCTGGCAACGGCACTATGTCTTTATACCACTTGATGGAGTAATAGGGGTAACCAATCACACGACAGTTAATGAAAGTGTTGCGACCGGCCACGGCTGTGATGTTCCGCATGGCCCGGATACTGGGAGGACCTGCAAGAGAGAGAAAAGCAAGAGCAAGGAAGAGAGAGAGAGAGAGAGAGAGAGAGAGAGAGAGAGAGAGAGAGAGAGAGAGAGAGAGAGAGAGGCAGAGAGAGGAAGACAAAAAAGAGGGAGAATGTGGCGGGTAGAAAAGGGTAAAAGAAAAGGATTTGAGAAAGAGTGGGAGATGAAAGACCAGGTTTTGCATGGATATTTTGGGTAAAGAAGGGAGAAATGTTGGAGGAAGAAAGCAGAAGAGTGAGTGGTGGAGGGGGAGGAGGGGGGTTAGAATGCCCTTGGTCTTCACAGCATAGATTGAGGTGTAATAGGTATGTGCATCTAAAGTTTCAATGTGGCTTGTAGCGTATCCTTGATCAGAGCTTGGCAGAAAGGCACATATCCTAGAGACCAACCATGCCTTTATAAATTCAGCAACTGAATGAGGTGTGTTTTTGCAGTTACATTAATATGCCAAGTTAATGGTTTTAACAGTAATGCTATGTGCGGCGTAATCTTAATAAAATGCTAACCTAATGTGTTTGTGTAGGCAGAGTGAAAATACAACATCACATTTTATAGCAACGTCCCAAAATACACATTTGAAGGATTGAGGACTGCGAGAGCAGAGGCCTTAGAATTATTTTAGAGAAACTGTGCCTTGTTAGCCTGCTAATAAGCTAAATAGCTAATAAATAGCATTTGAAAAGTAATTCTACAATGTTTTGGTGCTTTTTTACGGGAACTGGTCAGTAGTAGTCTGAAGTCTGAGGTGGCATTCACACTGACGTTGATTTAATCATTGGAGTTTGCCAAGTCACTGTACTGACCTAATGAAAAAAACAGCTTAAAAGAGCCTAAGCTGGATAGGCTGGTCTGTTTTGAGTTTTTAAGGCCAGCAAAATCAGCTAAACACAAGGTTAGCCAGGCTAGGAGGCCAGCTTCAACAAAAAACACCTTCGACGCAGGCTGTTGATTGCTTGTGCGAGTCCTGCTCCTGCTCAGATTCATGAAGCGCATGAGCTTCACTATCTGGTAGTCACTCTGCATTTGTACTTTTCAGTTTTCTCAAATTTGTTGCAAATTTTTGTCTCTAGTCATCTCAAATCACCATCTATTGTTGAAGTTTGCTGTGTCGCTGCAAAACACCATCAGCGCGAATGCCCTTTCAAGTGATTAGCATATGCTAACAGCTTCTGGTTCTTGCTAGCAAGACCAGTCATTGCCGAATTTGAAAAGGTTAATAATGACCGATTCGTGTTTGTTTTGTTTTCTTTGTTCTTGGGCTGGCTTTCTTCAGGACTCTGCTCTCAGATCACACACGAGGATGGAGGGGAATACGAACAAATGGATGGTGAAGCACTGTGAAGATTTGAATGGCCAATGCCTGAAGATGCAGAAAGAAAAAAGGAGACAAGGTGGCTTAGGTGTAAAAAAAAAGAAGAGGAACCAAAAGCACGAGAAGACGTAGAAGGACATTTTGTTTCCCTCAAAATGGAGGGCGGATCGGCTTATAAATCGTCGATGGGGCATATGGAGATTTTATGCACACAAATATTCTCATCCTCTCTAACAGCCCACTCCTCATCCTCGTATCTCTCTCTTCTTCTGTTGCTCTCTCTCCCTTTCTCACAGCTCAGCGTGCGTTGTGCTTTGAAGTCACCGCTCTGACAAGTCAACCCTGATGTATTATTCAAGAAGACTGTCGCACAGTATCCCTCTTCTCTCTTCTTCACAGTTATTCTCTGGCTGTATTTCTATTTCTCTATTTTTCTTTTGTTCTCAAACATAATATATGAATGTATGAACTTAGATAAGGATCCAGACAGTAACTGAGAAACTCTATTGTACTGTTCACAGGAAGAATGGGCCTGATTGCTCGCGGGTGTCTGTGTTTGTTAAATATTGTGTTCCGAAACTATCATCTCAAAAATAAATGTGTGTGCGTGAGATGGATAAGAGTATGTGGTAAAGTCAATGCTGTCAGTTTTCATGAGCGCACTGTGGTCAGAGTGTATTAGTCAGGCAGTAGTGTTTTAAGACTATATGAGTGTGTCCATGAGCATTGGGATCATTCAATGTGTGTGTGTGTGCGCACTAACTGTGGTTCCCTGGCATGGGGTCTCATTCTCACTGCGATGATTGTTCTGGCATGTCTCCTTAAAGCAGACAGATATGTCATAACTGAACATTTCAGAGAGAGAGAGAGGAAGAGAGGGTGAATTCAACAGGCCTGTCAACACGACTCAATCTCACTCAGACGGCACGCCCACCGACCGTTAACCAACCGTCTGATGCAAATTATGCACAAAACTGTCTCGATCTGGCAAATCTAATCTGATTGGCTGGCTTAATGCAACTTCCGAGAGTATGACGCACTGGGTTTTATCTGTTCAACTGGAAACAGAGTCTTTGTTTACAAGGTACTGGGTTGATAAAACAAGCTCTACTGAGAGTAAAATAATTGCTGGAATTTTCAGGTAAGTGGTAAAAGATGTTTCTCTCTTACCAAAAAGTATCAGATATTAAAATGAGTTTACAAGGTACTTAGTTTCAAGTTAACAAGGTAACCATGAGCACTTTGTCTGTGAAATAATCAGTACTCATTACTTATAGAAATTAGTTAGGTTAGATGCCATATTGAATTTAACAGGCAGTGAGAGATAGACGTATAGTCTTTCCAACGGCAAGCTCTGTATAAGAGTGCCAGATCATGTAATTTTCACAACATTTCAAATAGTTTTATGGAGATTTGTGACCTTGGACCACAAAACCAGTCATAAGGGTACATTTTTTTAAATTGAGATTTATGCATCAGCTGAATAAATAAGCTTTCCATTGATGTATGGTTTGTGAGGATAGGACAATATTTGGCCGAGATACAACTATTTGAAAATCTGGAATTTGAGGGTGCAAAAAAATCTAAATATTGAGAAAATCGCCTTTAAAGTTGTCCAAATGAAGTCCTTAGCAATGTATATAACTACTAATAATAGATTTTTTACTAATAACATGATCTTTACTTAATATCCTAATGATTTTTGGCATAAAAGATCCGGGGTCACTTTTGTCTACTGGAAGTTTTCAGCTGATCAATCAAATAGTTGTTAAACAACAGCACAATCCATTGAACGCACTTTATTCTATCCCTCACAGCCTCGTTTTGATCCCAGTCAAAAATGAGTTTGGCGACACACTGACAAAGGTGTATTGAAATCCCAATACGTCATAATATGAAGAAAGAAAAAAAAGATCTGTCACTACTTACGTTCCACAGCTACTTTTTTCACCCACACTGGTCATCTAATAAGAAAAAAAAAGTCCACTAATCTTATATTATCTCCACTCTTCTCCGCTCACTTCTCTGTACTCTGCTTCTCCTTCTCCACTTGCATTCTCTCATCTGGTCTCTGCTCAGTTTTCTCCTTTCCCTCCCCTTCTTTAAGTTGTTTATTTCCTGTCCATTTGCATCCTCTTCTCTTGTCTTTGCTCCACTTCTTTCCTATTGTTTCATCTAATTTCTATCCTCTTCATTTCTTCTTTAAGTTTTTATCTCCTCTTTTCACCACTTTTGTCCTCTCTTATCTTTTCTAATCAAAGTGTTTCCCCTGGTTTCTACCCTTCTCTCCCATTTCAACTAATCTCTTCTCCTCTCAGTCTGGTTTCTTAGCTGACGTGTCTCTTTTCTCTTTGGCGTGATGGCGTCTCCCTGCTGCCAGCTCTCCACTCTGTCCCAGAACAGCCAGGACACCACACGTGTGCCAGCCAGCCGGCGACATTGAGACAGAGACACCGTGTATGTGTGAAAGAGAGGAACAAAGACTCAGCAGATGGAGAGACAAACAGGAGAAGTGGAAAGATACCGAGAACACAAACGGATGATCTGACAGTAGAAAGAATGCTGTTCAAGATGAGGAGACGCACAGGTGACAGTGCTGTGATGAACAAACAACATAAGACGCTCCACCCACGCACATACACCCACCCGCCCCACCCACGCACACACACAATGACACTTGAGTTGATCAGAATCGATGACATCTGGACATGAGATGAGGTGGAGGAGTTCAGGGATCAGGGGTCAGGGGTTGGGGAGGTGGCGGGTTATAACCCTAAACGTCTGAGATTGAAAAGTAGACAGGCACCTCTTACGTTTATGCGCGCTTGGTACTCGGCGCTACCGGCCGAGTTGCGTGCGGCGCAGCGGTACACGCCCCCATCGCGGATCTGGGGGTTGGTGACATTGACGTGAGAGACAGTGGAGCCGTCGGAGAGCGTGTACTGGCTGGCCCGGTGCGCCGAGTCCCGCGCTACCGGCTCGTCGTCCAGCGTCCAGGTGATGGTGGGGGGAGGGGCGCCTTTGGCCGCACACATGAGAGAGAAGGGCTCGCCAGGGGCTACCACGCGCTCACTGAAAGATGAGACGATCCGTGGGGTGCCGTCTGACAGGAAAAAGAGAGAGGGAATACAGATAGAAGACTTTATAATCTTTGAAAGGCACACTGATGAAATGTTTATTTCACACAAACAGCTCAATTTTTCAAGAGTAATTCAAAAATTTACATTTTATGTCACTAATGCTGAATTGCATTATGAAACTGTGTCCTAACCATATATGACACTGAAAAAAGTAAATTTGTTTTGATGCCAAAAAATTTATCTAACCACTGAAGAGTTAGAATCTGATCCACAACCTTCAGCACTATCCCATTATCCACTCACCCTCAAGCAGTATGATGGAGAAGTCCTGTGCGGTCTGACCCTTGCGGGTGGCAAAGCACTGATATGCCCCTGAGTGTCTTTTCTGGGCTGCCGTGATGAAGAGTGTCTCGTTGTGGACTCCCTGGATGGAGAAGTGCTGGTCAGGCACGATGGGTTCTGTGTTGCGAAACCAGGAGACGGTAAAGTGGGGCGAGCCCTGAACAGCACAAGACAGAATCACTGTGCTACTGATGCCTGTTTTCAGGTTCTTGGGGGATAATGTGACTCTCAGAGGCTCTGTGGGAAAGAGACAGACAGAGAGAGAGACAGAGACAGAGATAGAGGTGTTTGAGTCTATATATTATTTTAGTGTAAAAGTTAAAATTATGTTGTGCCTTAAAGTCCCATGTGTTTGTGACAGACAGACAGACAGACAGACAGACAGACAGACAGACAGACAGACAGACAGACAGACAGACAGACAGACAGACAGACAGACAGACAGACAGACAGACAGACAGACAGACAGACAGACAGACAGACAGACAGACAGACAGACAGACAGACAGATAGATAGATAGATAGATAGATAGATAGATAGATAGATAGATAGATAGATAGATAGATAGATAGATAGATAGATAGATAGAGAAAATGTCAGTGAGCAATAAGGCAGCTGGTGTTATGTGCTGGAGGCCTCAGTGCATGATGGTGTGTGTGTGTATGGGTATGTATGCGGGTGTGTGCCCTCCTCCCCTCCTGTCCTGTCAGAATCTGTGTGAGCGCACTGGTGTGATGTGCCCACCGGCTAAACGTCCAAATGTCCACCCCACCTCCTATTCTTCTATTCCCCTCTTCCTTTCACAATAAGACTCCAGCTAATACCATCCCACTGGTCTAAGATCCCTCCTGCTCGAACACACATTTCTGGAGGAACAGGGGTCAGACTGGAGAGGCAAAAACAGTCTTCTTGTCCTCTCATATTATTTTTTCTGTAAGTCAGTGAGAAGGTGGCTGAGGCCTATCAGTGTGCCAAAATCACTTAAACACAAATGTGCTTAAAAGCTCACTCTATAGTAAACTACGTATGATATCGCTTTCTCCCTATGACGCAGTTGCACAGGAGATATGGGGCATTAAATTGGTCCGATGTCATGGTGTTGAACCTATTTGACCTGGAACCTCTTTTTCGGTTGTGGATATTCCAGGAATTTGTAAGAGATGGATAAACAAATCACTCCATAAACTGATCCCCAACAGGTGACCCAGATCCAATGGCCCTGTTTCTTTTTTCATGATTGGGTTAATCCTTCTACTTCAAATGGTGGGTACTTCTATAGGGCAACCAAAACCCTGGGACAAGAGTCCTCTTCCCTGTTCCTGGAGTTCCAACTCCAACACACCTGAGCCAGCAAATCAAGTTCTTCGGATTCAGTTGGAAATCACAGGTAGGTTCATTGAAAGCAAGGTCAGAACTAATCCTTCTGTAGGAAGGTTTATCTCCAAAAACAAGGATGATGACTCCTGCCACAGGTTTCTGCTTTGGAGAATAGAGTAGGTGGCTATTACTTTGAAGTTGCACATTCTAAATCTTTTGTTAGTTCTGGAAGAACATTTCAATCAAACAGACATAGTTCTAAACCTACTCTTACTATAGGTTGAACAAGAACAAGATTTTGCCAAGTATACATGTTCCTGGATATTCTGTTGGTCCTGAAAGAACATTCTAGTCGAGCGAACATGAATTCCCAAAATTTCAGGAACATGGTTCCAGTATCAACAAGGACATTGATCCAAGAACATATCCTACAAAACAAATGGTAAAGATAGCTTGTAACTTTAATGGTGTAGCTTGAAAAGCATACTCCTGTCCTACTACTAGTCCTTCTTTTGTCACTCCCTTCTTCCCATTTATTTCCTTTTTCTCCTTACCGATGACATTAAGGTGTCCTGTGACCTCTTTGGAGCCGAAGCTGTTGGTGACTTCACAGATGTAGTTTCCGGAGTCTTCCAGGCGGAGATCGCTGATTGTGAGGCCGGTCAGTCGCCGTGTCCAACGAGAGTCAGCTGGAAGTGGCCTCCCATCCTTCAGCCAGCGGATGGTGGGGTTGGGGTAACCGGAGGCGATGCAGGGCAACTCTATGCTGCGCCCCACTTGTACCTCTCCTGACTGGAAACTGTCCATCACAGAAGGCGGGGATTCAGTGGGGTCTAAGGAAAGAGAGAAAGTTCTAAGACCAATCAATTATATCCAATTATAACAAATCAGGTCATTTATATGCATAAATCTCAAAGATACATTAGAAAAACTGCCTGATTAATTCTAATTGTCTGAGTAAAGGTAGAAAATAGCCCTGTTTCCATCGAAATTACCCGGAACAATTTGTCCCAGGCACTTTTTTCCCAGGAACTTTTTCCCCCAGACCTGTGTATGTCTGTGTTTCCATCGCGGTCTAAAGATTTGTCCGGTGATGTAGGACAGCACGCATCGACTTTACATTTCCCACTGGATTTCATCCTTTGTAGATAAATTTAATAAAGCCTGAACCTTGTCGTCGGCCCATTGGTCGTATTTTTTAATACAACCGATTTATCTTTATTCAAGTTCCACACTGCTCATACTATAACCGGGGTTAACAGTTAATATTCATAAACTGCCGTTTCACACTGAACATTCCTAAACCCTGTTTTAAAGTCTTTATTTGTATATTTGCGGTGTCAGTGTTACTGACTGGACAAACGCAGCACGTGACCTGTTTACATAAAGGCTCTAGCATTGCACATACTCATATGCTGACTGTAATATCAAGGTTTTTTTTATGAGTGAACTTTTCGAATGAAACGGGTCTCTTCTTCACTTCAATTGTCACGTTTTCCATCGCCGTTTGACATTTTTCCTATCATACACAGAAACGACTGTTTATATACATTGCGCACTGTTTCCGTAATTGCCCAAAGCACGTGATTGGTTGTCGGTTGCTAAGCACCTAGTTGTAACATTCTAACACCACAGCGTTTCACACTGTATAAAAGCGGAACACCCTCTAGAGCAGGGTTTCATAACCCCGGGTAAAAAGCAGTGCTACTAACCCCACCTCTAAATTACACGTGTAAAATGATCTTTTACCCGGGGTTAAAACCAGTGTTTAGAACAACGATAACCCGGGGTTAAGCGTAGTGTGAAAAGCCCTTATGATTGACAAAAATGACAAAGATATCAATTGCCCAACAAACCCACACAAATGCTAATACTCACCCAGCACAGAGAGACGAGCACCGTTGCTCTGCCTGGTTTCTCCGCTGTATTTGTGCTTGGTGATGCAGCGGTATGTAGAAAGGGCGTCCTCTTTCTGAACGTCAGATATGTAGAGGGCCCCATATGATGTCAGGAAAAACCTGTTACCTGAAGACAGAGAAGAGGTGATATAAACATGTGCACATGAATTTCATTGACCCACAAAAGAATAAAAAACCCTGAAGCCTTTATGATTCTCAAAAAGTCCATTCAGGGCCAACTTCATATGCAAATCTTCACAGATAGAATAACCATCTTTAGACTTTTACAAAAATCCAAACGCTATAATTGGTACTGAGATACAAATCATCCAGAAATATCGCTCCAGTTATCACATACAAAAATGTACAGATATGAAAGAATTTTTGAAGGATACAAGAAGTAATCCATTACAGACTAAGAAAGAGAGAGTGTTTTAATATTTGATGTGTATGTTATTGTAACAGTATATTACTGTCACGTTCATTTCACATCAGTGAGGCCTGACTCCACTCTGATTTATCTATGCATCCATGAAGGCTGTATTTTACATCGCAGCACTCGCCCAGAAGCCAGAAGTGGATGATAACATGTTTCTCCTTCCTTTTCAGTCCTTCTCATTCAATTCAGTACATTTTAGCCGCGAATGTTTCTGACACAAAAAGACTTTGAAAGTATACAAACAAGATGTTTGATGTATGTGTTTATCGTGGTCATTTCATAGCAAGGCAGACTTTATACACACTTTTTGAAGATCCGTATCTACATTGTTTCTCACAGGGGTAACATCATCCGAAACATCGAAATACCTAAGTTAATATTTAATTGAAACATAACTGAGAAGTCTTGTGGGCTATGAAAGAGCAACCACCAAAAGCAAAAAAAAAGAGTTGTAGAGTATAAAAAAGAGTTTGTCTGTGTTTTGCTAAACTGCACATCACTGGTCACAATAACAACAGCAAAGTATGTCAGTGTGTGAGAACAGTCAGTCTCTATGTGTGTCCTAGTTTCTCCAGGCAGGCACGGCATGTGGATTGGGCCAACCGCTCCATTATGAGAAAACGAACTGGACTGAAAAATGTAAAAACTCACAAAACAAAAAAAGTCTTACACAAACATAGATATAAACACACTTTTCACCAAACCTTCAGCTATAGGTCAACATCTGGAGTCATATCCACACTATGACTCATTAAAAACATGGAGATGTGTTTGCACTATATATAGTTGACTATTTGCCATGTGTCTTGTTTATCCATTTATATTAGGACAAACTAGTGCATTCAAAAGTCACTCAACAAGACACAACGTTCCTACAGAAAGCAGGATTACCCAGTGGGAAGAGCATGTGTGTGTGTGAAGGATGGCGATCGATGCGTTTTATGGCTCGAGAGCTTCATCCAACGCAGATTTATGAAAGCGGAGAGGACAGGCTTGACTCGGCAGCCCACACACACACTCCATCACTATAACAAGCAGCTCACTCACACACACACACACACACACACACACACACACACACACATGCAGATAGTAGCTACAGACAAACAAAGACAATGGCTGGAAACAAAGATACATTCAGCGTGTGTCTGTGTGAATGTCATGGCCATGTGATAAGACAATGAAATGAAGTATGTGTGCACAGATTTGTGTGTGTGTGGATGAGTGATTATTTGCGTCACAAAAATGTATTGCTGAATGAACATTCGTATGACACCTAAGCACGAGCATACGTGTGTAGAAGTGTGTGTATAGACGCAACACGGTGTCTGTGTAGGTATTGTTGTCACGCTGAGTGCTAGGCCCAGCAAACTGTAATTTAAGAGTCGGCCCTCGCGCTCCAACCTGCATATTAAGCCTTACAGGATAATATGCACTTGGTGACTTTAACCCCCTACAACATCAGCACAACGCTGTCACAACATTTCACCCAGAGCGAGAGACCAGGGAGGGAGGGAGAGCGAGAGAAAAAGAGTTAGTCAGTGAGTAATTTTGGTTTAAGTCACTTGGATCTTTCTCATTGTGAAGAATGGTAAATTAAACATCAGCAACCAGGGATACAAGGTCTCTCTTTCTTACACTTTTTCTTATTCACTCTGCCTTCATTCACAATTGTCCAAACTGCTTTCTTCTGAAGAGCACAAAAAGGAGATATTTTGAGTAATGTTCACATTGTTCTATTTTATAAAAAAAAAAAAGAAAACAATTATACCTTTCCATGTTTTTTCTACGACCTGCTTATGGTCAAGCTTAGGGGTGAAACTTCATGCTTCATGTGTGTTTTTATACACATTTCATCATCCGAAATTGCCACCTTGTAAAATAATAACGTTTTTTCATGAGGTCGGGTAGGAACAGTCGATATTTGCTGACCATTTTGACTCCAACAAAGTTATTTTTTCTTTTTTGCCACAACTCAATTGGTTTAAAATTAGATTTCAGATCAATATACAGCAAATATTTTCAGAAAACAACTTGAATTTTGGTTTTGTATCATAAGGGTTTTAAATAACATGAAGATAAAATCACTCCATACTTTCATATTTTCTTTCTTTTTTTATTTTATTCACTTGTGGCCATGGAGGTGATTGGAACACCTGAATTCAATGATTTTGAGGGGTGTCCCAATACATTTGGGAATACAGTGTGTGTATATATATACACGGGACAGCATAGGGTATTGTTGCAAGCCATATTCAAACCCACATTGCCCATATGAGCACCACAGTTGTACTAAAGGATAAGCCATGGTTTCAACATCTGCTACCTAAAAGCAGTGGAGTATTTGAGTATGCTTTAAAGAAAATGCATGTACCTGTGTGTGTGTGACTGTTCATAAGACATTTGTCTACACACAAGAAGTGACCCGTTGGGTGTACAGATTAAACAATGGAGATTGATGGATTAAAAGAGAGACAGACAGAGCTATGCACATATTAGTCCCACGTCTCCTTGCGATCAGTTCTGTTTGGGAGCGCAGATCAATTCTTGTCTAGTCTTCCTTCGCCTTGAGGTGTGTGTATGTGTGTGTGAGTGCATGGATTAGAGGGGGGCATGTAAGGTCTGTCTAAAACAAGGGCTTGAGTGTACCACACACATACACGGTTCTGTGGTAGTGCTGGAGTGTGTAGCGTGGGCAGCCTGGGGCATCATGTCAGACCGAGAGAAGAAAAAAAAAAGTGGAATTGGATTTATGTGTGGAGCATGGCAACCTTCCAGTTACATCTCACTCTACACAGACTCCCAAAGGCCAGAGAAACACACTCACACAAACACAGAGTGAAAAGAGGTTTGTATACATGTTCGAGAATGTGTGTTTTTTGTTACGGGATGTCAGGAGGGCAGGAAAACTCTCTTGCTCTCTCAGCACAGTGCAGCTGAGAAAGATCCGGTCTAAAAATAAAATCCTACCGGAAGTAAAGCCGCCATTTTCCTGTCATCATTTTCAAGGTAAAAAGAAACAGAGTAAGAGAGGATATGAATAGTAATGTGAAATACACAATAGTGTGGAAAATAGAACAACAACAAAAAGAAAATTGCAATGCACGAATGCCAGGGGACTCTGAGGTAGGGGCGGAGAACAACTGAACGACAACAGAAGGGAAAAGAGGAAGAAGATGCGTACGAGATGAGAGGAAAGGAATACCGAAATATCACAAAATAAAAGAGAGAGAAGGAGAATGCATGATGACAGAACGATAGACACATGAAGATGGAGGAAGAGAAAAAAAAGAGGGGTGTGGGCTGAAGCTGTTGTTGAATTTGCTCTAGGAGCTCCCATGCAAATGATGGCGCCGCTGCAATGCTAACGAGGACCGGGTTTCAAACTGTTCGGCCCATTACTTATTAATGCTCTGCGTCTCTTCCCCTCCCTCTTTCCCTCTCTCGCTCCACTTTTCCATCTCTCTCTCTCTCTCGCTGTTGCTAGGGCCCCTGCGCTCACGTGACGTGGGTTAGGGGGCGCTGCGGTGGCATGTGCAAAAACGGAGCGAGAGAAGGAGGGAGGGATGATGGGGAGGCTGGCGAGGTGGGGTGTAAACGGAGGGGATGCTAACGCTCGTTTGTTCGTTAAGCCACTAACGGGCTACCAGGGCACGCACGGAGAGCCTGGCACACGGAGAGACAGGCCAGCCAGGGCTCTGATTGGCCGCGGGCGTGACTCAACGTCATTTCGATGCAGAATATGGTTAACGAAGGAGAGATGACAAAAATCAAGACAGCTAGAAAGAATCAAAGATAAAAACTATGTCACCAAGTGAAGGAAGACAGTTGGTGATGGGACGGAGAAGGAGAGATGAAGCGGGGAAAAAAATCTATTGTCGACTCTGTTATTTCACAGAAACAGTCACGCTCAAACACACACTGCACTGCTGGATTTGTAAGAAAACCTCAACCAAATCTTCCTTGACACAATATGGCGTATCTAGAAATGACTCTAGTTCCTGCTCGCTTGCCCTTGTCTTACAACAAAGCACCTTGTATATATCTGATGGAAATTTATGCTGGATATTTCGTAATGTGATTCTTCAGGAAAAATGTTAAGCTCAGTTATAAAACAATAGGCTGTTCTGAACCTCAATGTCAATTGGTCTAACGTCGTTTATGTGAAACACAATGCCTTAACCATCTATTTCAGACATACCATGCATTTTCCTTACTTCTGACAACAGTACAAATGGATTTGGAACTTTTGAGTGTAGACAGCCTCGAGCTGTTGTGGAGTGGAGTGGCACGACAACAGTTGCACCCAGTGTAGACTGAGTTAGAAGCCAACTATTAACCTTAGTTTACATGAAGTTAGGGACTACTTTGTAGGGGATCGTTTTAGTCTAGAGGTGTTCTAGGCACTGGAGGTGTACTACATTGTGAATATAGTCATGCCTGGATGAAGGGGTTGCAGATGCTCCACTGCATGTCATGCCTAATGCGCTTTAGCTCTGACTATATTCACATGTAGCGTGCTCTGTTGTACTTTACTGATAAAACTCCTTTAGATAAAGGAAGCTGATTTCTTCAACCGATGCACCACACATTTAGTGTGCCTTTCCCTGCATCTACTTCTTCTCTCCACTTCTCTGCTGTCACTCTTTCCTTCCCACCCACTCTTGTCCAACTTCAGCCTGTGTTCTGTAGTTGCACTGGCTCCTGCTGTTCTCCTCGTCTCCATACTCCAACGTTCCGGCTCACTCTTTCTTGAGAACCTCAATTACATCTGTGTGGGTGATCTCTATGGCCATGTTCACACAGCAGCAGGATATGGTTGTCAGTCCTGTACTTGAGACCCTAATACAGTTGCGTTCACACACAGTTCAGGTATTTACAGGAGTGACAACCGCATTCTATAACAAAACGTACACCCGTAAATTTACAGGACAACTGTTTTACTGGGGGACCCTTGCTGTGTGGACGGACCTGGAGTGAACATCTAGTTCGGTTATATCATACAGTTACATTATTGAGATAGAGATACGAGCTGTGTGTCATTTGAAGGTTTTAGATCCAGTTGCTGCCTTCCTCCAGTGCTACTCCCATTAGTTTTGAGGTCTGCCCCTGATTCAAATGCTCTGCTTTCTGATAAGGTATACAAGCTGCAGATGGTTCATTAAGATTTGATTGGTCTCTTGACATGTCACCTGTGTTAAGACTTTTGAATTTTATGGACATAGCCACAAATAGAACACAAGCTTGACTTTCACTAATACAGATAGAGTTCGATATGGAAGCTTTTTTCCCACTTTTTTATCTCACAATTCAGACTTTATATCACATAATTCTGACTTTATAACGCGCAATTCAGACTTTATATTACATATTTCTGACTTTATAACGCGCAATTCAGACTTTATATCTCACAATTCAGACTTTATATCACATAATTCTGACTTTATAACGCACAATTCAGACTTCATATCTCACAATTCAGACTATATCTCACAATTCAGACTTTATATCACACGATTTTGACTTCATAATGGGCAATTATATCTCGCAATTCTGGCCAGAGTATGTGAGCGGAGTGGAGTGGGAGCAGAGCGGAGTGATTTTGAATGGAGTGAGGAGCGGATTTTTCAAAAGACGGAGCTTCAAAGTTTTCACTTGCTCCGAGAGCGCTCCACTTCCGCTCCATCACGTGTACAATTCATGTCAACAGCCCATAATATGACTGCAATCTGTACATGTAGTGACCTGTAGATAAAATAACTGATGAAAACGTACTATTTTCATCTTTACAAACAATATTTGCACTGCAAAAAGCAGCAATGATATTTAACTTTTAATGCTGATAAAGCATATAAGCCTGGCAAAACATTTGCACACTAGTGTTTTAATAAACCACGTTGAAACTACCTTGTAAATTCCTCAGAGCTAAGACGGAGTGGTGTTTCTGATATCAGTGGTGGGAAATGGTGAACCCGGAGCGGAGTGATTATTGAGTATTTAGAGTATACCAAGATACTCTGATTCTGACTTTATATCTCACAATTCAGACTTTATAACACGCAATTCTAATTTAGTTCCCGGTTTCACAGACGAGGCTTAAACTAGTCCTAGACTACAATTTGAGCTGTTTTAACTGAAAGCAACTTGCACGGACACATCTTAAAATATGTCAGTGTCATTGTTGTGTCTCAAGATGCATATCAGTAAAGTTTTTTTTTTTCTAAGGCACATTTATAAAAGCTACTTAAATGCCATAACTGAACTAAGGCCTATTCCTGGCTTAATCTAAGCCCTGTCTGTGAAACCAGGCCTATATCACGCTATATCACGCTTTATAACTCGCAATTGCGCATTTAAATCTTGCAATTCTGGCTTTTTATTTCACAATTCTGACTTAATAACTTGCAATTCTGACTTTATATTTTGCAATTAAGCGTTTATATCCCGCAATTCTGAGAAAAAAAGGTCAGAATTGCAAGATGTTAACTCACAATTGTGAGATAAATAGTCACAATTATCTTTCTAAATGTTTTATTCTGTGGTGGAAACAAGCTTCCATAGTTCGCGACATTGTGATCTTATGTGTTAACAGGATATTTTCAGACTCACATCTGTCAGTAAATGCAGTTGTCAATCGCAAACACTGACAGATTGAACATAGCCTCTCGTTTAAAAACTCTTTCCTTCTATCTAAACCTCTAGCTATCTGATTTAAGTTGTCTCACATTCCCTGTCCTGACAGTATGTGTTCATGCAAGTCTGTGGAAGGGGCAACTCAAAATTCATTCTTTAAAAACAGACATGAAAGGCCACAAAATGTTTCACAAGGGTATTATATGTGTTTGTGGGCTGCTAAAGACCTCTGTGGTGGAATATGTCCATCTCTGAGAAGTCAGCTCTAAATTCCTTCTATTTCACTGCACTGATGACATAAAAAGGACCCGATTGTTTTAATGTGACACACAACAAAGCCTTACAAAATTACATAAAATACTAAGACAGACTGAATTCACTTTCTAAGAATCAGAAAGGTCAAAATGTCAAATAAAGAGCCAGATGTCCCCCATGTAATCCACGCATGCATGTTAGTATTCATCCGAGTGCCTACTCCGTCCTGGTTCGTCCTAATGACAGGACACGGGGGGCAGGCATAAAACATTGCTGAGTGTGGAGAGTTCAACTATAAACATGTGTTCTTCTGGCCACAACATGCGTGTGTTAGAGAGAGAGAGAGAGTGTGTGTGTGTGTATGTACGATCAAAATTCCACCATCATTGCATCGCCAAGGTCAGAGCGGAGTCACCCGATGAACTTAATTTGCTTTTAATATCACTGCTGTTCACACATGCATAATTATCCATGCATACACACATACACCGCCACACAAGTTGTGTAAATAATTGTGTATGACTGGATAGGGGTGGGGTTACACTCTCTATTTGCATTTTGGTGACTTACAAACCGTGATGTAACCTTCAAATCTGTCTTCAGCCTGATTCATGAACCATAAAGCCACTTTGATGGGAATTTGTGGAAACAGGAGATGGTCAGGTTAACTTCACAGAGATGAACCATGTGAGGAGAGAGTATAAAGCCCCGTTTCCACTGAAATTACCCAGAACAATTTGTCCAAGGACATTTTTTTCCCCCTGTCCTGCTGCTGTCCGCATTTCCATCGCAGTCTAAAGTACCGTGGAAATAAGTCCGATGCTGTAGGACTGTGCTCGACTTTTCAGAGCCCACTGGATTTTGCCTCTGCAAATAAACATAATAAAGCCTGAACCTCGTCGGCGGTCCATCGGTCGTATTTTTAAACTCCGTTGTTGATTCGAATAGCAAACAAATCTTACTGCACGCACCACAACAGACTTTTAGGTGAACTCGATCAGCACCTTCAGCGAAATATTTACCCCGAACTTCATTTAGACCCTGGTTCATGCGGTCAAAACACACCGAGTACCAACCCAGTTCCTAGTTCCTGCACAAACACACGATCACAACTCCAGAACTGTTAGTAGTGAATCTACACAGGGCTGCTCCACTTCAGCACCTTGGACAGCTCCAGAATGGGTGGCTGTCCACGACACAGTCCCTTTTACATAAGAACAACGGAATGGAGGTATACCGCCAACAAAATACAACGCTGCACAAATCCTAACCTCACAATGCCACATCATGTTACACCAGGCTGTGGAGATGCCCAAAGGGTCGCCGTGGATATGCACAGAACAAATTAAATAGTAATGTGACATATGGTACATGGCCGCAAAACCCAGCCCGGCAACAGTGACATAAACATTCACTAACTGCAGAGGACAAAAACAGCTACCTGCTAAGCCATACAGGAAGAAGAAGGATGGAAGATGGGATCTGTGATACAATATCTGTCTTTTTTGAGGGAAGAGATACATTTTCCATACAATTTATTTAGAAAAATGCTTTTACCCAAAGCGACTTACATTGCATTTAAGGTGTACACACTTTATCAGTTTGTGTATCCCCTGAGAATGGAACCCATCTGCAAACAGACACAATTACCACACACTGCAGTGTAGCCACAACACACAATTAATGAACCTTTGCCCAGAGTGTGGCGTGTGTGTGTTTGTGTGTGTGGAGGAAGTAATTAAGATTGAACTGTAATAAAACACCCATCCTGCTAAATCTTAAGGCCTCACTGAATGCTGTATTAACGGAACGATCTGACTGGGGCATGAATGGGAATGAACAGTGCTCCGGAAGAATCAATACCCCCCTCTCTTCCTCAATCCTCACTCTCTTCTGCTCCACCTCTCTCCGCCATCATTTTTTTTCTTTCCCCTTCTCTTGGTCGCAAAAGAATTACTCAGCGGCTGACAATAGTACATCTACACCCTGCTACAATAGCCACTCATTCCTTCATTGGCCCCCCTTTCACTATCTACACTTATGAATGATATCTCTCCTTCATTTCAGCTCTATTCACATTCAAAGCAGAGAGAACAAGCAGCCTGAAGTGTATTGTAATAATAGAAGCGTAGTTTGATGAAAGACGCCTGACACCTCGCAGGCTCTCAATAACAATGCAAACGTTGTGTCTAGGATGCTGATGCAAGGTTGTGAGGACGTTTGTCATATCTAAAGGCCAGCTCATGAAGCTATTACCGGTCTCCACCTCTCTATGAGGTGGTCCCAACTGTGTTCCAAGAGGAACATCTTACTGTTCAAGAGAAGTGCGGGAGATTTCAGCTTCTTAAAGGGAAAGTGCACCTAAAAAATAAAATTCTGTCATTTACTCACCATCATGTCATTCAAAATCTGTATTATTATTTTCTTCTGTGTAACATGAAAGTTTTTAAACATATTAAGGAAAGACATAATTAAATTTTGGATGAACTATCCCTTAAAATAAAAAAATAAATAAATAAAATATCCCATGATTTACTCACCCTCAAGTCATAGGTGTATATACTATCTTCTTTCCGAAAAACACAATCGGGTTAAAAAAATGGCTTTGCTCTTCCAAGCTTTATAATGGTAGTGAATGGAGGTCCTGATTTTGAAGTCCAAAAAAGTGCCCATCCATCATAAAAGTAATCCACATGACCTTCTGAAGTGGGCCATGCGTTTGTGTAAGAAAAAATATCCACATTTAAAAATGTATGAACTAAAACCGAAAGACGGCCATACACATCGGTTTACGGAGTAACCACCATTAACTACCATTATAAAGTTTGGAAGAGCAATGCATTTTTTTTAATATAACTCCGAATGTGTTCATCTGAAAGTCATATACACCTAGGAGGGCCTAGGAGTAAATGACATGGGATAATTCTCATTTCGGGGTGAACTATCCCATTAATTTTCAACTGAAGCAAAAGTTTCCATTTACCTTACACAATATCATTAAAGTGATCTCATTAGTGATTCTTCATTTCTACAGGTGAATTTAGGCCTTCTCTTGTTTTCTCCTTTTTCCATACCCTCCTCATATCCAACAATCTTCCACCTCTTGACCCTTTTATTTTCCACCACACCCTTCTTACATTCCCTCCTCCTCTCTCTCTCTCTCTCTCTCTCTCTCTCTCTCTCTCTCTCTCTCTCTCTCCCTCTCTCTCTATGGTTGGAGGAGAGTGGGTTTGTGGAGGACTAATATGCTCATTAAAAAGGCATGCTTCACCGTCAAATGCCAGCTGCCGCTCTTTTCCCTCCTCATTCTATCCCTCTCTCTCTTAGTTTCCAACAGTGGGAAATTGTGAAACCCATGTTAAACCTCAACCACTGCTTATGTCTAAAAACAATAAGTAAACACACACACACACACACACACGTTTGTTTTTGTGAAATGTAGGGACATTCCATAGGCGTAATGCATTTTATACTGTACAAACCGTATTTTCTATCCCCTACACTGCCCCTGCCCCTAAACCTACCCATCACAGGAGACTGCAGTTTACGTTCTGTGAAAAACCTCATCCTTTGTGATTTACAAGCATTTTGAAAAGTGAGGACATGGGGAACATCCTCATATTTCACCCTCTTTTGTAATACCTATGTCATACCCATGTCATTATACACATTTGTGTCCTGATATTTTACAAAAACATGCCCACACACACACACACACACACGCACGCATACATGCACGCAAACGTAATGTATAGTATATATATATATATATATATATATATATATATATATATATATATATATATATATATATATATATATATATATAATACATTATACATTATACATATATATTTCCTTCTTACCCCCCTGCATCTACTGGTCTCTCTTGCATACTTAGTAGCCAAATTAGAATAAATATTCAAGGGACGCAATGTGAAAGAAGGAAAGACTAGGAAAAAAGATGGAGAGAATTTAAATGAGAGGCGAAAGTCGGAAAAAATTGTAATGTGCTAAATTGGATTGTCCATCCGCTCTTTTATAGAGGTCTCCTAATATTTTAAACACAATTTGCGATATTTTCTGAAAGATTGACAGCGATGCCATAGAAGAACCATTTTGGGTTCCCCAAAGAACCTTTTACCATTTTAAAAACCTTAAGAAACTTTTCCAACAACCTTTTAAAAATCTTAAGAAATTTTTCCAACAGCCTTTTGTTAAATGGAAAGTTTCCATGGATGTTAAAGGTTCTTTATGGAAACATCAATGACAATAAAGTACCTTTAAGTGTAGAGGAGACATATGAGGTTCCTTCTATCTCATTGCTGTCTTGGAAAAACTTGAGATAATAAACAAATCTTGTGTTATTCTACTTCCATGCTGTCATGTCTTCAAACACACACGTAAAAGTGGTTGACAACATCCAAACACATTTGCAGTCCTTTTGTGAGTGTCCTCGTTTAATAATTAAGGCTCATTGATAATTGATGCAGACACGGGCCTTAAGAAGCAGAAATGAGGAATCCATATCTAATGCACATCACCAAAGAGAACTAACACTACATGAGCAGATTATCTGCAGTCTGGAGAAAAAAAAAAAAGAGCAAACCAGGCAAAAGCAAAAACGAATTGGTGTTTGCTGCTAAAAATCTTGCCAGTAAATCAATTATTAATAACCTAACCAGGCCTGTTGCACTAAAGACGAGATGAAGAAGTAAGGTGCATGTGTGTAACAGACAATGATTGATGTAGGAATTGTCGGTGAGGTTGACTTATATCTGTAGGCTGAATGTGCAGAACACAAGGCGTAAACACACCCGCACATACACACATTACACACTGGCCATTCCCACACAAATCAATACAGAGTCTCGCCAAGGAAAGTTTGGCCTGGCTGACTCCTACACTGAAGCAAGTGTCAAAACATCACTCACAGAGAACTGCAATGCTTCTTTCTTAGGTTTATGATTAAGTGTGCTGAATCCAACCCCCGTTAAACAGTTTACATGGCAATGTAACAGAAAAACTAATGTACATTACTGATATCAAAATAATAAGAAACAAATGTAACGCAAGGTTATCCATGTTTTTACTGTAGTGTTTTTACAGTAACTTTTTTTTTACAGTGTATTAAAGTTTCACAGTTTATATTAGGTGACCTTAAAGGTGCAATAGGTGATCTGGGATATGCTAACTTTAGCCTGCTAGCATTGAAAGCATACGATCCCACCTTCCCTGTAAAGCACCATCCAAAACTGCGCCTCCTCCAAAACACATGAGCACATTACAGACCAGAAGCGAGATGACCGGAGACAATGTTATTGGATTATCTGCATAGGGTAAAGTCAGCGGTACATCGAACTGTAATGTCAAACCTGAAACGCAGATACTTGCCACTTGTTGGTTCAGAAGGAAAGTTAGGGTGTTGCTGTTTGATGATGTATGATGTCTGCGTGAACAGGCTGCTATTATACAGTTATTGCGTCACTGAAGCTGCTGTTAGAAGCTCCGGGTTGCTGTCAGATTTCATTGGTCATTTCAAATATAAGATAAGAGAGCTGCACTTGTATGCCCGAGAGGTGTTTCAAAGATGGCCGCCGAGTGAAATGACTTGTCTTAAAGAGACTTTGGCCATACTAATGTAACAGATGTAGGCCACTAAGAGCTGTGTGTGTAAACCTTACTCCCCTGATCTCAAGATACTGCAGTCTTTAGGTCTCCTTGTTAGAGTGCGCACCTCCCATGCACACAGGCCTGGGTTCGAACACTGGTGGTCCGTACGGGGATGGGACTGAGGTTTGGGGGGTGAGTGTAATAGACAGTCATAGGTCAGTAATAGCTGTGCATGTAAACCTCACTCCCCTGTTTTCAAGACACGTGCTAGAGACTGCTGTCTTTAGCCTCCTTGTTGTTGGAGCACCCACCTCCCACTCAGGTTTGAATCCCGCTTAGAACGGCCGGGTTTAATCGAAGGGGCTACACTAGAAAGAAAAATTAAACAACTAAAAATGTATATTATAGAAAAGAAAAGGAAAAACAAAAACAAATAAAAAAGAGAAAGAGAAAGGCAGGGAATGTGAAAGGCACTGTGGCGACAGATGTTGTAGTGTGGCACTTGGTGTCCCCTCAGCTATGGCCCAGGGGCCAAGAGAAGATTGCACATGACAGAGAGAAAGAGCAGAACAGTGTGTGTGTGTGTGTGTGTGTGTGTGTGTGTGTGTGTGTGTGTGTGTGTGTGTGTGTGTGTGTGTGTTTGAGAAAGAGAGAGAGAGAGAGAGAGAGAGAGAGAGAGAGAGAGAGAGAGAGAGAGAGAGAGAGAGAGAGAGAGAGAGAGTCAGTGTGGCAGAATCCTGTCTGCATCACTGTCTCTTCTGCATCGGTGCCTCATGCTCTGCCCCAATTTAACCAATGCCACTATAATCAGTAAACAGCATACAACACAGGGGGAGGGGATAGAGAGAATACAAGAAAGATAAAGAAAGAATTAAAGGAGGAAAGAAAGGGGAGCTATAAATCATAACTTAACAAATTCTTCATAACTACTTGACAGTGATTCCATGAGGAATTATCTTATTTTTTATTTTTATTTTTTTTGAAGAAGAAAATCAGTGAGAATTACTGGAGAAGACTGATACATACAAGCCTCAAACCCAAACACTCTGCTGTATACATTAATAACAGTGATAGCTGATTCATGGTTTGAGTTTGATCTTTTGCATCCATCATCCAAATATTTCTCCTTCAGTTATCCAGGAAGAAAAGAAAGTCATATATAGTTAGAGATGGAGAACAGAACATGATGTAGAAAAAGATGGAGAATGAAGTCATGTGGAAAATAAAAAATAAAAGCACTGACATTCAGGTAAATGTCTCGCTACAGCTATGCAAAGTAAACAAGGGTGTGTGTTTTTCAGAGCTTTCTTTCTTTTGAGGATTTTTTTATTTATTTCACTGTGTGCCTTAGAAAACTTATTTTAAATTGTAATAATATTTAGCTTTATACAGTTTTACTGTATTTTTGATTACATAAATGCAGCCTGGGTGAGCATGAGAGACTTTTAAAAACATGAAAAATATTACCAACCCCAAACTTGGTAATGTATAAAAATCTCTGTTTTGTTTCCATGGAAAACTGAAATGTATAGCTCATTAGCCATTACAATATTTAAACACTTAATGTTTGTATACTAAAAATACATTATTATTTAGACAGGGAGTGTGCAAATTAGCAGTCAACATACAATTGTACTCTAAGAAACCTGAATACTAGACCAACAAGCAAATTAACATAACCCTGGTGGCAAGAAACAGAGAGAAGAAGAGATTTGAGGAGGGGAGATGGAGGAGTGAAAAAAGGGGAAATAGATGAGATGAGGAAAATGTAATGGGGGAGGGAGAAAGGGGTGACTTTATAATTTATGAGCCATGCACCATGTGCCTGGTGACATCTGCTATGGCACAGCTAATGTGTGTCCTCCATCCCCTCTTAACTGGGATGCAAACATACTCTCACACACTTTTACATACACTATAAATACGAAAATCACTTGCTCTACAAGAAGCAAAATGGGTAGCATTCAAAATGCATAGACTAGCCATTTAAACATCAGTTCATGTGCACCACAGCAAACACATCACCGTCCAAGAACAGCTAGGTGTATTCACTTGAGTACAATGCCATTAGACAACATGCGACTGGATTGTTTACAGTGGTGCATATTCGTGTTTTGGGATTCCAAAAAAAAAAGACCTGAATTCTTTAGAGAAAGATCCAAAAACAAATTCAAGTTCCAACCATCTACTATCTAAATGCCAATTATAAATAACTGACTGACTATTAAGTGGGTAACACCTTACAATAAGTTAGCTAACATGAACTAACAATGAGTAATCTTCATTACAATCAACATTCTAAAATTGTAATGTTGTTTATATGTATGTGTGGTGTTTTTTAATATGCTTTAAGACAAACCATGTGAAAATTCATCAGTCATTGCTGAGTATTTTCTCCTTAAAACTGCAGTTTGCCTAGTTTACCTAATCATATCAATTACTGTTATGTGTCCGACGTTGTAGAGAGCGATACATAATTCTGATACATCAACTAATGGACAACCCTGTATAATTCGCTCTTCCTCTGAATCAGTTTCTGGTTCAAACCAAACGGCACCCTCCCGCCGTCTCTCTTGAATCAAACACGGAAATGACTTAAACTGCAATTCATCGACTGGCCGATAGAGACCGGCTCCAAAAGGGAGTCAAATCTGTATCTCCTTCATTTTAAAACGCTCAACTTAATATAAATATGTTTACAGCCTGGTACAAAAAAGTGGTTTTGGTCTATACAGCTAATTTTGCCCTTTTTGACAACTGTGAGGGGGGTGAATTTTTTTATAACTCATCCGTTTAAATTATATTATGCCATAAAGTTCTGCATAATTAAGGGTGTGGTCACTTGAGTGACAGCTGGATTGCCACTATAGTTGAGCTATATGGCGTGGTTTCAGCAACCAGGCACCTCAGCTCCACCCACTGCCCCGCCTCTTTGCCCATTTTCAGTTATCCGGGAGTGACGCACTGCAAAGATGGCGAGGGCCAGCTCCGCCCACTTTTGGCTTAAAAAATGCTCTTCAGAAACCTTTGGGTGATGTAACGGACACTGCATCCATATTTGTTTACAGTCTGTGGTTCAAACATTTTTGGCTGAATTAAAACCAATTTTTCCATTGTGTGGCGTTTACTACAGTTGACCGAGTGGATCAGGCAGTCTGAGCTGGTGTAAGTGAGTGGAGGCTATTTTCGTGGACTAATTTGCATATTCATACTTTTTTCCACAAGTACTAAATGAAGCAAGGGTGCAGACTTGCATTCGAGAAATTTGAAGACATTAAGGGCCAGACTTACTAAACAGGGCAAATTAGCGTGAGAGCGCAATTGGACCCACTTTATATTAGGTGTCCTTAACTACTATGTACTAACATTTTAATTAATAATTTGATACATTGCACTTATTGTGTACATACATGTTTTTACATTGCACTTACATTTTAAAAAAATACCTGCATGTAATTACATCTGTAATTAATTTCTGTAGTTACATTTGTAATTACACAGTTGACACTTCCCTTACACCTAACCCTACCCTTAAACTTACCCATCCCACCACACCTGTCCCTAACCCTACCCGTATCCCACCTCAATATCAGGAAAGGGGTTTTGCAACACAATATGAACACAGTAAGTACATTGTACTTATTTTTTTATGTAAGTACATAGAAGTTAAGGCCACCTAATATAAAGTGGGGCCGCGCAATTCCATATATGCGCGATGGGAGTGGACAGTTCTGCGCACAAATTAAGAATACAAACGCAGCCGTATCATTTCCATAATGACCAGCGAAATCTACCCGTTAGCGTCTGGTTTAAGACATGCTGTTTTTGTGCGGTAAATAATGGCGCAAACACTAGTAAACTGTTGAGCGCAAACCTTAGTAAATCACCTTGCGTGATTCATTTAAATACTCTCCTGCCATAAGTTTTGTGCCTGAAAGGGAAACATATATGCTATAAAGTCAGCCGCAAAAATAACTATCCATGCTAATTTATCACTGCGCATCTTTAGTAAATCCTGACAGTAGTTTTTTAAAGCCAAATGAGGGTTTGCGCTGGTGCAAGCTGTTAGTAAATCTGGCCCCATGAAATAATTATTTTCACAAAGATGAGTTTTAAGGGATAAAAGTGACTGAAGGGGGACTCTGATGTTAATTTCCACCCTAAAACCCAGCCATCAATGGATCATATGAAAACATACGACATAGCCTCCTGTTTTAACATTTATTTATTTTACTTATTTGTGTAATTTCTGCTGAGATTGCGAAAAACTGCTCAACTAAATCCACCATTTCGATAATAGAAGTTGAGTTGCGATGAGCACGGTGATAGTTGTGTCTGTTAAGCAGCTGAGTGTTGATGGTTTGCATGTGAGCCCCTTTCAAGCGTACACGGCCTGTCTGATGATGCGTTTCTCTGGCAACACCACGTCGCATAACAGCCCTAATCAAAAATCCTTTCAGAACTGGAGGCCAATCTCCTTTTTATGCACTGATTACAACATTTCTGCCTTAGCAGGTGAGAGCTGTGAATAGGCATAAATTAGAGGAAACCTAACTATAACAACAACAAGTGTCGTGTAACACACCTCCCTTGATAACTGTACTGTCAGAACATAAGTAAAGCCATACTATCGTTATCAGATTTTTGAGCTTTTTCTTAAAGCATTATGTTGTTATTTCAGAGCCAGATTGAAAACAGAACTGGGATGGTTTACTATGAGGTCTGTTGTGAGACGCTGGTGTGAGACAAGCTAAAATGGCATCCGTAATACAGCATATGCTTGAACTAAAAGATTGTGATTTGGCCAAGTAGGATGCGTTTTTGGATTAACATCAATCCGATATTAGTGTTTTGTTGAGGGATATGGATAGCCTTTGGGATTGGGTTGGTGCATGAACAACATTTTTATCAACTATATTTACACAAAAATTTCAGGCACCTACTTTTTTTTTCAGCTGAAAATGCCATGAAATACCTTTGCATTTATTGAAATCATGGTGCGGAAATATTAACTGATAACAAAATCTGATAACATATGATCGGGATGCCTGTATAATAGGCTCATCTGTAAGGGCAGAAATAATAAAATATTCATCCAAACATAGACCTGAATTTTAAACCTTTTTTTTTTTCTTCAGCCTTCTGCAACAAGTATTTTTCACATTTAGACTATTTTGTGTTGTATTTCCTTTATTGTGCACCAAGGTGGAAATTTGGCTCACCACCACATAAGATAGCTAGACAGGCAATGTTAAGAAAAAACTAAAATAAAACAGGCAGATTCACATTACATAAATGTAAAAATACAATTCATGTTACGTTCATTTGATTTATCAGTCACTTGCGGAGTTGAGAATTTTAATGGCATTTGGAAGGAAACATTTTTATTTGCTAGAGGGGTTCCTTTACCGCCTTCCTGATTTCAAGGGCTCAAATTGACTAAAGAGAGGGTGAGAGCTGCCTGCAAGGATACCTCTCGCCGCCTTCTTTGCCCTTTCAACATAAAGTTGTGTCAAGGGCTTCAGCTATTTTACTTACCATAGACACAATTCTGTTAAGTTTAAAGTGAGCAGGATATATTAAGCCATTGGGGTAGATTTCAGGCTGCCCGCTTATTTTCACGTTATCTTAGTAAACCCAGCTCCAGACCAAGACGATATCCGTTCACTTCAGCTATGTGTATATTAGTCTGCATCAGGTCAGTAACTAGTTGGCATGTCTGTTCTTCCTATGTGGAGTAGCGTGTAAATCCTTTAGTTTAAACGTGCTCATGTGAATAGCCTTTATAGCTACAGTAGTTCTGTTTGTTTTATGTTAGTTCTGAGAATAGACATGCCTTTGTTTTCCTCACTGGAATTCCTACACAACTTGCAATATTCTAAAACAACATTCGGAGGCAATAAATACTACATTAAGGAAATTCTAATATGGCGTTTGTCATGTGTACTAATGTCCATCATCATTAGAGAGCCACCCATAAGGGACATAAGAATTCTGCCAAACGTGTATATGTACAAGCAAAATGACGCTATGCGCTGTAAAGCTCGCGTCCACTGTTTGACGAACACAAGAGGATCTCCAGATATAAGGCTGATTAGAAAAAAGGTATCACTTGGTCTGTCCAGGTAGCACACCAGGTAGCACATTCTTGCTTCTAAAAGTTAATATATTAATATAATATTCCATACATTATCAGATCTTGGTAGACAGAATGTTGTTGTTTTTTTTTAGGTTAGTTAATAGATTATAGTCTAATTAATCTTAATTTATAATTTTGCTAAGATATATTAATCATAGGCCTGCATAATAAATAATTCTGTCATAAAGTTTATGACATTTATGACAGATTAAAATGGGACACATAATTACATAATAATATAGTCATAATAATTTAAGTAAATTAATAAAAGGTGTCCCTTATTTTGGCTTCTTACTTTCCATGTATTTTATTATTAGTAGTAGTATTAGTTCAAGAATAAAATAAAAATATTGGATTGATATCGGAATCGGCAAATAGCCAAAGCTGTGGCATCGTTATCGGTATCGGAAGTGAAAAAGTGGTATCGGGACATCCCTAATGCTCATGATAACTTTTATTAACTCTACAGTAAATCTTTGACAGCGATGCCATAGAAATATACAGAGCTACAGCAGGTCTATAATAAACTGTAAGGCCTTACAGTTTATTATAGACCTTATGCACCAGAGAAACAAACTCATTTTGTCTTTAAACTTCAGTTGGATTTAAAACTTTAAAACAAGGCCACGTGTACACCAAAGCGTTTTTAGCCAAATGAAAACACCAGGTGCTCTGCTGAAAACGGCTTGCTGTGAGCGCTCAAGAGCGTTTTGGCAGTGCAGCAGGGTTTTTTATTTTGTTTTTTTTTTTAAACACTTTGCTTGTTATGATACGAATATCCACAGAAGTGTTACTAGTATCTCATTTCACAGAAAGTTTGTTTCTATATTGTTTCTATATAACAATGCAGATACAATGATACAATGAAAAATATTTGCTCTGGCTCTTGTTTTAAATCATTTTCTTCCTTTATTATGCTTCTTGTTGTTATCTGTTGACGTTGTACAAGCAGAATGTGCCGGTTGGTGGGTGCTGTATTTGTCCCACCCCTCTTCCACTGTGATTGGACGACTGGGTGAAAAGTGACAGTGATGAGCACTGCGTTTTACTCAAAGTTGAACATTCTTCAACTCTTAGCAACCAGTAAAAACGCCTTACAGAAAGAAAGTTTTTTTTTGCAGTTAGAGGTGCCTTTTTAAAATAGTTTTCTATTGGCAGTGAGTACTTTGCGCGCCATGGCGCCTCATGTTTTGACTGCCTTCTGCGCCTCGCGTTTTTGTAAGTGCGCTCTGAGCCAACATCATTCGCGTTTCATTGTCCAATCGAATGAATGGAGAGGCGGGCCTTCCATTGTGGTGACGGTTATCTTGATTAGACTGACAGCACAGCTTGGTGGGTTCGTGGGTTGCCTAGCAACATTTAAAAAAATGAAGCGCTCTTTTCTAAATTAAAAAAAGGCCCACAAAGAAAGGCAATGGGTGCGCCTGGCGTTTTCAAACCTGAAAAACGCGTTCCGTTTGATCGGGGCCTTAGGCGCTCAGTGCTTGAGCGTGAAATAGACGCTCAGCACCTCGTTACGCTCATGCCGTTCTAAAAACACTGCGCTCCCATTGCAAACAATCGGATACGCCAGTCAGTCGTGTGAAAAAACGCTTTGGTGGACACATGGCCTAAAAGTTAGTATTTTAGTCAATATTACATTAACACTGCCACATACAGTAATTTCATGAGCTGCCTCATTTTTCTCTGATTTAGTTTTTTAATTGTTTGTTGACTCAGGAACATGTCCAAATTGGCAAAATCATGGTCACTGATTGAGTTTTAGAATTCTAAAAATGGAGAATGGATGGACAATGAACAGTTGGAGTTGAGGGCAGGTGACGCAGCCGGGGATGAAGGAAAGAAAGATTGCAGTGGATCTGAACATGGATGATATTCATCAGAGCGACAGGCGTGGAAAAAAGGCGGGAGAGACGGAGGGAGGGGAGGCAGAGGGAATTTCTCCATCTCCATATGCCACTCCTTCTTTATGAGGTTTCTCTCCTTGGACATATTGGATTTTTCTCTCGCGTTCTTCCTCACGGTTGTTTGGGTTCAGGCACTTCCAGCATTCATCACATTTGTCAACAGATAATCATTACCAGAGCACCGGGACCTCTACTGAAGGGCAAGAAGTGAGGACCCAAGAGTTTAGTGTGCCAGCATAAAAATAGCATAAAAACAGAGAAGTGATGACAGGGAGAAGAAGCTACACTTTAAACGATAATGCTGAAAAGAACAAGAACTTTAAAATTCTAACAGGAACACAAATGATGGATTTCAATAAAGCTTTTCTATTACAATTCTGAGATTTTAAGTCAAACCACTGAGCAGGTAAGCAGAATTCATGTCATTTTCAGGCTGACGCTAGGGTTATTATATAGTTAAGTAAAACTAAATCTATTAAAAACTATTTGTTAATTGAAATAAATCTGAAATAATAGGCCTATAACAGATTTTAGATGAAAAACTTTAACTAAATGAAAGTTATAAATATTGCCTTGGCAAATAACTAAGTTTAAGGGCTAAAATTACATATAAATCAACAAATAAATAAAACAGAACTCATCATCATCATCATCATCATCATAAAAATGACAAACTTACAAAAATTATTTTAAGTAAAATTAAAATATAAAAATAAAAGGTAATTCAAAGTATTATGAAAAACTATAAAAGTACATAAATTATACAAAAATAACAATAGCCAATACAAGAAAAAAAGGTTTTGTGATTCATTTGCCCTCTTCCCATGAATAATTAATACAGTTACTGTTAATTTTTTCATTTTAATAACGTTGCCTTGTGATGTCAAAATTAGTTAATTCCTACTCTGGGGTATGACAAGTAATTTTGCTGGCTTTGTTTTAACCTTGAGAAACTCTGCGGGGGAATTGCGGTGTCACAGCTATAGGCTACACTATAGTGTAAAATGATGCTTGCAGTACTAAAACATTACAGCGAGTTGTTTAGCAAAAGACAGCCAATCATAAACTGTCTCAGTGCTTATCTCATTAAATATTCATGTTCTTTGTAAAGTTGCTTGAACAGAAATGCTGTTTAGTTAGAGCATCTGAGGGAAACAATTAAAAATGTCAAACAGGGACACCAAACGTGTTAACTGACACCGTTTTAAGAGACTTAAAACAGTCAGAGTGGATTTATGTGCAGGATCAGCCATCTCTCTTTCTACAGTCTTTCTTCAAATCTCCCTGTGAGCAGAGGAAACAAGTTGTTCGGAATTTAAAGTCGGCATGTAGCGGATTCTTCCCTATTGTGACGTATACCCCAGTGAAATGGCTTCTTGAACAAGAAGAAAAAAGTAGGCGGAACTTGATTTTGTCCATTGAGCATTGATTGGATGATTGCGATTTGCTATTGGTCGATCTCGTGAGTGATAGGTTGTCCCGCCCTCAAGCCAGTAAACACGTCATCAAAGAAAAGAAGAGATGTCATTGCAAGAGGGTTATTTTGATTAAACATTACCAGGCCCATGAATAAAAAATAAAATAAAAAAGAATAATGATGTGAGTGGACAAATCATTTATAATAAACACTGCAATATTCCATAAAAAAATAAGAACTGTCAATTTTGAGTTTATGGTGCCTTCAAAAATGTAAATTAACAAGTTTGAAAAGCTCAAGTTTTGAAGATTATGAGACGTTTATCAATAAATGAACTCAACTTG
Organism: Gobiocypris rarus; assembly: GCA_023029165.1. NCBI lineage: Eukaryota > Metazoa > Chordata > Actinopteri > Cypriniformes > Gobionidae > Gobiocypris > Gobiocypris rarus. Next base: position 36,509,968 of record CM040911.1, read on the forward strand.
CAAACTGTTGTCTTCATTTTTTAAGTTCTACGTATACCTCATTTCTTTACAGTGAGAAGTGTAGAGAGAAAGAAAGAAGGTATGAGAGGGAAATGAATAGGCATAGGCGAGAGGAAGCAAAAGAATTTGACAGAGCAGTGACGAGGCGAGGAGAGGGGAGCACTGAGTGTGTGTGTGTCTGTGTGTGTGTGTGGATTCATATCCCCCGGCTCTAGCACACATTAGCTGCATTAAGTGAGCTGACAGGTCCATCCCCATTACCCGCGCTGGTGGCACACACTGCACACAGCGGCCTGACAACTACACACATACACACACAGACACATGCAGCCGCCCAGCACACGGCGGCCTGTCTCAGCTTGACAACCTCACCACGTGGGACGCGCTCACACACCAAACATATACTTTCTTTTTCTCCGAAGAATAAGATCCTCTGCAAAGAATTTTCCCTCATGAAAACCAGTCTTAATTATAATGCATGCATTACACTCTAGTCAAAAGTGCTGAAAAAGAACATTTACATTCATTTGGCAGAAGAAACTTACGGTAAATTCAAGCTTTATGTTTTTCAAGCCTGTAACCTTGATGTTGTAGCAGCTGAGCTAAAAAAAGAATAGCTCATAGTATGCACAGTATGCAGAAATAAAAGTTGAGTGCCAATGTGGTATTGGGAACGTCTGTATCATGTATTCTAGCTGCATTATTGATTGGTTGTGTTGTCTTGAGGTTCAGGGTTAAAGACCTTCTGCCGCCCGCATTGTTCAATTATTCACCCTGCCCGACGTCTGTCCACCAACCCACACAAACACAGCAGACATTAGATATATGACACTCAAACCAATGCACACAGAAATCTTAACTGGAAGTATTAAACAGTGATTATGTCATAGTGAAATATAGAAATAAATGTAATGGACCAGAACACATGGAAACACATATCACACTAGGTATTAAGTTCTATGGTAAAACAATATTATACCATGGTCTGTCTACTCGATTCTGATTGGCTGGAAGGTGTGCAATAAAACTGTTTAATACACAGGTAGTTCCAAGTCAGCAAAAAAGGGTAACCTTGCTGTTTTTGAAGGAATTAAACTGACAGCTTCATTGTTTGTACTGAGAGACGCCACACAGATGCAGATAATTCACACTTTTCACACCTCTCTCTCTCTCTCTCTCTCTCTCTCTCTCTCTCTCAATAATTCAAATAAATGCTCTAATTCATTCATTGCTTCAAATAATAACAATACCGCACTACTTCATGTACAATGGTAATGGCATGTATTTTGGACATGTATGATTGTAATATAACTTTTTTGGACAGGCACTATGAGTTTTTGGCATAATAGGAAGGTTTTTAGATATGTAACAAGGTAATATTACAGCATATGAATATACAAACTGGTGCTGTTAAATCGATTAATTGCGGGGGGAAAAGTTCGTGTTTACATAATATATGTGTGTGTACTGTGTATAGTTATTATATAAATACATACTCATTCATGTATATATTTAAGAAATATTTGCATGTAAATTTGTATATATATATATATATATATCTAGAGAGTGAGAGAGAGAAAGAGAGAGAGAGAGATTTTATATATAAATATAACAATTGTTTCTTAAATATATATATGCATGTGTGTGTATTTATATACATAATAATTGTTACAAAGTACACACACACATATATTATGTAAACACAAACTTTTATTTTGTATGCAATTAAATCACGATTAATCGATTAGACAGCACTAATACAAATCATTCAGTACCATGGTACATAAAATAGTACTTTGATTTTTATATCTTTATATTTTTTATACTATGGAAACCCTGGATGTATGAATATGAAACAGGTTTTTTATTTTTTACCATGGTATTGTGGATATTTGTGGACATACACTATGGTAACACCAAATTTGTGGTGCTATGGCAATATTAAGGTTTTTGGACATGTACCTTGGTAATACCAAAGCATATGAATACACAAACCATTCATTACGTGTATGTATCAGAGTATACTATACCTTGGTTTTTTGCAATACCACGTTTATTTTGGATATGTACCATGCTATTACCATGACAATGTAATAATTCAATAGGTCTACATTAAGCATCACTGTACCATGGTAGCGCCTTCCAGACTGTAAGACTAAATCGCTGTTGGCCACTTCATTTCTCTGCTTAAGCCTTATCGGGTGACAACATTCAGGCTAGTTTCTTAACACACTAAGCTGCCAAAGAGCAGCAGCTAAGCTCTCATTTAGCCTGGCCTTCTGACACTCCCAGTCCATTCAGCACTTAGCACTAATGTTAGCCTCGGTGCTAATGCCACTAACCATGCCGGCCATACCGGTGGTTATTCAGAAACATACAGACAGAGATAGAGAGCGGCTGCTGACCTTTTGTGTCTTTCCCTGTCTATCTGCCCTAACATCACGAGGAGGATTATGGTCTCAATCTCCCTTTTCTCTCATTCTGCTCCAAGCAATAAGCTGCACATAGAGAAAGAAAAAGAAAGGAAGGGAGAGAGAGAGGAGGAAGGGAGGGAGGGATGGATGGACTGGGGGATTGTTGTTTGGGGTTAGTAAAGACGTTTTCCCTCAAATGCGATTTCTCTCCTCCGCTGACTGTAATCTCCCTGGGCAAATCCGTCTTTAGCCAAACGAAGCAAAAACAGAGGAGAAAAGGAAAAGCCATCTTTATCCAAATCCAATTGCTGCTGGAAGAAGGAGAAAGAGTAAAGGAGGAGAAGAAGATCTTGTAATTTGTCTGAGGGATTACAAGAAGAGCTGGCAGGCCCTCTGTGTGTGTGGTACATTTGTGCTAGCATGCTAGTTAATGTTGTTGTTGTTCAAATGTTACATAAAGATGCTGATTGTGTGTTTTGATTGACAGAGATGAAGTGTGTGGGAGATCTACAGGCCTAGATGGAAACAAAGCCTGTTTTCACATTTTCTGCACGGATTTTGCAACATTATAACATTATAAGTTAAACAAAAATACTCAAATTAAATGGAAATGAATCAGCTTTGAACACAATCAGAATCGAACTGAATCTGGATCAACTCAAATTTAATCAAATAAAATTATAAGCTTGTGAATTAGAATTAAATTCAATCATGAAAACTGTATTAATACCCATCCTTATTTAAAATGGACATATCAGTACATTTTGTAGATCATGGAAGTCCACTGCATTCCTCTACAACCAGAATGCAAGATGGGGCATTGATATGAATCAAAATCCAACATTACAAGTGAATCAAATATGATCTAATCAAATCAATAACTTATGAATTGAAAATAAAAGAAATCAGTAAATCCGTATGGGTACCCAGCCCTATTTAAGTGTCATGTTTGTACATTTTTAGATCATGGCATCGCTGCATCTTCTACAACCTAGCAATCAGACTGAACTGAATCAAAATCCAAAATCAGAAATGAAATAAAATAATAAAAAAATAGAATCAAATTAAATTAAAAATCAAATCAATTTTAGCTAAATGTATTTTGCATATTGGGTGATAAAACCACATAGATACCATGTGCAAATAAACAATATTATCAGCAGGTGTAATATAGTGGAATTTAGTGTTGTTTGTTTCTCTGTGTCACTGGCGACCCTGTACACGATGGCTAGTGACAATGTATTTACCCAGAGGTCACGGCCCTCGTTGACATTTCGTGTCCTGTTTGACCCTCTAACCTGGCCAAATTGTAGCATGCCACCAAGAGAGAGGCGACAGAGGAGAGACATACCATTCCTCATCCCTCTCTCTTTCTCTGCCCTGGACGTAACAGCCTATGACAGCCCCAATTAGGCAGTGTGGCAGCAGCCACTACCAGGCACATATCAACAGACAGACAGAGAGAGAGACAGTGGAGGGGGGAAGGGAGGTGCAAGGCTGGTGGCTAAAGTTTATGTGCCATCCTTTGATTTGATGTGAGAGAGCACACGCACACACACACAGGACAGGGGTAAGAGAAATAGACAGAGGTCCAGATCTGTGTCATTGTGATGTGCCATCAGCGTCTGTGTGTTTGTTTCTGAGTGACAGTGATCCAGTGGAGTCTGTCTCATGCTGCCTACAGCTGTCCACTCATACTGTACTTCATACTGTCACGGAGCATATGCTTAGCACACATAGCAATTTGCACAATGAACATATGCAAATATGCAAAGGTTTTTTTATTTAATTTTTTTTAAATTAACTATTTGGAGAAGTCTGACATAAATCACAAGTAGGAAATCGTTTCACCAGAAAAAGACAGTTATAACAATTTTCACTGGCCCCACAACAAAAAGTTAATAAAATAAAATAAGCCTTCAAGTTGAAGTTATTGTCTTCAAGCTCTGGAAGACGAGAAAAAGTATCCATGCGCTGTGAGATGCGGCGTTCTGGGCGAGTACCAAACTGAGAGATGCGGGTACTTCCGCGTCTATTTGCGCTTATTTAAGTTGGCGCGGCCAACTTCCGTGGTGATGCAGCACTGGCCCAATCAGGACAGTTCTGTCAACTGGCCCGAGTGTCTTTCATGCTGGCCCGGGCCATCGAGCAGTCCTTATTGTCGAGCCCTGAATGCATCAAGCCCATGATCAACCCACGCTTAGAGATGGCTGAAAACACACACATGCATACAGAGGGAGGTAGTGTCCCAGATTGAGGAGTGGAGTGCTACAGTAAGCTGATTACTGGCGGTCACCCTGCCTTGCCCTTCCACAATTAGGTCACCCCCGCCCCCTTCATATTCCATATTTCCCCTGATCTCTCCATCTTTCTGGGCCCCTCTCTTTGCTCCGCCCATCTCTCCTTAACTCCAGCACTACTTCCATCTGTTATGTCCTCTCCCGTTTCTGGAACATAAAGATCCCAAATCAGAATTTTGGGAAGCTAATATCAGCTATGACTATAAAAAGTATGAAAGTTGAAAATATTCAGTAGTTTCCTTAATCTACTTGATTTGACTAGGTCAAACATGTCGATAAATACAGTACAAGCAATAAAAGAATCTAAATTTACAGAAACACACACAATGGAAGTCTTTTAGGCATGGTGTTGCACCAGGCTAAATGTAGGCTTGGACCCAGTAGAGAGCCTTAGCGCATTTCCAAGGGGGCTGCAAGAAAACTTAAAATGATTTAAAATAAACTGGGGAAAGATTCAACAGGAAATCATCATTTTGCTTATTTTAATTTAATTTTCAACTGAAAATGGGCAGCAGAAGTACTAATATCTTGGGGCGTTAAAATGTCTTGGAGAATGGGGGGTCACTTACTAGTCCTATCATGATCATGTAAAGGCAGAAAACGCATGTGCATGCAATGATACTAAGATATAAACATTCACGAGTTCACACTTAAAAATAAACAGAGTAGAAAGTATGTGTATTTGGTGTGCTGTCCGAGGAGAGGGCTCCGAGCTCGGAATTTGGTCCGGACCTAGAATACTCTGGAAAGGATCAAGCGGCATTCTCTTGAAGCCAACGTCTGTAATTTGTAAAGTAAAAATTCCCCCTACCATATTTTGCCGAACACGGAAGTCCTGTGATAATATTAGCCAGTGCGAATCAGTATCTCTGTCATTTGACCAGGATTATGCGGGTTGTGTATAATTTTTGCAAGGTTTTTGTTTAGTTTTTATCCATCTTTCGCGATGAATGAAGGCTGCATTCATAACGCGCACCGTTCTGCTGTGCGGCCGTGCGCATTATACTTTCACTTTAGAATTAGCACCAATTTGGGAGGAAATTGCGTGAAAAACACAAAAACAGAACAGTACAATGACAAGCTCGCTTAAATGTGCGCTTTTACATTTAGCTTTGAAACCAAATCTTCCGCCGTCATATTGTCAGCTCCTCACCGACTATCGCAGCAAGCCTTTAACATAGCAGCCTGAAAAAGTGCCTTGGCAAATATGAGATAAATATTCAGATTTTAAACCCTTTTGGAATGCCTTTCCTGTTTTAAATTAACCTGGCACATTCCTTGAAATAGTTTTTATTATTATTATTTGAATGAAACCTGTTAATTTAGTTGAATATTTACCACATAAAGCACATTCTTAGGTTAATTGACAAAATACTACTTTAACATTAGGGTTGAGATCTATCTGCTAAAGAGGAATTTTCCTTTCATACATGAAAGAATTTGTGAATTTTGATTGAAAGAAATGCTCAATAATGCAATAGGTTAAAATTAGTATGGACTACAGACTCTTTCCTCTTATATCCAAAAGAAGAAAAAAACGGAATTTGAAACTAAAACGACATGAAAATATAATGAGGGGGGATTGTGGATGGGATCTGTGTTAAGGTAATAAAAAGTTAAAGCACATTTCAAGCAAATAGCAAGCAAAACCCCTGCAGCAACAGTTGATATGAAGATACCAGGGACTCCTGTTGAACTCTCTCTCTCTCTCTCTGAGCTGTACAACACACATAAACACACACGTCCCCAAACGCCGATCCACAACAATACCCTTTAAGTGATTTTCGCTGTTTCAATCTCTTAGTTCACTCGTCTACCTTTAGTTGAAGGATAGAATAAATTGAATGAATAAGAGAGGGAGAGAAAGAATGGAAAAGCTCACATCAGCACTTAAAGGAAGAATGCATTATTGATGACAAGACAAAGCGAAACATTTATTTATCATCCCGGACACAGTCCTGAGAGAGAGAGAGAGAGAGAGAGAGAGAGAGAGAGAGAGAGAGAGAGAGAGGGGGGAATCAAAGAGCCGAGAGTCATATAGTTCAAAATCAAGTTCAACCCCCTGCCAGGCTCGGAGTAGATCTGTGGTAAAGAGAAGGTCATGGATAAGCCCAGAGAGACCATATAGAGAGCACTTACTGCAATCCCCTAACCCCGAGTTTTGTGAATGCCCCACAGTTGTATACCTGAAACATACATGTACTCTATGAACGTAATGTCAAAGCAGCACAACCCGCTACAAAAGTGCAGTTCCTTTGTACAGATTTACGTTTTTGCACTACTTTTGCAATAATAAACCTCAGCATAATCGGATGCGTTATTATTCAGGTAGTTAAAATGTGTTCTTGTGAAAAGATTCTCTGAAAACTAGCTCCACCATGACAGTAGAAATAGGAAAGTGACAACAACAGACCTTCAAAGGATTAGTTCACTTCAAAATGAACATTTCCTGATAATTTACTCACCCCCATCTCATCCAAGATGTTCATGTCTTTCTTTCTTCAGTCGAAAAGAAATGACGTTTTTTGAGGAAAACATTCCAGGATTTTTCTTCACATAATGTACTTCAATTGCAACCAATGGGTTGAAGGTCCAAATCAATGCAGTTTCAAAGAGCTTCTTAGGAATTCAAAGGGCTCTGCTCCATCTGAACCAGCATTCAAACCATCGGCCATTTTCTAAAAATACATTTATATACATATACCTCAAATGCGCGACTTCTGTGTTGTTCTTCTTCATGACAGATGATGTCATCACATGGGAAAGGTCACGCACGTGACATATGTGGAAGTACTGTCCCAGTGTTAAAACGAACGTGCAACGACTAAATCAAACGCACTTCACGAAAATAAAGGTAAAACAACGATGTTGGACAATTTTAAAGTTGAAGGAGAACATGAGATGTTTTTCGGCACTGGGTCAGTACTTCCATGTACGTCACGGCCATGACATTTCCAACGTGATGGTGTCATACATCGTGAAGAAACAACACTGAACTTGTGCATTTGAGGTTAAAAATATATATATATATATATATATATATATATATATATATATATATATATATATATATATATATATATATATATATATATATATATATATATATATATATATATATATATACTTTTTTATTACGATGGTTTTTTATTACTAGATAAGATCCTATTCCTTGGCTAGGATCATGCAGAGCCCTCTGAAGCCATTCAAAATTCCCTTTGTAACTGCATTGATTTGGACCTTCAACTCTTTGGTTGCCATAGAAGTGCATAATATAGAGAAAAATCCTGGAATGTTTTCCTCAAAAAACGTAATTTCATTTTGAAGTGAACTAATCCTTTAAAATGATAGCCTTTAAAACATGTCGTTCCAAACGTCCTGTTTATGTTTCTTCAGCCAAACACAACGTCTGTTGACGTCAAAGGTCCATTGTCTATTGTCAGCAGTGTAGTGATGTATGAATGAAGCACAGCTCACACAGAAATCACTTTCATCCAAGCAGTTTTCTGTCTGTCAACACGTAAACTGCATTGCAAAATCTTTCACTCGAAATTGGATTCCTATTGAAATGACTGGATTTTGCTTGCAAAAATTGATGAACAAATGTGAGTGCACCTTTAGTGTGGCATTAAGGATAGCGCTATACTCTTTCCACACCCTCAAAACAGATCTTACACCAATCCATCAAACGCTCCACCAGAGCTTCCTTTAGCATGTGTGAGATTGAACAGTAAACAGTTAGAGATTAACTCTGGTCACCTCAGAGACAAACGCTGTACCACAAGCTGTTTCTGTGGCGATTTGCTGTTTGGCTTCAAGAGCGGTTCAATACAATAAAAGTCTTTCAAACCTTAACAAGCTCCATTCTTTGTCATTGAGCCATTTTGTGCCAACTGAGAGTGTGCATGTTTTGTTTCTTTGTATATTTGCTAAGTATATATATATATATATATATATATATATATATATATATATATATATATATATATATATATATATATATATATATTTTTTTTTTTTTTTTTTTGGTAAATTGTGGCTTTTGAGATATGTGTACAGTGAGGGTGCCATTGTGTTTGTGAGACGTGTACGGCTGTAAGTGTGCGTGTGTGATGAATGGTCCGTTACAGGGATAAGTACTCAATAACAGCTGACACCGTCTTGCCCTCTGCCCTACGCACACAAAAGCCCCAGATTATATTATTGTTTGACTGCTGCCCCTCGCTCTGGCTCACACACACAGCCTCACAAACTCCCCTTGAGCCCCCACAGGCAACATAATTACCACTATTGTGCACCAGACACACACAAACTGACAGGCACACAAAGACGCACGCGCCCTGAGATGCTCACACGCATACACACACCACTTGGGGCTTTGACAAAGACGCGTAAGAGACGGCATGACCTCCAAAATATGGATGCATGCACAAATACAGATTTTGTTCATAGTTTTTCTGACAAAGCTTCAGTACTTTAGAGTTTAGTAATAAAAACACTAAAACAAAGTGTACCCTCTCTTGAGTGAGCTGAGTGCATGAGAAAGCCCTAGCCCTAGTGTCGTCTAGTGTACTTAATTTAAATCTGGCAGCTAAAAGTGTATCATGGTCACATCTCGAAGCAATTTTTGACCTGACCTGGGTGGGGTCATTGTAAATGCTGATTCATCAGATCTTTGCAGAATGACAAATGCCGCTTAAAACTAGCACACCCCTTTTTAGAGTACTGTGACCTCTTTCAGACACCAGGGGGAGGGGGGCAGCACTGAATGTACTGTCCCTTAACAGTTAATCTTTAATGGGCGGCTTCTGTTCAGATACTCAGACCAAAACTAGCTGTGAAATGGCTGTGGCGGCACGAGTGGAGAGGCCATACGAGGAGAGACAGAGCAAAAGAGGGGTTGGGAGGGAGAAGGAAGGTTAAGTGGAAGATCGGAACAATTCTCTTTCGTGGCTGTGTTTACATGACTGCACGTGCGTGCAGACAAATGTAGCCATTAGTCTATCTCTCTCTCTCTCTCTGTCGCTGTTTCTGTCGTTTTCTTTAAAACTACACCCACCCTCTCCGCCCAACCTGTCCTTGACAGATTGTCTACGCTCACTACACTCCACACACTCTCAGAGATGCCCCCAAAACACACACCTGCTGAAACCACTCTGGTACTTCCTTTCACCTCTTTTTTTCTACTTTTTTTTCTTTTATCCTCTTGTTGCTCCTGTACCCCGAATATAAATGTCAGGAACAAACTCAATGTTCATATGTGATCCACCATATGGACCACACAACCAGTCATAAGTCGCATGAGTATATTTATGGCAAAAGCCAACAATACTTTGTATGGGTCAAAATTATTATTTTTCTTTTATGGCAAAAATCATTAGGATATTAAGTAAAGATCATGTTCCATGAAGATATTTCGTAACTTCCTACTGTAAAAATATATATTTTTTAAATTAGTAGTAGTATTAATATGCATTGCTAAGGACTTTAAAAGGCGATTTTATCAATATTTAGACTTTTTTTACACCCTCAGATTCCAAATTTTCAAATAGTTGTATCCTAACAAACCATACATCAATGGAAAGCTAATTTGTTCAGCTTTGACCCCTCAGACTGGTTTTGTGGTGCAGGAAACACTGAACTGGCCTGTTGTTTTAAAGTAAACAAACAAACAAAAAAAGAACGACAACAAACTACTCAAGATGATGAGCTGATGAGCGCTTCTGTGAGAGGGTAAGAGATACCTGTAACTCTACTTTTGATGAGTACAAAGACAATACAAAGACAATTTCATCCTTCATAACTTCTGAAGCCAAATAGCACAGGCATAGACTGGGTAAACCCAGCCCGATCTGCCAGCGATTTGATTTCACCCTGCAGCTCAGGCTGGAAACCTGTACATATTTCCATCCTGCTTCTGTTACAAATTTGCGGGGAACCAATCACAAACCGGCTTATCCACATAGTGCTATTGGCGGGTTTAACACGATGACGGATAGAGGATTGACGGAAGATCTAATTGGTTGAAAGACTATCCAATTGTGTACAGTTATTTGAACTATGCCCATTGATCATGCTTCTTGTGGTCTGATTGGTTGAAGGACCTTCTAAGATTGTACAGAGTCATTTCAATTATGCCCGTTGATCACGCCTCTTGTGCAGTAGAAAACACAGTGCAGGCTCCCCAGAACAATGTTCAATCTTAAATCTGGTATGGTGTCTGTGGCCAGAAAAGCACAGACATTGAGTAAAGAATAAAGAATCCATGTGTCAAGTGCCTGTGTTCGTGTTCTATCAAAAAGAGTATACTTTGAAAGGCTAAGCATCCACATCAAAACTGAAGTATACTTTGGGTTTTAGTACTGAGGAGGCTACGGAGGGAAAATGAGTGTTAGTGTGTAACTGTGTGTCAGGATAGAGGTGAGTGCCCCATGTGTGTGTATAATTATTTAATAGGCTGAGAACACACAGGCATACCCCAGGGGTCTGCTATGGGCCCATTCTGATTCCAGAGGAGAAAAGCAAAAGAAAGAAGATTGATTAGCCTTTCTGCCTAAAACTGACTCTCTTTATTATGCACACACACACGCACACACGCACGCACATTTATTCTATTGTTGTTATAGAAATCAAACAATAAAACAAATATTAATTGCATTAAAAAAATGAAGAACTTGCCCCTCGTCTAGTAACAGACGCAAATACATAACTGCATCATGTTTTTTTTTTTTTTTTTTTAAATCTGGTTCACTGTATATCACTTTTTCTTTTCTTTTTTCTAACTGGACCTTTATTATGGCTTAATTTATTGTCAGGAGTAAACATTGTAAGGACAAATACAAATTATTTAAAAAAAAATAAAATCAGTTCATAAAGCTAACTATTTAGTTTAAAATGTAATCAAATTAAAATGTCATTATTTAGTTAAATTAATAATAATAATAATAATAATAATAATAATAATAATTACAGTAATACACAGTAAATTCCATTTGTGATCCGTGATTTCAGCTGTGTTTTCTGTATTGAGGACATCATATGACTCTATATGGTATTAGCAGTATTAAAGAGAGCTGGTTTTTCGAGTTATTTATTGTTGAGTTATCAAGTTATTACCGTTAGTGTAAGACGGGTATGCTGTTAATAGAGGACTACTCTTTATACACTCTACATAGCTCTCTTCAATACCACTGAATAGAAACAGCAGCTGTTTTAGCAACACAAAATGTACGGCAGAATTGGAAAAATATATATCGGTCCCGAAATTGATACCGGTTTACCGGATGAACTGGTTTAGCGCCAAGCACTAAGAAAAAGCACAAGAAGTGGTTTTACCAAACTTCTTGGCAAAATTTTTTTCACAAAGTAAAGCCAAGTAAACGTTCATAAACTGTACAAGTGAACTGACTACACTTAAAGATTTCTGTCAGTGACAAAATGGAGGACGATCGTGTTTGCTAGTTATGTGTAAGGGTGTGTTTGTGCGTATGGTAAAGATGGGCAGAGGAAAGAGAACCTTTCATTGCGGTAGCCATGTGGCTTTAGCCATCTGTTGACATGGTCTAAATTAATTAGCTGAACTCATTACAATTTTGCAAGGGGCCTCTAGCTTTAATGAAACAGTCTGTGGACACAAGCAGAGATCTCCCTCTTTGCTTTTCTCAATCATCAAGCCTTTTAAAATGCTCGAGTTCTTTAAAGTCTCTTGGAGTTTGATTGGCTGTTAATGATTTTATCGCACATCAGCTGAAAATAAACACAAAAAACCCCACTATATTTTCTCTGTATCTTTATAGATATAGTGCAGACAACTTTCCTGTTCTCGTTGAATTATAAAGATTATGAAAACTTTATAGTTATCCTTAGTTATTGTCCTTTATGTGAACGGCCTTTAGACAGGATGCTCATGATGTCAAGCTCCACAGCAGCAGTACATAAGACAAGTATTCTGTATCTATATGATAGATTTGTTTTACAATTTTTTTATTTGACCCCCTGACAGTCTTTGTATAATTCCACAATACATTCATTGTCCTGACCGCGAACAGCACAAAACCAAAACTCCAACAGACACACCTTTCCATTTCACCAATACTGTTGCTATGTGTCTACATTCTTTTTTATCTCTCTCTCTCTTTCTCTCTATCCAGAGGGAGTGCTCAGTCAGTCAGTAGCACCAAAGACACAACAGATGGGACTCAACATCATCCATAAGTGAGAGAGAGAGAGAGAGAGAGAGAGAGAGAGAGAGAGAGAGAGAGAGCATTTATTATTTACACCACTCCATATTGGAATATTAATGCTAAAAGCAATCGGGCGACTCTTCATTAAATTAACTGGAGATGCAGAGAAAAGGGGAGAGAGGGAGGCAGAGAAAGGGGAGAAGGCACATGCTGTTAAAAGGCCCTAAAATTAGTGAAGCAAAAATGAATCCATTAAGGCTTCCATTCTCTCCTCTCTTCCTCTTCCCCTCTTACTCCTCTCCTCTGCACACCTCATGCTCCCATTAAAAACTGCTGCCCTGGCAGCACGTGCACACTTAAAGCTGTTTTTCCATGTCTTTCCAGAAATATGCATTTCTGTGCTGTCCCCTTAAGTGCCTGCTCAAAATTTAAACATGCATTTGGTGGCCCATACTTCCTCTGCTTCCATTTACCGCCTCTTTTCGCTATATCTCCTTCCCTATATCTATTCTTGATCCCACCAGTCACTTCTTTATATATATTTTTTTAAATCCCTCCATCAAAATTACATTTTTCTATAGATTACACAGGCCCCAGATGTGTACGTGGCGAGGGTACATCTGGCATTACGGCAAGGGATATGTGGAATCGTTAGCGGCCCTCGAATTTATGCACGTACACAAATGTGCATGCCAGCATTAGAGCCGGCAGCGTCTGCTTGGCAACACAGTGCGTGTGTGTACAAGCAGTCTTCCTATTAGCTGAGCGCTAGTACGCGCTGTTGACTTATCAAGAGCAAAAAAAAAAACAACATACATTTAATCTCCCTGGCATTACATGTTGATGCTCCAGTTACAAGCTCAATGCCTAGTCTTCAAACTGTATGTGTGTCAGGTTTTTCTTACATTGAGGAGCCCAAATGTCCCCACAAGGACAGTACAATCTGAAATTGACCAACCAGCAATTGGTGTGAGGGTTAGTTTAAGGGGTAGAGGATAGAAAATATAATTAGTTCAGTATAAAAAACAATGAATGTCATTCAAAAAACCACACTATGATAGAAAAACAAAAAAATGTGTGTGTGAATGTGCGTTTTCCTGCATATGGGTGACAATCTATCCTACTTAAGGGCCCTGAACACACATACGCACACACAAAGGGGCCGAATCAATTCCAATTTCCTAGGTGTTCATTTGAATGATTGGGATGGCAGGGTTGAGATGGAGAGCCAGGCACACACACTCATTTAGACAGACAAAGCAGTTCTGGCTGTCTGGGTTATGGGTCATATCAGGTTTAACCTTTATGCAACACAAAAAAAAAAGAGGACAAGAGAACGGCTTAAAACACAGACCCTTACTAAACACCTCTGAAGAGAGATAGATGCTAAGTGCCTATAACACAAAGCTTTTTTTATGTGAGCAAGCACAGTGTTTGTCCATATGTATATATCAATGCAAGATTATGTAAATATCATTGTGATAGGATTTTTATTGTGTGTGTGTGTGTGTGTTCATGTTTTTCTATCCCGGTGGGGACTTCAACCTGAATGCACACTGTGTGTGTGTGTAGCTCGGTGCATTAGCGTACTGGCCGCAGGGTCAGTCCCATGAGAGGATTATTGATTTTAATGGCAGATATGCTGCTATCAGAAAGATGTCATATCGCGCACAGATTACTAATCTGAGCATGAGGCATGACACAACCCTGCCACCCGCCCCAAAAACAAACCCACAAATCAATATCAAAAGTACACAAACTGATCCGTGTACACACACAACTAACCAAATGAACCAACACAAAACAGACACACCTCCATTGCACAAATACACACCGCACAGACATCCCAACATACTGTCAGAGTTGCTATGGCACCCGGACCATATGTGTGATGTGGCTGCTGTTAGTCTTAAAATAAAACTGGGTTATTCAGATCTGACTGTTTGCAGTGCTAAGCTTTGCATTAATACCCACACTACTGCAGGTTTTAATGATCTCAGCTGTTTCTGAAATAATGCTTTGCTGCTGAAACACATTTAGGCAGGAAAACTGCTTGCACAAAAGCGAAAGGATTTCATTGAAAACTTTGGATATGTATATTAAAAAATGATCTGATATCAATCATAATCAATCATCTCTCTTCTTGTTAAGCCATTTGATTGTTTTCTGTTAGGAACAGACTGAAATTTACATCAGCATTGACTAAAAATGATTGCTCTCAAACCTCATTTGTGCACATGCATAATAAAACCTTTTGTATCAAGATGTCTTTCACCAGATCTGACACCAACGACACCAAACAACACTTATTTTTCATCTGTGTCAGATATGGCTATGGGTAGCAGACTTTGGAGCATGTGAAAACGAAGTCTTCTTAATTGTATTGAATGTGAAGTGTACATGAAATCTTAAAAGTATGTTTATGATGTAGTATGTTGTGACCTGCTGTGGATAATATAATATTAATTAATTAAGTGTACTTAAATAGAGTACACATTCATGACTGCTTCATAAATCACTTAAGTACACTTTTAAAAAGTCAAATTAAAGTTTTACTATTAGGTACATTTTAAAGCATTATGTTTCAATAATCATTTGCCATGCTTTAAAGATGTACACTTATTTTGATGTGTTGACATACTAAACATACTAAAGCATTATGTAAAGTACTTGGTTATAATTTTAAATATTATATTTTAAGCTAATATATTTTAAATGTACTAAATTGCAACATCACAACCGTGTAATTACAAATATATGTAACTACATTACATGTTTCAATAGAAATGTTATTAAAACATATTCTATTTATAGTAAAATAAATGCTATATATAAGTATATTATTACCATATTTTAAAGACAATAGAAGAAATTATGAAAAAAAAACATTACGCTAATTGCATTTAATATAAATTTAAACTATAATACATTTTAATTTAATTGCAGTCAATATCTGAAAACATTTAGGAAATATACTTTAAAAGAATATACTCAAGTGTGAACTAAATGTAATATTATATGTTAAGTATGGTAAAGTCTATTTCTTTTTCATTAGGACATTTTTATTTATTTGTTATAATGTAATAATAAAAAAAGTTTTTAAATATCATTAAAAAGATCTGTTTGATAAAGGCTTTATACAGTTTCTAAGCTTTAAGTTTTCACTTAGCCCAGGCTCGCTTTCTTGCACCCATATTATAAAAGCAAGAATCAACACTAATATTTCATGATTTTCAGTAAACAACAACTTAATGTTTGATCTGTTCCCCACAAAATTAGAAATACATGGGATACATTTATGGTTCCTTTATGGAGCTTTGCAAACATGTGATTTCAATATGCTTCTCATAGCATTGAAAAGAGCAGTTTGGACATTCTTCATTTGTGTTCTGCAGAATAAAGAAAGTTATTTAGAACGCCATCAGGATGAGATTTGGGTGAACTATCCTTTAAATGTGCCATCCATTTATTTAAGAACACACTGACTCAGCAAAGCAATCACAATCCTTACTTGTGTGTGTAATATACATCCTGTCTCCCTCCGCCCATCATGATGCAGAGAACAAAAAAAGTGCATGGTGGTGATGAGGGGGCAGTTATTCCACCATCTGGCAGAACCTAAGGCTGTTTTTACCCCATTCCCCACATTTCTCTTTTATTCTCTCTCCTTTCACCTTATTTCCCTTCGCTTAGCCACTAAATGCAAATACAAATGGGCTAAAAAGCATCCAAAAAGACTAGATGCAGAAACTAGACTCAAACACAACATCAACACGCTCCCACAAAGACCCAAATTAGGTTAATGGAGATGAATTGTAATTGAACCCATGGTTGACGTAGACCACACACACCCGCCTTCACATGGAACACTGGAACAGACCAGAGGGGTGGAAAGAGGAAGATGGGTGGATGAGAAAGATGGATGGATGGATGGATGGATGGATGGATGGATGGATGGATGGATGGATGGATGGATGGATGGATGGATGGATGGACAGAGAGGGGGAAATCAGTGGGAGGTAAAACTGAAGGAGCTCCAAGGGTGTCACCAAATTCTTGTCACATCAATAAAACTCACTCCCAAGCTGAAACGAAGAGAAACAGAGGGATCAATGGATAGATACAGCAAAGCGAAAGAGAGGCAGTGATTCACATGAGTGAGCTGACACGGGTCAGGTCAGGAAATGAAACAGCAAGACGCCGTGAGAACAGAACATGCACTTTACTAGATAAATATACACTTACACCTCTGCACGTCCCCACTCACACACACAAACACACCCATTCACGCCACAATCTAAATCGAACCAAGAGGTTGTACTTTTATAGCTCATGAATGGAGATTTAAGTCATGTTTCATTTAAGTATCAACTTTCGAAAAAAACAATATGGGTAGGTTAATTTGTCTTGGAAAGGTTGATGAGAAATCTTTGAGTTCATAATGAGATCTATGACTATTGATTATACATTGTAGTAACCTGGAAAATCTGAGCGCAGTCTTTGACATTTTTAGATAACTTCTGAAACTGCAGAAAAGACACATTTGAGATTCCCCACCAGTCACTGATTTTAGTTAGAGATTTAATTTGTCTATTTCCTGTTATATTCATAATGAGACATCTGACTTTTGACAAGTTTGAGCACAGTTAAAACACTGTTGGGAAGTTCTAGAGGAGACTATACTAGGATTTTTCCCTGGGGAAAAATCTTAGACGTTGGAGAGTTGAGAAAACTAAAGTCTAAGGGTCAGATTTACTAACAGCTTGAGTCAGTGCAAACCCTCTTTTGGAGTTAAAAATCTACTGTCAGGATTCACTAAAGACACTTTTTAAATCGCTAATTCACAGGTCATTCATAATGGTGCAGAGCAGAGCGAGTGTTTTCAGGAAGTTGATTATTTTGGAAGTTGAGCTTCTATAGGAATGAACTGGAAATGCTTGCTCTGCTCCGAATCAATGGACACGCACAATTATGAATGGCGGTTATTTTTGCAGCTGACATTATTGCATATGCATTTGTAGGAGTTTCCCTATTTAAATGAATCATTCAAGGTGATTTACTAAGGTTTGCACTAGTCAATTTACTGGAATTTGCGCCATTATTTACCACCAAAAAAAAAAAAGCAACCAGACGCTAATTTGCGCTGCTCTTGGTAGATTGCGTTGGTCATTATGGAAATGATCTGAACTTTCCACTTCCATCTGTGCTTTTATGGAATAGTGCTCTAATGCTAACTTGCCATTTAGTAATATGGCCCTAAATTTCTTCTCAACTGTATCTCAATGTTGTCTAGGAAAAACAACTGAGATCTTATTTATTTTTCTTTCCTATACTGGTAACAAAGATGAAAAATGTATTGTCCAAAGATCTCTCTTCCATGGCTAAGCAAACTTCATCACAGTCTTCAACCAATTTTGACTGAATCAATTTTGTGTCCAATGTTTCTTGTGAAATATCCAATGAAGAGGAAATAATTATAATATAATTAGCAGCATAATTATACTATGGTCATAAAATAATTTTAGAGTTCATATTGACATATCTGATATAATATCTGTTTGATTGAAAACTCTGAGCACAATCTAAGACATTAAGGAGATTTCTTCTGAAACTCTGTGTAATTACTACCACAGGAGGTCTTTTCTTACCACCTCAGGAGTTTCTCCATTTAATCTCATTCTTGCCTAGAAAAAGCAGCTGAGTTATTAAAGAGTTCTGCTGTAGTATTTGAAATCAATCACAAACAATCCCCAACAAATGTAACCTTTCAAGCTAAACCCTCATAATCATGGGTGTACATACCATATGCCGTGGGCTCATAGAGACAGGAAGGGACAGGAACATCACAAACATAACCTCAGCAAGAGAGGGTCTCAAAAAGACAGACAGGAGTGAAGGGAAGAGGGAGAGAAAGAGATACAAGGAGCGGATGAATGTGAGTCTGTTTTTCTCAAATAAACAAGGCAAGCTCTTGTCTATCAGAGAATGAGAGGGAGAGAGGGAGAAAGAAAGCACACAGTGTGAAGAGATGGAAAAAATACATGGGCATTCAAAAACACTGAGGTGGGTGCAACTGAATAAAGAAAGAAATGGAGAGAAAGACAGAAGGTCACGAGGTGAAAGGAGGAGAGAAGGACAGTGCTTTGCAGGAAGAGCAAGAGAGTGAGACAAACACAAACAACTGATGAGTGTGCACTTACAGAATGAACAAGATGGTAACACTTTATTTTAGTGTTCTTGTTACACGTGTTACATGTAGTTATTATAGTTGTAACTTTAAATAGAGGATAATTATATTAAACTAAGCCTAAAACAAACCATAATTCTAACTCTAAAGTTAGTACATGAAGTAACTTAATATTACTCACTACTCAGATGTATAATTACACCGTAACAAGGACACCTTTAAAAAAATGGGTTATACATTATTTTACAGTGTCATTGATATATTTGTAATTATTATATATACAGTGTAATTATATTTTTAAGTACTGCGTAATATGAATTAACTACATGTACTTACTATAGGGTTAGGGTAGGATTAGGGTTTGGTTTAGGGTGAGTTGCATGTAATTATGCATAATCTACTGTTATTACTATGGTAAGTACATGTAACATATGTAACAAGGACACTGTAAAATAAAGTGTTACCAAAAAATGTAACCAAAAAGATAAATGAAAGGCTATAGTGTCACGCAGCACAAGCTTTGACTAAAATGCAAAAGGTTTGGTTCACATTACAGCTTATTTTGGCCAAGCACCGCCCACTTAGACGGGAAGAGTCATCTAATTCATTTATAAAGCAATCCCAGTTATTTTGTTTTTATTTGCTGTTTAGGGGCAGATTTACAATAGCCCGAGTCCAGAGTCCAGTGACGTCTGCAGCCCCTGACCAGAGTCCAGTGAAGGCTCCAGCCTGTGACCAGAGTCCAGTGAAGGCTCCAGCCTGTGACCAGAGTCCAGTGAAGGCTCCAGCCCTTGACCAGAGTACAAAAAGGGCTCCTGTCTGTTACCAGAGTCCAGTGAAGGCTCCAACTCGTGACCAGAGTCCAGAGAGGACTCTGTCTTCTGTCCCCAGTCCAGAGAGGACTCCATCTCCTGTGCTGAGTCTCCAGTATCAGTAACTCCGCCCAAGAAAATTTGTGGGGGCTACCAGTCCACAGTGGCCATAACTGAACAGTCGAGGTTTCCTGAGCTGCCTGCGCCTCCATAGCTTCCGGAACTACCTGCATCACCTTTGGTCCCCCTACTCTCCTCATGTGTTTGCAGTTTAAATATAATTATGTATTTAAAAGTTAATGGCCAAACGTATCATTACAAAAGTTCACAATGCTGCTGCAGGTGAAATATAATGTGGATAACACTGAATAAATATATTTTTGTCAGAGAAAAAAATATAGAGTGCACGTCGATCTGCACTTCGGATTCTGACCGGAAATAGTAGACCATCCAGGTATCTTTGGAATACTCCTTTCAACATACTACGATTTGGGACATACTAAATCTTTGTTTGAATACTATTTAGTACGGATAGTATGTGAATTGGGACGCAGGGCACGTCTTGTGAGGACTTTTGTTATTTCCTGTCTTGTGCCATGTTTTGTAGTTCTTTGTAGTTTTTCATGTTGATTAATCTCCCCAGGTGTGTCTTGTTAATTTGTTAAGCTTTTTTGCCCCTGCATATTTAAACCTCTGTGCTTCAGTTGTTGGGTGTCAGTCGTTGTTCTTGCACGCATGTTTCACAGTAAACCACTGCTGGTGAGTTCTTTGGTCAAGTCAAGTCAAGTCAAGTCAAGTCAAGTCAAGTCAAGTCTTTGTTTATTTGCATCTGTTCATGTTATGTTTTGGAATAAACTGCACTTGGGTTCCCCTTAAAACTTTCCATCAATGGAATTCGGTACAGTCCTATGATTAAAAGATAAATTAAATAATGTTTTATGTCTTAATTTGATTGCTAGAAAAATTTTAATACACAAAGAATAAAAAAAATAAATAAATAAAATTAATTAGACATGATTTTTGATTATTAAAATTTAGTTAAACCATTAAAACGGAATTCAAACAACTTAATACAGAAAACTAAAAAAATTAAAACGGTATTTCATGGGGCCCTACACGTAATTTTTGTGAAACTTTTAAAAAATAAGTTTCATGATTTCAATTAATAAGATGAAATCTAAAATGGAATTTAATCATTAAAATGCACATTTAAAATATTTCAAAAGAAAATCAAACGGATTTCATTGGGCTCTAAATGCACCTTGTACCTTGTAAACACAACCTCCTGACGGACTGATAAAGAACTGTGTGTCAACCGAAAAGTGAACAATAGCGCAAGTGCATGCACATATGTGTAAACATACTCATGCATCTTGCATATTTCAGCATCCGACTCACTCTTGCTTTACACTACTAAGACTGTGAGCATTCAGCTGTTCAGCAAATTCATCAAGAACAATCTGTTCCAATGCACGCAGAAAGACTAACTGTGTAACAGTCGGCGTGTGTATGCGTGCGTGCGTGTGTGTGTGTGTGTGTGTGTGTTTGTTGTGCATGGCAAACGGTCATGCTCTGATGCCCTAGGCCTTGTATTAAAGGTATGGTGACTGCAGAGGAGATGTGTTTGTGTGTGCGTGTATGTGTTTGAGGAGGTGGAGGGGGTTTGTGGTGGTCTCTAGAGGGTTTGTATCAAGGCTAGGCTGGTTTTCAACTGAAATGTATATGAGATTCAAATTACATGCCTGCTCTTCTCTTTTCTCCACCCCTCCTCCCTCAACTCTCTCTTTCCTTCTCTTCCTCTCTGTCTTCTGGGATTCTTAGTCAGCTTCAGGCTCAGAAACATTCCCTCCCTTCTCTGTTTTGCCTTATAACTTCTCTAGCCAAGGAGACAGCCAAAAAAAAGACAGCTAAATGCTGTTGACATGTTTCAAAACACTGCGACATTGTACTGTTGTGAGTGGACTAAGACCATTTCAGTTAAATAGGTGTGTTAAAGGCCACTCTGGTGAACTTTTTAGAATACTTTGGACAGCTCAATGACCTCCAGATATCCCTAGAAGCATTTTAGGATGCTTCCGTTTGAGCATTTTTTTCTCAGCCAAAAAAATAGCAGTGTTCTGCAGAAAAGAGAAATTAGATAACCAGTAGGCCTATACCCAAGCGATTTTCACTGGCAATGCACCAAGTGAACGTGCAAATTCACTCCCTGACAGTAGATGGCGTTTATTGAAAAACAGAAATACCCCAGGTACACAAGGTCGCGCTGAGCAACTCAAACCATTCACACACTTTTTGCTAACTGGCAAACAGAACATGGATACTTCAATCCTCTCCATAACTCCCTCGTATTGAGATTTTTGTAGTCGCTGTGGCATTTGTCATAAAGTTCTGTGTGTTCAGACACAAAAGAGACCAATGTTACTATGTTTTGATTGGTGTATGTAAGGACCCCCTCGAAAACGAGATGGTACATCTCAAGGGGTTAATCCTTTTAATAAATTCAAAATCAAAATTAAATTCAAAGAAACCAGCAGCTCTACATTAATCTTGCCTCATTGCATCTTCTTATTCGTCTACTAACTTCCTCTTTGTCGTTTTCTTCTTAGGTATCAATGTGTGTTCTGCAAGACCATTTTGTGCTTGAGCGCCACCAAGTCGTGTTTTACTGGAACTTCAGCAGCTCCAGGCACATGAACAAAAGCGGCAGTCATATTGGTCAGCCAGTTTGCCTGATGTTTTGCACGCCGGTGTGCACAGTCACAATGGTGCCCTTTGTTTAGTCACGAGGTGTTTAACATCGACGTTGTGCACGATAATCGTCCCAGTGTGCACAAGGCTTAAGACCCTGAAAACACTTATTACAAGTTGCACGTGCACGCTTACATTTGAAACACAAATCGCACTGAGCAATATCGTGATTTTGATTTGTTTGTGTGTGTGTAATTCACTAAAGCATAAATTTAGCAGCGTGACCCACCTTTACCAGCTCTATGACCCACAGTTTGAAAATCATTGTGTTAACACTGTGTCAATAGGTTATTGTTATATGTTGACATGAACTATTTTCTCATATAGAAAATCTGGAAAATATGAATCTTTCAAGAAGAAAAAAAGATCATGACCAACATCTTTTAGAGCACAAGAGGAAGAGAAATAAATAGGGCCAAAGATCGAACCATGAGGTACACACCACAGTATGAGCGCAAAACAATACTTAACTTAAACTAAAAGCAAAAACTCATAAAGGACTCTTAAACAACTCAGTAAAAGTTATCTGTCCAGATTCAATAAACAGTCAAGGTATGTTATCCAACAGTGTCTTGACAAAATTTTAAAAGACAAAAGGAAGGGGGATTACAAGCCCAAGGCAGTGCAAAGCGTGGGTACTGGACAAAATCTGAACGAACTTTAACTGGGCAGAGAGCAACAGAAAAGCATACTGCCTGACACTTCAGCAGGGGCATGGAGAGAAAGAGAGGGAAGGCAGAAGGGATGAGAGAGAGGAGATGGATGGGGAAGCTAGTTAGATGAGCAGAAGGAGAGAAATAACGATCCTGAGCGGGAGGGGGGGTCAGGTGCACCTGAAATGTTCTGAAGAGAGAGAAACAAAGGATGAATATCGAGTGGAGGGAAAGGAGAGCCTGAGGAGGTGGAAGTCAAGAGAAGAGGTACAAACATGTATTCACTCACACACAAACATGCTCTTAACTCATAAATAACTATGCTCAGAGGGAAACAGGTTAGAAGACACTCTTTTATGAACTGATTTTAGATATATCAGACAGGAAATAAAAGCGAGCCTTATACAAAATCCTCCTCAACTGTTGATAGAGTGATGGTCAAGGTCTAAGGACTGTGTAACTGGCCGTAGCTTTTGAAAATCCAACCAAGGCCATAGGGAAAACGTGCCAGTGGGGACATTTCTTGGGGAGATTATCAGGAATCTGGCAATGTTTTATAATGTAAGATATATATATATATATATATATATATATATATATATATATATATATATATATATATATATATATATATATATATATATATATATATATATATATATATATATATATATATACACATTGCAGCAGTTCAGAATGAAATGTCTGGTGGCACAAAAATGTTAAAAAAGGTTAAAAAAAAAAACATCTCATTTTGGTTAAACTAAAGTAAAGATGAGATTTTGAAACATGAAAGCTTTTTTTCTCTGATGCAATTATGCCATTTCAGCATTCCTCAACAAGTCGTTGAGCTCTTTTATTTTCATTTGTGTTTCAGGGGACTCACACCAGAGCGCTGCTCTGTATCCCAAGTGCAATGCTGTACCAGGTGAGCTACCAAGCAAGTTTACTACATCCGAAAAGCCATGTATATGAAGCTGGTTTTGATGTCATCACATAGTATAAGGAAAGGAGATATGTGGAAATAAGGGTCCTATTTTAACAATCTGAGTATATGGTCTGAAGCACACGGCGCAGGTGCAATTAGGGCATGTCCAAATCCACTTTTGCTAGTTTAACAATGGTCCAAAATGCACCAGGCACATGGTCCAAAATGGTTGTACCTAGTCTCTTAATGAGTCACGGGTGTTTTTTGGCTGTAATGTGCAATAAACCAGAGTATCCTCTCCCGTTCCCTTTAAAAGCCAGTTGTGGTTACACCATGGGGGATTCGCTATTTACATGGCGGAATTTGCAAGCGGAAAGACTGAACGCTTGAATTTGTAATATTTAAAGATGTTTGTGTGCTGCTGCTCGTCCCTTTGTGTAATAAGCAGAGTGTACCCCCCTACAGTATAGGCGCATATTACTAACGCGCACTTTAAATAACACAAAAAATAGTGCACTATTGACTTTAAAGCAGGTTTTTGTTGGCCAATGGTGCTGTCGATTTCAATTGCCTCAAAATAGCAACACGCCAACAATGCGTCCGAACACATCTCATTTTCAGGCCAGCAACCCCATGGGCAAACAGATGGGCGCGAGTGCATTTGCTATTTAAACAACATGACGCTGGAAGTGAAAATGATAACTGTGTCGGACTGAAACTAACAAAAAAAATGTGTGCATCGTGCCTGGCATTGCATTGCGCCGGGTGCATTATAGGGCCCTATGTCTTAACCAATAATCTGCCCCTGTAATGATAATTTGTGTGAAAAGGAATATGTTGTTTGCGATTTACTGTAGAGAATTTTGTGAATAGGTATGTTGTTTTATCACAAATCGGATCCCAAATCTAATGTATTGCTATTTTGATAATTAATATGTTTATTTCATCTAGGAATTAACAATATACAAGGGAAAATGTGTGCCAATAAAAAGCATGAGTGCACAATGCTTCATGAACAAAATAAACAATTACTTATCATTAATACAGTTTTTTCTGCATTATCGCTGTATATGGGCAGAAACAAATCACACAGAACAATAAAATTACTCAGAATAACATAAACATTTCCTTTGTCTTGCTAACACTAAACTAGAGTTTCTTCACTCCCATTGGTGGATGCCATATCACGTTGCAGATCATTTGCATAAAATTAAGCTTCACAACTTTGTCACATTGCAGAACACTCCCAGATTGCGTCGCCGACGGGCGCTATCGCTCTCTCATTGAAAATAAATGAGTTCTGGCTGTCGCTGCAGAAAGCTGTCAGTGTGAACACCCCTTTAGAAAGCAACAATGCACAAATTACAAATTATGCAGCTATAAAGCAAGTGCAAAATGCATTACAGATACTGACTCCACTTTTTTCAGAAACATTGATCCACCGTAAATGCGCAAATGTGTGTGTGTGTATGTGTGTGTGTGTGTGTGTGTGTGTGTGTGTGTGTGTGTGTGTGTGTGTAGGCATTCTGGGAGGCCAGTGAGATGATGTCCAGATTAAAGACTTGTGGGAGTCCCAGGACGCTCACTATATAACACAGAGGCCATTGATTAGCCATTAATGACGCATTGAGAAGCCATCTCCCCCACCAGTACTCAATCATACCTCCAGAAAGAGAGAGAAAGAGAGAGAGAGAGAGAGAGAGAGAGAGAGAGAGAGAGGCATTAAGATGGGCTCTCTGCATGCATCCTCATGCCTACAGCCAATGCAAAGCCGTGCTGATATTCAACACAATAGCACAACCAAAATAACATTCAGGAGCACACAAGCCTTTCATGGAATAATTTTCTCAAAGGCAAAATCTTTGCCAGTTCCATATCTTACTTACACACAGCACTAAAGGCCAAAGATACATACATATTCATTGTCAAAATATATATATATATATATATATATATTACAGGTAATATATTAGATCAACATTACCTATTCACATTTCACAAAATTTACTACAGTTTCCAGCTGAAATAAACACTAGTGGCAGTGAAACACCAACAACACAAACATAATTACACAAATTCACTTCACTTTTTACACGTGGGCGAGGGTCAGCGTGCATTGCGCGTGGTGCGAATTTCGTCATCAGAAGAGTGTGTGTGTACTGTACACACACCGCTAGATTTTGTATTTGCATAGGTTGCACATGCGCTTTTAATTTTTTTTTTAATTTAATGAGTCAAAAGAACTGTACTTCAAAAGTTATTTTGGCCTTAAGTCATCATTGCTGCAGTCAAACAGCATTAATCCCTGCTCTGGAACCCAAGAAATAATTCAAATAACACATCCACCGCATTTATAATTATGCATTTCATCTCCATTGCCACGTTCCTAAGCATGAACTTGACTGACATGTATTCCGCAACACACACACACACACACACACACACTAAATCAGGTTAACATCAAGGCCGGGGTCCTCATTACAAATAACAGCAGTGCTAATTAGTACTGTTGGTCAAGAAGGTCTCATTTCAGTCCGTACATTTGCTTTTATGTATTCACTGTTATGAAAAAAAAGCTATTTTTGGACCTAGCTTGAAGATCCAATTCAGGGAAATATGAAACACATCGTATATGCATATTTGCAAAGATGACAAAACGCTGGCACATGCGCACATGAGGCACGAGGATGGCGCAGTGTGGGGTTTGCTGCATAACTAAGCGCGTAGAGAGGAAGCCATCTTCTCTGGGTAGCGCCAAATGAATTCACTGAGGCTCTATGCAAATGTTCCCTAGGCTAACGAGCCTGGCTGGATGATTGGAGTGCCATTGAAATTCTCCTCTCGCACTGCACTCCTTCCTCTCTTGGCTTCCTATCTGTCTGTTGTTCCTTCTATCTATCTATCTATTTATCTATATATCCATCTATCTATCTATCCATCAATCCATCCATCCATCCATCCATCCATCCATCCAGAGGCATGTTTTTAACTCAATCTCTCTTCCCCTTTCTCTCTCTCTCTGGGCAATGGGACGGTGGTGTCTCTTCTTAAACACGCAGCGATGCTTTGCACCTGCTCTCCCTGTAAAACATCCAAACACGGCTGTGAATAAACAAGCCCAGTCCTCCAACCCTCTGCTCAAACCACCACTGCCCCCGTAAACACACATCAATAAGTAAACGCCTCCATTTCCCTCATCTCCCCCTGCACACACATATACACTCTCACACACACACACAGCAGGTAGGATGCCTCTACAGCTTCTTCCCTTTAGCACCTTGCTCTTTAATGGAGATACAGAGATCGGGATAAATAAATAAGGGACAGATAGGCCGTCTTTAATGGGCGGTCACGCGGCCATCAGCCCTCCTTTCCCCAGAGGCTGTGGCGACTCTGGGGCTTAAAAGCGTACACCTCTCTCTCTGTCCATCTGTCCGGCCTGACCACAGCTTTCATCACTCTTTCACTGTCTGCATAATTCAGCACCTGCCTCTCTTTCTGCATTTTACTTTGTCCCATCTTTCTTTATTTTTGTTGTGCCACTTTCTGGAGGAATATTGTCACTCATTCTCTAACCCTGAGACAGACTGACAGACAGAGAGAGAGAGAGAGAAAGAAAATGGTGTGGTTGTTTGAGGGAGCAGCTGGAGTGGAGGCACGCTCCACTAAAGAGAGCGCTGATTACTAACGCTCACAGAGCAGCTCTCCATCTTCACCTCTCTCTCCCTCTCTGTGTGTGCTGTAGACATTATAGGGTCTGAATATGCAGATTGGTAGAAAATGGCTGTAGCTGGCAGACACAGAGGCCCGTGTGTGATCAGCTGAGTCTCACTGCAATTTATTGATGCATTTTACATGTACATTTATAAGCAAATCAGGATGTACTTTCACACACATACATGTTTGCCGGTCAAGTCTAGGCCTTTTAGTTTGTCCATTTTTTAGAGCTGCATCCCTACAAAATGACTGAACTCTGATATGTTATTGTACATACATGTAAAATACTACTACTACTACTACTACTAATAATAATAATTTAAATTAAAATACATGTTTTAAGTTGTCAAATTTATACATTTTGTGGAGGATGCAGCAGAACTGACAAACTCGACACACACGCACGCACGCACACACACACACACACACACACACACACACACACACACACACACACACACACACACACACACACACACACACACACACTAAATCTACAATCTACATCTACAATAAATATTAACTGAGAATGGGTTATGAAGAAAAATACAAATCATTCAAATGAATCATAACATTAAAACACATAATGATATTTCACTGACATTGGTTTAAAAGGCTTATTCCCACCAATGACAATAACTATGATAATGAAAAAGATATCTAAAAACCGGTTTAAATATAAAAGAATATCAGAGTCCACACCACAACTATAATAGCACAGTGAAACGATATAATTGGAATCACTTTCAGAAAGATTTTTTTTCCAGCTAATATATGATAAAACATTGACAGTCAATCAGAATCCTTTCTGCTTTAAAGAGCTAGAGAATTTAAAGAGGCAGATGGCGAAACCACACTTAGAATAAACAATATTGTCTGATGCCGTGAATGCTAATATTGTTATCGCTATAACTATCTTAGTTCTTAGTGTGAACAGGCCTTGTCTTCATATTCTGGCTGAGCTGTGGACTAGCATGGCACTGGTAACATGGTACTGAATGATTACAATATTCATATGTCATGAATATGCATAGTACAAGATAATACAAAGAAAACCATGATATTGCCATGATAAATGTCCAACAGTGTGATATTACCACTATGTCATGTCCGAAAATCCACCGTAATACTAACTTTTTATTAGTGCTAGCCATAAAAAGGCCAACCAAATCTGTGTATGTGAACAGTACTAAAGAAATGTGACTGGAGAAATGCACTGTAGGACAGAAACGTCCAGTCAAATCAGTGTGGTGTAATTCCTTTTCAGCGAGCGAGTCCCCACTGCAGTTCAGTGCCCTCTTCCCTCATCCGTCACACGCTCCTTCAGCACCTCCAAATAAAAACCCATACAGTCCATTCACTGCTCAGCCTCAGACTATTGATTTATTTTTCAGTCCCACTTTAGAGGACAATTTGTATAAAGCTATTCCATAATGCATGAGTGTGTGTGTGAGTATTATTGTAACTCGTGACATGTGAGGGGCATGTTAGGACATGACCAACTGCTCTCTCTCACCCACAAACACACATTACATGAACAATTTACAGACACACACTACATACTAGAATACGCCCACATGAGGTGACGATTGATCATTAACAATGTGACCTCACTTTACCATCACTGGCAGGTCTAATTTTAAACCAGCTTTAAACTTTTCTATACGATCAAACTGAATAGGGACTTGGGCTGCCAAGCTCTGGAAAGTGCTATAAAAGCATTTGATATGAGCTTGATGGCTTCAGAAATCTTACGGTATAGTGCATGAGTCATATGGATCGCCGTAATAGTGGAGCTCATTTTTGGAGCTCAACAGCCATTTAATTGAATGGGAAAAGAGCAGTGTGAACATTCTGCTAAACGTCTTCTTTTAAGTTCTACGAAAAAAAAAAAAAAAAAACCTGGTTAAAATAACATGAGGTTAAGTGATTGATGACATATGCTTAATTTTTGGACAAGTATGTTTGGGTGTAATGCAGTAATATTTAGTTGTTATTGTTTACTAAAAGTAAAACAAAAATTTGTTTTAGATCTCTGGTTATTAAAATGAGCTGGAAAAAGTGCAAAAATGTCAAGAAATGAAATAGAAAATTAATTAAAGCTATATAGAAAAAAAAATCTAAATAAATAAATCTAAATAAATAATAATATTAATAAATACTATAATACTATATAATAAATAACAAACCTAAAATAACACTGGTGAAAAGTACTGCCTGCATAAATGAATGCATACAAGGGGACGTTTTGAACTCATTGCGTGTTTTGGGAACACAAGCGGTTTTAAAACGGGTTTCAAAATGTGCATTTTTGAACACTATGCCGTTATCATCTCCATGTAAACTAAAAAATGTGTGAAATCTGTGACGTCATGCACATGCGTATTACGTGTTCAGTCTATAGGCACGTGGTGTTTCTTTATAAAGTGACATTGCCAACTTCTGGCCTGGCAGCAGACAGCGTTTTTTAATCGTATTCGCAGATTTGTGTGAATGGGAATCGTTTTGACAACATTGTCATCTGTATGTGAAAAACATTAAGGAAACACTTTTCAGTTTTTAGTACATTGTTATTATGTAAATTAACCCTAAATGTGGAAGCACCTTAACAACCTGAATACGGATCTACTGACTTCCTCCTCTGAATCTTCTCTCTCATTCTGTGTTTTTCCTCTGAGCTTTCTCTGTAGAAGTGTTTGGTTCAAGGAAGTCTGTCCAGGTTGGAGTTTATGCCCCTCTCAGCAGGAATCTGTCAGCCATTCGGAATGTGTTTGTGGCATGCGCATAACTGTGAAAGCACTGGACTGTATATGTGTGTGGCGCCATGGTGGTACGCTATTAAAAAAAAAACTAAAAAAACATCACACTGCGATGCATCCTCACACCTTTCTCATTCCGACTGCCGTTTCAAACTCGTTGCCATGGAGATAAGATAAAACTCACACTGTTTTGGGCTTACAGAAAAGGAGGAGAACGATCTGAACAAAACTGCTTGATGAAAACTCTTACACACAATGGTGCATACATTTCACACTATTACAGACAAATTGACACCAATGGCAAAAAGGGACAGTTTAAAGTGATAGTTCATCCAAAAAATCTCTATTATTGACCTTTATGTTGTCCCAAACCCAAAATTCGAAGTAGTCCATACAATAGTCAATATTGCATATACAGACTACTTTTATGATACTTTTAAAGGGCTAGTTCTAGACCCTGTAGACCCTAGGAAAAATGTATGTTGGATGTCCCCCACACCGCACCCTTCCTCCCCTCCACTTTCAGAATTTGTACAGTAAGTTATGACAATGTTATTTACAATTATTTTATAATGTTACTTGATTAAATTTGATTAAAAAAAGTTAATTATAATTTATTTAAAAATGACTCAATGCCACAAATAGAAAAATAAGGCAGCCAAAGCTGTGTTTTTTGGGATAAACAATTTTGCATATTCTATACAGTAAACAGACAAAATTACATTCCCAACAAATTAAGAGATTTACACTATAAAAAATAATGCACTGTACAAATTCTTGCAAACAAATGTATCAAATCGTACAAGGTTTAAGACATTTAAAGTAGTAGAAAATGTGAATGTATAAAAACTCTGCTTTCTGAAATGGCAACGTGGCTCACCAGTGAACATGACGAGTGAATGAGTCTGCCGAATATTTTTCCTTTTATTCTGTAGAATTCACTGTTCATCTGGCGCCATTATCGAATAAGGTATTCAGCTTCAGGCACATTTCTAATTGACAGAGCCACTCCTCATTCAAATTCATAGTATTAAAACATGGATATTAAAATATTCACCTTTTCTTATATTCGGCAGATTCACAGTTTGTGTATATGTAAGTATATAAGTGTTACAGTCTTGGCCTTATTAGGTAGTCAAATATTGACATATGAGAGAGTGTCACGGGTAGTGTGTGTAAACAGCATGAAGATGAAGGAGATTCGAAATAACAGTATTTTAATGACAACACTCAGGAGAATAGGGAGATATCCAAACTAAACAAAACATACACAAACAAAAATGGACCGAGAATGAGGGAGAACACAGGGTATAAATACTAAGGGGCTAACGATTTAACTAATGAGACGACAGGTGAACTAAATGACTAATCAGAGAACTCAGGAAAACTAGGTCACAGGGGAAACACAATGAAACGAACATAATTCTGACAGAGAGCAGTAGAATGGCCACTTTCTGTCACTCGAAGGGCCCTATTTTAAAGATCTAAGCACATGGTCTAAATTGCACAGGGTGTGTCCGAATCCACTTTTGCTAGTTTAATGATGGGAACATTTTTTCAAAAGGGTTGTCCCTATTCTCTTAATGAGTCATGGGTGTGTTTTGGGCGTAACGTGCATCAGTAAATCAATCAGAGTGTCATCTCCCATTCCCTTTAAAAGCCAGTAGTGCTTGCACCATGGCATCATGTGTTTTACACCCACAACCTGATGAGTCAGTTTAAATAAATGTGTGTATTGCCATGATTGGTTAAATAAATAGCTAATTTCTTTCGTCATTACTGCAAATGGGTCATTCTGATACATGCAATTACTATCCATTATGGTATGTAGCCATTTTTATCTTTATGTACACAATAATAATATTTTACAGTGTAATCCTTTTATTTTTAACATTTTGCATGTTTGTGTGCTGTGTGTACCTGTGTGTAATAAGCAGAGTGTGCATGCGTTGTGGACCCGCCTATAGGTGCATATTACTAACACGCCCTTTACATAACACAAAAAATACTGGTTCAGTATTTCAGTTTCAGTTGGTCAATGGCGCAGTCATTTTCAGATGCCTCAAATTAGCAACGCACCAACAATACGCCTGAACACACCTTGTCTTCAGACCAGTATACCCATGGGCACTGGATGTAAAAATGATAACCGAGTCGGGCTGAAGCTATAGCGAAAAACACTTGTGTCGCGCCTGCTGCCGCATTAAGCCAGGTGTATGATAGGGCCCATAGAGTTTAATATGCATGGAATATGTAGTGTTAGTGTGCAAAATATCTGCTGCTAGAATGAACTAATGGAGGACTATAAAAGAAGAACAAATGGAGGATTGGAAGTTGAGAGCTTGATTATTTTAAACCAGCAATGTGTCTGGGATTTTTACTGGATTGTAAAGGAATATATTGAGTGAGATCACACTGCTAACAACGAGACAGAGTAGGAAACGAGACCATTGAGCGAAAGCATGGACTTCATTTTATTGCTAAAATATATTTTATCACTAAAAAATGAGAGTTTTATGCCCATTATTTCAGTTTTGCTTGGTTTTCCTTGAAGTGTCAGGCTGATGTAGAACTACAGCCACACACATACACGCTCGTGCTCAAAAACTGCACCACTATTTGAGATTTACTGCAAACAAGATGCAGTTTTTCCTCGCCCTTCATATAAATAGTCCTATCAGCATAATGATTCCACATCGCACATGCTGACGTGCTTATTTCTTTATTTCTTTTCCATTTCAGATCAATAATTTAGCATCCCTCCATCTTTTTTGCATTTCATTAAATTCACATTGGGAATTGCCTGGATGTTATGAGCCTCATCCCAGCATCATCAATGGAGGGGTGGGGAATAGATTTGGAGCAAAATGGCTAAATGGCACATTCAAAAGGGGCTGAGGTGGAGGGAGACCCCAAGATCAACCTCACATTACTGTACGTGTTAGCTTTTGAGGAAACAACTGCGGAAAATGTATACAAATCCTTTTCAGATCCTTTTCCTTAAAATAAAAAAAACATAAAAAAAATAATGAGAGTACTTTAGGTCTATATATGCCTGCAATTTTGGGTCAAAAGTAAAAGTGTGTAATTTCTGCAACAGTTGCAGCTCATAATGACATTTTTAACATAATAAAATAAATTATTTCAACACCAATTTCACATTTAAGTTCAGGGTTTAGTATAGGATTAGTCTATAATAATAATAATTGGGTTTTTAGGAACAATAGAAGACAATGGAAAGGCCAAATTGAGACGGTGAGGAAAAATGTGTGTTGGCGGGGTGTATGTTTTTTTTCCCCCCAGCTAAAACAAGGGTAGACTAATGACAAGCAGTGTAATTGAACCTGTAAATCCTGCTCTAACTCCTCACTGCTCTCTCTGATCCTCTTACACATCTTGCCATCTTAAACATGAGTCACGCAGCAGAAATCAGCTTAATGCTTCACACACACACACACTCTCTCCGGCCCTCCTACACACACACAAGTGAACGCTACCGCTATTAAACCATTAATAAAAAATACCATCGTATAACCAGTTTTCCTTTCTTATGAACATCTGCCAAGGTAACACAGTGGTACACTTAACTAAAATCATATAATATCACATTTAGGATCATGTAAAATTTGTACCATTCAAAAGTTTGGATTTTTTTTCATTTATTTATTTATTTTTTTAAAGAAGCGAACGTTTTTGGGAGCAGGTGCTCAAGTGACAAAAAGGCACTCCTCTCATAATTATTTATAGAAAGTAAAGTTACATAGTGTTGATCATATCTTATGAACCGATTCGTTCAAACCAGCTGATTCATTCATGAAAGAAGCAATTGTCCACTGGCTTTATGAACAGGTCATTGAATCATGGACTCACCCAAATCGTTCAAAAATAGTGAATCATTTCAGAACGAAACACGCAAGGTTGCTGGGAGACGCAACTTTCCTGCTTTGTTTGGAACTATTTTCGTTCACCAAATAAAGCAAAAACAGATTGACAACGCTGTGTCTAAAAATGGTGAATTCATATAATCAATTTATAAGTTCACTGTTAACTGTTGTATTTTGCAATCGTGCTGACAAATTCAATCTATCAACTTCGTCAAAGTCTTATCTCCTGACTTGATTTTCTTGTTCAATAAATATATATTTTTGACAGGGAAGCTGTGCGCTAACAGGACAGATCGGACCACACGGGCCAACCTTCGCTCCCCACGTGCATCAATGAGCTTTGGCCGCCCATGACCCTGTCGACCGGTTCACCACTGTTCCTTCCTTGGATCAGTTTTGATAGATACTGACCACTGCAGACCGGGAACACCCCACAAGTGATGCAATTTTGGAGATACTCTGATGCTCTCTCTCTCTTTATATAATTTTGTAAGTACTATTAGTTTAATTATTAAAATGTATTGAGATTAAATTCGGACCTACTTGCATTGCTTTCACATGCAGACTCTGAATATAGCGCACACAACATTTGGATAATTTTTTTATGCTTTTTAAAAAAAAAAATCATCTTAAACAACACTAGTCAACATTTCATTATATTGAAAAGAGCAGCCTTTTGAGTGGCCTTCCTTTATTCCACAACATAACTAAAGTCTATTACGTTTATCAAGATAAACAAGTGGGCCAAATGTTAGCTTTGCTCATGTTGTAGCAGATCATTGGAATTTTTTTGCTCGATTGATGCGCTGGGTAATCTTTAAGCAAAGACTGTCAGAGTCAGTTTGCTAGAGCTGGAAGCGTGACCTTCTGTTAATCTATTAAAGCGACTGGTTAATCAATTAAGCTGGAAGTCACTGTCAGCAGCAACAATGCTACACAACAAATAGAGGAGAAAACAACAAAAGCACTGCCCTGGGATCACACACACTCCGACAAGGTGTACATCTCCATGGACGTTTTCCCACAATTCCCCGTGTCATGTGGATGACCACTCACACATCCACATCTGTGACAAGAGAGAGGGGAATCCAAGCATGTAATCAATCAATACTGGCTGGAAACCTCTGGACCCCTTATACTGATACACATTGACACAGCGGCTAAAGCGGATCAATGAACGCTCCAGTGTGAAGGGCAGGGAGACGCACACCTCCATTGAGAAAGATGAACTAAGCAAAGAGAGAAAGAGAGAGACTCTAGTCACTGATTCCATCTGACTTGGCCGGTGTAAGCAGCACCTATTGATTTTCCAATCAACTACAAGGCCAGGGTTCACACAAACGTACACACGCACACACTCTGCCACTTGAGCTAGGAAGTCCGCTACTCAAGAAAACCGCTACCTTGTTTGAACACACACACAAAGCACTCTTGGCAGAATCATTTTGCTGCCTTTAGAGTGAATTTGATAAAGTGGGAAAGCTTTTGTTCACTATCAGACTGGATTTTCACACAAACAAACCCACATACATGGGGTGAGAGTTATAGAGGAGCTCTAAAAACCCTAATTAAAATAAAATATAAATATAATAAAAAATAAATACAATTAGAAATGATAATGTGGAACTTAAAGGGGTATATATAAGAATATTCATGTATTAATCACTTTTTTATTGCTTTTGTATTTTGTATGTGTGAACAGCTTGTAATGAAACTTAAAAAATTAGACCTTCCACGACTTGTCTATGAAAGCAGACTGATTTTTATGTGAAGGACTTGGGACCGTTTCGCCCGGGGAAATCCAAAACATGTTACGCACGCTCCCAAGAGCCTCTCTTCCATTCAATGACACGTGAAATGAATGCACATACAATGTTCACAATAATGCCGAACGAGCTATTCTTTACTGTAATGTCAACGTGTCATTTCATGCTGCCACGTAATAATAAGCAGTGTGGACCCGCCAATAGGCGCATTTTACTAACACTTTAAATAACAAAATAAATACTGCGCTATTGACTTTATACCAGTAGTGCGTCCCAATTTGCATACCTATGCACTATTCTATGACATTTTTAAGTATAAATAGTGTAAAAAGAAAAGAACTTTAAATACCCGGATGATGCACTAAAATAATAATAACACTTTATGCACTCGACTGTAGCAGCTTTAATTACGTAGCGGAGGTGGAGGGGCTCCCAGATTCTGATGATGAATGAAAAACAACCATGTAAAGTTCATACGGTAGTGGTAAGTGCATAGTGCATCATTTGGGACACAACTCAGGTTTCAGGTGGTCAATGGCGCAGTCTATTTCAGTTGCCTCAAAATAGCAACAATACGCCTGAACACACCTTGTTTTCAGGCCAGCACGCCCACTAGTGCACAAATGGGTGCAAATCCATTTGTTATTTAAACAAAGTGGTGCAGGACGTGAAAATGATAACTGCCTCGGGCTGAAATTAGCAAAAAACGTTTGCGTCTTGTCTGGTGCCTTATTGCAGCGGGTGTATGATAGGGCCCATAGATTGTGAGCAATATGTTGCTGGCTGCAGTTCACTTGACAGCCACCGGTGTCGCTAATAACAAGGGTTTTTGAATTCTACATATAGCCCCTTTAAGTTACCAAAATTACTGAAAATTTTTAATTAAGTAAAAATAAATTAAATCTATATAGAAACATAAAAAAGTAATAAAAAAGACAAGCATGTGACAAAATGCTGAAATTCAAACGAAAACTAAAAAATACAAAAATAAAAGCTACTTTAAAATATTAGTAAAATAACACTTACATCTAGCAATTAGATGTTACATAAAACCATTATCATTGTAAAACTTACCTAGCAATAAAAGTAGATAGTTTTTAATTTACTATAATATAAAAAAAGAAAATTGTGTCATTTTTTCCGAGATATGTTAATCGTTATCTACAAAATTTGGTCCCAAACTAGTTGGTCATACTGACTCACTGCTTAAATTATGCTACATTTTCAACCCTATTACTCAGACAAAACCATGACTCCTATGAAAATCTTTGTGCAATGCTGCATGCAAACCATGTTAGATAATATTGGAAATGAGTGAAAATCATTCGGGCTGGCAGTACAGGGCATTACGTGTCTTTATTCAGCTCCATTTTGTTGAACTGTCCTATTTTTCAGTGTCTACTCCATCCAGACAAAATGGGAGACATTAAGAAAGGCCAAAATTAATTAGGACTGATTAACAGGGTTTCCCAAGACCATATTAAGAATATGAGGGTCTCCCAGCCAGACTAAAATCAAAGATAGGGACTTTCATTTTCATTTGAACGTCTCAGATGAATGTTCAAGAAAAAAGAAAAGAAAAAAAGAACTAGGCCTACTTATTTTTGCTGAAAAAAAAGTTTTTACCTTAGTCAAACGAGTGGATCTACATTCTCATTCCAAAAAAATTCCTTGTAATGTGATTGTCTTTTTTATTTTTTATTTTTTTATACAGACTGACTAAATTATATTAAGCATTAAAGGTCATGGCCACTTGAGTGACAGATGGATTGCCACTGCTGTCACTACCATCGAGCTAGGCGGGAATAGTTTCAGCAACCAGGCACCTTAGCTCCACCCACATCCCGCCTCTTTAAATATTTCCGGGTATCCGGGAGTGATGCACGGTGGTGACACACTGCCAAGATGGCAAGGTAACGTCACGGACACTACATCCATTGTTTTATACAGTCTATGGCACAATCCAAAGAATAGTGCAAAGCGGATCCATTCATTTCATCCATTTATTTCAACTTCTGAATTGCTAGCTTTCCATACAGTTTATAACCCAGACCATATGGAATCTGTGGTCTAATGTCACATTTTCTGTGCTGAATTTCAGAGAAATCTATAAAATTGTGTGAAATATAACAAAGTCTGTTCTTGACAAAACACATGCCTAAGGTTGTGAGCCCTGATCCTATTTGGACTCCCAAATAACATCCGTTGTTCGCCAAACATTGAAACCAGACCTTACCGCCCTTTAAATGACAGGAAACAAATAAACCAAACTGACACAAAATCGCAGGTGCATCAAGGATTCCTGTACAGATTTTGGATTTGTAGCATGTCCAAAATGTAAAAAAAATACAGATTTTACATCAGCAGTTACTTTAAACAGCCCAACAGTGCGAGGAATGTCTTACCTGGGACGATGGAGACAGTGTCCTTCTCCCAGGACACCACACTGACGTACTCCTGCACAGCAGAGGGGATGAGGCACTTGAAGACGGCCACGTTGCCCCGCATGGACCTTTGGTCCGCCACGCGAACCGTGTAAGGTTCCCTGAACACTGTTCATGATGAGGCAGAAGAAAAACAGAGGTTGGGATTCATTTATTTATTAAATACATTATTATTAAA
Source organism: Gobiocypris rarus (assembly GCA_023029165.1). Lineage (NCBI taxonomy): Eukaryota > Metazoa > Chordata > Actinopteri > Cypriniformes > Gobionidae > Gobiocypris > Gobiocypris rarus. The sequence continues at coordinate 36,548,941 of CM040911.1, forward strand.
ACAATTAATTATTATTAAATAATTATACAATAATATAAAACATATTTAATTTATATTAATCAATATATATTATTTTTATTTAATTATTAGTGCCGTCAATTTGATTACTGACGACTAATCACATCTATGATAAAAGTTTGTTATACAGTAAATACAGTATATACTACGATATATATATATATATATATATATATATATATATATATATATATATATATATATATATATATATAACCAAACTTTTATATTAGATGCGATTAACCAATTTGACAGCATTATTAATTATATTTAATGTTAATGAAATATTTATTCATTTTTATTTAATTTAAAATTTCAGTTACATTCTGAATGTAAAATATTAAATGTTTCTTTAAAAAAAAAAAAACTTAAATTATGAATGGAGGCGAGATATCCTTTTCTGTGAATCCAAAAAGACCTGATCTGGGACAAATGCATCTTATTTTATTAATTTAGATCATGGATTTTGAGATGGAGACTGAATCTTTTTTTTTTTTTTTTTGTCAAGAGGTGTTCAAGAGTTCAGGAAGTGGCCTTTTTATAAATCACCCTGGCAATGCATGCAGACGGCGGAGAGTGGACGCCGGTGCACAGCCTCTGGAGCTGTCAGAAACATTTGCCCCCGCTAAAGGGACCCTCTCTGCACCTGACAACCGGAACCCGTACGAAAAATCAATAGACGAGAAGAACACACAAAGCGTGCGGGGTACGAAGATGTTATTTATGGGCAAGGAGATCCTCCTACGGTAAAGGGCGACGAGGGAGTGCGAACAGATTAAAGGAGGCGCTGAATTTCATTTTAATTTCAGGGACTCAATTTGCTTTGTGTCTTTCATCAACATCTATTTACTTACGGATTTTAATTTCCCTCTTGTTTCTTTGGGGAAGTAACGCGAGACGCAGAGCAAAGGCATCTCGTTCACGAACATGACGCCGCAAATTTGATCACGCAGTCGGGGGATGTTTTTCAGAGAACTCTGTGGGTATTGCAATTGGATTCATGACCAATTCAACTACGCAGCTTTTTCACCCCATCAGAAAAGAGACCGATCATGAGAATTCATGGAACGTGGCAATCACCCACAACCAAACTCTGAGGCCACCCCCTCCTGTCTCGCTTTCACTCACTACCTCTCTTTTTTATATATATAATTAACGCCTGGCTTGCAGGTGAATTTCCTTGGTCATTAATAACAGTTTCTGCCAGGTGCCAGTGTCACCCACAGCAAGGCAATTCAGTGTCCTTGTCTGATGGTTAACTCATGAATAGTTGAGTCCAGCAATTATCTTTCTTTTTTCTAATCCTTTTATAAAAATATGTAAAGCAAGTTAAAGCAGACTGTGTATATTTGCCCACTGTTAACTAACTGTTAGCTTCTTACTGATGCAGATGAGATTTGAATCAATAGAACAAATCAATAGAACTCCCTATTACACTCAGGACTCCATAGTCTACAAATAATCATTTATTCAGTCATTGATTGACTGCAAGTCTCAGGCCTTATTGAATTTCTAAAGATAAACTAACTCAAACTGGCCCTATTAGCTAGTTTTATTTTCACCTCAACTCGGATCGCTCTACACCTGGCTGTGGAATGTTGTTTTACAGCAGTCGAAAGAGCGTGAACAAGCCAAAACATCTCCAAGGCTTCAATAATGCATGCGTAAAATTCACAGACAAATTTTCCGACAACAATAGCAGATAGCATTTCTTTATGGGCAAATGACTCTCCGTCTTCATGTGCGGCATCATTAGAATGTTACTGATGCCTGACTATACTCATCGGTTGCTTGGAAACGGACTGACACACGGGCTGGTGCTCTCTTTCTGCACACCAGGAGGACTGAGTCCTGTATCACTATCGTTTAAATAATTAACTTGAGAGAAACCAAATACCGTATTTACTTATTCATGACGCAAGACGTATAAAAAAGGGGAAAAGAACTAAACTGAATAAGAATGAGGTGGTGAATGGTGCTCATTAATGTTATGGTGAAAAACATTAACATGACCTATCAGGAGGCAGGAAGCCAAAGAAACAAAGGGCTGAAAGAAAGAAAGTGTGAGCTTGAGTCACAATGCACCTGTCGTGCTCAAAACAAGAGGTTTGTGTTTAACCTGCTGTCAAACTCAATACTGTCTATTTAGGATTATAAAGTTAAGTTGATATAGCATAGCTTCAATTAAGCAAATTAACAGTGAGTTGAGGATTGATTCAATTTCTGCATTTTATTAAAAACCATATTCAGTTTTTATAATCTGGCCAATGCTTCCCACTATCCCACCCGTACCCCACACACCCCCAATCCTCGAACAGAAAGGGAGTGAAGGTCAGAAAAAGTATCACGTAAACTGACTGGATAGATAGATAGATAGATAGATAGATAGATAGATAGATAGATAGATAGATAGATAGATAGATAGATAGATAGATAGATAGATAGATAGATAGATAGATAGATAGATAGATAGATAGATAGATAGATAGATAGATAGATAGATAGATAGATAGGTGGACAGACGGACGGACGGATAAATAGATGGACAGATAGACAGATGATTGGACTGACAAATTGAATTAGATAGACAGACAGACAGACAGACAGACAGACAGACAGACAGATAGATAGATAGATAGATAGATAGATAGATAGATAGATAGATAGATAGATAGATAGATAGATAGATAGATAGATAGATAGATAGATAGATAGATAGGTGGACAGACGGACGGACGGATAAATAGATGGACAGATAGACAGATGATTGGACTGAAAAATGAAATTAGATAGACAGACGGATAGATAGACAGACAGACAGACAGACAGACAGACAGACAGACAGACAGACAGACAGACAGACAGACAGACAGACAGACAGACAGACAGATAGATAGATAGATAGATAGATAGATAGATAGATAGACGGACAAATGGAATAAGATAGATAGATAGATAGATAGATAGATAGATAGATAGATAGATAGATAGATAGATAGATAGATAGATAGATAGATAGATAGATAGATAGATAGATAGATAGATAGATAGATAGATAGATAGGTGGACAGATGGACAGGCGGACGGACGGATAGATAGATGGACAGATAGACAGACGATTGGATTGAAAAATGAAATTAGATAGACAGACAGACAGACAGACAGACAGACAGACAGACAGATAGATAGATAGATAGATAGATAGATAGATAGATAGATAGATAGATAGATAGATAGATAGATAGATAGATAGATAGATAGATAGATAGATAGATAGACGGACAAATGGAATAAGAAAGACAGACGGATAGATAGATAGATAGATAGATAGATAGATAGATAGATAGATAGATAGATAGATAGATAGATAGATAGATAGATAGATAGATAGATAGATAGATAGATAGATAGATAGATAGATAGATAGATAGATAGATAGATAGATTTTTGGACGGGTAGATAAATAGACAGACTAAATGAACATTGAGTGCAAGTACGAACACACACACTCATATGAAGCCCTCAAAGGGAGATTTTCATAAATGTAGAGCTATCCACACAGGTGCCCGTGCTATTATTGGCACAGGATCAGCATGCAGGAGAGTGGGTGAGAAAAGAGGAGGAGGGAGAGAAAGAGAGAGAGAGATGCATGGGGGGGATGGTGTCATACAGTGAGCTGTCAGCTGTCATCATTCTCCAGTGCCACCTGAGACATTCAGCGCCACACCCTGCCCCTCCCCTCACCGTACCCATGGTAACCCTTCAGTGCCAGGATCTGATTGGCTGGTGAGGGAGCCCCAGCGTTGGGTTCCTCAGGGCTCTGTGTGGGTTGCTAGGTCCACTAGCAGTTTTGCTGCATCTCAGCACTTAATTGATTAATTAGTGTAATTATTTGAGGCGAAAGTCACCCCCGTCTTGTCGCTGGTTGGTAGGTAATTCATTCCATCCTCTGAGACTTTAATGTTAATGCGGGTAAGGTGGAAAAAGTAGTGTGGACCAAACTCGCCTGGTTACATTTGGAGAATCATTCAACCTGATGTTATTTATAAAAGTGTGAGATTGGCGTCGCTCGATGGGGTTATTTCTGGGAAATTCAGAGTAGGTGAACGTGTGTGTGTGTGAGATGGGAACTCTAGCTTAGAGGACAGATGGAGACTGGGAGACAGGAGGGACACTGGCACTGCGCAGGCTGGCATAAGAGCGCGTGTGTGTGTGAGTGTAGGGAGCTGTATGGATATCCCTCTCTGTTGCTGGGCGGCCAGCCCCACTCACGAGCGGTGACCTTGGCACCGTGTGGGAGGGTCAGTCAGCCAACTGTCTGTAGCGTAGTGCGCCCGTCTGTGCACTGCTTTTTAAAGCAGCCAGGTCAACAGGCCGGCCACTGGGACATCCATTTGGCACTTACATTCTTATTTAGGTTAGCAATATGGCGGCCGCTACTTCTGCTGTTACTGCAGATGTTAAGCGAAGAACTCATGTTCCACCTGTAACGTCACGTGCACCCCTCTGCCACAGCGCCTATGTTGACTGTGCTCTTTTCTCCAAGCAATATGGTCTGTACAGAAATGCTGACGGAAACCAATGCCCTCACAGTCTTTTAACTGTGCAGATTATAGTATGGATATACTCAAGGTCCAAAATTAACTTAAGTGACCCGTGCTGGCAAAAGCAGTCGGAATGTGCACGGGGGAATTTCGAGCTAAAGGCAAAACAAATGGAAAGATCCCTCGTGTAGTGATCCCAATGCTCCAAATAGCAATTCAACATCTAGAAGTATCTTTATTTTTCGGAGAGGAGTACCTTTCCCGTGTCAGATCTGACGCGTGTGCACAAAGACGCCTTACACAGCGCTCGATCCCGATATACACATATCAGGCATGTGATTGGCTAAGGACAAAAAAGCAGGAAAATATACTGAGACCGAATACCCCCGGGCACCGATCAAACTTGTGGCGGATCAATATGGACAGTAAAGCAGGACCCATAACAACTTATTTGAACAAATACATTTTATTTTATAGCTAGATGTGCAACGTGCAACATTTTTTGGTACAGTATGAAAAATAACAAATTATTTGGTGGATGCATTTTTACACAACTATGTCATATACACTTATTTCAAAACCTGTCTTGGCGAGTATTCACACAAACATGATCTGTTATGTCTAAAGTGAACGTTTGGTTAACTGTTTGGGAAAAACATCTGATGCGTTATATTATTAGATCTGTGCGGTACAGTAGATCTTAATATATAGGCTGTCTGTTTCGTTAATGTTAATCAAACAATTGTGGTACCATGGAAGAAAAGTTGAATATATATTTTTCCTATAGATATTTGGTGTTGACTTGGTGTGTGCCAAAATTGGTGTTATTACCAGGGATTTTAAGGGTGATTTTGTTTTGGAACCTTCAAAAAATCTGAACCACGATTTTTCTCAAAATTGACTTTGCTGTCTCTAGCCGTGTTCCCATTACATATTTGCGCAAAACTTTTGCGATATTTTCTAAATGTTGATAAAAAAACTATTGCGAAATGATCGCGTTTCCATTAACCGATGTTATGATTATTTTTTTTGTGATACGTCATTCCAAAAAGTATCCGTAAATTGGTAGGATTATGTATATCCCAGCCACCGCAATAGCCATTATTTAATGGAAGGAGACATAGGCGTGTTAATCAAGCATTAATTAAAATTAAAAGAGCAAAATGTTTGAATTTGCATGGTGGTAACTCAAGTTTTTTTTTCATTATTTTGGCTTGAAATTTCGTTTGTTGGAAATATAAACTGAATTTAGAAATGCTTTTTAAATGAAAAACTTTGCGTTTAATAAAAAGCGTTTGGACTTGCAGTGCAGTGCATGCAAAATAATCTGTTCCTTTAATCCACAGCCCTTGATGTTATTGTGAGTCTAGGCCTACACAAATAAAAGTAGACAGTTTATGGTTTATAATTATGTCTTGCACTTATCTGTATGGCTAAAAATGACGGAGCATTGTGAATTGTTTCCGCTGTCATAAAGGAAAAAATCCATCAGAACGTGTCGCGCCGGCGCTTTCTTCAGACAGAGGGTTATAGAAAACGTAGCCTATTTTGTGTCGTAGTTAGGCTGTGTTTAACTATTAACCTATAATATTATTATTTTTTCAATTTCATATGTTGATTATGACACTTAAACGCAACCTTCTACGCAAACCTTGGCAATAGAATCGCCATTGGCTAGTAATTTTGTTTTGTTTTGTTTAGTCGCCTTTATATTATAGGCCTACTTTTATACTAATATAGTATAGAAACATGGAAGTGTAACAAAGGCACATAGTATAGGCTATATAAATTCTCTAATGTGGATAAAGGCTTATTTTGTACACATCACTATACAACAAATGTCCTTATAATATATATATATAATATATGTAGTTTTAACAAGAAAAATATGCCAATTTAACGACATAAGATCTCGAGAATATAGCTATTCGTTTTTACGACATATCTCGTTATTACGAAAAAAAGAGATGTTACAACATAATTGTTGTATGCCCTATGTGGCACCAATGTGTCACCGTACGCCAGGTGACTTAAAAATACGGAAAAACTGTTTCCATTGCAGTTTTGCGAAAATGTCCTATTTTGAATTGCCTGAAAAACCACCTCATACAAGCGTAAAAACTTTTTTTCCGAAATAAGGGAGTTTTTGAAAAATTGATTAAGCGTATTTTCAATTCGCAATTTCAATTTGCACAGTTTGAAAAGTAATGGAAATGCGCCTTCTGTTGACTTTAAACAGGTGTAGCTCAGTCAATTTTTGTCTATTTTAAACAAATCATACATCATTTTGAAGGAAAATAACAATAACTGATTTTTGAAAATGTGCTCAATGCGACTCATTTTGCCAGCACGGGTCACAAATATAGAGGCGATACTGTAAAAAAGTGCAGGAAATAGACATTTTTTAATGACCTGTGATTAATACGTGAAAATCTGACCCTCACGTATGTAAGTGATCTGAATGATTCTAAAGACATTTCTAAAGAAAATGTGAAATCAGAAATGTATCTAGGGAAAAAAAGCCCATGTGGAATATTCCAAATGTGAGGAATGTCCAAATATAAGGAACAAAATCACAACGCTATGTATGAAACTACGGAGCTCTTAAAGGGACGTGGTGGTGTGAAAAATTAGGATGGGAGGAAAACAATTTTCCCTCGCAAAGATATTTGCATTCCCTCATAGAGATCTATTCGTATTATAAGGCTCGTTTTGAGGAAAATTAGGTTGTAGCTCGTTGTCTATGTTAGGCGTCATTTGTGTTTTAACAACGTTTTGCTCACGAGTTATTGATCCGGGAAGTTCAAATTTGTAAATATATTGCCATCTTTACCGAACTCCTTGAAGCACTGACTGTATTGAAGCACTGACTGTACTGAAGTCCAAGTTCAAAATAAAACTCTATAAACCGCTCCATTGTGAACGTACTGAGCTGTCCCCAGTGGGACATTATTTGCGTTCTTCAAAAGTTTTGCTAGGGAATGCAAATACATTTGCGAGGAAACGCAAAGTTTTTCCTAAAATTTCCTCCCATCCTAAATTCTTTCCACACCCATGTCCCTTTAGGGGCTCCTTTAGGGGCTCACAATGACCTTGACCAGCATTATTTGTTATCAATATGCAAGGAGTTTTTTTTTTAAATATTGTCATATGGATTTAAACAAAACAATTATATGAAATACATAAATAATAAATAAAAAATATATTTATTCTAATTTTATATTTTTGTATTATTTATTTTTAAAATCATGTAAACCAGTTTTATGGCAGGTAAGAAATATGTATTTATATTTTAAAAGATACACTAAAAATTATCTGCAGGCTCATCTGCATTTAGAGTAATATTTTGAAATATTTTAAAATAGCCAATGTAGATTTTTGTGGAAATCATAATTTTCTTTCAGATTTCTTCATTCATAACATGTTCAAAAGAACAGGATTTACTTGAAATAGTTTTTATAAATGTCTACTGTCACTTGCAGAATATAAGTATTAATTTCTTTTGAATGATTGTTTATATAAGTATATTTATTTATATGAATTAGATAAAAAGGTGCGCCATTGACAGGATCCAGGTTTTATATATAATGAACAGGTAAGCTATTATTTAGTAGACACTTTCATCCAGAGGTCATGTTCAAGGACATGAGAATGATAGCTCAAGGCTTGTTCCTTGTGAGACTTGAACTAACAACTTTGCGGTTGCCAACCCTGGCCTTTACTCACAATACTGCACCACCATATTAACACAGTAGATAGATCGATAGCTAGACAGATAGAAGGAATCAGGTCTCACCTGCTTTGACACGGATGCTAGGGCTGCGGATCTTGCCGGCCTGGTTCTCGGCAGTGCAGAAGTAGTCATTATCATGAATGAAGCTGTTGAAGGCAGAGGGGGAGAAGGGGTAGAGCTGCAGCGTGCCGTTGGCGTGAACGTGGCGGATGTGTGGCACGTCGTAGATGTCGTCGCCGGTGGCCAGGTACCAGCGGAGGACGGCATGGGGGGCGCCACCCGCAGGACAGGGCAGGGACACCCCCACTGAGCTGGAGAAGGTCACTCTCTGCAGGGAAGCATTCACAAAGTACAGCCGCGTCGAGACCACATCCTCGCTGTGCACTGGAAGAGAGACAACATGGTCAGTCACAAAGTGACCAAAGAGTTTTATTCTTCAAATCAACACCTGGTCAGGTAAAGGGGTCAACACATATTTGTTCCTTTGAGTTACTGTACTTTGAAATGAGCAGCACATCATAAAATAAGCTCTGTGTGTCATTCTGGCAAACTTCCACCTCACAATCACGTCTGGTAAAGTGCATGCCCTCCCGTCCTCTGATTGGATTATCCCAGAGACGTTCCCATTGGGTCAGCACAACTCAATTCAAATTTAGAAATCAATCACTGGATTGAGATGATGATGTAACCAAAAATCGTCCTTTATCTGATTATTTGTCTGTCATTTTCACAAGTGCACAATCTATAGGAAAGCTAAGGGTTGAATTGCCAATGCAACAACAAAACTTGCTGCATAACTACCATAGTATGACACATTGTTCATACTGAAATCATTAATCATCCCATTGAAATCAACTATCCTTGCTATGCAGATGGTGGCGTACCAACCTATGCAAATTAATCGGTTTTAATCTAATTAAATGTCAGATTAGTGCCAGTAAATAAAAAAACAAGCATTTGAAGACTATTTTGCTATTAGTCCATGTGATGACATGGAATATTCCTCTTTTTAAATTATCAAAATATGACGAATGTCAAAATATAAGAAACAAAATCACAATGCTATGTATGATGGCACAATGACCAGCATTATTTGTTATCAATAATCAAGGAACATTTTTTAAATAGTCATATTATATATATATATATATATATATATATATATATATATATATATATATATATATATATATATATATATATATATATATATATATATATATATATACATACTGTATACATAATTATATTTCTTTTATTTAAATTGTATTTTTGTATTATGTATTTAAAAAATAAAAAATGTAAACCAGTTTTATGGCAGGTAAGAAATATTTATTTTTATTTTAGAGATACACTAAAGATTCTCTGCAAGCTCATCTGCATTTAAAGTAATATTATGAAATATTTTATTTCAGGGTTCCCTCGATGTCAATAGAGTGCATTCACATATACGCAATCTTGAAAATGAAATTTGAATATATATGGCTATACATTGCTATATATATACATTGCTCAAGAGTATGATATACATGTTCACATGCCGTACTAACAAAAAAACACAGGTCAAGAACTGTAGTACCAACCAAATTATTGCTAACAACAGAACTTGTGGCCATAGTCGGCTAACGCTTTTGGGAAACACACAGCAGTTTCTTTAGTTCATTTAAAATGACTTGATGTAAAACTGAAAATGCTGCAATTTTCACAGAAGCAAACACAGTTGTAAATAAACAAAGCAAGATGCAGGCATCAGCAAGCCTTCCAAACAAAAGCCGACTTTGTCCACAGCAAGAATGAATCTTTACTCTCCATTCACATCTTTGTATAATATATGTGTTCTTGGCAGATGCTCCCTTACCAAAGGAACCTGACTTATCCAACCTTAACCCAAATGACAGTGATAACAAGCAGTTGTAGGGCAGGCATTAAAGAATATCACTAATCTAAATATGTGTGCGGTGTGAGCCGTGCTGAATGCTGCCATCTGATAGGAGAAAAAATAGGTCATAGAACCCCCGCTATGTATCTACAAACCTCTCTGACAGATAATGTGGATCAGACAATCATTCGCTCTTGGTGTATTACCAAACCCGGACTACTGTGAGAAAAGAGGGGGAAAAAAGATGGTTGCGTAAATTAACGCGTGTTAATTTAGCAGCGTAGCTAATGATGTCCTTCAAAGGCAGCGTTTTAGTGATTTACCATTCCGGCGTCTCTATTATCTGCAGGCTCTATTACGGATTACATGGTTCTGGTGGGATGGCTCTGTATCTTTTTGTATTCTGAGAAATGCTTAGCTCAGCTCTGGCTCCGAGCCAAGGGAGACACAAGCCCAAAGCAAGAGAATTTTCTTCTAAGGCAATTACATTTAATTAATGCCCCCCACCAGGTTTATGTCAACAATGCCTAGATTAACCCCCATTCTTGTGATTCTCATTGTGTTCGAAAGAATAATGGTGACATGCTACCATGCCATTAAAGTCAATGGGGTGCCATAGATAACTATAAGCTTCCATGTATAGAAGAGAGCATCACAATGCATACAAATAATTATAAAATTTGAATTAACATTGAATATTAAAGGATTAGTTCACCTAAAAATGAATGCAATGAAACAACGGCTATGCCAAACCCCATTCACTTCCATTGTATGGAAAAGAGCAGCTTGGACATACTATAAAAGATCTTCTTTTGTGCTCCACGCAAAAAACTAAGTTAAATAGGCTTGGAAAGACACAAGAGGTGTGTAAATGATGACATTCTGTTCTTTTAATCACTGAATTTATGTTATTATTACTTTTGACAGTTATTGGCTACTCCTTTTAAAGTTCCCGAGAATCAAAGGACAATAATATTAATTTGGAAAAAGAAAAAAAAATAACATTCAAAGCATAAATAGAATGAAAAACATGAAAAAAAGGTGCTACAGAGAATTGAAAGGCTGAGATTAGAGCTAAAGCTTTTACTGGGCAAGGTGGGGGTTTGGATTCTTTCTCTCTCCATCCATCACTCTCTCTCCCTCTCTTTTTATATTCCCATAGAACATGAAGGGATATGTTATGTGATTGGAATTTGTACGCCAGACGCAGAGAGTTAAATCCATATAATCTCCTTTCACATTTAACACACACAGAGCCTTCCTGGCCTGATAATCGCAGCACGGTGGAGGGCCTCTATCGCTTCCCCTCTCACTCTGCCCTGTGGGGAGGGCAGATTATGGAGGTGGGTGCAAGCCAGGGGGCATGAGTCCAGACAGGACCGGGTCTAGAGTGAGCGGAGGAGTAGGTTAGATGGGGGGGCTGGAGTGAATCGCTTTGTGGCGTCAGGAGTCACAGGTTGCAAGGGAATGAAATAAAACGCTTTTCGTTGTTCACGCTACGCATGAAATAAAAATGTGCTGGATTACATTAGTACAAGGTCTAGACCGGCAGTTCTCAAACTTTTTACTCAAAAGTCCCCTACAGTCAAGGTTATTTTTCAAAAACTGCCTACATAGCTAAGAAACTCACACAAGTATTTTATTTTATAACTATTTTCTTAACAGAAACAAGAGCTGCCAATATAAACAAATAAATAAACAATGTGATTAATGTCAATATTTTTTGTTTACATGTTAACACATCAACATAGCCATTATGTTAAAGGTGCAGTGTGTAGTATTTATGAGGATCTAGTGACAGAAATGCAATATAATATACATAACTAGGTTTTCGGTGTATAAAGACCTTACATAATGTACCGTTATGTTTTTATTACCTTAGAATGAGCCATTAGTATCTACATATACCACGGGTCCCCTTGCAGTGAAATTTCAATTTTGCGCCGCCATGTTTCTACAGTAGCCCTAAACGGACAAACTTCTCTACAGAGCGCTAGTCACTGTCTGCTCACGCCGACGACGACATTTTTGTCCTGTGTCGGCCCCCGTAGCTTCTCTATGTGCTCCGAAAGGGAGGGGTAAGCGTTGGGTGATTACAATTTACAACCTCACCGCTAGATGCCACTAAAAATCACACACTGCACCTTTACTGCGTCTTAAAGGGATAGTTCATCCAAAAATGAAAATTCTGTCACCATTTACCCAGCTTCAAGTTGTTCCAAACCTGTATGAATTTCTTTCTTCCGCTGAACACAAAAGAAGATATTTTGAAGAATGTCAGAAAACCAAACAGTTGATCATCATCTTTTGTGTTCAGCAGAAGAAAGAAATTCAAACTTGAGGGTGAATAAATTATGACAGAATTTAAATTTTTGGGTGAACTATCCCTTTAAGAACTAGTAAGACCAACCAGTAGCAGTCAGTAAGGGGTAAATCAGTCTTACTTTTCGGTATAAAATCAGACCAATCTACGTTTTTATGTAAAAGTTTTTACGTAAAGTTATGAACAGTCTTAAGTTGCGACTAGTCTAAGCAATTAATGCAAACGGCCACTGTTTATAACCGTTTGAAGGAAACACAACATGAGTATATCTCTTAGAAGTGGAAATGCAAATGTTTTAGGTCCAATTGTGATCCAATAGATGCCAGTTTTTGAGAGGATTTTTTTTTTTTTGCCAAGGTTAAAAACTGCAATAAATAAATAAAAAGCTCAGTGGTGCAGTCAGTTGCAATGTAGCATTTCAATAAATTAAAAAATTTTTTTACACTTATTTAAACTATTTATTTTTTATTTAATTTATTTATAAATAATTAGAGAATGCTTTTGCACCCTTGGATGTTCATGCACCCCCATTTGAGAACTGCTGGACTAGACTGAGCTTTGCAGTGCATGTGAAGTCAGCGCCTACACAGTTGTACTGACAAATCTAGGGTTTGAAGCAAATATTTTGACCCACGCTTTTGTGTAAAGAACCTCTGGGATCCAGCATTAGAGTTAAACAGCAAAGATCCCTGACAGGCTCAAAATGGACTCAGTCCCAGGCTGCCGTCAGCCTTAAGTGCTATTTGGGACGAGAGCAGAGTGCACTCTATCCTGGTTTCTGAGCTGTGTCAAATATAATTCTGAGAGCTCTTTTCAGGACCATGGACAGTGACTAGATGGTCCCTAAACACATTTCAGCACTGTAGACAGCGCCAGTCTCCTGTCGGCGGAAATCCAGCTGTATTAACTGTTAATCTGCAATAGTTCTTTCAAAGTTATAAAAAACATCTTTCTCTTTCTTCATTGGACAAACAAGGGCAAACATCATCCTGTGAACCAGAAAATGTAGACAATAGTGGAAGGCCTGCATGACAACACATCAGTTCACAGAAGATCTGAACAAAACACAGCAACACTAGGAAATATGGTCATGGTCATAATGAAATGGGATGAAAAACAGGTCAACTGGTTAGTCCCCCTGCCCCCCACCCCTTTTGCCTTTGCAGATTATAGCCTAAAGCATAAACCCCCATAATAAAGATTGCAATATCTATAATCTCACAGTGGGGTTCTGGGTAAGGGGTTGTGGATCCAAAAGGGAGGGCCTGAGGATATCCCCACCCCCCACCCACACTGTCTGGGTCTGAGGTAAAGGAGGGGGAAAGAGAAAAACTTGAGAGCAGGGCAGCTGCAGATTGTCCCTCCACACAAACAGGTGACACTATTGGGATGCTATCGAAGACTTCTACCTGGAGAAAGCATTCCCTGTGCTCATGAGACCACAAAACTTTTTGAGACAATAACCCGAGCTGTGAATGGCACGTGATAAATCTTAAAAGGCAGAATTCCATTTATTTCAATAGGAATCTGTGTGATCAGGAGTTTTGCACAAGGGCAAAACAGGTCAAGTGAATTCGTCACACTGACCAACAGAAAGCTGCTTGGTTATAAAGTGACTTCTGAGTGAGCAGTGCTTCATACATCACAACACTATTGACAATGGACGCTTTGATGCTTCTAATCCATATGAATCGAGCCATTTAGTCCAAATTTTCTGTAGACTTGATTGCTTTACATATGATGAACAGATTGAATTTAGGCTTTTATTCACATGTAAACATTAATCAACTCACACCTCAGTTGTGGTAAACGGAAGCTCAAGCATGTTCACTAGACTAGACGTGCAAGAGCCAATGAGGTTCATAGGTGTTATTCAGCACGTTTGAGCTTCAGCAAGAACCAATGAGGTTCATTCTCATGTTACTCAGCACGTTTGAGCTTCAGCAAGAATCAATGAGGTTCATTCTCATGTTACGCAGCACGTTTGAGCTTCAGCAAGAATCAATGAGGTTCATTCTCGTGTTACGCAGCACGTTTGAGCTTCAGCAAGAATCAATGAGGTTCATTCTCATGTTACGCAGCACGTTTGAACTTCAGCAAGAACCAATGAGGTTCATTCTCATGTTACGCAGCACGTTTGAACTTCAGCAAGAACCAATGAGGTTCATTCTCATGTTACGCAGCACGTTTGAGTTTCAGCAAGAACCAATGAGTTTCATTCTCATGTTATGCAGCACGTTTGAACTTCAGCAAGAACCAATGAGGTTCATTCTCATGTTACGCAGCACGTTTGAACTTCAGCAAGAACCAATGAGGTTCATTCTCGCGTTACGCGGCACGTTTGAGCTTCAGCAAGAACCAATGAGGTTCATTCTCATGTTACGCAGCACGTTTGAGCTTCAGCAAGAATCAATGAGGTTCATTCTCGCGTTACGCAGCACGTTTGAGCTTCAGCAAGAACCAATGAGGTTCATTCTCGTGTTACGAAGCATGTTTGAGCATTGGTCAATGTTTAAATGTGAATAAAAGCCTAAATTCAATCTGTTTATCATACAAAGCGATCAAGTCCCTTCAGAAAATTTGGACTAAACCACTCAATTAATTTGAATTAGTTTAAGATCTCTATATGAACTAGCTGCCAAAGTAAAGAAAACACTGATTTCATTAAATAAAATAAAAAAGATTCATTTGTTTTCCAAAGATGAACGGAAATCTTACAGGTTGGAACAACATGAGGGTGACAGAATTAAAATGTTTGGGTGAACTACCCATTACTTATATTTTGGAAATAAAGTGGTAAACTATGTTTTTTTTTTTTGTGTTTGTTGCCAAACAAAGCTCTCCTGTCGCTTCATAAAATTGAGGATAAACCACTGGAGTCACATGAATTATTTTAATGATGTCTTTACTACCTTTCTGGGGGTTGAAAGTGGTATTTGAGTAGGCTCAATGGAGGGACAGAAAGATCTCAGATTTCATTAAAAAGATCTTCATTTATATTCCAAAGATGAACGGATGTCTTATGGGTTTGGAACGACATGAGGGTTCTAGTAAAACTTACACTATATTAGAACAAAATATTAATGATATATATATGTTGCTTACGAAAAAACAAAAAAAAATGTCAGCCAATTTTGAATGGCCAACAAATGAATGAAAAAGATGTTTAGAACCAATGTAAAGTTGCAGCATCCAGCAATGTATTCAACGTAAATCAATTTAGTGCGGGGATTTGTCGATACTATGCATTAAAGCTCATCGCAAAAAGAAAAATATGGAAACCAATCAACAGCAGTACCCACACAAAGCATGCACCAATGGTCGACCACTACGTCCAAGGACTTCATATGTCCATGGACAATTGTTGAGACGTTTAGATGATCAGTAATTTAGGGGAGTCTATAGGAGAGAAAAGAGAATGGGCAATGGGATAACCCAATTTCTTCTCTCTTTGTTCTGAGATGACTTCCGTGTGAGGGCTAACGAAGCCCTGCAGCTCCTTGCTATTCTTGATGCCATATGCCAAACGAGGGAAAGGACTGCATGGGAATGCTGAAACGCTCCATTAATGATGCCCGTTTTCCCTATCTATCTGTCTAACTCTCAAGATGGACGCGTTATTCTCCACCCAGTTCCCCGAACCAAAAAAATTCCTGCTAAAAAATGTCTTTGCTCATCATTTCATGTTGTTTTTCCTTCCTTCCCGCCATCTCTCCCTGTTAATCGCCTTCCATTTTCCTCTTTCTCAGCTTCTCCTTTATGTGTGGTCCTTCTAGCTTTTGCACATTTCCACAACATATACATACATATATACATATATTTTTTTGTTCAGACGCTATGAAAATGCTGTTTGAATATGTATTGCGGATATCCTAGGCTATTGCCAATGGTGAGCCGCTATGCATAATGCAGCTCTCTCAGTCGCTCATCTGCATTTGCTTAGACACACACTCTCTCGCATGCACACGCATAGATCTTCACACCCTGTCCCCAAAGAAATCCGCACACAATCTCTCTTCCGATCACTCTGTCTCACCTACATAAACATGTCTAAATGCAGACGCATATTTTTGGGACGCGCGACTGTTCGACAACAACGCAATCCAACCATCCATTTGCCTCCGAGCCTCCCAATTAATTTATTCGCAGATTGTTCAAGGGCCATTTCCGCTGTCAATCCTGTCTGTATCGTGCTTCAACGCTGCATATTTTTGAACAGCTTTCAGTGTCATAATGTTTTCTTTAACCTTTTAAAATGACTCATGAGATTAAAAGAGAGAGGCTGATTTTCTTCCTCCTTTGTTTTTTATACCTTTCCTCAGACAAGCCACTTATCAAACCAATAATCATTTATGCACGGCGCAGTCAAGGAAAAATCAATACTACAGGTGCTGAGTAACTTCCAGCTGAATCTAAAGTCAGCCCTACACTGCATGCAGTTATAAATGGGTTTATGATAGCAAGAATGAGTGTGTGTATGTGTGTGAGCCGGGCATTTCTTCATAGCTAGGCTGAGAAGGACACATGTACACATGGTGTTTAGATTACATTTGTTCTGGTATATTAGAGTAAATCTTGCCTGCCACTGTTGTCCCTGTGATTGTTCAGTGCTTTGCGTGAGTGAGCTAGAGTGGATTGGAAACCAGTCACATGTAACCTCCCACATTTGCATGTCAGTCTCTTTGAGAAGAGGGAGAGAGAAAATTGTACATTTGGTTAAATAAAAAGCATTTTGTATACATCTATCCTATTCAGATTATATTAATCAAATATATGATAAGATCATGGTCATGTAAGAGTCTGATAAGTCTATTCCTTTCTCATCAGTTTGAAGGGGTTGGATTTTGAAATGGGTAAGGAATATCTACCCCCTTATTTTCGCAGTACTGCAGCGTCAGGGAAAAAAGAAAACATTTTCAGCATTTGCCGAAGTAGCTAATACTTCAAAGGGATGATTTTGGAGGTTGGGTGTCAGTTCTCGCAATGCAAGAGTGAAAAAAAAGTATTTACGGAATGTCCTGTGTTTTAGGTATTTTATAAACTGCCCCCTTTCTGGCCACTCTTGACCTCTAAGTGAGATACATATCATAATCTCAAACCCAAGCAACAGGAACCTGCATTGTCACTCTTAAAAATAAAGGTTCTTTATCGGCATTTATGGCTCCATGAAGAACCTTTAACATCTGTGGTTCCTTTTCATTGCACAAAAAGTTCTTTAAAGTGGAAAATGGTTCTTTAGATTTTTTCTTTTAAGAACTTTTGGGAACCCAAAATGGTTCTTCTGCAAAAAAATCCCACTTGGAACCCCTTATTTTTTTATATAATTATTGCTTTAAAGTTGCCTTGATACTGATGTAAACATGGAACCACAGTGAAAATTGTTCCACTCTCTGGATGGATGTAACTATATCAGATAAATCATGTCCACTCATAATTTATTAAGTACAATAGGGAAGAACAAGGAGTGTTGTAACATAGTAACACCATCAGTTAAAGCAATTAGAACATGTATTAACTAAATTACTATAGGCCTGATACATAGCCACCACCATCCTGGAGTGGAGTGAGAAAGTCTGTTGTGACCCTTTTAAGGAAAGTGGCAACATTATATGACAGACATTATATAATATTGATCAAATCGGAAGTTTCTTGTATATTCATACATTTTAACTAGTTTAATTTGTAAATTAAATATGAAAATACTATATAAAATTGAGGCATGCAGCACCAAAAAACTAAAACAAAAAAACTCAGGAGTGGTAACACTCCACATTTACATACCGCAAAGATTGTAAACAAGAAGCAAGTTACCTTATTTCTATTAGTGTACAACGAATATGATCCAAAATGGTGAGGTACAGGTTTTACATTGCAGTGAAGTCGTTAACATTACTTCTAGCTTCACGCCCACTTAAAACTCAACTCAGAAACTTACCAGCCCTTTTACGAATTTGAAAAAGGCTACGCAACGTTATGCCCCTTTAGTGTGACACTGGACAGCAGCTACGCGAAATAAACAACAACTTTCAGAGGTGTCGACTGTTTAAAAGTAATTTTTGTCTGTAATTTTTAGCGCGCAAAAGGTTGACGACCTCTCGCCACTTGCACGTTTTCTAACCGCCATCTTAAAGGGATAGTAGCCTATTGACGCTATCTTTCCCATGTAATCAACCGTATACTATTCCTGTTTTCGTATAAAATACGTTTTAAACAAAGCAGTATCTTTGTATTAGTGATTATATTTGTGTTATTTTAAACTTTTTTTTTACATTTTCCCACCCACGATGATCTTAAAGGAAAGCTCGCGAGCAGTATTGTTTCTATGGTTACCACTATCTTACGTAGTGCACTGGCGAATTGATATTAGAGCTAACTTTTATTGTTGCTGAAGAGTTGATCAAAACATACAATATATACACTTATACTATAAAATAAATAGTCTACATAGTTTTAATCTAAAAAGGATTAAAACCTTTTGATTGGATGTTTTGGGGGTTCAAGACAAGCTTTAAAGGGACAATTCACCCCAAAAATATGAAAAAATGTCATTATTTACTTAACCTCAAGTTATTCCAAACATGTATAAGTGCATTTCTTCTGCAGAAAACGAAAATATATTTTTAAGAATGTCAGTAGCCAAACCCCAATGACTTTTTTCATACTATGGAAGTCAATGGTGCCCATCAACCATTTTCTTGAATCCCTAAATATGGCTCTTCCTAGTTTTATAATGGGAGTGGATGTTTAGATTTTCGAAACCCCAAAAAAGTGCATCCATCCATCATAAAAGTAATCCATATGTTTTATAGTTTGTGACTGGTGTTTTGTTTTGCTCTATCCTCTGTGCATCCGCATTCATCAATACGTCATGTGTCAGGTCAGAGGTCACGCTTCCACCAGAACTCAACTCGTATGTCTGTTTCCGGAAGTGATTATAGTGTATAAAGTTATAAATATGGATATTTTTCTTACAAAAACCTATGGCTTCACTTCAGAAGGCCTTTATTGAGCCGTAAGGATTACTTTTAGGATGGATGGAAATTTACTGCCGTCCCCATTTACTGGCATTATAAAGCTGGGAAGAGCCATTGTGTTTAATACAACTCAGATTGTGTTTGGCTGAAAGAAGAAAGTCATATAAACCTATGGCTTAAGCGTGAGTAAATTATGGGATAATTTATATTTTTGGGTGAACTATCCCTTTAATAACGGTAATCTACACTATATTTCCAAAAGTCTTGACATGCCTGCCTTTATGCACATGAACTTTAATGACATCACCTTCTAATCCTCAAAATATCTTGTGTTTAGCAGAAGAAGGAAAATCATACAGGTTTGGAACAACTGAGAAAATAATGATGACAAAATTATAATTTTTGGGTGAACTATCCCTTTAAATAAGGGGAGTCAACCCGTCACAATTCGCGCCCTGATACTGCACGTCACGTTATTCCGACTCTTGATAAGAGCGGATGATTTGCGCATGATGTCCGATTGGACGGACAAGTTGCCCCGGCATGTCTCGTGCAGCAGGTGCTCTCCAGAGAAGAGGAGTGTTTGTTCGCGCGCTTAACTCACCGGCACACGAGCTCTGAAAGGAGAACAGCGGTCACCTGTCGAAGCGGAACGCGAGAGTGACACAAAGAGTTTTATTTTGACCGCACTTCAGCAGAAATGGCAGCTGGAGCGGCGGGGTGTGATTTTAGGTGGATGGGAAAATAGCACTGCGCTTAACCCAGTAAATCTCACCGGTTACATTCGTGACACCAATTTTCTTTTGAGTTTGAAGGGTCTGAAAAGAGTTAATGATGTGTTTTACACGGAGTTCAGACGGTCTTGAATGTATATGGATATTTTACATGACTGGTGTAACAGTCACATGACCAGAGCTGTTTAATTACATAAAAGGAAGTTTGCCATTATACGTTTGCTAATGTGTTAATATAATTAAAACGACAACAAATTAAAAATAATTAATTTTCAACTAATTAAATAAAGTCATTAGGCCTATGTCTTTATCCCCACAATTACATATACAATATTAAATTGATACTTTATTGATAGCAACTTTCTCGACAATTTTGAGAGATAAAACACATTCTTTGACTAACTTTTTTTACAAACTTTGTTTTGTAGGTGAAATAAAAAGGAAGTAATTTAGCTGTTGTTGTTTTTTTTTTGTTTGTTTGTTTTATTCGGGACATTCATAATTCGTGGGTGTGAATAAAATCACTGATGGGACAAACCCATTTAAACCATCTTATTTTCAAGTAAAGTTCAAATAGATATTACTACACATTTTATGAGAGTAACGTGTTTATATCTGTGACTCATGCTGCGTTCACACTTTACTCTTTATTTTTATAGAGGAAGTATTTTATTATAATGAACAGTGTGTCATGGAAAGAAGAGAGGAACAGGTGTATGACGAGTATAACGAAATAGAGAGATAGACAGATCCACAACATGAGAGAGAGAGAGAGAGAGAGAGAGAGAGAGAGAGAGAGAGAGAGAGAGAGAGAGAGAGAGAGAGAGAGAGAGAGAGAGAGAGAGAGAAATAAATGGAGTCCTTATGGCCAATGACCTGATTTACTTTTTGAGTGGGGGATGCGGCAGATCTCCTACTAATTGCGCAGCTGGGAAGAACAGGGGATTTGGTGGGGGGGAATGAGAAAGGAAACCAATTTTGCATATTTCTATGAGGGGGAGACCGGGTGGGATGGAGGTGTCCTGATGTGAGGAGCAGGTTTGACATTGCGAGCAGTTTGGAGGTGAAATCGTATGAAAGTGGGCAAATATTTAAGAAAACAAATGTTCTGATTTTTCTGTTATGGTTGATGTAAAACATACACATGGCAATTATTAATAATAATAATTATGGTAATAATAATATGTCTCACTCTAAAAGGGTTTGATGTGTTGGATTGGGCAAGCTCTTTGCAATCACAATTTAATTTAGCCAAATGTTCAGAAAATCGGATCAGACCGGATAATATCGCAGCCACCACACAAATTTGACGACCTGACGACTGCTGATCCTTAAAATAAATATCACACAAGCGAACACACACTGCTTACCATATCTTTATTCATTATTTAAAATCCAAGCAAATGTGTCATAAATAATAATTAAATAAATATAAACATTTTATATAGGCTATTTTTTAAAAAGATGCATCATATTAAGAGTAGCCTATGGATAATAACATGGAATAATTCTAAAATGTTATATTCCATAGGGCCTGATAAATCCAACACAATTATAAAGCCTTCCAATAAACTAAGGCGTTTAATAATGATAGTTACAGGCTATTATTTGCTAATATTGTTGTTCATAATAATAATATACTAATTGTTATTATTTTTTATCAAATTATAACTCACATGCAAATAATGTAAATTTCCACATACAATACTGCAGCATCCCTCGATGCCTTTTTCATTTCATTTGCATTTCCATAAAAAAAGACAAGCTGACCCTCGAGACGACAATTTACCCTGGATCCGGTTTCCCAGTCCGGGGTTCAGGTGTGAAGGCAGGGGGGTAATATGCTACAACTTGCCCGGGTCACGATAATGCATAAGAATACATTTAAAATGGCTGATCACGTCTAAACAAAAACGACTTAAATGTGTTCTTATGACAACATACAATTATTTCGGGAAACATGGGGAAAAGGTTTAGGAGAAACGTTTCTACATTCCTTGAAAGTGAAAAAGATGGAGGCGCGGCCCTCTCGGAAAAATACGCAGTCCTAATGCATATGCATGTATGATAATTGATGTGCGTTTTACATCTCCTATCGACCGTGTCATCAGAGCTTAAGATACATGATAAGAAATATATTGTGAGTTACAGAAAACACAATATAAACTATGAGAAATAGAAAATAAAAAGAGAACATGACAAAAATAAGTTTGTTTGCGACCTCCATATCCCGGTTTTACGCACTTTACGCCCTACTGCACCCTTCCTCCCCCATACAAGAACACACACAAACATACACAAACACACATTAATACACACCACAGTTCTCTTTCACAGACCCCCCCACAAACACACACACACACACTGGAAGAGAGACAGAATAATTCTGACCTTACATCCCCGATCAAATGACATTGTACATTAAAATATATAAAAATCTAAATGCCTTTTCAATTCTAAAGCATCAAAACTCAAGCACTGTGTAAAGCATTTGCATTTGAATTGTTTGTGAAGCAATATCAGATAAAGAACACTTCAAAACAGCCGCACACGTTTTGAAGTGGTTTCATCCAACAACAACAAAAAAAATTGTAAGATAATTTCAGAAGAAAAAAAAAATGAGCAAAACTGAAAGCACATCTCCAAGGCTGGAGGGTGAGGAAAGGAGGGGTATGTATGCTGTGAGGTGTCAAAAACAAAATTGTTGAGGAGACATCATGACAGAAATTGATGCGTAAAACTAACTGAATGGGCAAATAAATAACCTTAATTATGATCGAAATAACCCACATCTTCATTTTGCATTTATACAAATTCAAATGTGCCATATCAAACCCACCATCAGCAAACCAGGAATCTGTTGGCATAGAAAATGGAGGACCACTAATTGCACCAGTGCTAATTGGAAATGAGGCTGCATAAGCCATTCTATTTTTTACAGGATCTATGCAGATATATTCACCTTCTAACAGAGACACATGCTTTTATTACAAAATTTATATTATTCTTTCCCCTAAAGGCATAAAACAGCATGTTACTATAAACAACGAACAGACCTATTCAAATCCAAGGAAAATTACATATTTTAGCGCAGTAAAAAAAAAGTACCAAGAGAAAAAATATATACACCTCACTGACCAACTCTACTTTTCCCAACATGCAATTTACAGAGGGCCGAAAGTGTATGGCAAATGCACACGACCGATGCAAAAATCTGCTCCCGTTCTACATATTCATAACTCAACAGCATATTCATATCTTGCATACAAATCATGCTATCTCCCCCATCTTTGCGCACGGGAACATGCAGATCCTACAGCCTCATAATCTTCTGTTCGCCGTTAATCAGCGACTAGAGCAACAATTTTCCACATTTTAAGCAACTAAAAACATTTTTAACGAAGTTGTATATTAGTTTTGGAGCGAAAGAAACTTCTTAAAATCCACATATATGAGCGCACAAGAAAATAACGTTGAAACTCCATCCGTTGAACTTGGAACAGCGCAATTTGTGTTCAAACAAATTACCTCTTAATTGAATTGAATTAATTGTGCACTTATTTTTCCACATTACAAGTAAAAAAAAGCAGCAGCAAATAACCTGACTACATACCTTCTTGAAAAGAATACAGCAGGAGTAAAGTTACCAGCCACATGCCATAAATAGCAGGTATATTTCTCAGGAATGTTTTGCAATCCCGACGTGTGCACTGTGCAGTATTCGGCCAGGCGAGGCTCCGTGCAGGAGTGGTGACGATGCTCCCCGGCGATCTCTCCAGCCCTAGTCCCGTACTCGCCAGCGCCGAGAAGCGGGGAAGACTTTGGTCCCGCCTCTCGTACCCTCCCCTCCGCGGGACCGTCATCCGAACGGCCCCTCCTTCGGTAGTCTAATGGTACTGCGAGATGGAGAGGTGCTGGTGCGGGGCCAGAGAGAGACGCGGCGAGGACGACGCGCGGGGTTTTGTTGGTGGGGGTGGGTTGAGTGCATCAGAGAGGACAGGACTTAACATGTTGTTGTTGTTGTTGTGAGCGGTCCACGTGGCTGGAGTCAGCCGGGGCATTCTGTGGCACTCAATGTTACCATGGCGCACCTGGGAACTAAAAGGCTGCCTTTTTTTACGCACGGCGGATCACTTTTCGCGATGTCAAAGGCTTACCTTTTATCGTCAGAAATCTCGCATTGATGCAACGCTGCTGGGAAAACAGCCTAAACCTTGTGTGGTCTCCCAGCCAGATTTGTTGGTTTATGCACTTTTCAACAGATCAGGACGGAAAACCAGCATGACCAGTCTGGGAGAACCCCTTAAACCAGTCAAGACCCGCAAATCAAACCAGGGCTGAGAGTCATTTTAAAGTAAAGTTCGTGTCAATGTTGTGCGCAAAACGCTCCGCGTAGGTTCTTTATGTCAGTAATCGGCGAGTGACACGCGTGCGTCCTTAGAGACACAGCACGAGACCCCGTCACGCTCTCTCCATACATTAACGTTTGCGAATGAGGAAGAACGCGTGCTTCAGAGGAGCACCGAAGAATGCCTGAATCGCCGGCATTGTTCCGCGCTCAAAATGAGAGGAATGACACGCGAAGGGCGTATCGTGTATTGTCTAGAGTGGTGGATAATGCTCACAGACCACCCCGGCTTTATCGTCTGGTGACTATAGTGTCTTTCTACACCATAAAAGTCTGCAAAAAACAAATATTTATATGAATAGAGTTTATTAAACAGTGGGAATTGTAATTAGACGGCATTATTAAAACTGTTAAAATTCAAGAAAAAAATTATGTTTGACATTTGACAGTTTTTGTATGGAAATTGGCAAACCTATCATCTTAAAAGGAAGAAAGCAGTGATGATATGGATGATTTTGACATTGATATGGAACAATGCTAGATTACATGTCTAGGTGTAGTCCCTCACACACACACTAGAAAACTTAAGAAATGACAGCAATGTGTAGAGTGATTGTCTGCAACCAATGGTTACAGTGTTTGGCTTGATGGTTCTGCTCCAGAACTCTGGTTTCACACACCCACATCCTCTTCGGGTAATTATTGAACTGTAACATGCTGTACTGCTATTGATTATAGGCTATGTGCAGCCCGTCAGAGAATAAACCGATACAGAAATCCATCACACAGACATGTGATTCTACAACATGCTGGTAGCAGCGTATCCTTACCCAGCCCCAGACAATGCCGGGCCAGACAGCAACAGACCAGTTCATCTCATGTCATTCATTCAATGAGTTCAGATCATTTAGATAATTTATGTTCTCACAAAATCCTCCATCCTATACATCATATTAAAAGTTGTGTGCATAGGATTCCGCAGAAATCTCTTAAGAACAATTATCATTTACAACCCCAAATCAGAAAAAGTTGGGACAGTATGGAAAACGCAAATAAAAAATATAAAGAAATGATTACTAAATTTACTTTGACTTGTATTTCATTGCAGACAATATGAACAAAAACTATTTCATGTTTTGTCCGGTCAACTTCATGTAATTTGTAAATATGCATCCTTTCCTGTCATTCAGACCTGCAACTCATTTCAAAAAAAGTTGGGACAGTAAAGCATTTACCACTTTGTAATGTTGCCATTCCTTTTCACAACACTTAAAAGACGTTTAGGGACTGAAGACACCAAGTGATGAAGTGTTTCAGGTGTAATTTTGTCCCATTCTTCCTGCAAACAAGTCTTAAGGTGGGCAACAGTACGGGGTCTTCGTTGTTGCATTTGCGCTTCAAAATGCGCCACACATTCTCTATTGGAGACAGGTCGGGACTGCAGGCAGGACAGTCAAGTACCTGGACCCTCTTCCTCCGCAGCCAGGAATTTGTAATGTGTGCAGAATGTGGTTTTGCATTGTCTTGTTGAAATATGCATGGACGCCCTGGAAAAGATGTCTTCTTGAAGGCAGCATATGATGCTCCAAAATCTCTATGTACTTTTCAGCATTAATGGTGCCTTCACAGAAGTGCAAGTTACCTTTGCCAAGGGCACTGACACAACCCCATACCATGACAGACCCTGGCTTTTGGACTTGTTGCTGGTAACAGTCTGAATGATCCTTTTCTTCTTTGGTCCGGAGCACACGGTGTCCATTCCTCCCAAAAAATACCTGAAATACTGATTCATCTGACCACAGTACACGTTTCCACTGTGTGATGGTCCATCCCAGATGCCTCCGAGCCCAGAGAAGTCGACAGCGCTTCTGGCAGCTGTTAACATAAGGCTTCCTTTTGGCACAGTACAGTTTTAACTGGCATTTGTGGATGTAACTACGTATTGTGGTACTTGACAAAGGTTTGCCAAAGTAGTCCTGAGCCCATGTGGTGATATCGCTTATAAATGAGTGACGATTCTTGATGCAGTGCCGCCTGAGGGATTGGAGATCACGGTTGTTCAGCTTAGGCTTGCGCCCTTGTCCTTTACGCACTGAAATTCCTCCAGATTCCTTGAATCTTTTAATTATGTTATGCACTTCCTATCTTTCTTTGAGGAACATTGTTTTTAAACATTTCAATAATTTTCTCATGTATTTGTTGGCAAACTGGCGATCCTCGGCCCATCTTTGCTCCTAAAGGATTAGACCTTTCTTTGATGCTGCTTTTGTACCAAATCATAATTACAATCACCTGTTGACATCACCTGTTTCAAATCACATCATTATTTAACAATTTTACCTTATTACTAGCCCTAAATTGCTCCTGTCCCAACTTTTTTTGAAATGTGTTGCAGGTCTGAATGACAGGAAAGGATGCATATTTACAAATGACATGAAATTGACCAGACAAAACATGAAATAGTTTGTGTTCATATTGTCTGCAATGAAATACAGGTCAAAGTAAATTTAGAAATCACTACTTTCTTTTTTTATTTGCGTTTTCCATACTGTCCCAACTTTTTCTGATTTGGGTTGTACAAAGTTTTGTATTGCATATTTTGGTTCATTTTATGCTTACCAATATATTTTCAAGTTTTTTTTGCTTACTTGTGTCTATTCGAGTAAGGACAAGTTTGCATTTCAGAGTGTATGCAACAATTCACTGTATTAAAATATTTAAAACAGTAGAGAACAGTACACTTCGGTACGGATTGAGACAAAGCCAGAAACATCACATGGACATTTTTTGGGGAATCAGTGAAAGCTGTAAGGGTTTCTTGAGTGGGATAAATTTGAAGTCTAAACAACAAAAATCAATGAATCAATTCGGCAGCCCAACTGCAGTCTGCTTTGGGACAGTGTCACTGGAAAAACTACCAGGGCCTAAGATTACATTTTTTTATGGGTCAGCCTCTCTACAGTATTACCCGATGACTATGCTATATCATAGAGGATTTTTCCAGGCCCCCAACATTATCGCTGTTAGAAAAAAAATACATGCAAAAAATTTACTTTTTAAGGGTAGAAAAACTTGCCACAGAGTGCCTTCAAATAGTACCTTAATGCAGGGGTTCCCGACTGCGTTCCTGAGACCCCCTTCTACCCGTGTTTGGGTCAAATATGGACGCACTCAACCATTGGATTCCTTTTTTAATTACAATTTTAAATCCAACAGTTGGGATTGTCCATATTTGACCCAAACATGGGTTGGAACAACCTAGCATTTTTGTATGTACTGTATGTGTATTTTAGGGTAGATAAGGTACAAAGATGTGTCTGGCGGCCCTAGTTTTGGGTTGGGTTAAGCATAAGAGCACCACAATCAAGCACAGTGGCATAAAGATGTGAAATTCATATGACTCTTTGGTGTCTAGGGAGATGACCCCTGACAACTTTAGGGGGTCACTTGGCCAGTGTTTTGAGACCAGATCATTTGAGTACAAATAAAGACAGAGTCATCATGCTCCTGAGTCTATGTAGGATAAAGACCATAATCTTGGACTCTAACTAGAATAAGCTGATCTTGACTATGATTCTACACTTTACTTGGCCTTGGCCTTTACTTGGAAGTGGTCGCACACATTGAAAAGATCCCACAAGTAAGCTCCTGTACATTTCTGAAATCCACTGGTCTGGATACACTTTCTTCAGTGGTTTCTATGGAAAAGAACAAGCAGAGAAACGAGCAGTTGAGCCGATCAGCCCGACTCTTTGTTTCCTACAGAGGCCTCTCTCTACCTCTCCTCTCAACTCAGTTATGTAACAAGTGGAAATATAGAAGAAGGAATGCTACCCTTACCCTCCCACACACTTATGGCGATACACAAACACTCAGAAAGAAAGTACAAGCCACACTGGCTGAAAGAAATCTAGAACTGTGTATGTATCTAAACAATGTGCATCAGAGAGGAAGTGACCACTGACTTGCAGGCAGGCAGCTACTGTTGAAATCATTACTAATACAAATCATCTGCATCACTTTCTCTCTCTCATCTGTTGCCTGGAGAAAAGCAAAGAACGAGACAGAGAGAGAGTACGCCAATGAAGAGAAGGAAGGAGAGAGAGAGAGCAGAGAAGGCAGAAGCGGGTGGGCTAATGAGAACGGTAATGCTAATACGCAGACAATCAGAGTCCCCCTCAGGCCATGGCTACATGGTAGAATCATATTAACGCTAATGTATCTGGTATTAATGCAGAGAGCTCCCTCCCCAACCAAATGCCTGCAAGGTCATTGAGGGTAGAGGGTGGTGAGAGTGGAAAGGAGGGGGCAAGGGTTGGTGCCTACCCACCTCAGCCACACGCAGGTAACATAAGGGCACTAAAAGCTAGCCTCCCGTAATGGTGGCTAACGCGCCCAGTTCCTCCCAGCTCCCCCTGCAGTATGGCTGCCTATTAGAGTGCTCTATGCAAACTAGCGCCATGCAGATCCAAAATGGCGGCCGAAGAGGCCCAGATGGTGAGCTGCTTTGGTTTAGCATGGCGGCGCACGACTTGCCCAGTTTCGCTGGAGCTGCACTGGCGCTAATTAGCCAGCCTGATACAGAACTGTACACCATGTTACGCTCGCCAGCATTAGTCAAATGAGTCAGTGAGCTGCACCAAGTAAGTCAGCTGAGGGAGGGACCCTCGTCTGCGTCTGCGCCTGCGCGCCAATCTGTTTTTTTACAAGACCAAATGTTTTATTTCGTAATTTATGTTTTTCCTTTTTTCTTTTTTCAGGCTGAGGAGGGGTTTGTTTTGCATTAGTGGAGACGAGACTGTTGAACCCGAGCTTTCGGGATGAATTTGGTGTATTAGAGGGTGGGTGTGATTGTGTCTATGTGCATGAGGGAGTAAGTGAATGAACGTGTGTGGAAACAGGAGGATATTTCTGGAGCTCTCGCTCTCCCTGCAGCCTGTTGAGGGGGGAGAAATAGGGGGGAAGAGGAAGGTGGTGAAGCGAGACGTCGGGGGGTGTTAATTTATTCAAATGAGCAGGGGAGGATAATGAGAGAGAGAGGGAAAGAAAGAGAGGAAGAGGAAAAGAGAGAAATGGGGGGTTGGTTGTTTCGCTTTGCAAATCTCTCATCTCTGATCATCTCACATCTGATCTTCCTCTTTTTTTTATTTTTCATGTGTTTATCTTATGAGAATCTCTCGCCATTATGGTCGGCAGAAACAGTGGAGCAGGAACTGGAGAGAGGAGAAAAGTCGGGAAAAGGAGAAACAGGGAATTTATGGATAAGCAACCTGTGAAGGGCTAAGAATGTGAGAAGTATCACAGTTTAAAAAATGCTTTTATGCAGATTTATAAATTGTAAAGAATAAATATATATCTTATATATCTTATATATCTAAATATATATATATATATATATATATATATATATATATATCTAAATATATATATATAAATAAACTATGTATTGCTAAAGACTAAATGTATCATCAGAAAATGGGATGGTCCCTTGATTAATCCTTAATAATTCAAAAATAATGAGTGCTCATACTTCCTCGACCACAGAGGACATAGTGTATGATATTTTATAATTTTATTATCACAAAATGGAATCTTTCTCTTAAACGCTCATGAGGTCAAAACGGGATGATTTTTCCCCTGGACTTGGGTGTGTATATGGGAGTGTGATAACGATATGCAGTGCATTTGAATTAATTAGAATACTTACTGACATCTAGTGGGAAGATCTTACAATGCAGACAAAAAAAAAAACTGTTCACAAAATAATACTATTAATTATTTACTCAGCCTCATTTTTATATCTTCCATGAAGAACAAAAGGTGAATATCTGATACCAGACAGACAGAGATGATAGATAGATAGATAGATAGATAGATAGATAGATAGATAGATAGATAGATAGATAGATAGATAGATAGATAGATAGATAGATAGATAGATAGATAGATAGATAGATAGATAGATAGATAGATAGATAGATAGATAGATAATAGTAGTCCACTTTTGCAGTACAATGTAGTTTATTCTGTTCTAAAGTTGAAGTTTCCATCCAGGCCCGTGTGTCTAGATCTTATCTCGATTCCCACACTACAGTCACCCCCCTCCAAATGAACAAAGCCAAACAAGCAGATTTATTTTCACGACAAGTTAAACCAGTATATCCTTAAGCTCTAATCAGGGGTGTTAAAATGCTGACCAACTGCAACAAGACCCAGTGCACTCATGTATACCCTACAGGCCTAAACACTTCTCCATGTGTGGGAACCTACAGGTACTGACCCTCTCACCATTAGGTGCACCTGTAAGCAGACCACTATTTACACTTTATTCTGCAAGCTAATTGAGATTTGATCACATTAACACCTCAGCACAAACTTGCTTCATGTTGTTTCCATATGCAAAAAAAAGCTTTTTTATTTTATTTTATTATTATAGTAACCTTATGAATTGTATTTGTGATATTAAATTAACTGAAAGGTATTATATATACTGAAAAAAGGGTCTAAACTTTCCACATCAACACCTGGTTTTATGCCTAAATCAGCATGCTCAGGTTTACACGGGGAGAGAGGGGTAAGTTGAGGTATTTTTGACGACTATTAGATAAAAATTTAGGTTTTATCCAAACCATAAATATAATAATTTGAGAACTAAGAAATGTGGCTGCAAAAATTGGTCCAAAGTATAAAATTGTTAAGTGTACAGTTGTCCTTTGGGATATTTCAATATTGAAATGATAGAAAGCTTTTAACAGTACAATATAAAAACGAATACAATAAAATAAATGAGTAGATTAGAGGACTGGAACTAATTGTGTAACTTTGAATGCTAAAAAAAATTAAATAATTGAAAACTTTATGCACATTCATCTGCACAATTTTCTAAAGGAAACCCATTTATGGGTACAACGCTGTTCCCGCGTGTGTTAATGAAGTATAAGACGAAACAAGAAAGAGAGAGTGAGAGAG
Source organism: Gobiocypris rarus (assembly GCA_023029165.1). Lineage (NCBI taxonomy): Eukaryota > Metazoa > Chordata > Actinopteri > Cypriniformes > Gobionidae > Gobiocypris > Gobiocypris rarus. Next base: position 36,580,463 of record CM040911.1, read on the forward strand.
GGGAAAGAGAAGGAAAAAGATGAAGGTGTCGCTAGCAGAGCGCTTCTGCTCATGAGTGCGGCTGACAGGCCCTGTCTCTGCCTTTAATGACTTATTTATTCAAGCATAATTAAGCTCAGGCCTGAAGCTGTGATTAATGCTCTTTGTCAGCTTGGAGAACAATACCTCAAACTTCCTGAGCCCTGGCTCTTCTCCAGCTCTCCTTTCCATTCTGTCACCTAACCGTGCGGTTTGTTACTTTTGGAGAGGTAATGACCAAGATTTTGTAAAATCAGAGATACCTTACAGTGAAAATTCGGAATTTACCTACAGACATATATACAGATCAGGCATAACATTATGATGAGGTGAATAACACTGATTATCCCTTCATCGCGGCACCTGTTAGTGGGTGGGATATATTAGGCAGCAAGTGAACATTTTGTTAGAAGCAGGAAAAATGGACAAGCATAAGGATTTTGTGGGATTGTGATGGCTAGACGACTGGGTCAGAACATCTCCAAAACTGAAGCTCTTGTGGGGTGTTCCCGGTCTGCAGTGGTCAGTATCTATCAAAAGTGATCCAAGGAAGGAACAGTGGTGAACCGGTGGCAGGGTCATGGGCGGCCAAGGTTCATTGATGCACGTGGGGAGTGAAGGCTGGCCCGTGTGGTCCGATCAAACAGACGAGCTACTGTAGCTTAAATTGCTCAATACGTTAATGCTGGTTCTGATAGAAAGGTGTCAGTGCATTGCAGTTTGTTGAGCCCATGCTGACCCCTGTCCACCACCTAAAGCGCCAGTAGTTGGCGCACTTGAGCATCAGAACTGGACCACGGAGCAATGGAAAAAGGTGGCCTGGTCTGATGAATCACGTTTTCTTTTACATCACGTGGATGGCTGGGTGCGTGTGCGTCTCTCACCTGGGGAACACATGGCGCCATGAAGGGAAGAAGGCAGGCCGCGGGGGCAGTGTGATGCTTTGGGCAATATTCTCCTGGGAAACCTTGGGTCCTGCCATCCATGTGGATGTTACTTTGACACGTACCACCTACGTAAGCATTGTTGCAGACCATGTACACCCTTTCATGGAAACGGTATTCCCTGGTGGCTGTGTTCTCTTTCAGCAGGATAATGCGCCATGCCACAAAGCAAAAATGGTTCAGGAATGGTTTGAGGAGCACAACAATGAGTTTGATGTGTTGACTTGACCTCCCAATTCCCCAGATCTCAATCCAATCGAGCATCTGTGGGATGTGCTGAACAAACAAGTCCGATCCATGGAGGCCCCACCTCACAACTTGCAGGGATTAAAGGATCTGCTGCTAACATCTTGGTGCCAGATACCACAGCACACCTTCAGAGGTCTAGTGGATTCCATGCCTCCACAGGTCAGGGCTGTTTTGGCAGAAAAAAACGGGGTTATTAGGTCATAATGCCTGATCTGTGTATGTTGAGCACATGAACAAAATGGCCAATCAGAGACATATATTTTGTGCCCTTGGTACTGAAGTCAGTACTTTTGACAAAATGTTTCGCATTATGGATGTGTTATAGTGTTGCCACTTCATTTCTGTGTACTTGTGTCCTGAAAAAAGTATTTGTTTTATCGCCCCCACATTCGTTTCCTATGCAGGGTCTATCGAACATCCTGAGTGTGACATTTTTTTCTTTCTCACTAACACACAAACAGAAAACATTTATTTTAGTTTTTCTGTGTAGATATAGTACGTGTCAGAAAAGTCAGCAGGTTTCATGCCATTTAGATTTTGGGAACAGGGCTCTGTGAAAGTGAAAAGTGATCCAGACAATTCAAACCTGTTAGCTGGTGAATTTATTAGGAAACTTTGCAGGCAAACACATGGAATTTTCTTTGAAGAATCCAAGGGTAGGGAACATTCCTTTTTTTTCTTTTTTAGAAACCAGCCTTTGCTTTCAAAGAAATTCATGACAGGGTTTTTCCATTAACATGCAAAAAAGAAGAAAACCTTCCACCCCTGAAGAATATTTTTTATATTAAAAAAATATGGAAAGAACATTTAGTTCCTAAACTTAGACTAAATTATTAGGGGGAAAAGGCAAACTTCAGTTTATATTTACAATTATTAATTTACAATTTCACAAAAACAAAACTGCATTGAAAAACAAGCGTAATAATAAGTTAATTTTAATGATTATTTCATTATTAACTTTTATTTTCTTTAAGTAAATATGCTGCTGCTGTTCATTTAGTTATTTCTCAGTGGTCTCAGTCATGATGTATGTTACAGATCTAATTTCAGTTGATAGGAGACGTCTGAAATATATTTTATGCTTGACCCTTATTTATGGTCTCAGTAACTGACCCTAAGTACAGGAACCTGAGTGAAGCAGAATTCAGTTCAGTCCAGTCAGTTCAGCCTCTGAGTTTATCTCTGATCTTTGCACAGGATGCAGGTTTTAATCTGGAGAAACGATCGCTCAGGATCAGTGAATGCGCAAAGATCTGCATAAATCTGTGTGTTCTCAGGTTAAACAAACCTCAGGATGTTTCCTGGAACTCCACTGAAGCCAAACATTATAAAATAAGTGGAAACGTATCCGAATTTAAGTGACTTTTCTTTTTTTTTTTCTTTTTTTATTGAAATGCTACGAACATGGTTCAAGAAATAGCTACGCTAGTTACAGTATATAAACAATAATTCATTTTACTGCTATTATTTTATAACATTTTATGCATTTATGCATTTGTTTATGAAGTACAATGCACATAAATATGCTTATATAACATTTTCTTCTTTATTTGTCATATGTTAGCCTCGCATTCAGACCGGAGAAGCAATTTAATGCTTATTTTAAAATTAAAACCAAGTACTCATTACATCAAGTATAAATAATTCCACATAAAACACTTGACACAAGTTCTACTGTGCAGCAACTGAATTTGATTTGAAGGTTGCATCCCAAAAGCTGACATTTACTGCCCTCTAGTGTGTAATATTTGACATTATCAGAAGGTTATAAGATAGAAGCTCTTCTTTCACGTACACACACACACACACGCGCACGCACGCACGCACGCACACGCACGCTCATGTTGGGTTTTCATGTTTTATGGGGACATTCCATAGGCGTAATGCATTTTATACTGTAAAAAACATATTTTGTATCCCCCTACACTGCCCCTGCCGCTAAACCTACCCATCACAGGAGACATTCTGCATTTTAACTTTTTCAAAAAACATCACTTTGTGTGATTTATAAGATGTTTTCCTCATGGGGACCAAAAATGTCCCCACGAGGACAAGGATTTCGGATATTGCCATTCGGATATTGCCATTTTGTCCCCATACCGTAGGGATTACCAGGACGCACGCACAAACACCGTCCAAATGTTTTTGATCGGTAAGATTTTTAATGTTTTTAGTAGAATTTACTTATGCTTACCAAGGCTGCATTTATTTTATTAGCAATAAAAAAAATTATATTGTGAAACATTAAAATATAAAATAACTGTTTCTATTTAAATATATTTTAAAATGTAATTTATTGTGATGCAAAGCTGAATTTTCAGCATCATTACTCCAGTGTCACATGATCCTTCAGAAATCATTATATTACTTATAATTATCAATCTTGAAAACAGCTGTGTAAAACATGTTAGGATTCTTGATGAATAAAAAGTTCACACGAACAGTATTTATCTGAAATAGAACGATTTTGCATGTATACAGAGGTGGTCAGAATTATTGGATGGTTGTAAAAATCAATCTGCATTGTTTATCCTTTTGATCTATCATTCAAAGATTTTTCAAAAATCGAACCTTTCATTGAAGTAAAAGAATAGAAAGTCGGGGGAAAATCACATAAATGTTTTTTTCTCCAAACTGTTGGATACAATTATGGGCACCCCTAGAATTTCTTTATGAGTAAAATATCTCTAATTATATTCCCATTAATATTTACATTTTTTAGCACACCAGGTGACTAGGAACATGACATTGTCTATGACATCTTGTTTCACAGGAGTATAAATATGAGAAAACACAAAGGCCAAATTCCCTTAATCAGAGTAAAACCACAGAATATAGTTCTGATGTGCAGAAAAAGATTGTTGAGCTTCACAAAATAGAAAGTGGATGTTGGAAAATAGCTAAAGCATTGAAAACCCCCATTTCCACCATCAGGGCAATAATTAAGAAGTTCCAATCAACTAAAGATGTTACGAATCTGCCTGGAAGAGGATGTGTGTCTGTATTGTCTTAATGCATCTCGAGGAGGAACTTTTGAGTGGCCAAAGACTCTACAAGGATCACAGATGGAGAATCGCAGAGATTAGTTGAGTCTTTAAAGCCAAAAAGGAAAGTCCTCCTCGCTCATCAAAAACAAACTCCAGCGTATTCAGTGGTCAGACACAACTGGAAATTAAAAAGGACCCTGGTTGAAACTATAAAAAGAGCTTTTGGGCAGCAAACCCAGCACCCCATGTCCATGGTTAAATATACTAATGGATCTTTCATGTTGTGGGACAATTTTTAGCTCGAGTTCAGATAAAAACAAAACAAAACAAACAAACAAACAAAAAAACCCTGACCGCTTCTAGAAATCTTATAATGGCCCGTGGTTGGATCTTCCATTAGGACAATAATCCAAAACAAACGTCACTGAGCACAAAATGAAGCTTCTGCCATGGCCGTCCCAGTTCCCTGACCTGAACCCTATAGAGAATGAGAGGCTGAACTGAAGAGAAGAAGCACCAACATGGATCTGGGAATCTGTAGGATCTGGAGAGATTCTGTATGAAGGAATGGTCTCTGATCACTTGTCAGGTGTTCTCCAAACTCATCAGGCATTATAGAAGAAAACGTTTTTAATAAAAGGGTGCCAATCATTATAGTCAAAATGTTTTGGGGAAAAGCATTTATTTCATAAATAAATGTAAATTTTTTTAAAAAAAAATTCTCCTCACATTCAATTGTTTTAATAAAAGATCAAAAAGATAAATGCTTATTTATTTTTACCACCATATTTGATCTTATTTACCAAGGGTGCCAATAATTCTGAGCACCACTGTATATGACACACACACACACACACACACACACACACACACACACACACACACACACACACACACACACACACACACACACACACACACACACACACACACACACACACACACACACACACACACACACACACACACACACACACACACACACACACACACACACACACACACACACACACACGCACGCACACACACACACACACACGCACACACACACCTCTACTAATGACATGCTTTCTCAATAACTTTAAAATTATCCTTTATTGGTATCCAACATCATAACATTTTTCCAAATCAATGTTTTTAATGCAGCAAATCAAATCAGAAAACAAACATTCAAAGTGTTAAGTGTAATAATATGACTGAGTTCACAGGCTGTTCACATCCCAAAACATTATACAGACACGAGCCATCTTAAATCGCTTCATCTCCTTGCTTCCCCTGCCAGACAGACACACAAATACAAAGACAGTTAAAGACTGTCAGCTCATGAAAGTCAGGCACGAAATATAGAAATATAATGTTTTAGTCTGTCACAAAAGCTAACTATATAATTGTTTTAATCACTACAAAAAGAAGTAAACCAACTCTAAGGTGTGACAACTAGAGACTAACTCCCTCGTTTGAAATTACAATATTTGTACTTTACGCTGACCACTAGATGTCACCAAAAACACATTGATAAGTTCAGGAGACCTACCTTAGACTTGCCACAACGTCTGATGCGGTTACCTACAGGAGCAGACATTCATTACACATTAGTGATTTGACATGACTCATACGACACACACACACACGTCTGGTTAACTATCTTTGTGGGGACTCTCCATAGACGTAATGCATTTTATACTGTACAAACCGTATTTTCCATCCCCCTACACTGCACCTGCCCCTAAACCTACCCATCACATGAGACACGCAGCATTTTTACATTTTCAAAAAAACTCATTTTGTATGATTTATAAGCTTGTTTCCTCATGGGGACCTCAATTTAGGTCCCCACGGTGACACAAGTCCCCATGAGTCTGTGTGCAGTCAGGTTGAAGTCCCCACCAGGATAGAAAAACATGAACACACACACACAGGCTAAACACCTACCAGTCAGGAGAAGGACAGACAGCACCACAATGATCCCGGCAAACACCAGGCCTCCAATGCGCAGATTCTCATAGTCTGTGAATCAGAACACTTTCTAAATAATGATATTCTGATTAAGGAACACATAATGCATAATTCTGTTTAGCCTAATACAGAAATATGCAAACGGATTTAAAAGACCAACTGAAGTGCCTTGAAACGCGCAGCATTATTCAGTGTGTTGACGTAATTTCCCCAGAAACAGGAAGACAGGGTTTTCAGGGTTCCAGGGTTCCCCCTTTTTTTAAAACAGCCAATAGCATTTTGTTTATACCACAGCTTGTCTAGAGCCTTTTAGCTTGGTAAAGCCGCAGTTTCATCTCTAACCGTTTCTTTAAAATACAGCATTCCTTGCAGAATTCAAATGGGTCCCATACGTTTCCCGGTCTGCGCACTGTGCATATAATGCGCTCTGTGCTATCGTGTCTCAGGACTGGAGCAGGCTGTGTGCGCTGCTGCGTTTCGCGCGACACTAACATGAAGCAAGACTTCATTCGCCTCAACTGAAAGCATATTTACACTGTCTGAATCATTCCCTATCCCCTATATAGTGAACTGGGCCATTCACCATGTAGAAAATAGTAAATGTGTGAACAAGTGGCCGCTGCTTCAGCGTCTATTTAGGGGGCGGGACGCATCAGATTCTAGAGAGCATTTGATTGGACAGAAAATCTGATGAGAAGCTGAAGTGCAGAGTGATGTCATCAAAAACATTGCTCCATAAGTTTTGAATGCTTATATCGTCTAAATGCGAATTTTGTAATTTTTTGGAGCACACTAGCTTATAGATAACAGTAAGGATATTGATAGTAAAAGCCAAAAAACATCAATTGCGACTTCAGGGGGACTTTAAAGGTGCAGTATTGACAATGGGTACTGCAGTCCAAATTAAATATATTGGAGAGAGTAGTTTCTTCCGCCCCTCCTTTTTGATTTGACAATAACACACGTTGCCAGATTAAGGACACGCAACAGGAACGAGCGCAATGAGCCTTAAATTGTTCAGTTAATTTATCTGTGTTTTTAGACGGATTCCAAGGCTGTTTAGGTCAGGTAGAATCCGTGATCTCTGACACAGGCCGAATCTAAAATTGTCCCCTAAACCCACAATCACTATTCCCTACTTTAGTCCACTAATACAGTTGACTTGAAGGAGTGAATGAAAACGAGTGAGATAATTCTGTCGTTGAGTGTACATCAGCTGTACACACACTATTGCGGTGCAATGTGGGATAGAATGAGTGCACTCGATAGCATCCACTATGGTTTCGGACACCACTACAAATGGCTGTCCCCTCAAATAATGCCCTATTTGAGGGTTTAGGGGGCGATTCATCCTCAGTTTGTGCGCTGGTTTCCATGGCTGCAATACGATGTGTTTTTTACGACAACCCAGGGTGTCGAAATACTACTAGGCAAATTGGCAGGGGTGCAGCATTCTGTTTATAAGTGAGAACTGCAAGTTCTGAGAGCTGCAAAAGTAGCCCAAAAATAGCCCAATGCGTTATTTTTTGTTCACCGGGCGTACAAATTCTCCACTGCATTTGTATGTCTAGGGGTGTTAGCCCGCCGCAATTGTGCTTACGGCGGTGGATATCAACCAGCAGACAAAGTAGCCCAATTGGCTACACTGCATGCCAGTGTTCTGAGACGGAAGCTGTGATAGTCGTTTCTTTCCTATTGTGACGTATATGGGAGTGAAACAAGGAAAAATCTATTGCGGGACTTGATTTTGTCCATGGGGAATTGATTGGATTGTTGTAGTTTGCGTGTGACCAGTTGTCACGCCCCTCATCATATAAGAGAAGAGATGTCACTGCAAGAGGGACGTGAAATTATTTTGATCAAAGATTACGAGGGCAGATGATGTGCGCCTAATAAATACCGCATTATTCCATAAAAAATACAAGAATTGTTTATGATTTCATGGTGATTCATTCTGATTGACTGTCAACGTTTTTATTGTTTATCAGCTGGAAAAAAATTATTCCAACCATATTATTCCTCTGTGTCGTTTGTTATTGTTTTAGATGTGGACTTCATATTTCCACAGCATCAAACGATTATTAAAACTATATTGTTAAAGCTACACTGTGTGATATTTTCCCCCATCTAGCGGTGAAAAGGTATATGACCATCCGTTAATATTAGTTTCTGTTCCTCTAAATTCCGATTTTGTTTTAACTCCTACGGTGGCTGATTTACATAACTTCCAGTTCGACCTCGTCCATGAGTGTTCCTTCAGGTGATGAGTTTACTTTAGAAAACTATTATAATTTGCAGTTATTTAATTTGTCAGTTAACATCTAGATTATGACATCTATGTAAAATGAATAATAGTTTTACTTTTTCGTTATTTTTTACCATTTCATTGCTAACATCAGCGATCAGGTTCCCAGACGAATGCATGCTAATCTTAGTAAAGTAACTTTTATCGGTGCTATCGTTATTCTGTATATTGTTCGACATCACTAGCGTAAGGCAAAGTTTACATTGTAGGCTATATCAGTCTCAAGCAATCCCCCTCTTCACATTCGACACAGTGCCATCGAGTGTTAAAACGCGAAAGGCGAAGCTTGAATTTACGGGTATGTCCCTCTTTGGTTCATGTACTTTCAAGATGGAGGGGCAACATGGCGACGCACATTCGAACCCCTCACCCGTATGTATTTTCAATGGCATATTATACACTTACGAGAATACTTTATTACTTGAAAGAAGTAAATATACATTAATGAGCACATATATTTTTGAAAGAACTAATTGTTTTTAGCTAAGAATAAACTAAAAAAGTTACACAGTGTAGCTTTAAAGTTATTGTTATTGTTCTTGGTGTGAATGGGCATTTATATAGATTTGTAGAATTCTGAATGTTATCTAATTCTTGAAATGACGTAGGCCAGACGTAGGAAGAACATTCCAATATTATTCAGAATATTCTTAAACACAATGAATAATTCAAGAGGAATATTGTTCATCCTTACCATAGAAAAGTCAGCATCAAAGTCTACTGTAGGCTGGGCTGGGAAACAGAGAGAAACACAGAATTAAATAGAAATAAATTTATTTTTAAATGTGCTGTTTTTTGCAATGACGGAAATCAGTGAAGATATCCGCCATATCAAAGCTATTTAGCTACACCTTGTCAGAGCCATCTCAGTCTCAATGGCTCTGCAACTTATTAACGTCTGATAAAATCAGATCACTCAGTACACATTCAGCTAAGTGTTTGCATTACAATCACTGGGTATTCCAGAAAGCAAGGTTATCTTTCCGTCAAACATAAACTGAACTCTGGGTAGATTAACCCAAACCTTACTTACAGCCAACCCAGAGTAATTTCATGGTTAACACACAAGACGAATCAACGAGCCACCATGAAAACGGATGCTAAGTAAAAGCACCCCCGTAGTAATTCTTTCTTAGAATAAAATAAACATTACCTTGATAGTGCTTTATATCGATATAACTATATAATATAATGCTGCTGGGCAACCGATTAATCGCGATTAATCACATCCAAAATAAAGGTTTGTGTTTACATATGTGTGTTTACTGTGTATAATATATCAATACACAATCCTTCATTATACAGCTCTAGAAAAAATTAAGAGACCACTTAACATTGAGAAATCAAAATTAAGTGGTCTCTAATTTTTTCCAGAGCTGTTTTTAAGAAATATTTGCATGTACTGTAAGTATATTTATATAATTTATCTTATATAAAAATATTTTATATGTAAATATAATTTTTTTCTTAAACATATACATGCATGTGTGTGTATTTATATAAACATAATGATTATACACAGTAAACACACATATATAATGTAAACACAAACTGTTTTTTTTTTTTTTTTTGGATGCGATTAATCGCAATTGATCGATTGCCCAGCACCTTATGTGCAATCCATCACGCCAACTGGAGCTTCATCAATAGGGCACGAATGTGCTGAACACCTCTGAAGTAAAGTAAACTAACTAACCTGGAACAGAAGCTGCTCCGGAGCAGGTTATGTTCAGAGAATGAGTTGCTATGGTTACTACCCTGAAAGTTACCTCCGATTTTGGCACCGAAAGTTGAGGCTATCCACTCACTTACCCTTACACATACCCAGGTGTGTCACATAACCTGCAGTTTTTTGCGTTTCGCATCGTAGTTGCTCCGTCGCTCTCGTGTGGTGTGGCGCCCTCAAAAAAAAACACGTCTGTATGTCGAGTGTTGACGTCATACCGCTTCAATGTTTCAACTGCGTCCTGAACCAGGTGCGGTTATACTTTGGTGGAGTGCGGTATGTTTCCCAACATGTTTCGCAATATATCCCCACAGACCAAAGATGTGTTCTCATAACTCATATAAAGTATAAGTATAAAGTATATGCGCTTAAAGTACCCCCTAGGGCACATGGACCCCTCACTGCTTTATTGCATCCTGTTGGACTGTCTGTGCGAGGAGTATTCATGTGCTATTATGCGAGTTTCCATATGTATATGTATTCTCCTGAAATGATTTTGTTCTGTATTTGCTAGATGATTGAGACCTGTCCTACTTTTGCCCAGAGGTGATGGCAATAACAGAGTTAGAGGAGGAAATCAGAGTCTGGAGGGAAAACATGTGGTGCAACTGTCATTTTGAGTTTCACAGCCCAACACAACAGATTAAAAATAACATAGAAACACAAGCCTGCAAATGAAGTGGAGATTTTCCCGCTTAGATTTATTAGAATAGCACTTTCAGAATACATATCACTTCAAAGATGTTTTAAAGGGACAGTTCACCCAAAATTTCATCATTTACTCACCCTCAAGTTGTTCCAAACCTGTATGAATTTCTTTCTTCCGCCGAACACAAAAGAAAATATTTTTAAGAATGTCAGTAACCAAACAGTTTATGAGCCCATTGCCTTCGATATGGAAAATAATAATAATATGGAAGTGAATGGGGCCCATCAACTGCTTCAAAATATCTTGTTTTGTGTTCAGCAGAAGAAAGAAATTCATTCAGGTTTGGAACAACTTTAAATGAAAGAATTGTAATTATTGCGTGAACTATCCCTTTAGTCAGACGGCCAAAGGCAACTGTTGCAGGGAAAAAAACTATGTTAAGGTGGAATAATGTGAAGAAGATGATATTAGTTATGAAAATAATAGAAAAAAAGTTATGTATTTTGATGAGAGGGTGTTTTTATTAAATTTTTATTAAAATTATTTTTACGTCCCTGCCTCTTAGAGCAAGGTTATTTTTTAAACTGTCATGGAATTTTTTTTTTTTAGCATGCTTTCATCATTTATTTCTGCTATTTTTTTCCAATATCTTTTACATCTACATTATTTATCCTTTTTTCAGACCCAGACTCAAAATCAATCATAAAAACACATTTATGAAACAAAAAATTCATTTAAATATTTCAATATTTCTTGCAAAAAGTAACAATTTGACTGCAGTTGTGGTGTCATGTTAACAAAACCCTGATACTTTTTATTTATTTATTTTTAATGATGTATGAGGTGGAAAACAAATTTAAATACCACTTAAAAAATAATTTGTGTCAAATTTTGTCAAACTCAAACTGTGTATTTAGCATATATAAAATGAATTTAACCCAAACCCTAATGTTCAAAATAATTAACTGGTTTGAGTGGGGTAAACTTAAACAAATTAGTTCAATCAAATCAACTTTTTTGAACTTTCTTTTTCTTTTGAGTTCACAAAACACATTGACACATTTGAAGTAATCTGAATTGTTTCATTGTTTTCAGTTTTATGAACTTCTCTCTCTCATTAACACTTCACAGGAGAGCAGAATATATTACAGTACAAGCTGACGCTTAAAAAATGAGTCTCACCTGCTCCAGATGACATGGCTGCTCTCTCTGTGGGTCACGGTCCAAAATGACAAAACTGTAAATTATAATGAAGCTTTATAATCCAACAGTTCTTATTTAGTGCTTAAAGACTAACGATTTTCATTGTGAATCAGAAGCACAAAAAACTCTTTAAAGAACCCACGAACCAAATACACTGACCCCTCATATTCAAAGAGCCATCCAGCCAAAAAGAAAAGGGTTATTTGCAGACCCTCGGGCGTTTCTCTCAATTCAGCTCCTTCTGGCTTTCTTAAAGATAGTGCTCATATTGATTCTGTGTTACTTTCCAATCCATATCTCTGACTGTAATGATTAACACATGCTGCTTTGAAGAGAAAGTGACTCATAAAGGCACAGTCAGGGCAGTTTGCTTTTCAATTCTCCATGCAGATCTTGTCAGATAAACAAACACTTCGGCTCCATGATGTGAAGTTTTTCTGTAATGCTTTGCTCAGGGGCACACTGGGCTAGTTTATTACTCAAAAAGCAACATTTCGTGATCTAAGCTTTAAACACTGCATCACACCACCCACAATTAATTATTGACTAGTAACATGTCAAACTTTGTAATATGAACACTATAATGTGTACAACAGGTTCTGTTGAACATGTGCAATATTACTTATTTATTTTATTACCTTTTACAGTGTGTATCTATTTAGATTAGGGAGTCTATTTGTACGTCTCTTTTTAGCTCTTTAAAAATGTATGCTGCTACTACTTCTCCTTTAAATTACTTTATTTTATCTTTACCTTTTTATAAAAGCTGACTCTGAGAAATCCAACGTACCTGTACTGTAACACACCTGTGCAAACGGCAATACACTTTAAACATACTCAAAATGCCAACTTCATAAGAGTTCTTAATTGTTTTTTACATCATGCAAACTATTTTACTGTATTTGTCAATATGTTCATGTAACTTGACCCCATTAATTATATTTTCTCAAAAATGCTAATCATATATACTCATAAAATCATAAATATAAATGGATGGATCATACCAAAAATAACAATTTCTTTTTATGCCAAAAATCATTAGGATATAAAGTAAAGATCATGTTCCGTTAAGATATTTAGTAAATTTCCTAACATAAATATATCAAAAATCTATTATTAGTAGTAATATGCATTGCTAAGGACTTCATTTGGACAACTTTAAAGGCGATTTTCTCAATATTTTGATTTTTTTTTTGCACCAGATTCCAGATTTTCAAATAGTTGTATGTGGGCCAAATATTGTCCTTACAAACCATACATCAATGGAAGGCTTATTTATTCAGCTTTCATGTGATGTATAAATCTCAATAAAAAAAAAAAAACCCTTATGACTGGTTTTATGGTCCAGGCTCACATATTGTTCAAAACGTTACTCATCAAATTTACCTAAAATGACTTTAATTCACTTAATTATTATATTACTTTTTTATTGTATTTTTGTATTCAATGGATTACTCCAAAATTATTCATTTTCACAAAATAAGATCATACTAATTTATCAATTTGGATCAATTCTGTATTTCTCAAAACATGTTTGACCCAAAATAAAAATGTTTTATCATCCTAGATTTCAGACGACTTGAAAAATAAACAATTGAAGTATTAAAAAAATTTGAAAGATCGAAGCTTTATAAAAATATCTTCTGACTGAGTTTTGTCTGGTCAAAAAACATTTGAAAAGAATTTGAGAGGAATATAAGCTCATTTTGAAATGTTAAGGCCCTGCATATAAGCCATTTCGTCAGGACAAGTGCATGCACGTGCAACCTAAACATGTTCTTGGTTGTCATGTCATATCATGAACAATAAACCGATGAAAACGCGCTGTTCTTGTCAAATGCGAACATTTTAGAAATACTGATGATTAGCATTCTGCAAATAAACAGCATAGGTGTAGGAGTCATTGCCGTCTCAGCTCACCTGTTCAGTGGAAAGCTCCTCGTCCTGCTGAGGTCTTGGCTAATGTGAGAGTGTGTCTTTAGTCCAGGTGTATTTCATCCCTCTACCCCTCCCTGCCTCCCAGAGCAAGCATTCGTAAATCTGGCCGCCACACCGTTCTTTGAAACACATTTATTAGCCCATAAACACTGGCCTTCAAACTATGATAAAATACCACTGAGCCCAACCTTTGGAATCAACGCCCAAGGGAAGTCCAATTACACCAGTGTATAAAACACTGGGAGTGCTCGTGGCCATCTTGACTTTGAAGTCGGTAATTGACTTCAAGTTGACTACATGGAGCAAGACGCTACAACGGTGCCACATAGATCATTCTGGATAACAGAGTCCAAATGGTCTTGAATAAAATTTTACCTGACATATTGATCAGAGCCGCTTTTTCTGGCAGGTGATGGACGACCTTTTTAAAGGAGCGAGAAGAAAAGGAGATATTGACTGACGCTTGGTGTCTCTGTTCTGAGATAAAAAACGAATCTACAGACTGATGCCTGTGTCAGACAAAGACTTTATTTATTACGGAGCACAAAGAGCGGCCATACACAGTAGCTGCACAAATATGAGACGAATATGTATACAATTCCTCTCTAATAGCGAAGCATCTGTAACGTTAGACTGTGTTCTTAGTGTGATTAATATTCTGTGGAACGCTTCCTTTCTTTTTAGGCCTACCTACAGTTCAACTCGCATAGGTTTACCACAGCAATTGATTTGTGGAATAACACACACACACGTACGCAAACGCACACAAATGCAAAGGTTGGTCTCTTTAGAGGCCGACATTTTGGTCCCATTGAACAGTTTATATGAGTGATATAAAGAGATAGTTCACCCAATAATCAATACTGTTATTGTTTTACTCACTGTCATGTGATTTGAAAGTCACAAAAGGATCACCTTTCCATTCAACTTAGCTCTGGAATGCCAGACCAAAAAGTCGTTATTCCCAGAAAACCTTCCATAACCTAGCCATTCATGCTAGCTTACATAAAACATGTTAAATGTGCACAAGCGCTAAATGGATTTGAGAGCTATACAGTGGAGATTTTCAGTATAATGATTTAAGTTTCTGCCTGTTCCTTACATATTCCACATCATATGTAGAATATTTTATGATAGTTGGTGCTTTTTTCTAGCTGCATGTACGCTTAGCTTGGAAAAACATTTGCACAGTCGAAAAAGAATCAACCACAAACTCACTCTCTCTCTCTCTCTCTCTCTCTCTCTCTCTCTTTCTCTCTCTTTCTCTCTCTCTCTCTCTCTCTCTCTCTTTCTCTCTCTCTCTCTCTCTCTCTCTCTCTCTCTCTCTCTCTATATATATATATATATATATATATATAAACACTCACCTAAAGGATTATTAGGAACACCTGTTCAATTTCTCATTAATGCAATTATCTTATCAACCAATCAAATGGCAGTTGCTTCAATGCATTTAGGGGTGTTGTCCTGGTCAAGACAATCTCCTGAACTCCAAACTGAATATCAGAATGCAGCAAAGCATTTGTGAAGCCACAACACGCACAACCTTGAGGCGGATGGGCTACAACAGCAGAAGACCCCACCGGGTACCACTCATCTCCACTACAAATAAGAAAAAGAGGCTACAATTCACACAAGTTCACCAAAATTGGACAGTTGAAGACTGGAAAAATGTTGCCTGGTCTCGATATCTGTTGAGACATTCAGATGGTAGAGTCAGAATTTGGCGTAAACAGAATGAGAACATGGATCCATCATGCTTTGTTACCACTGTGCAGGCTGCTGGTGGTGGTGTAATGGTGTGGGTGATGTTTTCTTGGCACACTTTAGGCCCCTTAGTGCCAGTTGGGCATCGTTTAAATGCCACGGCCTACCTGAACATTGTTTCTGACCATGTCCATCTCTTTATGACCACCATGTACCCATCCTCTGATGGCTACTTCCAGCAGGATAATGCCCTGGATGTGCATCCCACAAATCTTCATCAACTCCAAGATGCTATCCTATCAATATGGGCCAACATTTCTAGAGAATGCTTTCAGCACCTTGTTGAATCAATGCCACGTAGAATTAAGGCAGTTCTGAAGGTAAAAGGGGGTCAAACACAATATTAATATGTGTTCCTAATAATCCTTTAGGTGAGTGTATATATATATATTTTTATACACTCTAAAAAATGCTGGGTTGTTTTAAACCAATGTTGGGTCAAATATGGAGTAACCCAGCAGTTGGGTTGTTTTAACCCTGTAGTTGGGTTAAATGTTTGCTTAAGACAACCCCATTGCTGGGTTAAAACAACCCAATTGCTGGGTTACTCCATATTTGACCCAACATTGGTTTAAAACAACCCAGCATTTTTTAGAGTGTACATTAGAGTAATTTGTATCACTGTACATTACACAGTGTGTCGTTACACATATCCATTGTAAAACAATTGTCAAATATTAAATGTTTTTAGCTACATAATATCTTATCACGCATGCAAAAAAAATTTCGCTGCAAAGACTAAAAGTGTCTTTAGTGAACATTAAGCCCCGCCTTCTCTGATCCGATTGGCCATCATTTTGACATTTTAAACTTTCTGTCTGATATGTCTTAACAACAAACAGAGCGCAATGGAGAGCATTATTAGGAAATATCATATATTATGGGGGCCAATTTGACCATTTACAATTGAGGGGGGGACTTAACCCATAAATACCTATGGTGGTCATGGCCCTGGTGCAGACACAAGTATTAAACACTCTAGTGCACATGTATTGACCGCCTGATGCCTGTGTTCACACATAGAGTGTCAAATGGACTTCACTTTGAAGGTCCATGTGTGCATGCATATGCCAGTGTCTTTACTTTCTTGAACGGAAAAGCGCTGCATGGACATTCTGCAAAAATCTCCTTTTGTGTTCTACAGAAAGATTATGTTTGTCAAGTTTTAAATGACATGACGGTGAGTAGACAATGGCAAAATATTTACTTTACCTTTGGCTGCGCTATCCCTTTAAGAAAGAGAATACATAAGCTACAGAAGTGTGATGAAAAGGCAAGACACAGGTAATCGGCACTATGGTGAAATGAATTTCTCTTGCAGTCTCGTTCTCAGGCCGCAGACGTTTAGAGTGTGGGTCCGAATGAGGGCGTTGAGCCCGGCAGTGTTACAGCTGATCAGAGGACAGCGGTATGGCGCCCCTTGTGGTGCAGTGGTTATACGGTTTCGTTTTTGTGCTTGATCCGTGTAGAATGATCGAAAGATTGTCGGGAGGAGGTGCCCTGAATGTGGGCACGCATTCATACAAGCTCTACAGTATCTATCCAAAGGCGCACACACATGCATACAATGTATATTCAAATATATATTCTGCATCACATGTGAATTAATACTTATGTTAAATACTTAAGTGTATTTAAATATGTCTGCATATGATCTATACAATCTACAAGAAAAAAAAAACTAAAAAACCCAACAACAGGTGGAACACAAATGACAAAAACAAGTGGTCACACCACCAATAACAGTAAAATATTTTCACTGTTAGACGTTAAAACTAAATTATTAAAGAAACAGTTCATCCAAAAATTAAAACTATGGTCCCTTTTAGTCATAATAAGGGCTACATAGAGTATCTTTTTTTTCTTTTGTGTTCAATGTAAAAAAATAACTGCATACAGGTTTGGAACGACATTTTTGGGTGAACTGTTCCTTTAAACCACACGCATAAGTTCAGTTGGGGAGGAGCCAGAAACGTTAAGAATGATCTGCAGAAAGTGGCTAGTTTTGCTAAAACAACTCACTCATGACGGACTGTTGCAAAAGGGCACGGACGGAAAGACAGATACAGTTACTGTTCACGTGACAGGACTAGAGGTCTACGTACAAGACACTGGCCCATTAAAAATCCGAGTTATGGTCTCCTCCCCTACAAATCTCTGTCTCCTCTCTCTCCTCTCATAGCCATGGTCTGGAATCAGCTTCATCATCATCATCATCATCATCATCACCATCCTCAGCATCAGAGAAGTCGTTCAGCCACGGCTATGTGTTCAACAACACTGGGAAGAAATAAAGCAGACATTACATACCCAGCTAACAGGGAATGTTTAACATTAATAGAACATCTGTTCAAAGTTTCAGTTTTTCTCAGTCGCTTTGGTGCATTTTTAAGATAACGGAAATTCGCAAAATGACTCGTTCAACCTCCACATTATCTAGTCACTTGTGCACAACATAAAATCAATTTCTCATTCGTTTGAACAAATTGCAAATGCTTTGGTATATTCATGCAGTTAATTATGTACTATTTTCTGCGTTCCCTACATTCCCTGCTGAAAAAAAACAGCATAAGCTGGTTAGGTATGTTTTGAAGCATGGCAGCTGGTTTGAGCTGGTTTATGCTGGTACTTAGTCGGTCATGAGCTGATTTAAGCTGGTCCTGGAGCTAGTTTCTTAGGACCAGCTCAAACCTGCTGCAATGCTTCAAAACATACCTAACCAGCATATGCTGTTTTTTTTTCAACAGGGTTATCAATCGCTAATGTCATGCGGATCAAAATATATTATATTGGTTCCCTGTTTAATAGTCGTCTTACCCCTCAAAACATCTAGGTTAGTTCCACGCAGGTTAGACAAGAATGATTTCCACCTCCAAATCATTCTTGTCGGCTATTGGCTGGAGCACTGTTTGTCATGCTTCGTGGTGCAGACTGCACCAGTTTGTTTTGGTTGCAGTTTGTGGAGCTTGTGCGGACAACAGAGGACGTGTTTATTACAGTGTGTTCAGGGGACAGGCAGCTATATAGTGAGGAGATGTTTGCTGTATGTGACAAAAAAATGTTTGGCCAAAAAAACGAGTGACATCGCTTAGAGCACCTTTTATGCAAAATTGCTGAACTATTTGTCTTAAACTGTCAAGCATATTTTCTATACATTTCTTTTGTAAATGTGTCCTTAATTGATGAATTGGAGTGATGCATTTTGAATTTCACTAATGATGGGAAATGTAAAGGCTGAATCAACCAATGATCAATCAATTCTCTATAATAGCTCAGAGGTGTATCTCATTAAGCTTCATTTGGCAAGCATATACAGACAGAGCACAACACAGAGTTATAAATTCTGACAATGGAAGAACAACAAGGAAACAAACAAGGTTGACAGGCTGGTAAGAAGAAGAGGAGTAAGGATGCATGGTGGAAGGGTACGGATACAAAACATGGAAGAAGTAGTATTGTAGACATGTTTCTGACTAAATAAGGGCCACTGTGGACCGTGTTCTCGATGGCTGAGGTGGGTCGATAGGTGCAGCTGAATGTTAGGAGAACAACCAATCGTTCAAACGTTTGTAGACATAAGTATCATAATCAGATAATGTTCACTATACTGTAAAACTGTATACTAATGCTAATATTAAAATAGTCCACTTGCATTTTACATTATACAGTAAATATATACACCTATCAGGCATAGTTAGTGTGTTGCTGTCATTTTGGATTTATTATCGTCGTCTGTGTCTGCCTTCTTGCAACCACTGTGACAGTAATATTGACAGCATGACTAAGCATTTTGACTAAATTGTCTGTGAACAATGACACAAGGACTTGTCATTCTGATGGCACTTATCTGTTCATTGATATAAATGCTTACTTTTGAGAGATGAACTAAGAATTTTGAGCAAATTGCAGGCTTATGCAGGTAATCCATTATGTGCTGCTGTTTGTATGAATTGCTTTGAGAAATGCCCTTACTGGTTTGCAAATCTTAAAGGGGTACTTCAGCGCTGGGAAGATGAATCTGTATTTAAACTGGGTCATTTATGTAGCAGAAACGTGAAATAATTTTTGAATTTAGTGCCTTCTAGACTGAGAAAATACAGAAAAACATTTTTTGTCTCATGGGGATAAAAGACAACAACTCCCAGAATGCACTTCACTCCCTTACTCTTGGCACGGCTACTGATTTACTGGATCACTTGCCCACCGCGTTCATTTTCATTAAATCAGTTCAGTTAGAGACACTACAATTAAAAACTGAATGCGTCTGTTCTATATATTGTGAGCGAGCCAATTGAGTGTCACGGCACAAACGCAGCAGGAGTCAGATTTCATTTGTCGCTGTAATCGCTGGATTCGCGGCCGCATACATTCACAGCGCATTTTCAGTTCATGTCTTTGAAAGCTTAACTTTCATAGGAAGTTAATTTGAAAAGTTGAAACACTCACTTTGCTCTCCACCGCTCCGTTTACATGAATCTCCGCAGCTCCCCGAGCCGAGTGCTGTGAGTGCGATGTTGAAAACATGCGGAAATAGCGCCCACTGCTGGCTGTAGTCTTTAGCCTCTGGCCAAAATATCCTTTTTGGATTTTTTCCAGAAATAAAATACATAATTCTCTCGCCTCAGGTGGATATGAGGGGGGAAAGTACGATAATTTGAATATACTCCCGGGTTTCTACTGATACAAAGCTTAATGCTAATCGCTGAAGTAACCGTTTAAGGATGATTCAAGAAATGTACCAAAGCGACTGAGAAAAAAAAACACTATCTGGTCTATGTTGACAATCAAAACATTCGCACAAACATGTTATACATTATTCGTGGAACTTTTTTCTGAAACATTTTAGTTGAGCAATAGTCAATTTTTTTTTTAAATGTTACCAAATTCAAAAGTAATGTTCCCATAATACTTGCAAAATTATACAATTGAGAAACCAATCCTTTAAATGTGTTCTCTAATGTTCAAAATGTTTTTAAAAATCATTTTCACTTAAAGGGGAACATTAGCAAAATTTTAGAACATATTTTTGTTAGCTGGGTAATACAGCAATTTATTCTACAAGATGGTAATTTCTTATTCTATAATCATGAGTGCATTTATGCTCCTATAAGTCGCTGTACCTGGTATGTTTCAGTTCTCTGCTTTAGGGGTCTCCTTGGCTTTACAAGGAAAAATAACAGAGGAACAGCCGTCAAAAATATTAAATCAAAAGATAAGCAATATATATTACAAAAGATAGCACTAAAACTTACCCTTAGAGACCAGGATGTTCTCTGCTTGAGCTTCTTCGTCTCCTGGAGCCCTGAGAAAGTATAATGTATAAAAAGAATTACAACTGGTGGTGTTTCTGTACAAACAAAAACTCATGCATTGCTCAACAGAATATCAAAGCGTCTGGGCGAGACTAACCTGGGCTTCTGTTTGATACTGCAGCTGCATCTGCGGCCTGCAGGGTGCACACAAGAAGAACGATTTAGAACAAATGGATGAACGTCAAAGTTTACTAACAAACTGTCAGGATTTATTTTGTGATAAATGGCAGGGATAATAAACCCCTACAAATGTTATCCTTGCGAGTGTGTCTTCATTTATATTTCTGCCACTGAGTGTGACATATACTCATGTGTCTAATTTCATGATAAAACTTCATCTCATGCTCAGTTGAATAAAAGCCCTGCAGGATAATTAATATCCATGAGGCAGCTCAGTTTAGCTATTGAGCTCTGATCTCTTTTGTTTTACAGTACATTCTGAGTGATTTAGCTTCTGAATGAAGATGGTGAGTTATGACTTAATACCGTTTTTTTTTATACGTTTTGATACCATTTTCACAAGTAAGGTGTATATTTTCAAATCCACAACAGACCATCAAAAGTGCACTTTTTTCAAATATTTCAGCATATTATCAATTGTGTTAATGGTAATCAATGAATCATATGGTAGATTCTACAGATATATAAATTGGTTGCAATATCCAATATAGATTACTAAATGTAATGAATACTTTTTACATAAGTGATTCATAGATGATAACCGCCAAATGCTCAAAGTTTGTGGACGAGTGTGTGTGTGTGTGTGTGTGTGTGTGTGTGAGAGAGAGAGAGAGAGAGATGATTTGAAACATCTTGCATTGTTTGCTGTTAAATGAACTGAATGTTCATACTGTTGTGTTTTGGTGATTAAACCAAATGCGCTCATTAGATATTACAATAATCTTGTGTTTGAAAATGATTATATGGACTGAAAATATGTGCAACTGAATGAAAGCATGAAAACGGGTTTTGAAAGAATGACTAGCTGTTACAAGTGTGATCAGTTTGGAGTTTTGAAAATGTACACCTTACTTGTGAAAATAGTACCAAAGAGAATTCATTAAACTAATAAAAACAATAATTTCTTACTGAGAATAAGGAGCATTCCAAGAGCGAACAGCACCACAGCAAACGCCAAACCGCAGATCCTCAAACTCTCATAGTCTGGTTAAGAAATAAAGGGTTCATTTTTGAAGCAATTTTTCAAGAAAGACTCAAGCTTATGTGAAAAAGTGATTTGCATGTGACATTTTCAAGTGAAACAGGATATGCAAGGGGGAAATGTGTAAATTTATTTGATTTTTTTGTGGAAAAACATGCACCAATAAATTGTTATGAAATTGTTATAAATTGTAATACACGATTGTGAGAAAACAATTGCATCAACGACTTCAAGGACACAAATAAAGACTGTTTCACAAATAAATGACTATTTCAACAATGACAACTTGACAGCTCAACAATAAACCATAAGAAAACATAACATCAACTAGTGAACTTGCAAAAGAACATATTTAATATTTTTTACTTTAGATTATTTTATTTCTAGAAATTTTTAGTAGCCTATTGATGCATTTTAAAGGGATAGTTCACCCAAAAATGAAAATGTTCTCGCCCTCATGATGACCCAAACCTATATGAGTTTCTTTGTTCTACTGAACACAAAAGAAGATATTTTGAAGAAAGTTTGTAAACATGTTGCTTTAGGGGCACCATTGACTTCCATTATAGGGATTAATCTTCCTATGTGTTCAACAAAATAAATGTATACAGGTTTGGAACAACTTGAGGATGAGTAAATGATGACAGAATTTTTGGGTGAACTGTCCCTTTAAGCAGTCATTCTGAACCAGTAATCACTTGTTTGACAATTCTGAAATTCAAAACTGTTTAATTTTTTATTACATTTCATAAACTTAATATGACAGGACAATTTATTATGTATGATTTATATAGCCTAGCTAAATGATAAATTAATTAGGCTTTAATTTATTAATTAACCTGTCTAATGTCTTAGAAATATTATAATTATGTCGGCCAAGCTCTGATAATGTATGGAATATTATATTAATATATTATCCATAAAAAACAAAACAATATACCTATACCTTTAGAAGCACGGCTGTGTCTGTCACCGCATGCAGCTTTAAGTCAGACAGTCTGAGCAACTGAAATGCTGCTCTGCAAGTGCAGTTCGCCTTAGGTTCATCATGAGTTACTGGACAGACCAATTGATACCTTTTTCCTATTCAGCCCTATATCTGGAGATCCTCTTGTGTTCAAACGGTGGACGGGAGCTTGATATTTTGCATGTAAATACGGGATGATTCCGTATTTCACGGGACGGGTGCCAACCCTATTTGCGTGTGCAATCATTTTTCACTTATTTCTGCCTCTTCTTTCCCTGTGTTTTGAGATTCAGTACTTTTCAGAAGATGTGTAATAGAACCCCCTACCATATGTGAAAACATAGATAGATAGATAGATAGATAGATAGATAGATAGATAGATAGATAGATAGATAGATAGATAGATAGATAGATAGATAGATAGATAGATAGATAGATAGATAGATAGATAGATAGATAGATCTATCGAAAAAAACACCACAAAAACCACAGCCAATCAGAATGGTGTGTGGGCAGGCTCTTGCAGCAAGTGCAAGGCACCAGAGATGAATCTTGACGGCACTTGCAAGGAAATGGATAAGTACATAATCAAATTCACAAATATAACACCATTTAAACATAACTAAAAATACTGAGTTACTAAAACAATATTTGTAATATAATAGACTTGTTTGTTCACAGTTTGTTTAATTTTTAAGATCTGAGGTGAATTATCCATGGATGCTTTTAGTATGACTACAAAGCTGGGAGCACTAAAGGATATTCAAACTCGAATTAACATGGAAAAGACACCTTTTATCATGTGTCACAGCGTCGCATCGCATGTAGTTAGGACATGGTGTTAAGCTGAATTTATTTTTTGTCAAACAGCACCAGCTTGTAAGCTGCAGGTTTTTGCTTCAAGCTAACTCTTGGCGTGATGTTGTAATTGTGGCCTCGCTCAGAAGTAGCTTGCCTCTAGCCAATCTCCAAAAAGAGGCCAAACCTGTGAAGTGTTAAAGTGGTTGTTGATGTCTGTGCAGCCAAAGAGCTCTGGAGCTCTGTCGGGGATGCAACTGGCCTCATGGGTTCTTCCCTGACAACTGCCCTTCTTGTCTGGCTGTTCAGCTTGTTTGGACAGTCTGATCTAGTATCTGCAATTGTAGTGGCTTTTTTTTTAAATAACCTTTCTCTTTCTATTCAAACCACAAGGCCCTGTTTACACTTGCTATTATGATCTTTGCTTTCCCACATAGTTGACTGACAGGTGAGTAGGGGATCTTTTACAGTTTCCCAGGATGAAACAGATTAGTGTTTACAATACAAATGCAATGAGGTCATTTGCTTCATGAAGTTTCAGTGATCACTAAACATTTTGGAGCCCATTTTGAACTGCCCATTTTTTCCCCAAGGTTGTATAAAACGTAACTGGAGTACGCTTCACAAGAAAATGCTATTTCAGTTTTTCCGCATCAAAATTTCACATTTAATCCAATGTTACCTGCTGTTACTTTGTAATTGTTTGTGAAATTTACTAATAATTTGAGTGAAAATGATTTCTACATAGAAATGCGAGTTATATGTGACTTTTATATTTGCAACTAGAGTTTTATATATATTTTTAAGTAGTTAATGCAAGCATTGAATGACACCTCTCCTGTTCCCATGTTGAGAGATATCGGGAGTAAGTAGAGGCGTTGCGTGTGCTGTGTAAACATGATGGTTATTGTATTCTAGATTAAATGTGAGCATATATTTATATTATCTACCGGTAATCGAAAAGTTCACCCAATTTCAAATGACTACTTACTATTTTAAATAGTATTCTGAAGATTGACAAAATACTTTAATTGGTTACTTTAAATAGTGTAGAAAATTGCTACATGTGGGAAATACATCTCATTTAAATATCATTTAGATCTAAATTACTGGTTGTAATTGCATTAGGAATGAACAGAAAAATATGATGAACTACAGTATATACATGACGTATATCCATGTGCCATTTGTTGAAAGACAAGATTACCTATTATAATCAACTGTATTTAAATACCTGCTGTTTGATAAGAATTTTCTATATAAGCGCAATAATCCTTGATGTGAGTAAATATGACCTGTGTAAGCTTTTGTAAGTGTTTATTCTTACCGTATGCAAATGCGTTCAATTCCTTCTTTTTTGCACCTGAAACAATTAGAAATTAGACAAAGAATTTAGGCATTGGTTTTAACATTCGTATGCTTGGTAAAACAGTAATAACTTGCCTTTGGCATCAGATTCAGACAAAGCTAAGACAGGAGATCAATGCAGAGAGCAGAATCAACCATGTGAAAAGAGAAAAACAGAGAGGAATCATTAGTACTATGGATGTTTATGTTCGAAACATCCAATAACTGAAGCAAGAGTGTTGCATTATGTTATTTGTCTGTGAGAAAGATCACAGTGTCCAAAGCTAGACACAATATTGGCAAAAATATGATATCGCCTATTAAATGTGCTATCTGATTCAGGCATAATAACAGGGTTTTTGACAGGGTCAATACAATTTGCTCTATATCAAACTCTAAAAAGTCTATTAGACTAAACCTGTGAGACACGAGGGGAAACTCATAAAGATTAACATCTTTCTGATTTGCCTTCACACTGTAAACTAGCCAGAATCACCATCAAAATGGAATGAGCTTCTAAGGAATTAAATGACTTAAATATAAGCCTGTTAGTTTATTAAATCAAAGTCCATTAAAAAGTATCCTAATATGACATTCGATAGGTGGCAGGGAATCATTTGACAGATGGAGGTATTTATAGGATGGATAGTACTATTCTGCCTCCCTTTTGTGAAAGCCTGCTGATTATTTAATTCGATTTTCAATTAGTTATTAGTTTTCATGATATATGCTGATGAACATAGTCAGGATGCATTGACGTAAGAATCTCACTTAAACCAATCATATAATGTTCTGAAGGAGATGGAGCGATTATGCGCCTGTTTAATGCCTTTCACTCAGAAGTCGAGCTGAAAATGTTGTCCAAATTGGACAGAATGTGAAACTAAAGCACTTCTCATCGGATAAACAAAACGGGACAGCATTCAAAGGTCATTTCCACTGATTGACATCACAGAGTTTACCAGTAATTTGATCTCGATGTGTTAATGGTGTCTTAAAGCTGTCAAGTCAAGTCAACTTTATGTATATAGCGCTTTTAACAATGCAGATTGTTTCAAAGCAGCTTCACAGTGTCTAACAGAAAAATAATGCAACAGAATATATTTTAATTATCATACAGTAGCAATGTGGGCTTTAGATCAGTAATTAGATAAGTAATTTGGTCTATTATGGTTAATTTAGTTTAATAATTAGATTTATTTTGAAATATATTTGAAGAAGTTTTTTTCCCCAACTGAGCAAGCCAAGCCACATATTTGATAATGTGTGGTCACATTATCAAATTTCGAAAAAGGGAAAGCTCTATTGTTTATTGTCAATAGTGTAGTGATGTGTGGAGCACAGCTCACACTGAAGTTACGTTCAAACCAAGCACTTTGTGTTGGTCTACATGATCAGCGTGAACATGTTGTGAAATCTGTGTGGTGTCAGCAGGGGACTAGCCTGGATGGCAGCCGAATTTAGCCCCGCCCACAAAAATTTTTGCTCGGGCAATTCGGTCTGGACTCGATCCATAGACGAGTTATTATGCACGAACAGAAACTGTTCGGACCAATGAAATTGTCAGGGTGGGCTTTAGACGATGATGGACAGATGATCAACAGTAACGTAATCATCCACGTCATCAAAGGTGCTTGGGTTGAATTTGCTCTTATCCTAAACGGAGAACTTGTTCGTATATGCATTCACCTTCACTATTTCTCTCAGAAATGATGATCGTGTTGGTAAGTACTCTGTGTATCCTTAAATTCTTTTTTACAACACTAGCAAAGATCGTTTACACTCATCTTTTTCTTCTAACATTACTTAATCCAGCGCGAGTGCAGACAGGGTTGCCATGTTTTTTTGCAATGTCGCGCAATTGCTACGTTATTTTGGCAAGGTTGCCTGCTAAAATTTGCATTCCTGGGTCTATATATCAGATAATTGGGGTCGCTTCAACCCGCGGACATGGAGAACAACCCGCGGGAAAAATATGGACTTGGCAACACAGTGCAGTTGAGTTCTGTTGACATTTGACTACTAACGTTATGCGTCGCTCCGTTGCTCTGATTGGTTGTGGGTCTATCCAACTGAGGTCTTTCCTGGTTAGGTTGAAACACACCCCATATTCAAAGCCCAATGGAGCGGTATCAGACTCATATTCTGACTAGAATTGAGTATGACCACGTCAGGCTAGGGACGACACCTTTACAGTAAATACATAGAAAGCTGTTGCTTGTTGCTAGTGCGTATATATCTTATATATAAAATGCACTTTACCTCAAAAATAAAGTTTTATTATTGGTATATATGGTTGGTTCCATGAAGAACCTTTAAGATCCATGTGTCAGGGCTGCTGAATGAGGGAGGACCCAGGTGCAGAATGAACAAAAAATTACACTTTATTAACAAGACGGAAGACAGGGCACGACAAGGAAGTGACAAGGAGTGAGTTCAAACGCCAGGGCAGGGGTAAGACGCCATGATGACAGGCAGGGAGAATGACCACTGAGACAAGTCCAGGGATACAACGAACTTGAGGACAGCTTGGGAGGCAACTCTAGGCAGGGCGATGGTGGGAAATGAATAACTGTAAAAAAAATTGGGGGAAAAATTTTGACAATTGATCATTACATATTGGCCTAATAAGTTACTTCCAAATAGGTATCCCCATTCAAAAATATGCATTGTACTAATTATTGCTTAAGGTCTTCACTCAAAATTAAAATTGTATATTCACCGAACATATTTAATTGTGCTCAGTCAATCTATGAAGTCGAAGTGAAAAATCCATGTTGGGTGAACAAGTCCTGCGTCCGAAAAACTGTATACCCATGCGCAAAATGCGCCCGAGGAAAACCGTTATGTTAATGTTTTATTTGCAGGTCTTTATCATATGCAGTGCTGCATTTTCTTCACCACATCAAGACAACCTGTTATGCAGAGGACTTGTATGTATTCAGAGTATTTCCTTATTGAAAATAATGTATTTTCACCAAATATCCTGTGTTGGAATTGACTTGTTAATAAAGTAATGTGATAAAATGTCAACCCTGTTGTCTGTGTTCATTTTGCTAACTATATTTATGTTTTTAGTCATTTTTGTCTTTTTGAACAGTGAGAAATAAGCAATTGTTACTACAATTTAAAATGTTTAATTGGCCAAAAATTTAGATGTGACCAGTCACTAGAACATTTTAAATTGGAGGAGCTAAAATTTTGTACAGTATTGGTAAAATACATTTTTCCATTGGGTCAACATATTATTTCTAATTGAGCCCATGCTAACAGGCTGTTGCCACAATTGATAAAATTCAATTAACAGAAATTCAATTTGGCCAATTGAAAAATGTAGATGTGACCGGTCACTATTTTTTTACAGTGAAGGGAAATTCTAAATAAACGAACAAAAAAGAGAAAAGGCTAAATAAAATAAATGATTGGAACTATAAAAAAAATGCAACCTGGCAGGAAACTAGAGGGAGAAAAATAAGACTGCTTAGCTAGAGAGAGAGTAACAAAATCAAAACTAGAAAAATCCAAAAAAATAAAAAAAATAAAGGAATTGTTCACAGAAAAATGAAAATTAGCCCATGATTAACTAACCCTCAAGTCATCCTAGGTGTATATGACATTCTTCTTTCAGACAAATTAAAGTTGAGTTAAATTAACAAAGTCCTGCAAATCCAAGCTTTATAATAGCAGTAACTGTTGCTCTGTTTTTGAAGTCCATAAAAATGCATCTGTATCAAATAATATGCTCCACACGGCTCCGGGGGGTTAATAAAGGCCTTCTGAAGTAAATCGTTGCGTTTGTGTAGGAAAAATATCCATATTTAAAACTTTTTGAATTAAAGTTCTGGCCGATTGCCTTCTGTGGAAAAGTGATGAAAGTGCCTTCTTGGAGTTCAAGATGCTTACGTGACGTCTGACAAGCGTACCTGGTAGTGTCAAGGGGGAAATCCAGCACCCGGAAAGCGTACCGTCCATAGGGGCGGCCATTGCTAACCAAGCCGTCACCTGCTGTTAGCATTCCAATGACTCCCATTCATTTTGGCCTCACTTTGACAGCGAATAACTTTACATCCGAGGCGTTTAAAGACTCCATTTGACCATTGTTTATTTCTAAAGAAACACGACAATGTATAATAGGCTCCATTACCTTGTATCTTACTCTATCGCCCCATAGAAGCCGTTTTTGTAAAAAAACGATTGTGTCATAACCATGCGACTCTCGTAGACCATATTCACTTTGCACAACTACTAGAGGACTTACAACTGTCAGACAGGTTGCTCACGTGACATCTGCGTCGTCAAGCTCAGTCTGAGTCTGCGCAGTACGCTTAGCCATCAGGAAGTGAGTGATTCTAACTGACTTCACTTTCCCCTGTTGAAGCCTATGGGGTCGCTGTGTCCATTTCTTTAACTGTCTATGGGTAGCGTAAGCCTTTGAACTGCATAGGCACTTTCAACACTTTTTCCATAAACTGAATACTGAAGGCGATCGGCCGAAACTTTACTTAATAAAGTTTTAAATATGGATATTATTCTTACACAAACGCATCATTTCACTCAAAAACAGAGCATCAGTCAATGCCATTATAAAGCTTGGATTTGCCAGGACTTTTTTAATATAACTTTTATTCATCTGAAAGAAGAATGTCATATACACCTAGGATGACTTGAGGGTGAGTAAATCATATTTTCATTTTTGGGTGAACTAACCCTTTAACAAGACCAATAACTATCACCAGGACAAGATAAGCCAGAAACAAAGCATACAAGAAATAGACACAATGAACACAACGAACCAGCAAGGACAAGCGGGGAAGGAGCTCAATATAAAGGGATCAGCACATGAGGATCAGGTGAGCACAATTAGTGAAAGGAGGACTAGACCAGGCTAAACAAGGGTTAGGTTAAGCCATGTGCTTAAACACAACACAACACAAACATAGAAACATTAAACTAATTGCTCTTTTCCACTGAGCGGTACGGTACAGTACAGTACGGTTCGGGTCTGTAACCATGAATTCGGCGAGCGTTTCCACTGCCAACAGTACCCTTTTTGATAGGCGTGGTGTATGCCGGAAAGTAGTAATCAACGTCACTTGATAGGCGTGGTATATTGTTTTGCAATCTTGTGATTTAAAAATGGCGCCTCTTGCGTTGTCGATCCCCCTGTCGCACGTGCAAGTGACGATTCTCTGTCAACCAATCAGCGTTCTGCAGTGAGTCTAGCTCCACCCTTTAGTACCGTACCACTGTGCTAGGTACCCCAACGGAAGGGTACCGAAAAAGTTATGCGATGCGGTTCGCATTTTGGTACCAGTCACAACTTTTGACAGTGGAAACGCAAATAAATGCGTACCGTACCGTACCATACCGAACCGTACCGCTCAGTGGAAACGAGCTTAAAGACAACACAGACAAGGCTGCCAGAGCAGAACCCTGACACCAAGGAACCTCTCCCTTGCACAAAAGGTTATTTATTATGGGGAAAATTTTTTTTTTTTTTTATGGGGAAAAACTGCTCACTGAAAGGTTCTTTGTGGAACCCAAAATGGCATCACTGCAAAACCCCATTTTACTTATCAGACAAGTAAAGTATTTTCAAATTAACCAAGTTTAATGTAAGAAAAGCAGCTATTAAAAAAGAGACAGTGAAGGAATGAAATAAGGAATTGAGGAAAGAAGGCAGGAAAAAAAAGAAGGAGAGAAGAAAAAATGTAATTAATGAATAGAAAATGGTGGGAAGAAAGAAAGGAAAAAATGCAGCTTGTGGTTAGAGTGTGAAAGATACCAGACGAAAATCAGTCTGACCACATCAGTGCACTCAGCAATGGGCGACGGGTTTGTTGACGGAGCTAAAGAATAAATGTTTTACCACTTAGAGAGCTGTATGTGTGTGTATGATTCTAGTGCACATGTGCTGGTGGTTTCATGTGGCCTAATTGTGGGCAGGGTCATTCTCATTCTCAGAGGAGTGAGATGGATGGGAGTGTATTTAAATGGATGCTCTCATTTTACAAATGAAGTTTGTTTGGCAAATGCAGAACGACAATTCACAGACACGTAAAAGCACATGTACAGTTTAACCCCCCCCCACACACACTCCCAGATTAAGAAAGGTCACTGATCAAATAACTATAGGATGGTGGTAATGTGTCATCTTGTCATGGCTTTTTTCCCCGTCCTCTTCCAGCTCTTTACGATCCCAGCGGACACAGGGAGACTGAAGTGAGATGGAGGGGGGCACTTACCCGCCACACAGAGGGAAAAAAGGAGGACCAGAACAGTTTCCATGGCAACTGCAATGGGGAGAGAGAAAAAGAAAGGGAGAAATAGTAAATAGAGTGAGAATCGGTGTTAGTGGGTTACATGTTTACCACGTTCAGAAAGAAAGAGCTTGCAAACTCACAGTGTTCAGAATCATGATTACGCCCTGAGCTGTCCTTGACTGGAATATTGTCATTGTACCTACGCAATATTGAAAGAGCCTGACAGCAGCATCAGGTTGAATTTACACTCCCTGTAGCCTCAGAAATCATAGATACACATCTTGTGGATTTTGAAATCTGTTCTCAGAGTTCACTGAATAAACTGTGTGTGTGTGTGTGTCTGGCCATTTTATGTCTGGGCTAAAACTGTTGCCAGGAGTAGGTGTTATGACCAAAATCGTATATCACATTGTGAGTAATTTGGTATCAGGTTGAAGGCATATTAAATATACATAACAACACACTACCATTCAAAAGTTTGGACTGTACATTTTTTTCTGTTTTTGAAAGAAGTCTCTTAGGCTGCATTTATTTGCTCAAAAACACAGTAAAAACAGTAGTACTGTTAAATATTATTACAATAACAAAAACTGTTGTCTGGTTTAATATATTTTAAAATGTAATTTATTCCTGTGATAAAAAGCTGAATTTTCAGCATCATTACTCCAGTCTTCAGTGTCACATGATCCTTCAGAAATCATTCTAATATGCTGATTTGGAGCTCAAGAAACATGTCTTATTATTATCAATGTTGAAAACAGTTGTGCTGCTTAATGTTTTTGTGGGAATTTTTTCCAGATTCTTTGATGAATATAAATTTCAAAATAACAGCATTTATTTGAAATAAACTTAGTGACCTGTGAACAAGTACACGTCATTTGACACCATTAGATTATATACTTTAATAACAATAATTCTTTTAAAACAATAAAAACAAATATTTTTTTATGGGTGGCAAGTTCAGTATGAGGACAAAACAAAGTCATTGACGTGACATCATCTTTATCAAATGTTACAGGGTTCTGTGCACCTCCCTTATGAATTCATTTTACACTAGCTTCTGCAGTTCATATACACGGCATAAAATGCGCATCATATGCACACGAAAAACTGCGAACCATATGCATGCCGAAACTCATATACATTCCACGACATTGCACTCGTATACGCATTCTCATTTGCAGGTCGCAGAAAGTAGCACGAATGACTTTTTAAACCACCCTTTGTAAGATATATACATTTTAATTTGTCACATTGTCACACTGACTGTAATCATTCATCTTGTCAGAAGTACTGTAGTTCCTCAAATTTATATTTTTAATGCCTTTGCTATTAAACCTTTCAGGTTTATTTCATTAGCATAATGTTGTTAGCATAATGTTTACACATACAGTTTTATATATTGTATAGACACTGAATTGTACAATATGACAACATGTACAGCATTAAGTGCCCTATCATACACCCAGTGCAATGTGGCACCAGGAGTTTTTTTTTGCTAGTTTCAACCTGACACAGTTATCATTTTCACATCCAGCGCCACGTTGTTTGAATAGCAAATGCATTTGCTATTTTGAGGCAACTGAAATTGACTGCGCCATTGACCAACTAAAACCTGCTCTAAAGTCAATGGCGCAATATTTGTTTTGTTATTTAAAGAGTGCATTAGTAATATGCGCCTATAGGCGGGTGCACAGCACATGTACACTCTGGTTATTACACACAAAGGGACACGCAGCAGCACACAAACATTCTTAAATATTACATTCATCTCTAGAGAAGTGTTCAGTCTTTCCGCTCGCAAATTCCACCATGTAAATAGCGAATCCGCCATGTTGCAAGCACAACTGGCTTTAAAAAGGAATGGGAGCTGAGACTCTGATTGATTTAATGCACATTATGCCCAAAACACACCCATGACTCATTAAGAGAATAGGGAGAACCCTTTTTGACCATGCGCCGGATCATTAAAATATTGTCCCTTGCGCTTTAGACCATGCGCTCAGATCGTTAAAATAGGCCCTTAAAATGTAAATGCTTTACTTTAGAGACATACAAATGTTTACATGTGTGTATATACTAAATTAATCCCATTTATTTAATAAACTTTGTACATCTCTAAAGTTGTTCATATGTCTTTGTATTTTAGACATTTAGATATCTTGTGCAAAATGCAAGAACTAATCGCATAAATGTAATCACAAAGAAATGTATCAAACAGTCCCATGCTTAAATAATACATATTATGTACCTATACAGATGGATATACTCATGTGAAGGTCTACAATGCCTTCAAAATGAGCTGTCGCACTGTCTGTCGTGCCTTTTACATTTTCCTCAGTGATTTGACTTTCTGCCAGCGAGTGCTGTACTAACATTTGTTATAGGAGGACAAAGTCGTTTGTTCAGTGTCATGGGCAGGATATTGCTGGATTCTGACAGCAGTCCCACAATCCCTCTGACAGCTTTCAGAGACCCGTTCAGAGCAGTGTCATTTACTAGGATATTAAGCATTGGAGAGCCATCGACAAGAAAATGACACAGGGTAGAGGAGATTAATGGCCCTTGACCACAGGAAGGACATTTATCCTACTTCTGAGTGTTTCAAGAAATGGATTGTGTCACAGGAACAATATTTTCAGATGGACAATTAATTTGCCAAATCACAACATGGTCATTGTGCTCAGCTTTCCTTATGAAAATCTATTCATCTCTCCAGCATATGTCAGTTCTAGTTCTTTTAATAGATAGGCCACAAAAAAACGATCAAAAAGAAACGAAAAACAGAAACAAACCAGTGTTCACAGACAAAACAGACTTTGAGTCATTGTCAGACAGTAAAAAAAAAATCAAAATATTTGTTCAGTCATTTAGCCAGTTTTAGTTCTACAAATATCTAACAACCCTTTCTGCTTCTCTAACCCTGCCATTGCCACCCTGGTGTTATGTAGGGCATCATCATCATCATCATCATCATCTCAAAATGGTGTCATGGTCCACCTGTGAAAGGGAACCAGGTCATTCTGAGAAAATGCTGTTGCCAGGTCTAAGAACTGATGAAATTAACAAGATACTGAACTAATTCACACTGCACTCACTTAACTCAATTTAGTGTGCAATGCAACCCAATAATGACAGTTCAACAAACAAATAAGTAAATATCTAATAAGAAAAACCCAAGGAACGCCCCAGAGTCTTCACAACTACTCTACACGGATTCTTAATCTGTCACGAGTTCGCAATTTTCAAAAAATAAACTCAAAACAAAAAGGCATGTTAGAACAGTAAATAGTTTGTGCTGTTTCTGACAAATTACCAGAAAACAAGTAAGCAGATTGTGTGGTATTACTTTTACATAACAGTTCCATAAGTAGTAGTTTCATTTTAAGTAACTTAAATTTTAGACACATATACTTTAGATACTTTGCCCCACCAACAGAAATAGTTTGATTGGTGGAACATGATTGTTTTTTTTATCCTGAATGATTACATGTTTTTTGTTTGTGTGGTTTATTCAATGACTTGTTCCGACTTGAATGAATCTGCGTTTTGGAACAAACTTACTCTTTCAGTCTTTCAGCTTTCAGTAACAAAGTTATTTTATTTATAAAATTCATGGGACAGCAGTTAAAACAAGCTTCTATGCTCCTGAATGTTGTGTGTGTAAAATCTCTTAAAATTTCGGCCTCAACAAAAGAAGCTAATCAAACTAATCTTTGTCCCTGTTCTTTTCAACTGTTACATGGTGACATTTTCTATTTAAAATAAATGTTTAATCTCTCTGACACAGCAACACTAATGTCAACATTTTATCGGTTACCAGATGTCCTAACAGAAGAAGGATCAAATGAGCCAGAACCACAAGGAAATGATGGACATCTGGGAAATCGTCCTGTAACAGCATCTTGGATAACCTCATGTTTTTTTGTTTTTTTCCCAACAAGAGACACATGGCTCTCGATTCAACTATATGTTTGATAATGTTAACACAGCATAGCTCGTTAAATAGCGCCCTTATCTTGGTGTTTTTCCAGAGCTTCAGCCTTATCAGCATGTCAGCCGTTCCAGAGGCACTGCTGCCAGTTAATGGACAATTCATACTCAATGAATTCGCAAGGAGCAGAGTGATTGAAATGAGCCGATAAAAACAACATAGTTGAGTTATTCTGTTCAACCAGTTTAATCTCATTTGAAGCATCACTGATCTATTCAAACTTAAGACAGAGTACACCAGGAATATTATTAAAGACTACTAAAAATGTTCTGTCATGTTATAACAAGTCATTTTGAGTATATTGTAAACAGCAGACACTGTCTGTCAGATCAGATTGATTTCTCCCATCCAGATGGCAAGCAGTCCCTAACAGATATAACCAGAAAACATTTACACTTGTTTTAACATCAGTGATTCTAAATGATTTATCAACAATACTGATTATATGGGGTAGTTATTGGTAGGGATAAAAGGCCCATTCATACCAAGAACTATAACTATAAGGATAACTATAACGATATTAGTATCCACACCAATGAAACATCTGTTTATTCTACGTTTGCATGCTGCAGTTTCAAAGGGCCCTTCCGCAATGTGGCACCAGGTGCGATGCAAGTGTTTTTTTTGCTAATTTCAGCCCAATGCAGTTATCATTTTCACGTCCAGTGCCACATTGTTTAAATAGAAAATGCACTCACGACCATCTGTTCGCCCATGAGTGTCTGAAAACGAGGAGTTGGACCATCTCCTGGTGCCACATTGCACTGGGTATATGATAGGGCCATTAATGCTGTACATGTTGGACCATTGTTGGCGCCTTGCTATTTTGAGGCAACTGAAAACGACTGCGCCATTGACCAACATTGACTAAAGCCAATAGTATTTTTTGTGTTATTGAGCGTTAGTAGGCCTAATATGCGCCTATAAGCGCTTCCACAATGCCCTCTTCTTATTACACACAAAGGGACGCACAGCAGCACACAAACATTTTTAAATATTCAAAATAAAAGGATTCCTCTCTGGAGAAGCGTTCAATCTTTCCGCTCGCAAATCTGACCCTTGTAAATAGCGAATCCGCCATGGTGGCAGCTGACTTTTTAAAGGAATGGGAGATGAGACTGTTTTATTGCATGTTATGCCCCAAACACACCCATGACTCATTAAGAGACTAGGGACAACCCTTGTGGACCATGTGCCTGGCGTGCCGACTGTTTTTTCGATTGTTAAACTAGCAAAAGCAGATTCGGACACGGACAAGTGCACCTGCGCTTCATACCATGCACTCAGACCATTAAAATATGGCCCAAAGTGTGTCACTGAACATGTTTTTGCTGTTTTTGTTGCATTTACATGGCTTTAATTAGCAGATGTCCTCGGCATTATATGTTTCGAGCAAATCTAGCTAGTGCAATCGATCTAATCTAACAGTGAATTTAGCTGGCGTAGTCAATATAGTGGAATAAAAGGTCTTAAGACAGAAAGACAAAAGACAAACAACTAGCGCATATAAGGTGGAAATATTTGATGACTGAGAAAAGTAGTGATGACCAAGTTGCATTTTTTAGTTGGAGAAGACAAGTTATTAATTGTGTAAACCACTCTCTAAAACTCAGAGATGTCAATGACAGTGCAGCATCTAACACCCCAAAATACACAAAGAACAATGGTATCGCTATAGCTAAAGAACTACTAAATGTTCCTTTACTGTTAATCTTTGGTCAACAGTGTACTGGTGCAGTATTTAGGGTGTGTTCACACTTGTAGTTTGGTTCGGTTGGTTCGTTTGGTCCAGACCAAAAAAAGAAAATAAAAATGGTTCCCATACCCAAACATAAAGGCATACACTGTATTCACAATCCTTATGTATATTTTGTGCCGAACATGTGCTGGGCTAAATGCGCTTGTTGAATGTGTGTAGCCTACATTTGATGGTATTTTGACCAGCTGAGAACTTGTGAAGAGCTTATAATGTGTGAAAGATTCAAAACAGCGGCAGGAATACGTCCGTCACACATAAACAGAGATCTGCTGCAAGGAGAAAAAATGCTTGAGCATTCTGTCCTTTAGAGTCGCAACTTGTGACATCATGCCCGGTTTTGGTTTGTTTAGATTAGATTACATTAGATTAGATACTTTATTCATCCCTGACAGGGGAAATTCAAGTGTCCAGTGGCAAATAAATAATATAGTAATAGGTTAAGAGTTACTATCAATAGTAATAAAGTGCACATTAACAAGATTCATTGTACAGTCTTATAGCAGCTGATATAAATGATCTCCTGAATCGCTCAGTCCTACAGCACAGGGAGAGGAACCTGTCACTATGGTTGCTCTTCTGAGCCATCAAGAGAGTCATGCAAAGGATGCCTGCTGTTGTTGAGGATGGCCTGCGTCATGCTCCTCATGCTCCTCTCTACCAAAGCTCCCACTGAGTCCACGCCCCTCCCCATGACCGACACACATTTTGCGATTTTGTTTTTGTCCAGTCGATTAGTGTCTCTAACAGTCAGGCAGTTCCCCCAGCAGACAGCACCAAAAAATATAGCACTGGCCACAACAGACTGATAAAAAAGGTACAGCATATCATTACAGATGTCTTTGGTCATCTGTCATTTACATGTCTTTGGTCCGTGTGGTACTCATATTTCAATCGAACCGCACCAGAAATCGCTTGGAAGCAGACCGAGACCCATCTTATCAGTTTCAATCCGCTTGTTCGGTGCACGCCAGGGTTCCCATGGCAGCGTTCACACTTATTCAAATGAACCGAACTAACAGAGCAATCACACCAGGGTTCGTTTAATTTGAACCAAACATGACAAGTGTGAACACACTGAAGCAGATTTGAGTTGTATGCTAAATGAGAGGATAGTTTTCATGACTTCAGTGTAATTTGTTCTCTTAAGTAACAATGACTGCGTTTACATGCTCCCTCATAATGCAATTATAACAGGATTTTGACAATATTCGAATTAAATGTTACCTCATGTAAATGCAATTCTTCGATCAAAAGAATGCGATTAAGCTCATAATCATAATACCCATGCCATTAAACTAGGTGGCATACACCGATTTTAATCCGCATTAAACAGGCATGTAAACACATTAATCACAATTATTACCATTCTGACCAAAGTGTACATGTGCGTGGATGTAAACATGGATGCCGTGTGTTGTTCACACAACTTCATGAATGTTTATTCTGAAGTTTTCTCTTCTCCAAATCACTAAACTCTGTCAGCACAACTCGCTGCAGTCTCTGCTTTGTATCTTCTTAGACGGCGCGAAGAACATGACGGCCGCAGGCAAACCCGGCATTGAGATGTTCATCAAGGCACCGAATAATATCCAGTAAGCTATGTCCATAAAATTGTATTATGAATTTGATGCGAGTAGATTAAAACAATGGCCGGTAACATGCATACTCTATGCCTATCGGAGTGTGGTATAACCATACTTATTAGTGAATAATCAGAATAATGAAAATTGCATGTAAATTGTAAAATGTTCTGCTCATGTCATGTAAACATCTCACTGCGATTTAGACCTTACTCTGACTATTATAAATAGTCGCATTATTGGTGCACATGTAAACGTAGTCAGTGTTACTAAAAGTCAGCAGAAGAATCAGAATCAGAAGGAGCTTTACGGCACAATAATTTCTTGGTAATGAAGCTTTTAGCCTAATTCATACAAATAAGGCACATAATTATAAGGTAAAGAATAAAGTCACTTAGTTAACTCATGGATGCCTTGACGAGACCGTAAACACAGCCTCTGCTCAGCAGACAAATGGCAGAGAACTGATGCATTCAATTCTTTTCTCCTTTCAAGTAATGCCTCCCCAGTCGGTCGCTGACCCATGTAATTTACCCTTAAAGTCAATTGAGACTATGTTGTCGACTACAGATATTTCCGGTGTTCCCTGGAGGACAAAAGGAAGACAGTTGCTTTATTTGGATAGCTTGCAATCGAGACGAAACATAATTCACTCCCAATGACTATCATATGAATTTGGGAATTCTAATATGACGAGTAGCAAACTACCTACAAAGCAGGGATGGTCAGAGTTGTTCGATAATATACATTTCTTATTCTTATTCATTTACATTTTAGTTTTTTGAGTTGTAGTCTGGTCAGTGTCCAGCACACAGAAGCATTTAACTTAAAGATACGGCAACAGGTTACAAGTGAAGCGCATATGTTATGCTATTTTTGGTACACTGCTTTCGTCATCAAATACTGCTTCATCATGTAGCAAAGCAGTTGACACCAGACCATATGTTGGAAGCTGAGAGAATCTAACCTCAATGATATGACTCGCTCTTATGAATGAGAGCGAATAATATTATCAACAGAGCCTGCCGCCGACTGAGAGCTCTCATGACTAGGTGTAGGAGTAGTGCATGTGTTTGCTCGCAATTATTCTGACAGAACTGGAGCAGATTCTCTCCCCATCTAATTATCGCTGTTTTTTTATGCACCTTTAGGCCCGCTAAAAACACCACATAGGAGAGAAACTTCTCACGCCAATTACCATCAATAGTATATTTTAGGTAGAATGTGGGAAATATTTTCAGTTGCGTTCAATATTTATCTTCTTTCACTTTAACACAACGTAACTATTTTAGCTAAAGGAAAAAGTATGTGATTAGACATAACATAAATCACTGCAATAATGATACACTCATTCATATATATATATATATATATATATAAATATATACTCCCTAAAGGATTATTAGGAACACCATACTAATACTGTGTTTGACCTCCTTTCGCCTCCAGAACTGCCTTAATTCTACGTGGCACTGATTCAAAGGTGCTGAAAGCATTCTTTAGAAATGTTGGCCCAAATTGATAGGATAGCATCTTGCAGTTGATGGAGATTTGTGGGATGCACATCCAGGGCACGGCTCCGTTCCACCACATCCCAAAGATACTCTATTGGGTTGAGATCTGGTGACTGTGGGGGCCATTTTAGTACAGTGAACTCATTGTCATGTTCAAGAAACCAATTTGAAATGATTGGAGCTTTGTGACATGGTGCATTATCCTGCTGGAAGTAGCCATCAGAGGATGCTTTGCTGCATACCTCGGTTGTAACGAGTGGTTATTTCAGTCAAAGTTGTTCTTCTATCAGCTTGAATCAGTCGGCCCATTCTCCTCTGACCTCTAGAATCAACAAGGCATTTTCGCCCACAGGACTGCCGCATACTGGATGTTTTTCCCTTTTCACACCATTCTTTGTGAACCCTAGAAATGGTTGTGCGTGAAAATCACAGTAACTGAGCAGATTGTGAAATACTCAGACCGGCCCGTCTGGCACCAACAACCATGCCACGCTCAAAATTGCTTAAATCACCTTTCTTTCCCATTCTCACATTCAGTTTGGAGTTCAGGAGATTGTCTTGACCAGGACCACAACCCTAAATGCATTGAAGCAACTGCCATGTGATTGGTTGAGTAGATACTTGCATTAATGAGAAATTAAACAGGTGTTCCTAATAATCCTTTAGGTGAGTGTATATACACACACACACACACATGTCTTGTTCACTATCTTTGTGGGGATTCTCCATAGACGTAATGGTTTTTATTCCGTACAAACTGTACATTCTACCCCTACAATGCCCCTGCCCCTAAACCTACCCATCACAGGAAACATTTTGTATTTTTACTTTCTCAATAAAACTCATCCTGTGTGATTTATAAGCCTTTTGAAAAGTGGGGACTGGCTGGTCCCAACAATGTAGGTGATCTCAGGTTTTACTATCCTTATGGGGACATTTGGTCCCCACAATGTAATATAAAGAAGGGCACACACACACACACACACACACACACACACAACACACACATTTGTCTGTATTTACCTTGCTCCCCTGGCATTATGTGTACTGTATAGTTCTATATATATATATAAAGGAAAATAATAAGTAACCTGTTTTTATGAAATACAATCAAATGTTATGCATCATACAGTGACTTCTATGAACATGTCATGCTTTTATGGTAAATTAAAAAACGACTTTTTACTAATAAAAAACTATTTTATTTAAAATTTAAACAATATTTTACAGTAAAATGTAATTTCTTGTCCATCAATATAATATTATTTTCACAGTATATGGCAAGGCAATTTATTGATCATTTGTTCATTATATGCAATTATTTATCCAGTCTTTTTAATAATTATATTTAACATTGTTTTCCCATTAAAATGATGACATTAGGTTTCATAACCTCATATCAGCATGAACTTTAGTATTTGCCGGCTGTTTAGAATGCTGTGCCTATTTCCCTTTCCTTCTCTCCCTCTGTTTTTATGCACCAAATTATATCTGACACCATTGT
The DNA here is from genome assembly GCA_023029165.1 of Gobiocypris rarus. Classification (NCBI taxonomy): domain Eukaryota; kingdom Metazoa; phylum Chordata; class Actinopteri; order Cypriniformes; family Gobionidae; genus Gobiocypris; species Gobiocypris rarus. The sequence goes on from CM040911.1 coordinate 36,622,405, forward strand.
GATTATGCTAAATTGCTTCTTTTTTCTTTTTTGTGAAATGATGTGATACTGAGAAAAAAAACTAAAATGCCTGCGGTGGTGTTGATGACAGAAAATGTTAGGCCTATACAAAAGACTAAAAAACATGCATTTTCACCTTTTTTTGTAAGCTCGAATGATTTTTGATTCATACACTAGCTGTCATATGCAATTCCACCCATATTTAGCCTACTTACCATATTCCCCCAGAATACAATTTAGCCATGTCGATTTATTGTAACAGATCTAGGATTTCAGTTCAATGAATAACATTTTCCTGTGAACAATAGGTCATCATTGACTATTTAAGGTGACACCCTTTAGCCTTTGATCAACCACAACGAGGGTAAATTGTATCCATGACAACAAAGCTTTCATTGGCGCGCTGCCAGACGCGCCTCAACCAGGGTGCAGAAATATTGCTATGGCAACTGAATCCGTCAGGTGATTACGATTATTAGTACAGAAAGCTGGCTGTAGTTTTGAAAGAGATATTGATGGTAACCTAGAAACTGAAAATCATGGCTATCATTGTTTGACGAAGAGCAGAATATCTGTGATGTATAAAGTGGTAGCTCCTGAGCAACTCCTTGCCCAAACATTCTGGCAAATCAGACATTATTTAGAAATCAAAACGGCACATAATGGCACGTCATCGAAATAAATAATAAATGCAGGACACCAGATTCAATTGATATAGGATCCAATATAAATACATGTTAAGGGATAATGCAGTTGATTACAAAATAATGATTATCTTGTATGTCACCCTGAAAGGTTTTTTTGGGAGTGTACATTATCCCAATTAGTACACACTTACCAAATAAGCAAATGGACATGCGATTTTGAATTGTGAGTAGAAATGTCATAAATGTCATTATTTAGAAATCTTTAACCATTGACCAATCAGAATCAAGTATTCCAGATAGCGCCGTGTAATAAGCACTTTTACTCTACGCCTTCCGATTATGATGTGTCGCAGGGACGTGCAGAGAGTTCTTCAGAGGCAGGGGCTCAAATGTAAAAAGGGGCAACATCTAAAAAAATAAATAATAAAAAAACCACATATATATGTATGTATGTGTGTGTGTGTGTGTGTGTGTGTGTGTGTGTGTGTATAGGCTATGTGTGTGGCTATGTGTGTGGAAATGTATTGATACTACATTTTAACTTTTATTTTTGCAAGAAGTCTCTTATTCTCATTAAGCCTACATTTATTTAATCAAAAATACAGAAAAAACGATAGCCTAATATTGTGAGATATTATTACATGTTCTTTTTAACATTTTATTAATCAAAGAATATTTCATCTTGAGTATCACAGCAGGTTATAAAAATATTAAGCAGCACAACTGTTTCCAACATTGACGTCAAATCTATGATTTGTGAAGGGTCATGTGACCCTGAAGACTGGAGTAATGATGATAAATTCAGCTTTGATCACAGGTATACATATACTTTCAATTTTAAAGTATATTAAAATAGAAAACAATTAGCCTATTATAAAAATATTTCACAATTTTGCTGTTTTTGATCAAATAAATGCAGGCTTGATGAGCATAAGAGACTTCTTTCATAATGCTGCATCATTATCAAAAATGGTAATATAATAAAGTCCTTTCATGCCACCATTTCACATAATTGGCCTGTAGGTGCCGTTGGCACTTGGCTTCATTAGCTTTGATCGTTTCATCAAATAGTAAACGTGTATCAATTTACATAAATACAAGTGAGTTTAACACTACTTACATTAATGCAACTTTTGGTGCTGCGTGGTTTTGTGCAGTGCTTTGTTTGTTGTCAGGAACATCAGGACGATTGTCAGGATGATCCATTTCGTCAGGAAATCGTTCCACAAACGTTAGTTCGTCTGTCCATGTCATTTTCAACCGATTTATGAATTAGAACAGAAAATTACCGCTCCATTTCACATTGTCCAATGGAATCTGAACTTTGCCAGATCACGAATGGTTGGTGTATATGACAAACGGCCCGGGCATTGACGATTTATGTAAAATTTAAAAATATCTAAAATATAGATTTTTAATTAAATCAACACATTAGCGTTAATTACTGATGAAAAAAATTTTTTGGTTTGTTTGGGGGAATGCTTTTCTCCCGAAAAGCCACAGACACTCTCTGAAAGAACCATATATGGCTCGAGAGCCGTTTCCGAACAGACTGAGGAAAATCAGCCAGTAAAACACATGCAACCCATAGCAACGGGTTATGGCAACGCCTCAGACCGACTGATATGAAAAAATAAACAGAAGTTTTTCGACTTTTGAGCAGTTTGTTAGTATAGGACACGTTGTCCTTTTTATTGACCACAAATATTATCATTGATATTTGTCTGAGAGGGGCACTTTTGATTCATTTTGATAAAGGGCAGGGGCTCGAGCACCCAAAGCCCCCTCTGCACGTGCCTGATGTGTCGGTCATTGCCGAAGATAACGCGCAACCTGTTGTGCGCGCGCGGAGCTCAGTCGTGGTCATCACCGGACCCCTCCCAACCTGTGGATTTCCTTCAGCATGCATACGAAAAGCTAATTTACCCACATTCATTCCACGCTCATACATTTCCCTCTCAGTAATTAAACTCGTGCGCCATCAAAATTTCCCCTCTCATTTCGGTGGAAGAAGTTGCCCAGAAACACAATCACACATTTTCCTTATTATTATGCAAATACATACCTCACATAATAATTTGCCGAAACATAATATAAATGATGTATAGAGGTCATGTGAATAATCATGTAACGCTTTAATGAGGCAACAACGCAATTCGGACACACCCTCGCGAAACAACAACGGCGCGCGCTCTACAGCAATTTGTATTCAATACATTCATTTAATATCAGTAAAATAATTAATTTGGAAGTCTGTATTCACTTCTGCTATGTGTAAACTGTCTTAAACATAAACAAAATGTATATATGCACAGTGCATTTATTAAATGTGTTTACATTACTTAGACTGATGATGTCATTGGAGTTAAAACCAGCAATTACGCATGTCGTTCCCAAAATACCATATTTCTAATGAGAAAACAGCATGCAACAGCACCAAGACTATAAAACAACAGCACACGCCCTAGTTGGAAAAGTGACTTCATACCCTACCTCGTCTCGTCTCCTCAGGGTACTTGTAAGTGGATGGGTGACAGTGGGGCAAACGCTGCTTCCTATTGACAGACACGATCCGCGCGAATGTCGGGTTATCTTGCCGTTGTCTGTTAAGTGGATTATTTGGCGTTGTGAAATGTAACGAAAAGTTATGGATGGACAAAAATCCGCTTAAACGAGCGTTTGATGTTGTATGGCTGCCAACAATGTTCACCTCCTGTTTTTCTGATATAAATATACTGACTGTTGGCTTGTCCCTTGTCTCTTCTCTCGCGCTCTCTCGGTTCCCGCCCCGCCACGCGCGCAATGATGGACACCGCACGCGGTTGGTTGGATTTTATAAAACATACAACACAAGCCTTCAGTGCGTATCCAAAAGTCTATGCATATCCTTTCCTCATGTCTCCACAATAAGATGTGAATTTTTTTTTTTTTTCAACGTTCTCACAAATTAGATATATTTATTATCCTTGTTGTTTCTTGTAGACAGTTTAAATGCAACTCTTGAGAAAAAGACCACACATTAAGAAGATTTCGCAACACGGTCTGTTGAGGAAAATATTGCTTAAATTTGGGTAGATGCCAAAGACAATCGACAGTCATAGATTTCAATACACTCTTACAAACCAAGGTTATTTATTTACACCAATTGTTTCATGAACCATTCATTGAACATTTCCATTGCAACACGTTCTTTTTATATGGAAAAAAAAGGTTCTTTTTCATTGTTAAAGTGATATTCACAATGCAAACATTTCTCATTAAATTCTACCAAGACCATGATCTATGCTATCCACATTCATTTCATATCTGTTTTGGAAGTACTGTATATAAAAACTGTTTTCTTTATTATATGTTTTAATAATGTGTTTTAGGAGAAACATAAGGGACAAAGTTGATGAATATTTTCCACTTGGTGAGATATTCCTCAACATGGATTTGTTTTTGAAAGTCAGTTTCTGTATAGGAACAACTATTGGCTATAAAAGATATTGAAAAATACATCCACTCATAATCTTCTGCTTAACCCCACCCCCGTCATTACACAAATCACTCAAATTCAAGATGGCGGAATCTCACAAAAAAAGTGCAGTAGTTTGCCCCCCTGGATGTTACTCTTCAAATCGTTTAACGTTTCTATCTTAAAATAGTTGGCAAATATTAAATGTTTGTCTACTTAACTTAGACCTTACCTCGCACTCTTTCACACTTGAAGAATAAAGCTCAAACTGTATCTGCTTTTGGCATGATTTATAAAGAAACAATATGAATCAGAGAGAAAAGGACGGAACCTTCACACAAGATAAAACAATACAATCACATTTTATCTTACCTCATAGACACTGATTTTCAAATAAATTTAACATCCCTTTGGTTAAAATACATATTTATAGAACACTCCCGAAATTTCTGTAGAATCAGTCCAAGGATAGAGGTAAAATGGCTACAGAGGCTCAGATTCAGCAGTGTGCTGTGAACTTACAGTATAAATGTGAAGAGAAGAATGAGGAAAGCACAGCGACAGAAGTCGACTGCATGGGCTTCAACGCCTGCGGCTCTGCTTTCCCAGGTTGAGTTGTTTTATTGCAATCAATAAAGTGTTTTTCTTTGTCTAATTGTGGCTACAATATTGCAACATTGTCCCATGTCAAAGTGCATTACTCTGTCCTTCAACTTTTGTCCAGTGTCCATTGTCGTTGTTTAAATTCTCAGGAATGGACACACCATACAGTAGGAAGGCATCAGGGCTTCTCTTGCTAATATTTAAGATGACACAAGATACAGACAGGTTAATAGGAAGCACTGAGCATATGGTACCTATAGGCTCTAAATGAACAATATTATGGACTCATGTTGGACCATGTTGTCCAGCTTACCTGCATCTTGCTGTAGATCCAGGGCAGAAGGCTGGTCACTCTGCTATATACTCCTGGTTTTTGTCTTTGTCCACAACCTGCTCCCCAACTCGTAATTCCAGCCAGATACCAGCGTTCATTACCTCCCTTGCACACCAGTGGACCTCCACTGTCCCCCTGAGACCGACAACAAGGACGGAGAGAAAGCAAAACTTCAGATCATTGTGAACAAAAAAAGTCTCATTTTACTTAAAGCCTTTATATATAATGCAGTATTTTTAATGTATTAATTATGCCTTGCAATGAACCTTATAATGCATTGAATTATTACCACAGTTATAATACAGAATTATTAATTGAACACACCTTTAGAAGAGGATAAATTCATTAAAACATAAGCAACCAATTTTATATGTAACAAATAATCTGCAAATATAATGCATTTTAACTTTGATTGTTCGTATGAATCATTACAATACATAATGAATACCTAGTGTTACCAAAACAACATAGTAATTATATATATCACAAGCCTGCCTTTACATGCACATGAACTTTAATGACATCCCATTCTTAATCCATAGGGTTTAATATGGAGTTGGCCCAACTCTTCTGGGAAGGCTTTCCACAAGGAGTGTGTTTATGGGAATTTTTGACCATTCTTCTAGAAATGCTTTTTTGAGGTTAGGCACTGATGTTGGACGAGAAGGCCTGGCTCGCAGTCTCTGCTCTAATTCATCCCAAAGGTCGTGAAAGTGCGGACTCAGAGGAAGAGAGAGAGGGTTTAGGCCATTTGGGACAGGGCCATTGTGTATATAGAAATAGGTTCCTTCTGTTTATATAATTCCCATTTTATGATTTTTTTTCTTTTTTTTCTTTTCTGTGTATTAGCACCACATGATTTTGTTGGTTGCACCACATGATCAAATATTATTTAAGAAATAAGATAAAATATTGATATTTTTATATTGATATATGTATATTTTTTTACTAAAAAAAATGAGTATGTGACCTATAGTTATATAAAAAAGTTACTAAAGCAAATGTCATCATGTTTGCATTAATGCTTGGTTTAATAAAACATATTTGCAGCACTGTGAACAACAACATACAGCATTTGCCAAAACACCAGAATAAATCAATGTCATGAGACAAAGAAACACTGGGCGAGACTTGGCCAGTGAATAATGTAGTTGCCTGAGGTCACTCGGTTGTCTAGTATTATGGACACAGTGGTAGATTTACCTGACAGGAGTCCCGGCCCCCATTCATATCGCCGGCACACATCATATTCTTAGTGATGGTCCCATAGTACACCTGACTGCTATTACACAAACGTGTGTCAATGACATTCACTGCCACATCCATAAGGCTTGTAGAGGCAGTCTCTGTGGAATAAAGGAAACACTCCCAGTTAAGGGCCAGGTTGGCTAAAAAGCTTAAAAGAAGACAGCACACACTGTGATGTGCTGTGTGCTGTGACATAGACAAAGTTTGCAAACTGTACTAGAGTGAATCTAGTAAATACTATAGTATGTATAGGTTATATTTCATGTAAAAAAGGGTATTATTTAGGATTATTATTGTTAAATGTATTAATCTCTTTTATAATTATTATCTTTAATTGTATTCATTGTATTTTTGCATTAAGAAAATAAAGCCACACATTTTTTTATTTTTTTATTTACTGTAATGTCTTCAGATTGTTTTTCATTTATTAGTAATTATCTTTATTCTCAATGATGATTATCATTTAAAATATTTAAATTATCTTATCTGGACACACGTTTTATAACAATATAGCAATAATTGAAGGCAACACAAAAAACATACAGAACTTTAATTTATTATTTCTATGTCTGTCTCTCTGACTCTGTCTTTTTTTTTTTTTGGACTAGATTTGTGATATTCACACACTAAATGTTGTATGCTCTATAACATTGTTCTGTTTAGGTAAATTCATAAAAATACATGTTGTTAATCTTTGCCCCATTTCTTTCCCTCTACCATTTTTGTTCATTCTCATTTTAATCTCTCTGTACCTGCTCCCTCTTGTGTGGTCCCAAAGCCAGATGTCCGGCACTCTAATCCATCAGAAAAGATCTGGTCAAATGTTGGAAGGCAGACTGGCTGTATGGTATCTGTATGTAAATGAGAATTTTGAGCTATTGTAGAATATTCAGAATAGAGCATGAATCATAGGGACTATATTAAAAGTTTTTCACTGTAGAAAAAACAGTGCAAACATTTGAATTTTTGTGTGATCTACTCCATTACGTGAATCCAACTCACTGGAGAAAGTAACAGGACTGGCGAGTTTCAGTAAGGTGATGTCATAATCATTTTTTTGACTGTTGTAATTCTCATTCACTATAATCTTCTTCACAAGGTATGGGATCTGAAGGGTATTCTGGGAAATAGTCCCAACATAAACACGCCAATTTGCAGAATTCACCATTGAGCTGTAATCAAGACAAAATGAAAATCACATTTAATTTTTCATTAATATTGTAATGACATGAATTGATTCAAATAATTTCTGAACACTCAAAGCAGCCATAAATAATAAACATTTGCCAAATAACATGTTAGTTCCTTTATGGTAAGCCATTGCATTAGCAACAAATATGAAGCTTTGAAACATGCAAATCTTTTGTTTTGAATCAGTGGTTCGGAACTTGATTATTGAACTCATCAAGTCACACGATTTCAGCCAATGAGGCTTTGTTATGTCATACTGTTCTGGAGGGTTCCTCACTAGATGGGGTTGATTTGGTGAACCATGAACGAGTGTCTGAAAGGCCTGTTTACAATAAGCATGATAACTACAGTGATAAATATAGATGCAAGCAGCAATTAGACAAAATGGCTGAAAAATCATAAATACCCTTACTAGTAATTTGATTTAATGGTTTATCACTATTGATCAAAATATGGTAAGCATTGCAGAAATACAGTCTCAGAGCCATCCATTTTGCTGATGTTTTATACGAGAATGGTTTTGTCTATCAACACAAAATCGATAAACTTTCGTCTGCACAGTCTGAAGATGATCTGACTTGAATTTAGTGAAAATTGGACAAACGGTCTAGAAGGAGTTTAAAAAAATTGATACCAAAATTGGTATCTATGTTCTTGGCATGACCCAATGAACCTATTGAGACCAGTTTCATTAGAATAGACACATTTTTATCTAAATTTATTATCTTGTATTAAAACTTTTATTATAACTTTGGACTACAAGTTGATTCTGCCCCAAAACTTTTTGACCTTCAATGCAGTACGTAACGTAAAGATACACAATATAGCATTTTAGGACAAAATTAAAAATGTCCGACGCCCAAAAATGCTGATATGGGAAAATTGGGTATTGTTCGATTTAGCATGCTATAAACTGTCAACTGAAGATGATCTTGTTCAATTTTCATGAAAATCGCAGCAACGGCATAGGAAGAGTTAGAAAAAGTTCAATAAGGAATTATTATGATGGAATAATAATAAGCCATTTATTTTAAAACATATTCAAAAAATCGATCTAAATATAGAAGAATAGCAGAATGCACACCACGACTATAACGATAACAGCACAGAGAAACTATACAATTGGAATCACTTTCAGAACCATTTTCTTTCCAGCTAAATAATGGTAAAAACAATGACAGCCAATCAGAATCCAGAATCTTTAAGAGTATTTAAAGAGCTCAAGCATTTAAAACAGCAGATGCCAAAACTCCAGGGCGTGTTTAGAATAAGCCTAATAACCATTATAGTTAACTTTATGCTAATGATTTTTAACTGATCTCGGGTCAGCTTTATAATGAAGGTTCATATTTAATTTATTTAATAAATGTAAAACTTGTGTGCATATGTACATGTATAATACTGAAAAGGAGAACGATATTTAATTGCTTCTAATTGACTTTGTCAATTTCTGCCTAATAACCAACCGTTGGAAGCAATGGGCAGCTGACACAACAAAGTCTGGAGAGATGAGTGATCCACCACAAGCATGGCCTCCATTGTAATGCAGGCTAACCTGCCAAGGCCACTGGCCAACCTTAGAGGCGGTGCCCCCTATGATCCTGGAGGCACTTTGCTGCTTGCCACAATCTGAAACAAGAAAAAAAAAAAATTAATTCAACAGTTCAGTGTGAGAAGGATGATCCGTTTACTCATCCAAAAGTCACTTATTAGCAAATGGAGTGAACAATGATTCAAGGCTAACTGTGATGTAGTTGTACGTCATAGTAATTTGATGTAAACTGAGGTCAAATTTCTACCTGTGCACTCAAGTGAGACTGCTTTCTCGCCCAAACAGCCCGAGCTGAACAAACAAAAATGGTGAGAGACAAACATTATGTACTATTGAGGGAATTATTACCCTGACAACAAAAAAGATCCTATCCCAGATAACTGAATATTCTCAGAATGCTGGGCAAAATTCTGGAAAGATTCTTTCAAAGTTATCAGCTAAATCTATTCCAGTAACGTTAATTCATAGTTTTCACACGATGTCACTGTCACACCCTTATAGGAACGAGTCATCTGGAGGGCGAAACAAGGCTTTTCTCCATTTTGACCAGATTTGTACTAATGTAGACAGTGATATTAAAAGACCAAATTCAATATACACCTTATTGATGACGTGCTGTATGCTATGTACAGGCAAGCAGCTGTACAGGCAACCCAGAATATAAACGTTTTAAGAGTTTTACCATAAGAAACCATTATAAAGAAAACGCTTAACCATTTAGTGTGTTGCATTCATATTCCGGGCTCATCTGCTCGCCTGTATATAGTATTCATTATAAATAAGGTGTAAACTGAATGTGATCTTTTAACTCATTTCCTGCCATTGATGGTATTTTTCTGGCTTTCTGTGTTTTCACTGTTATACGGTAAGGGGCACTATTATACATCTTCTGAAGGAGTACTGAATCTCCGGAGCAAAGCACAGACAAAAAAGGAGCAGAAACAAATGATTAAAGCTTTGCGTATGCACATTGTAGTCTTTTTTTTTATGAAACTTAGCCACATTCAAGTGTTTTCTTCACATTCCATTTTTTTTTGTGTTTAGTTATGTTTGACTAGCATTTTCTAAAATTGTACTACTTTTTTCAGAAACTTTCGAGAACATTAAAAAGTAATGTTCCCACTATGTTTAAATAATTATACAATAAAATGCTTCCTTAACATTCCTAGAACAAAGAATTAAAAAAAAAACACTTACTCTTGAACTGGACATTTTGAACACTCAGAAATAACTTAATGGGAACATTAGCAAAAATGTTTAGAACATATTTTTTGTTAGCTGGGACGCTAATCTACATTCTTCTCTGATTTGATCAGGTCTTACCTGACATTGACCAGACCCTGTATAAGTTTGACTGATCTTGGTCCTACAGTAAGGGCTACGGACATCATGCTATCCACTGGACGAGATGCATAAGACCTAAGGAAAAGAAACACAAGACAAAAGCTATATTAAAATAGTCCTTGTTGGAACAAGATTCTTATTTGGTTATATCTGACCATTGAGTTCAGTCATACAAGTCATATGGACTACTTTTATGCTGCTTTTGGTGCTCTATGAAGGTTGATAGACCCTAGTCAATGCTGACCAAGAGCTGCATGAACATCCTTCAAAAATATTTCATATTGTGTTCTAGTCATATGGGTTTGGACCAGCAAATGTTGGCATAAGTTTAAGAGCTATTCTTGTAAGTGATGGATAAATATGTTTACCTTTTAAAGCCCAGTTGTTCACAGATCTGGTCAGCATAACTCTTATCCATGCCTTGATAACACACTGGAAGGAATCGACCATCCTGAGCAGTTCTGACCTGCAACAATCCACCTTCACCAAATCTCACTGAGAACATGGGGAAAGGAATGATAAACAATGAAATTGCATTTCTTTAGCTAGTTTTTTTTGTGGTCTTCTTTAACAGTAAACATATCTGATTAAAACATCTTTAATATACTTGAGATATTGCAATATATTAAGACATTATTAAAATAAGATATTAAGATATTATTGTTTCAAAGTTCAATCAGTGTTATTTTAGTATAATTTATGAACGACTAAAGTATTCAATAATATTTTGAATTGGCTTATATGTATACACACATTTTAGTTTGAGTAATTTTAGTACTTCAATTTTATTTCAGAGTGTTGCTATGGCATTATTATTATTATTTTTTATGTTTAAGTTTTTCATGTAATATTTATATATTAATTTAATGTCTGAAAATAATTTTCAATAGTTTATATAATAACACTTAATTAACATTCCAATTAGCTTAAATGTATCCCGCACTAGCATTAATTTAACATTAAAAACAATACTAATAACACATTCTTTATCAGATGTAGTTGCTATGCTTTTTAGATCAGATTTCTCAGGTGCTGTTTTTAAGAGGTTTAGATATGTTTACTGTTTAGGTACAACTTGCAGTTTAGTTTTTAACAACCATTTTTCTTTTCATAACACAATAAATAGAGGCATTACTGTGTACTGTAAATGTTTTTTTGCAGACCAATACAGTTTCAGGCTAATCTTCTTATCAAGACATGTCAACCTTGTGGTTTTCACCAAAGTATCATCCGAAACACTCAATAATCTCTATGTATAATCAGTTACATCTGATAATCAGCCTCTTTGCTGTAGAAAGTGTGCTCACCGCAGTTTGTCTCATCGCTTGCCTGTTGGCAGTCTTTGATGCCATCACACTGCATGGAGGAGATGGAGCAGGAGTCAGATCCCTTCATGTCATCATACGTTTCGTGGTCTTCTTGTTCCTGGCAATCTTTTCCCTTGCATTCCTCCTCATAATGGACAGAATATGTCTTGGATCTGTAATGCACTATCCCCATAAGTGAGAGAGCGGTAAAGAGAAAAGTTTAGGTACAAGGTAAGCATCAATGGTGTGTCCTGTCATCACAGATCCCTCCCTTACCTCCAAGCCAGATGGCCAGTCCAATGAGAGCCAACAGCAACAGCGCACCTACCCATCCACCCCAACACTTGGCACTCCGTCCACAAGACTCCTGCCTTTTTGGAGGAACTGAAGGAACAAGAACAGATCAGCAGTCCATCTAAAGTTTTGTCCCACATTTATGATTAAAAGTATGTAGCACTATAACTGTTGGCGAGACAAGGAGTTTTCATTTATTCAATAATACATTTGAATGCAATTCATAAATCAATGATTCAATGATTCAAATATAAAAAAATCTAAAGGTAATTTGGCATAGACATTCCTTGTTTGTAAACAAGTAAGTAATTTATATTAGTAATATATTTCCATGACTTCATAATTTAAATAATTTTAGTTAAATCGCCTGCATGATTTAACTAATGATTTAACACGAGCATTTTGTCCAGCCCTCGTTGTTATGTAACAAGAAACCCAGAAACGGAAAACCTCACAAACAAGACTTTGTAGATCCTCATGACTGTGTGTCAAGGTCAGTAAGGTTTATATATATATATACCACAGGTCCTGGGTACCACAGATGTCCTGGGTACCACAGTGACCCAGGACATCATTCACTATCCTCCTCCTCCTTCCTTTTTTAAGGTAAAAATGTTGATATCATAAAAACCTTATTTAAAGCAAAATTAACTATATTGTGATATACAGTATATCATTATTGTCACAGTGTGTTTTGGTGTTTCATACATGTTTCATGTTCTAAGTTTGCCATGTTCTCTGTCATGTTTTTGAGTTTGTCATGTGCACTGTCATGGTCTTATTTCCTGGTTTTGTCATGTGATTTCCATGCCCTCATGTGTTCTTGGCTGCGTCCGAAACCTGCAAAATGCTGCCTTCGGAGGATATATTTCAAGGCATCAAGGCACGTCCAAATTTAATGTTAGCTTCACTTCCTGTCTCCTGAGATACCTTCATCTGATTGATTTTCGAAGGCAGCATATATGTATCCTTCGCTGCCTTTGATATCCTACAATCCCGTGCTTTCCATTCTGTGACAGTTGAGCTGGGGAAAAAAGATTCAGTCCGAAAGTTGCGTTTGCTGGTCAGTTTGTGTGTAAATGTACGTTTTTTAACTAACATTTTCCACTTCTGATGTAATTTCTAGCGAGAAATTACTAATGTAGTAATGAAATATTTGTTTAGTTCTCACCAAATCTCTCTCTATTTTGCTGTAGATCATTAAACGGTTACACTGCCTAAGAAGTCTGTCTGAAATTTGTTTTGTGAGGTGCCTTCATGCACAAACTCTGCCTTACAAGCCATTGTATGATAAGGCAGCGAGGCAACAAGTCAGCTGCCTAAGTTTTCGGACACAGTGCTTGTGTCATGTCATTGGTTCATTGTCTCATCACTGTTTACAGGCGTCCCTTGTCCAGTCATTAGTCCATGTGTATTTAAGCCCTCGTGTTTGCCATGTGTCCTTTATGTGGTATAGCCACGCCATGCCAAGTCAAGTTTTTGTTTTGCCAAGCCAAGCCATGTCTTTGTTCCATGTTTTTTCCATTTTTGATTTATGTAATGATTTAAGTTGATTAAACTGCACTTGTGTTCAGAAACTTGCCATCAGTGGAATATGTTACAGTTATTGTGTAATTAAATCACTTATATTGTGACTTATTACACGGCTGGAATAATTGATTCTGATTGGTCAATCGCGCATTCCAGTGGTATGTTCCCATAAGAAAAAAATCATTGCTCAGTGTTTGCTCTTCCTAAGCTCATGAGACTTAGTTTTGATTCTCATATATCTCTCATTTCAGTATCAACGGATTTTCAGATGTTTCTCCTAAAATTCCTTAGGATAACTAAGAGTAGACACAACTGAGACATGAGTCTGAGAGAAAAATTAGTTGAAACTGAGAATGTGGTGGAAGAAACATATGACATCTCTGTATCATCTTGCTGCGATCTCTTTCAAGACTCCATTTTAGGAATATTTTATTGCTCAGAGGTGGCTCTTTCTAAGCTCAAGAGACTTAGTTGTGATTCTCATTTATCTCTCACTGTAGAGTCAACAGTGTCCCAGATGTTTCTCCTCAAATTCCTTAGGATAAATAAAAGTAGACACGACTGAGACAGGAGGAGTGCAAAATGAGAAACAAGAAACATGGGAGATCTCTTTATTATCTTTCTGTAATCTCTTTCAAAAATCCATTCTTTCTTTTTTTGTGACATTGGAGTTTTTTTCACCTTTATTGGACAGGACCGTACGATGAGAGACCAGAAACAATGGGAGAGGTGAGAAGGGAAGAGGAGCAGGAAAGTATAACTTTAGCTGGGATTTGAACTCGTGCTGTCTGTGGTGCTGCTGTGCCTCAATGTTGATGTGCTGTCCACACGGCTATGGCTCTGACAGAGCTTTGCCTAAGCTCAGGATACTAAGGGCTTATTATCTCTTATATGTCTCATTTAGGTATCAGCTTTGACTAAGTTTATGCAACTGGCACCAGAAGGCAAAGTAGTTCTTAAGTTACTATGAAACTAAATAGTAGTTAAGCAAAGGGCAATCAGTCTTACTTTTCCAATTAAAATTAAACTAAATAAGATATTACCAGGCTTGGGGGAAAAATAATTCATGACTAACTGTTAAGACTAGTCTAAGAAGTTTTTCAACCAACCCTAGATGTCTGAAATTTTATTTTACAAGAAATGTTACATTACATTTTAAATTTGTACTTATATTGTGAAATACTGAAACTATCATTCAAATAGCATTATGTGTTTCAGAATATCAAGGGTTACTCATTTAAATGTTTCTTCAATGCCCAGAAATGAATATGCAGTGCTTATTCCAAACAAGGATTAGACAAATGTTTGGTGTTTTGTCTAGATAAATTATTTCTTTATAACAAATGTAATACTATAGTGGACCAGTGCTTCATGGTTGCGTTTAACATTGCAAAGTTCATTTTGTACAACCCATTTTGCATGCATGTAAACACAGGTTGTTTTGTTCATTGTGCAACAGAATGCCTGTATTGTGCCTGACTGATATGGTGTGGATGAATCACATATAAACTACCCAGAGATTTAAAAAAAAAAAAAAATTAACAATTCAAATGTTTCTGCGATACATAAATGAGGTTACATTAACATTAAATGGAGATTTTTGCTTAAGTCTCCTGTTTCTCAGACTTGTCTCCTGAGACAAAACCTCTGACATTCTCACATTTATCTCCTTTAAAGTTTTAGAAGAGATCTCAATAACATCACACACTGTGCTTAGACTTTTCTCCTTAGCGAGAAACACTGGAGCTCTAACACTTTTCTTCTCTGAGGTTTCATTAGAGATCTCAACATCACACACTGTGCTCATACTTTTCTCCTTAGCGAGAAACACTGGAGCTCTCACACTTGTCTTCTCTGAAGTTTCATAAGAGACCTCAACAACATCACACACTGTGCTCAGACTGTTCTCCTCAGCTAGAGACTCTGAAGAGCACAGTGTGTGATGTTGTTGAGATCTCTTCTAAAACTTTAGAGGAGACAAACATGATCAATCCAGTCTCCCTAGCCAATGAGACACATCTGAGCACAGTGTGTGATGTTGTTGAGATCTCTTCTAAAACTTTAGAGGAGACAAATATGATTAATCCAATCTCTCTAGCCAATGAGACACATCTGAGCAATGTGTGTGATGTTGTTGAGATCTCTTCTAAAACTTTAGAGGAGACAAATATGATTAATCCAATCTCTCTAGCCAATGAGACACATCTGAGCAATGTGTGATGTTGTTGAGATCTCTTCTAAAACTTTAGAGGAGACAAATATAAGCAATCGAGTCTCTCTAGCCAAGGAGACACATCTGAGCACAGTGTGTGATGTTGATGAGATCTCTTCTAAAACTTTAGAGGAGACCAGCTACACTTGGATTAGCCAAGATTTTTTAAATAAAACTCAGATTGTATTCGTCTGAAAAAAGAATGTCATATACACCTAGGATTACTTGAGGGTGTGTAAATCATGGGCTAATTTTCATTTTTGGGTGAACTTACCCTTTCAGCATTAATTTCAACATTTATGGTTAAAAACGAATCTTTTCAACTACAGATGAAGGCTTAAAGCAGTTTGTAACTGCTTTTCTTCGCGGAAGCTTTGCGTAAGAGCTAATACAATATTTAAACTCAGTTTAAACAATAATATTTTGTGTCTAATTTACCTGAGACAAGTAGCCATGCAATAAGCGGGATAATGTACATCCAGTCGGTTGGTATCGCAGAATAAAACCCTTTAGAGTGACACAGAGTCCTAATCACTCTGTCAGGGTTTATTCTGCGTTAACAACCGGCTGGATGTACATTATCCCTTAAATATTGCCCACCCCTAGTCAACGGCATGACACAGCATCTTGTTCCCTGGTTCTCTGAGAAAGGGATGAGACGCTGCGTTGTGGTATTGGCGCTATCAGCTTCCTTCCCATAGCGTCAACACAATGAAGATTAAATATTTGAGTGAGTTGAAATGTATGTTATAATGCCACTCTATGCCTTCGTATTATGTAGAAATCTTTTTTTATGGGGAGCAACCAACTGAAGAGATTCAGTACTTACCGACAACTCGATGTGTGACGATGACAGCTGAAACCTGTACTTGTGCTGGATCCTTTTGAACATAGTATGGCACGGTTTTCTGTGTGACACCATATTTGTCCTCACAAATCACCTCCTCGTAGGTCATAGGAGGGGTCTGCGGGTCCACTGCCACAGAGTAGTATGGTGGAGGAGGGTCCTGCTACAAAAGAGAAAGTAAACAAAACAACTTTTAGAAATGATAAAGAACTCTTGCCCTTTTTTCATCACCTCCATTATGGTTGGTGTGGTTTGACAAGTTCATGGAAAATCATTTTGACGTAGAAAAGATGCCACACAATGCTCTTAGTAAAACTTGTTTGTGTGCCTTGTCCTAAATAATTGAAATGCCATACTCCTCAACAGGATTCTTTGAGTTCTGCATTCTAGTCAAATGCCATAACAAATATGTCAATATACTTGCATTTCTAGTTTTTTTTTACTCTTCTATTTTTAGAGTTATTGACTTATTTTGGTGCATGTTTTTAAAGTAATTTAGTTTACTATATTCCTTCATTTTTAAAAACAAAAATGTTTGCTACATCACGCTATCGTTTGCTACATTTGTTTAAGTTATTTTATGCAGTAAAGCCTGAAACAGAGAATGTCATGTGATTCTTTGGTCACTAAATTGGTATCAAACCTGATCACTGAGGCTTGGTATACTACATCAACATAGCCTTCTATATCGACAAAGTGGACAATATTTGCCATTTGTAATATACCATACAGCTTGAGTTATATTAATTTCCTTGTCTTGCTCATTTTCACCCATTTGATTGTATTGGTTCAGACTGCCAATCCATTATCAACCATGATAAGACTGAACAGATGCAACCAGGGTATTCTGTAATGGGCACTGTCTTCTGGGAAACACTTCGTCTTGAGGAAAGGTAGAAAGATTGCGTCCGACAATGTGTTGATGTCTTCATGCTGATTTGTAACCTAGACAGTATGGTCACACAAGAATCGAATGGATTGTTTCCTTGTTAGCACAGCAGTGTTGAAAAGAATACAGTCTTCTTTTTCTTCTTAATGGATGGATTTCATTACAGGAAGTATTTATTTTACAGGAATAGTTTAGCAAAGATATAGCTATTATTTATTGTTATTACTTTTTTCTTATTCTGTGGAATAAGAAATGAAGTTATGATGATGACTGGTCACTATAACAATCTTCAAATATAATGTTAATAAAAGTGGTGCAATTTAATCCAAACATTAATCACTGAAAATTTTTCCTCTAATGTTGTCATTTGGGTCAGTGAGCTGCTCTCTAGAACTGGACCGATTCGTTTTGTGAACACACTGATTTTTTGAAAGAAATTGGACTCAAAAGTATCAAGATAAACAATAGTTTTGATGATTTTCTGTGATCTTGGAGGGTGTGGATTTCAATCAGTAAGAAAAATAAGTATGAGTTCTCTTTCATGGTGTTTTCTCAACAATGTGAATGGGGGTAGTTGCGGTATTTCTAGATAATACTAAAGTTATGTTCACATGGCTAATTGTAATACTAGATTCTGACTCGTCAATCGCGGCATACATCAGTGGTCAATTGTCGCTCATGCCGCCCCAACAAAACTTTAAATTTGGCATGAAATGGAAGTTGCAATAGTCTTTTCTTGCCAATTTTGACATATATCCAAGTGAAACAGCTTCTCTAACAAGACACAAATGTAGGCCGGGGCTTGATTTTGTCCATGGGGAATTGATTGGATGGTTGTGGTTTGCTATTGGTCAATCTCATGTGAGTGAAAGGTTGCCCCGTCCTCAACATCTAAGATCATGTCTTTGAATATTGACACAGTGATCGTCACTGATGTGAACGAGCACCATTTAACTGCCAGGGAGTGTAAAATCATGTAGTGTCAGAGTGATATTAACAAAATGACTACTTACTATTTTTATTAATTACTATGTCTCAGGTAGCCTATTGTAGTAAAAATTACTTGATAGCACTTCAGAGGCCAGTTGCATAGATATTTTAAGATTGTGTATTACTAATTAGTTAGGGGTAATCAGTCTGATCTTTCAGATTCAAATGAGATTCATTTTCCTTTTCATGTGACTTTTGTGTCATTTCCAGTCTTGAAGAAAGAAAAAAAAGATGACTACTTGTTTTAAAGCAGTTTATGCAACCGGCCACAGTATTGATAACATCATGGTAGTGTTCATCTAATCCACGTCACAGACCTGATCACCCTGTTGGTTTTCATTTTGTGATGATCGGCTTGACTGTACATTACTAGCCTATTGCAGTACACCTTTGGAATCTATGCAGTTGAACCAGATGCCTTGTACTGTATAGAGTTGTGTTCTGTGACTGGGGCATTTTGAACGCCACAGCCTACCATACTTAAATTTCCATTTCAATGGCCTCTTCAGTCCAGTGAGTAGGTATGTAAGTGTTCGCACTGCTTCTCTAAATAACAATAAACTTGTCTGTTTACACCCACCGTGTCACCAAAACTGTGCATGTTACACCCTTGCTAAGATTTGATATGTGGGCCATGTTCTCTGGGCTTTAAATCGCTTGGCCGCTACTATGAGACACTTGTTGCACACTGCAGTAAGCTAGATCGATATTAGGTATGATAAAACATGGTTTTCACGCGGTAAATCAAGAAAAGATTTAAACAATAAGACTAGTGTGTTGAGCTATATAACAATTATCAGTTTTCTGTGGATGAATGCATATAAACAGTTGCTCACCTCTCCAATAAAACACATAATATATTAAAGCGTCTTTGGTGTTTTCATGGTTTCTACAAAATAAAACCAGAAATTGAGGGTAACGCAGGTATGATGTCATTGATAGGTGACATATGGGTACGTCCATATCCTGGTTAAAATAGCTTATTTCTCTGGATTTAAACAATCTTGGGATAATGTAAGTACACAAGTCAACAAAATATATAACATTGTTCTAGTAGTTTTTGGATATTTTCATTTAAAAATCTGCAATAGTGTGTCTAAGTTTTATTTACAGAATTCTAATCCCAAACCTTTAACAAATGTTGAGTGTTTTGCACAAACCTCTCAGTAATGTTTTTAAGTACTCATTAAACCTACCTCCAGTAATATTTAACTGCCCTGGTCTAGAGTCTTAAATCGACACCCCAGAACAATACTCCAGGACCCCAGTTTCAGTCCAGAATGAATTGTTTCTGTCTGACATGTATCCTACATGAGTGTTATTCAACTACCTCAACATACCAGATTCTTTTTAAATTCTTATTTAGCATTAAGTGTGTGGGTTACAACAAGTCCTTTCTCTTAATGCGATACGGACAGCTGAAATGATCCGATTTTAAATGCCTTTAAACAATTAAGCATTTACCAAATGAGATGCGTTTTAGGTCTCACTTTTCAGTGTTTGATACCAAAGCTAAAACAGAGAATGAGAATGTTTTCAGTTCAATGTGGAGGAACTGGTTTGTCTCTTACCATTATACAAAATAGCAAGACCAGCAATTATTAGCCTTAATGTTTAATGCATTACATTTAACTGTGGAGTAAGATTATATACAAGCAGATCATCACCATATTTTTACATTAATATAATCATTTTGGTGATACTTTATATAAGGGTCCCATGAGTTAATGCATTAATGCAACCATCTTTGTTAATGTTAATCCATGTAAGCTCAGGTCCATTTAATAATATTCAACTGTTAATTGGTAATTCATTTTAACTAATGGAAACTTATTGTAAGTACATCCAGTTCAGTAATATTTCAAATATAGCTCAGTGAATAGGACTTATTTTAGTTAGTGATTCCCAAACTGGAAATGGAAAATGTTAATTCCACAACTTTTTTTGCCTTATGAGTGTCTCATATTGGTAATGCATTCATGCATTTGAACTGATTAACAGCTCTATTTTTATTTGTCATTCCTATTTCATTGTTTTAACAAAGCAAAACCATAATTTTCTTCGTACCCTCTAGAATCAGTACCTTATAAGTCCCCAGCATACAAGCCAGAACCATACAAATGCATTTATATAAACAGACCACTGAAATAAACCACACGATATATAACTTTAACACATCCATAATACTCAAATCCAAAACACGCTGCGATTGTGCCTTACCGTGTCATTGTCTGCCATTAGGCACAGGAGTGAGAACTATTGTTAGATCCAAAAGTGTCTATGTGTTTGGGTGGGCGGGATTTCAACCTGTCTCTATAGTCCCAAAGGAAAAATGAGACCCTCTTGTCTATTTCTGACCTGCTTTGTAATACATAGCTAGGACTGCCCTCTAATCCTCCCACTTTTAGTCTCAATGTAGGAATGCCTGTGTCACATCAACCTGCCCGACCTGTTTCACGACACCAGAGCCCTGCATCTCTTCTCTCACCTCCCCTCTGGCTCACCTGGAAACAATGGGCTGAAAATAGGTTCAAATCAAAACAACTTCCGTGCTGGAAAGCTCTATCAAAAGTGCATCAGTGCTTTGAAATTGGCAAGCTTAATTCATATTGTGAAGTAATGGTGATTTACTACACCACTGTGTTCACTCCACCCTCAAGTTAATGCTTTGGGGGGAAAACAATAGTTCTGTTGAATAAATATATATGGTTAAATGGACTAAAAGTTGCTTGCTTTATCAGCGATTTAAAGATGTTAAACTTCAATCATTCCAACCAATCATTCAACCATCCATTGCAATCATTCAAAGATGAACTGGACAGGCCAGAAGTTGGGTAATAGTTTAAGAATTACTGGCGCTTTTCAGCCAGCCTTGTGTTGTTGTAATGTTGGTAGTATATGATCTGTGCTTACTCATTCAACATGTTACCTAGAACCAAAAATTCATGTTTATTTGTCACCAAAAGTCCGCTTTATGATGTGTTTTGCTACAGATTGTATCATATGCATTTTTGTATTCTCGCCCATGGACAGTCGAGCCCGATCTCACGAAAATGCGTATAAATAGTACGAGTGTGCAATCTCGTAGAATGTATACGGCAAAACTCATTTTGGCGTGCATATGGTACGCTGCTTTTGGCGTGATGCATATGATACGCACTTTATGGCGTATTATATGTACGAACCCCACACCCCACCCTCACCCTACCCAAAAGCGAGTCATATACACGCCATAAAGTGCGTATCATATGCACGCCAAAAACGGCGTAACATATGCACGCCAAAACTCATTTTGGCGTATACATTCCACGACATTGCACACTCGTACTATTTATACGCATTGTCATGAGATTGTGTTGGACAGTCAGATAGACAGAGGGTTATTAAAGGGTGGATCTAATGCTGTTTCATGCATGACTTATTTACACTGTTAAAGAGTTGGATTCTCATGCTAAACATGGACAAAATAAAAAAGAAAACTTAAAAAAAAACTACTTGGATGTTTGATGATGATTTCTGTTTCGGAAAGTTTTTACAGAGTATGGCCCTGTATAACGTCAAAAGGGCGGAACTGCTTGTATGGGCACTTCTCCTGGATGAGCATCACGTGTGCACATCAACTAGAGCAAGACCAAGAGCGCGCCCATCAGCGAGCTTCCTTCGGGTTATGGGAACCATCGGCAGCGCTGCCATTTTATTTTTAGACCACAAAATCAACAATGCCAATAAAGAAGTGTGTTTTTGGTTGTCAGGGAAAGATAACCTTGTTCAGCTTCCCAAATAACCCAGCGTTAAGGAAACAGTGGATGCAGTTTGTTTTTCCGGGGCAGCAACGGAGTTCTGTGTGTTTGTTTGTTCCCGGTCATGATTCGAAACCGCAAGCGTTGAGTGAAACTGCATCAAATGTCTGTTTTTTGTTGGCAATCGGCGCTTAAGTAAATGACACGAACGTATAGTAAAGTTATCTAGATGATGTATTTTGTGTGTGTGTGTGTGTGTGTGTACTCGTGTCTCTTTAGCTTCTCCCACTGCACGCCTGCACAAGCTTGGCTGCACAGCGTATCTGTCTTTTGTAAATATGATAAATCTCTAGACTCTTCGGAGATATGATGGATTCAATACTACTCTATAGGTACTCAAGATTAACTGTGTGTGTTTTGGACATGCAAAAATGTATGAATGTTATTTTTTAATCACTGCTGAAATGATACCGGACCCGTTTAATATTGTGATTAAGATTTAGATTTTGTAATCTTTGGTATTCTTTTTTTTTCAGTATCACTAAAGCACAACATTTTCCAGCACAGCAGTGGTCAATCGGAAAACATTATTTTCATCATCATCACAGCAGTGCCAGCTGAGTCACCACAGCAAACAGGAAATTCTCAAATGACACTGCACAAAGAGAGAATGACGCAAAAAGACAGCTGTAATTCAACATCTCTCTCCGCCAAAGGTAGCAGGGTTGAGCTTCTTTTCAACTCACAAATACAGGTAGGGTTTGAACTGGCAGGAACTGCTTGGAACAATAACTTTTTAGAATTTCTTTTAAATTCCTTACATTAATATCTTGGTTGTACGGTTATACAGTATGTCGATGAACACTTTGTTAACTCATTTATTCATGACAAAGGCACAGACATGAAACAACCTTGATTTTTTTTTTAAAGCAATACAAACTATAAGCAACAAAGTCTAGGAGGTTTGAAAAATTAGCTAAATTTAATAAAGGCAATAGGCAGGTAAAAACCACTTCATTCATGTTTGTGCTGTAGCACAGAACATGAGGCACAGAATGTATTCATGTGCAGCAATTTATTGTATCAACAAAAGAGTAACAAAAGCAACCTTGAAACTTAGATCCACGTGATTTGACTGAAAACATAACTGTTTATCTGACTATTCCAACACTCAAAACTGTCATTGTATACATATATACACAGCACTTATACAGTGTCCTCCACAAATATTGGCACCCTTCGTAAATATGAGCAAAGAAGGCTGTGTAAATAAAAATCAGTCTGCATTGTTTATTCTTTTGATATTTCTTTCAAACAATGTGCAAAATTCTAACCTTTCATTGAAGTTAAACTGAACAATGGGGGAAATCTCATGAAATAAATGTTTTTCTCTAGTTTATGTTGGCACACAATTATTCCAATGGCCTTTTTCAAAGATAATAGCTCAGAGTCTTTTTTTTATAATGCCTGAAAGGCTTTAAAAAGTGATGGCGGCTTGTCTGGTTGAGGACAAAGAAAACTTTTGCAGACGACGTCACACTGAGTGAATCAACTTAGAATGGCTCTAATTTACATGTATTTATTTCTCCCCCCATCCTACTTCCTAATGGCTGTGACCATTGAAAATATACCCAAAAATCTATATGATCTAAAAATGAACAAATACTAAACAATATATATGTGTTTGATATCATTGGAAATGTCTTAGTGTGACTGGTACAAATATCTCATCCCCACAGAAATATTCAAGAAGATAACAATGGTTTTAAGAGTTTAAAGAGATGTTGCATATATAGTATGGTAGGTGTGACTCAACCATTTGGTCTTGTCAATACAGGTCTGAGAGAGTGATTAAATGTAAATTCCCTTTGTTAACATATGTTACCATTTGAAAGAAGTTATTGTCAGATTTGAATATTTAAGGCACTGTAGCAGAAGAGTCAGGGCGCAATATTGTAATCAGATTCGCCCGTAACGCTTGTGTCCAGCCAGCGTTACGTAACCTATGGAAAGTCAGGAACGCATCTCTTTACTTAAGAGTATTCGATGTGTTGAGGATCTTTGAATTGATTATGTAATTGGAATTATACCTGACTGTTTAATAAATTGTTACATTTTGATTTATTCTGACTTACTCTGGAATTATTAACGATCTCTATGAGATCATGAATGGGTACTTTCCACAAAGGGTTAAACGGAATAATTAAATGTGTGTCTAACTATTAAACATAAATGACCAAATAACCAAATTGGCATTCTAATCTAAATTCTAAATTATAATAAAATGGAGTCAGATAAAGAGGAATTGGAATTAGATCCATTTTGCCCAGCTGAGAACACCGAACGCGCAGATACCTTCGCCCGCCCTTCGCTGCCGCCATTGGAGCGACTTCAGCGGTCTTACATGCCTCAGGAGTTTGGAGAACACCTGACAAGAGATCATAGACCATTCCTTCATATGGAATCTCTCCAGATCCTTCAGATTCCCAGATCCATGTTGGTGCTTTTTCTCTTTAGTTCAGGCACTCATTCTCTATAGGGTTCAGGTCAGGGAACTGGGACTTCAAAGCTTCATTTTGTGCTCAGTGACACATTTGTGTGTTGATTTTGATGTTTGTTTTGGATCATTGTCCCGATGGAAGATCCAACCATGGGCCATTATAAGATTTCTAGCAGATTCAGGATTAGATTTATTTTAATCTGTTGGTATTTGCTAGAATCCATGATACCATGTATCTGAACAAGATGTTCAGGACCTCCAGCTAAAAAAATAGGCCCACAACATTAAAGATCCAGCAGTTTATTTAACCATGCAGTATATTTTTTTAACCAGCAGTATATTTTACACAATGTTTAAGACCCCACATTCAGTACATATTTAAATAACAAAGAGCAATGTACTATGAGTATGACTGTGATGCAAAAGGCTCAGGTTAAACATTCAACAACAGGTTAAGGTAAACATAGGGGACATATATTTAGAGACTGATGATGTAATACAGGTGAGGAGATACTGTTCATGATCTCAGCTGGTAGGAAGCAAGCCAACTCAGTTTATAAAGTATATATACACAGTCTCTTGTTGGCTAAATAAAGAATGGTAGAAACTCTCATTTTAGTCTATACAAAATTAATCATTTTGTGTGATTAGATAGGCATTGTTGCCTATACCTACACAAGTATATAATTTTCTAACCAAAATTAAAACTATTAAAACAGGAAGAAAATGTTGTCAGTGGAACAGGAATAAATGCAAAGAGTGTTGACATGTATCGTTTCAGTCAATTAGTGTGTGAAAAAAAAGAAGAAAAAAAAGTGGACATCGTTGTCAAAACATGGATCTGTGAAACCGATTAAAAACTCTGCATGCCAGACCAGTAGTTGGCGAGTCATGCTCCATCAGTTCTTTTTTGTGCATTGGAATGTGTGCAAAGGATTGTGGGTGATTTAAAGATGCACAGGATACACTTGATGTATCCTTCAAAATGAGACGAATGAAGGTTGTGAAACAAAAAAGCTGCCTTCTAAGGATACTTAAAATTGAGACAGTCTCACAGAGCACTTGATGTGGCAGCTAAGATATGCAGCCCTACTAGGATGCGGCCTTCCGTTGGAGAAGCACCCATTTGCATGACACCTCAGTGATTAAACTAATGCATTCGGATGGTGATTTTTTCACGGTGGAGGAGCGAGTTTTGTGATCCTGCGCACCTGGGAACGTGCTCCTCACGTGGTCAACGACACGATTGTATGCTGTAAATTAAATGTCATATGCTTGGTAAAATAAGAATAAATGCATATTTTGTTTAATAATAGGAAAATAATATCCTAATTATTTTCTCATTCTCTCATTTGTACAGCATTGCTTACATATAAGCTATATAAGTGCATATTACTAACACGCCCTTTAAATAACACAAAAAAATACTGTTTTCAGCTTCCTCAAATAGCAATGTGCCAACAATGCGCCTGAACACACCTCGTTTCCAGACCAGCACATCCATGGGTGAAAAGATGGGTGCGAGTCCATTTGCTAATTAAACAAAGTGGCGCTGGATGTGAAAATTATAATTTCGTGGCTGAAACTAGCAAAAGACACTTGATACACTTGATCAAGACACTTGATTTGGTGTATGATAGGGCCCATAATGTTAGCATTAACATTGCTGTTATCTGTCACAGGAACACTAGCTATCTGTGTAATTAACTCTGACTAACATGCCAGCAGAAATGAGAAGGATAAACCAGTGTTTTGATGACATAAGCAGTTTCCAGGATCCCTATACGATCCCAACTCCTCACTATCGTCTGGTTTCTATCCCAGCCAGGGATGTTGGTCCGGGTCAAATTTCAACTCAAATCTCAAGTCCTTCTCTCGGACAGCACACCAAATATGCACACTCTTTATCTGATTATTATGCATGTGTAAAATGACAGCAAGGGACATGCTAAAATGACCTATATCAGGGGGAAACACATGGGAAAGTGTTAATGTTGGAAGCCATCTGAGGAAGGACAAAGAGGAAGTTACATTCCTGGAACAGATTGTTCCCTCTCATTTCACCAGACTCATTCAACCATCATCAATGCAGTCCATCCACTCTGGCTCAATCTATATCCGGGCACTTTTTCTGCACACATTGCTGACCTGAAAGCTGAAAATATGACTTTGGTACTGTGGTGGTTATTATACCACAATACAAAGGTATTGTGGTGGATTTACTGTACTGTAAAAAATCCAACTTAAAGAGTTATTTCAGCGATTAGCATTAAGCTTTGTATCAGTACAAACCCAGGAGTATATTCGAATTATCGTACTTTCCCTTCCCCCCTCATATGACCCTGAGACGAGATAATCATGTATTTTATTTCTGGAAAAATTCCTCCGATGGCGCAAATATCATCATTTTGCATCATCGGAGGAGTTTTTGGCCAGAGGCTAAAGACTACAGCCAGCAGAGGGCGCTATTTCTACATGTTTTCAACATCGCACTCACAGCACTCGGCTCGGGGAGCTGCGGAGATTCATGTAAATGGAGCAGTGGAGAGCAAAGTGAGTGTTTCAACTTTTCAAATGAATAGTTAAGCTTCCAAAGACATGATCTGAAAATGCGCCAGACTGAACGCGTGCTGTGAATGCGGCCGCAGCCGCGAATCCCGCGATTACCTCAGCTCAGTGATGAATGTAATCCGATCCTGCTGCGCCCTGATGGCCGTGACACTCAATGGACTCACTCATATTGAACAGACAGGTTCAGTTTTTAACTGTAGCGTCTCAAACTGAACTGATTTTATGAAAATGAACGCAGTGGGCAAGTAAACCAGTAAGCCGTGCCTAGAGCAGCGAAGTGCATTCTGGGAATTGTTGTCTTTCATCCCCATGAGATAAAAATACATTTTCTGTGTTTTCTCAGTCTAGAAGGCACCAAATTAAAAAATAATTTAATATTTCTACTACATTAATGACCGAGTTTAAATGCAGATTCATCTTCCCAGCGCTGAAGTACCCCTTTAAGTTTTGTATGACAAATTCAGCTTTTAAAGTTTATTCAACTATTTAACATGAAAAAAAGTTGAGATAACTGAAACAAATAAGTTGAGAAAACTCAAAAATGTTCTGCAGCTGGTTGCCTTAAACTTACGTTTTCTCAACTTTTTTTTTTACAGTGTGGTGATATAATCTATTTTGCGGATCTATTTTTCTTACCCAGCCATGACTCATCTGTTAGGGCAGAGCCCAACCAAAATATTAATACAAAACACAGACCTTTATTTTAACCGAACCAATAATAAATTATAGATATGTTCCGCCTTCTGCAACAAATATTTTTCGTATTTTCTAGACTATTTTAAGTCATAAATTTAATGTATGGATTTGGCAGTCATATATATATATCGTGCTATTAAAGGCTGTGTCCAAAAACTGGAAAATACTGCCTTTGGAGGACACATTTGGAAGGGTTCAAGGGCAAGGCACGTCCAAATTCAAGTCTCCTGCAGAAACCTTCATCTGATCGACTTTTGAAGGCAGCACAGATGTATCCTTCACTGCCTTTCACACCCCACAATCCATTCGGTGACAGTTAAGCTAGAAAAGGAAAGATGTTGTCTAAAAGTTGTGGTTGCTTGTCAATTTTGTGTGTAAATGTATGTTTTTGACCAACATTTTTCACTTCTGATGTCATTTTTAGCGAAAATTACTACTGTAGTAATTAAATATTTGTTCAGTCCTCACCAAAGCTTGCTCTGTTTTGCTGTAGACCATTTAAACAGTTACAGTGGCCCGTCTTTCCGAAATCAGTTTTGTGAGGGGCCTTCATGCACAAGTGCTGCAGAGTTGGCTACATTTTCGGGTGCAGCAGATGGCTGAGCTTCCTCAGCTCTACAGCGCCCTTCAATTATTCGGTGTAAACATGTGGTGAAAAATGGAACTGCAGCGAATTCTGCGCAGAACCAGAAAATATGAACATATTATTACACCAGTCATCTTACCCCAAGGGTCTAATATAATATTATAAATACACCGACCAGGCATAACATTATGAACAATATCTCTCTATTAGGCTGTCAACTTGCCTAATAGAGAGACATTGGGGCTGATTTCAGGCAGCACGCTTATTTTTACTTTACCTTATGTAAATATAAGCTATTTTTGTAACTGGAGGCTTGCGATGCCAAATGTGATGTGTGACCAGCGAGACCAGTTATAAACACTTGATTCTGCATTATGTGGCTTTGTGGAGTTTTTAGACAATCAAGGTCTGCCTACTGTGCCTAGTAAGATGAGTGTAAATGAAATAAGGTTGGGCCAGTGGTGTTTGCAATATATCTTACCAGAAGAGGGCAACATTTGACCTGTTTTATGCTGCCTGGGTTTTGAGTGTCATTGTTTGCTTTGGGCAAAGAGCTTCCAAACAATGGCGATACTTTCTGAGGAAAGTGCAGGTTTTGTTTCAGAAGACAGCCATTATAAATTAAGCGAAATAATAATAATAAACGATTCAGTAGTTTAGTACTAATTAACATTGTGTGTGTGTGTGTGATTTTTTTTTGTCATAAGATCAAGACACTTCTCGTTATAGTTTTCTACAAGTGTTTTATAGAAACAGCCCCTCCCCCAAACCCGGCAAACCTGTGTTTGGTGACGCAAAGAGTCACAATTATTAGCCAGCGCATACAGCCACGAAAGTATTAACATGGAGGAAGAACAATGGGGAAATGGTAACATATTTAGTTAAAGTTTGGCGTGCAGGAATATGATGCATCAGCCAATGTATTATAATAGGAATTTTTTTTTTTTTAAATTGCCAATTTAGTTGTAGAACAAATTACAATTATTCAAAGAGGCCATCTTACCCCTGGGTAAGTTTGCCCCCCCTTACCTGGGGTAAGATATATGATTTTAAAGAAAAATAATCTATATATTAAAGTGTCATAAATGTACTAAATCAATTATTTTATTTAAAATTGTATTTTGTTGAAAATTAACCCAGTTAATTCACTTGTGGTCTTCTGGGGGTGATTTATGGGGTTATCTTTTTACTTCAAAATAAAAACATGAATGTATTTACAAATAAAAACATAGATCACTATTTTTCATCTGGGCATCCAACGCTATCTCACGACCAATTCGTACATATTATACGAGGTGGCTATTTCGTACAAATTTGTACGACCTCACTATACGAATCCGTACGTTTTGCCTAAACCCCAGTGATGGGTAGGTTTAGGGGCGGGTTGAGGTAGGTCATTCGTGAATTCATACGAATTTGCCAACTCGTCAAATATGTACGATTTAGTAAAAATCGTATGAATTGCACGAGTGAGGTCGCATAAATTGCATTTAATTAGCCACCTCGTAAAATATGTACGAATTGCCGTGAGATCGGGTTGGGGCATCTTACCCCAACTTACCCTTACCCTATCTTGATGATGACCAAAGAAGCGGAAAGAATCTGAAGTCAAAAGACAGAAAGACCAACAAAGACAAAATAAATGAGCGTTAACATTGGTATGGAACACAAGGTGGAAAGATTTAACGATGGAGAAAAATTCTGAGTAGCGATGAACAAGTTGCTACTTTTTGTTGGACAGTATCCGTGTAATAGGCTACACAAAGAACAACTTGCACAGCAAACAACTACCAAATGCACATTTAAAATAATGCAAGCATATCCAATAGACCTATATTATTTTGTGTAATAAAAAACAACAACAGAACAAAACTGTCATTGCTATTATTGAGCTACCTGCAAATGATTATAAAACATTTTAATATATTTAGATTTTGAAAAATCTTTAAAAAAGCAAGCAGCAAATGGGGATATGATAAAAAAACTGGACAAAAAGAGAATCTATAGTGCTTTAATTTTTTTTACCATTTTAAGTTAAATTCCCTGCACCCTGTTTTATTGAAAAGGAGCAATGAAACAAAGGAAACACCATGAAACTATTGGAAAACACCAGTACATTTTACAAATGTAAAAATAAAACCTTGTGATGAGCAAAATTCAATCACACTTCCCTGTGTATAGCCAAATGTTGGCATAAACAAACGAATGCTTAAAACATGTTAACATTTATGAAATAGAAATTACTAAACAAGTCCATTCATAATTACATTGTTAGTATGTCATTTTAGTCTAAAAAACTGTGCACATGGCAAGTTAATATTATGATTAATATCTCAAAAAGGCTCATTAGTGCAAATATTAGTTGAACAGGGTTTGCTAGAATGTATTTGATTAGTTTGATATACAGAACAACCTTGTCACCTCGCCATTTCCTATTTGTGTGGTTTTCACATTGCCAGATCTGGTTATTTTTGAGTGTCAGGGTCAGGGTCAGAGACCTTCATTTGGCAACTCTTGTCTATGTAAAGTATTTTAAAGTATTAAGTATTTTAATATGGGTCAATCAGTGTTCTAGTAACAGAGTTAAACTTGAACTTTATTCAGTGAACCTTCTCAGAGAGGCCATGTGATGATCTCAGTTGTATTTCTCAGTTGTGACTTCATGACATCAGACAACTAGCCCAGTTTTCTTTCTCTCTGTGTGCATTGCTCATTTCACATGTGTACATATTTGTATTTAAGAGAGATCTAATATAGCATGCACATGCATTTGAGCCTAAATATAGACATGCCCCATATGATGTGAATCTTGAGCCTGTGATTCATTCCGAGTCTGACCTATTTACATTCTCAGGACGTGACATAAATTTAAACCCATACAACAAAACCAGACACACTTTACTTTAATTTAATTTAATAATAATAAAAAAAAATTAAAAAAATTATATATATATATATATATATATATATATATATATATATATATATATATATATATATATATATATATATATATTATTTTATTTTATTTATAATGGTGACTAAGCATGCAAGATCTGACTATTGCTGTTTATGGTTTTGCTTAGTGAGTTGATCCTGTTTAATAAAATGTACAATGGCTATAATCAGGGCTGACATATTCCACGCCGCTAAATAGATTTTCCCCAAAGCAGACTTGTTGAGTGAGTTTTGTGTCATGTTTCATGTGGTTTAGCCTCAGATCAGGTGTGTGAAAATCCTTCTGTGAGAACATTGATCTAGGTCCAGCCATTGCTTTTCAAATAGTGAAGCATATAACTTAAAATGGAACTGATTCTAGATGACCAATTTCAATTTATGTGAACTCTTCAGGCCTGGTTAAAGGGTGTAAACTGGAAGGATCTTTCAGTTCTTTAACAAATGGGAAAGTGAAACATGCAGACCAAGCGAATCAAATGTCAGCCACTTTTCGGTTTTCTTATGCAAAAGGCCCTACTTTGCTTAAAAAAAGTTGATGCAACATTATGTTTTATTTAGTTTTTACTTTATATTTAGATTCAAAAGCATATATACAAGCATAAATTAATTTAAGTTACTTCAGCAATATTTTATAAATACCTTTAATCAGTGTTGTCAAAACAACTTCGGTACTAAATCAGTAATGAAATTAAAAAAAAATGACAATAGCAGCATTTCCTTAAATACTGTTGAACAGATTCTTAAACACCTCTGATTGGCTATTGTGTTCATGCGCTCAACATATATGTCTGTGATTGGCTACAATGATCAACGCTTCAAAAACATGTTGTAAATAGACGTCTTTGATGCTCTTCACAGAGATAGACACACATGGGAGCGTCTGAATAAACTTCTGATTGGCCATTGTGTTCAAATGCTCAACAGATCCAAGAGTGTCTGAAAGAATGCGTCTATCAACGGATATATTATGGATCCTCTGATAGACGGCTACTTTCCAACATTCTTAGATCCGTTGAGTGTGTGAACACAATGGCCCATCAGAGGTTTTTAAAAATCTGTTCAACAGCGCTCAAAATGCTAGAGGGAAATTCTTCTGGTATCGATTTGGTATCGGTACTTTTGACAACAGTACTTTTATAATGTTCTATTACTTTGTACTATGATTTGACACACAAAAAGTGTTTTATGTTAGGTTAATTTACCTTTTTAAATTAACTATTTGCTCTACAGGTGTAAATGGAAAACAATTAAATAAAAACAAGCATATTTTTAGAAACACAATGCAAAAATAACTCATTGGACAAACTCGAAATAATTGAGAGCACGAATTCCATCCAATAAATATGTGTATATGAGTGCCCACATCCTAAACACAGGCACCACTCACCTGCATAATGGTAAAAACAAAACTACAGGAATTCCTCTAAATGTCCAACATAACTGAACATTAACATAAACATCTTTCCCTTTACTGAAAAACACATAAAATAACACTTTAATCCCTAAATTTACTCTCCTAATGCAGTCCCTTGCAAAGCATGCTGGGAACTACAGATCCACTGGCCAGTTTGTTCGTTTCACTTAGCAATGTTAAGTTGACCGAACAAACACTTTTCATGTAAAGCTGTCAATACTTATTTTTAGTAGAAACAACTCAGTAAATTTAAGTTCATGTAGTTACATGACTTTTTTTAAGTAATGTGGGCAAGGGTGGTTTGAGTGGAACTAACAACAGTGAAAGTAAAAACATATGAGTAGTGGAAGTTAATGCAATAATATTTTTAATACACTTTTGAATTACTTTATACTTTGTGATTATTCCAATTTTTTGTTAATAATAATAATAATAAAAAAAAGTTTAATAAATAAGAATTTCATTCTTAATGATAAATCCATTTATTTAGAAGATTAACAAGCACATCAAAACAGCAGAACAAAACCTCACATAAAATAATAATAATAATATGCATAAGACCTCAGTGAGTCATCTTCTAAGAACTTTCAACCACAACCCGCCATTTGTATGCAAAAAAAAAAAAAACAAGAAGAAAAAAAGATTCTGCAAAGAAGATGTGTGGAGTATAGTCCGTCAAAAATGTATAAAAATAATGGGTAACACTTTATTTTGATGGTCCTCTTTGAACATTCTGTTTAATAAGTAACGTTGCACCTGTGTCAACTAACTGTCATTAGAGTATTAGCCTGTCTGCTTAATATCTGCTAACTCTTTATTGTGATGGTCCTCTAACAGACAGTAACGTTGTAGTAACGTTGCACCTACATTAGAGTGTTAGTAGAGTATTACTAGACTGGTAGGGTTAGAATAAGACATACTTGCAAAGTTACTTATAGTCAACAGAATGTATTAAAGGGACCATCAAAATTAAGTGCAACCAAATAATGTGCATGTATTACCACTAACCAGAAATGCATAATCACCACACGTGCATGTTGATATGCAAAAATACTTGTATCTCAGCATCGAGAAGCAACAGTTCTTTTAGTAAAAGCGCAATGAGGAAAAAAGTGTAGTTATCAAACAGTAATAACGTAATGAGCTTTTACTAACAAAAAAAATCCTTTGTAAATACCAAGAAAAAAATATGATAACTCTGGTACTCTCCCTACTTAATGTGTGCACTGGTATTTCCCTCTACATTTTGAATAATTAACATGTATTTATAGATTCACACGTTTACATTGTAGAATTTTTATGTTCTGTTTACACATGCTCATGCACACGGCTACAGCTTGCACACTTGATGCTACAGTTATAACCACAAAAGAGAGAGCGAGAGAGAGAGAGAGAAAACATGTTGCTATCTTAGAGTGGGGGAAATATCTGCCATCACGGAAGACCGACTGAAGCAAAACAGAGAGGGGAAGTTCACAGTGCAAATACATAGAGAGTCAGTCAACCACTCAACACTCACATGAGCGAGAGAGAGCTGTGAGGACGGAACTGAAGAGTAACTGAGCATTGAGCTGGCTCTGTTAGAACAGTTAGGTTATTAGAAACAGTGTGTGTCTGTGTGTTCGCATACAACTGGACTGGAATTTATTGTTGGATATGATTCTCGGCTGACATAAACATGGATTGGACCTCATGGATTTGTTTTCTGGTCACATTGATGCACATCCCGGTTTACATAGCAGGTAAGGATTTAATGATTACATTTTTGGGGCTCACTCTTCATTTTGCTAGTTGACAATAATACTGTATATACTGTACTGTAACATAATATAAAATACTTTTATTTAATTTGTTATATAATAATAATATATATATATAATAATATTATTATTATATTTGTAATTTTAAATGAAATATTCATAAAAAGATTACAATACTGAAAAAAAAGTGCAAGTGGGCGCTTGACTTGACCCGATCCCCAGTTTCTGTCACAGCGATGACGTGTGAGGTAAATTCCTCGCTAAATTTGGGTGTCCCCCTGTGACCGTCCCCCTGTGACCACTGCATTGACAGCTCTCAAATTAACATATAGCAGCAACAATACGTTTTTATTTATTTATTTTATTTTGACTTTAGTGAATATTTTAACATTTTTAACAGGTAGGGTTTTTGCCAAAACCAACATACAAGAAAACACAGATAAAGAATACAGATAGAGAAAACAAATGGTGTAATTTAGATTTTAATTTTTATTTTTATCACCCAACCAACTATCGCTATTACATTGTATTGTATAGCATTGTGTAAGTTATTTTTGAAAACATTTTGAGTAGAGGTGTGCCTGATGAAATAGCAAAATTACTTAATACAAATTTTACTAAAACATCATGCCACCTACATCTGGAAAGTACAGCTGATGATACCTCAAGTGTGAGAATGCAGCTGTGACTGGAACAAGAGCAAACAAACCACTTCTCTATTGGGAAAAGAAGTGTCTGGGAAAGTCTAATAATTCTGTTAATATTTATCTTTTGTTCACAGACGAGGAGGTGGAATTTGACATATGGGAGGGAAATGTAACTGTGCTCTGGGATCCCCCAAAAGGAGCCCCCGTAAATGCACTTTATCAAGTAAAGGAAGCACCGTAAGCAGTCTTAATATACAATTTCACAGTTTACTAAACATATTATTTTGGTTTTCCTTTAGCTAATGTATTTGTCTTTTCTTCGTTAGGTATTCTAGTCATGAGTGGGACATTGTGCCAGAGTGTAACATGACTACAGAAACTAGATGTGAACTTGGGAACTTATTATTCAAAACGGCAATGAAAATAAAAATTGAATTGCAAGGAGATGGCAACTTTTCCTGGTCTGCAGTAAGAAGAATTCGTTTATATCAGAGTAAGTATCACCACAGCCTTTTCAGTATAAAAAACATCAGGTTTTACTGTCTAAAGGTTCTTTTTTTGCATCGATGGTTCCATGAAGGACCTTTAACATCCATGGAACATTTCCATTGCACAAAAAGCAATGGAAAAAGATTCTTCACATTCAGTTCTTTTAAAGAGATCACCAAAAATGTGCATTTTGTCATTAACAATTATTAAAGAATGTCGGTACCCAGACAGCAACATAGTGTCAGCCCAGGGCCCTGGGCCATATCTGGTGCATGTGGATTCAACCGGATCTGGGCCGACATTATGTTGCCGTCTGGGTAACCAGACAGTTGACGGTAGTCATACTATGGAAGTCAATGGCTACTGTCTTTAAAATATCATCTATTGTATTCAGCAGAAGAAAGAAACTCTTACAGGATTTGAACAACTTGAGGGTGAATAAATAATGACAGAATTTTTGGGTGAACTATCCCTTTAAGAACTGCTCACTGAAGGTCTTTGTGGAACCCAAAATTCTTCTTCTATGGCATCGTTGTTTTGGAACCTTTATTTTTAAGAGTGTACAAGCTGTACCATTGTTAATGGTAATCTTCTTTCCATGTTTTAGGCAAATTATTGGCTCCAGAGTTTGACCTGTCTTCCACCACTAATATAGTTAAGGTTAAGATTCACAGAAAGTCATTTCTCAAAGACCTTTTTGATTATGGACCAAGTTACTCTGCCATTCTGTATCCGAAAGGACAGGAGAGTCAGGTTGGTTTTTTTAATGGACTAGCCCCTAAAAAATTGTCTTTGCATAAAGGAACTTGCTTGTTATATTAGATTGGAATTGTTAAACCTGTATTTTCTTGGATGTAGGCTATAACATTAAGCGATGATGATGACGAAGATGGAGAGGTGGAGTTCACTTCATTAGCAATGTGGCAGGAGTATTGTGTTCGTGTGAAAGTGGAGATGATATCTGAAAATGTGAGCAACACGTCATTACCACGCTGCATATATCCATCATCAGGTACTACCGATTACATAGACAAAATTTGAAACAATAGTCATCTTTCATTTTTACACTGATTTCTGTTTTTACATAATGGGCCCTATCATAGACCCGGCGCAATGCGGCACAAGATGCAACACAATAGTTTTTTGCTAGTTTCAGCCCAACACAGTTATCATTTTCACATCCAGTGCCAAGTTGTTTAAATAGCAAATGCACTTGCACCCATTTGTGTGCCCATGTGTGTGCTGGTCTGAAAACAGGTGTGTTCAGGCGCACTGTTGGCGTTGCTATTTTGAGGCAACTGAAAACTTATTGCAACATATTGCAATATTATTTTTGTTATTTAAAGGCCCACTGAAGTGCCTTGAAACGTGACGCATTATTCAGTGTGTTGACGTAATTTCCCCTGAAACGGCTCCAGCTGTTAGCAGCTCCTCCCCTTTTTTGAAACAGCCAATGGCATTTCATTAGTATGTACCACAATTTGACTAGAGCCTTTCTGTTTGGTAACGCTAGTTTCCTCCTCCTAACCTCTAACCGTTTATCACCATAATCTCCTCCATATCGCTGTGAAATACAGCAGAATTTAAATGGGTCCGATATGTTTTGTTGTCTCCGCCGACTCGCACATATTATCCGCGCTGCGTTCTCGTGTCTCTAGTCAATGGCTCTGGTCTAGACTATGTGTGTGCGCTGCGCGTGAACAAATGTGAAACCAGACTTTGTTTGTTTCAACTGAAAGCATATTTTTTACATTTTCTGAATTGCATATATAATGGGCTATGTGCCATTCACCATGTAGAAAATAGTAAATGTGTGAACAGCTGACCGATTTCAGCCGCAGCCTCAGCGTATATTTATTGTGTGGGCGGGCGCTTCAGATTTTAGAGAGCATTTGATTGGATAGTAGATTTGATGAGTAGGTGAAGTCTGCGATGATGTCATCAAAATCTGTGATTTGTTTTAAAGGAGACATATACTTATATATGCTTATATCTCCTAAATGCGACTTTTGTCATTGTTTTGGAACACACCAGCGCATTCATGACCTTAAGGCTAACATATTCATACTAAAAGCTAAAAAAATTCATACCGCATTCATACCTATAGGCGGGTGCACTACATGCATAGACTCTGCTTATTAAACACACAGGGACACGCAGCGGCACACACATTTTTAAATATAAAAGGATTCCTCTCTGAAGAAGCGTTCAGTCTTTCCGCTCGGAAATTCCGCCATGTAAATAGCGAATCCGCCATGGTGCAAGCGCAACTGGCTTTTAAAGGGAATGGGAGATGAGACTCTGATTGGTTTATATGCCCAAAACACGCCCATTACTCATTAAGAGAATAGGGACAACCCTTTTAGCCATGCGCCTGGCGCGACGACCATCGTTAAACTAGCAAAAGTGGATTTGGACACCCCCCAAATACACTTGCGCCGTGCGCTTTAGACCATGCGCTTAGATCTTTAAAATAGGGCCCAATGACTGCTAAACTGTATATTTCACTGCTGTATTGATTTATATAATAAGTAGTATGTTACCTTTAGGGTGATACTGATACAAGACCCTTAATCTTTGCGTTATTATGCAGTTTTTATGAATTCTTTGTGAAATTTGAACCACTGAGGCTTAATGCTGATTCTTCTTGTTTTGTCAGATATGTCTCTGGTGATCTCCATGGCAGTTATTGGTGTAGTTGGAGTTATGATCTTCTTCATGTTTGCAGTCTATCTCTTCTTGAGGCGCCCTGGTAAAATGCCCGCTGTTCTGGTGAGTCAGCTTGTTGATTTTGAAAAAATACATGTAGTTTCATCAAAACCAAAAGTGTTAGAGCAAGCCAGTTTCAGTGTCTGAAAAAAGGAATAGACAAGATGTCTAAAGAAGAGAGGCTCAGTACTGACCCCCGTCAAAAGCGTCAGTTCTCCTTTCGAGGAAAAGTAGCAGAAATGGAAGTGCTGGGGATTTCTCGTGTCTTACGTATAGCCTACATGATCTCAGTGATGTTAATGATAACGCAAAACCATTCAGAATGAAACTATTTTGACAATTTCTGATCGTCATATCAACTCAACATTAAACACGTGTCTTGCACGAATGTACAAAAGTTTAGGGTTGGTAAGATTTTGTAATGTTTTCGAATTAAGTCTCACGTGTTCACCAAGGTTGAATTTATTTAATATAATGTCATATTGTGAAATATTTTTACAGTTTAAAACAACTGCTACTGAATTTTCAGCAGCCATTTCTAGTCTTCAGTGTCACACAATCATTCTAATATGCTGATAATAAGTTCAAAAGAACTTCATTTATTTGAAATAGAGATCTTTTGTAACATCATAAATGTCTTAAGTGTCACCTTTAAATTTAATGGATCACTGCTGAACATTAAAATATTTCCCCAAGCTTTTTATTTTTTGTTGTTTTGTGAGTGATTTAGTATTAAGTGTTAACCATTATTGTATCATATATTGTTGTCAATCAGAAATCCGCCGTGAATGGATGGCACCCTATGAATGTTGGATTGATCCAAGTGGAAACCGTCACTGACAAGGGATGGCTACTGACTAGCAACAGAATGGTGGGAAAGATTAAAACATTTGATGAGGAAAAGGGCCTTTCTGAGGATGACAAAGAGAGACGGGAGAGTACAGACAGCGGAGTGAGTGTGGGCCAGCAGCACTCGCTTAAGAACAGAGGCACAGGCGGACAAACGGGAGAGGAGGACAGCGGCTGTGGCAGTCTGACAGGAACCGAGGACAGTCTCAGCAGTGGAAGAAGAAGCCTGGAAGAGATCCCTTTCCTGGACGGAGGAGTAAATAGCAGCAACGTTGAAAGAAAAGATGACAGTGGCTTGGGAATGGGAAACCAGGATGAATCTGAAATTGTTTTAGGGGATGGATATCGTAGTCAGAGCCCATCTGCTGAAGCTGAAATTGAGGCGACCGTCCCATGTAATGTAGACACTAAAATGGCCAGCCCTAGCTGCGGCTATCGGTCTGGTCATGTCACGTGCTTGTGTTCTGACTTTGAGACTTGCATTTGGTGCAAAACCAGGAAGCACCTAACAGACAGTGATTCATTGTCTCATGAGAAACTCAGTACTTTGACATCTGATAATTACAATGACGGACCAAGTTATTTGAAAAAATCTCCTTTACAGACAGTGAATGTGCTAGGACTAGGAGATTTGTCCTCCCAGTCAGATGAGAACTGCAGTGAGTCGTCAATTTTCATTACCTGTCCACTACTTCTACAAGAGCCCTGCCAACTGGACACTTTGCCTCTTACATTAGGAGACGTAGAACTGACATTCACGTGAGACATAAGACATTTTCATAAATTTG
Organism: Gobiocypris rarus; assembly: GCA_023029165.1. Taxonomy (NCBI): domain Eukaryota; kingdom Metazoa; phylum Chordata; class Actinopteri; order Cypriniformes; family Gobionidae; genus Gobiocypris; species Gobiocypris rarus. The sequence continues at coordinate 36,662,557 of CM040911.1, forward strand.
TAAGCAAATATGAGCCAGACAAATGTAACGGACGTAGGCCAGTAAGAGCTGTGCACGTTAACCTCACTAATGGCTGTGGTCTTTAGCCTCCTTGTTAGCATGCCCGTCTCTCATGCCAGAGACCCCGGTTCAAATCCCATTAGAAACGGGTCGAACCAGTTATACAAAGAATATATGCTTCTCTGTTTGCTCCATTTTTTGTTTAGAGTAACAGCAGAGAGATGCTAAATATGCCTGTGTCGCTATAGTACTGGGCCCTCAGAATAGGGGCTGTCCCTCAGAAGTGTAACTCCTGCAAGCATCTGGTCGTCATTTTGCCTAAATGTTGACCGGAGAGGGGACAAATTGAGTGATCAAGAGTGAAATACTATCAGAATATGATATCAATGAGCCATTACCAGTTCTTGACATCAAATGTCATACATCCCACCCACACTCTGAAAAATGCTGGGTAAAAAACAACCCAATGTTGGGTCAGATTTTGACTAACCCAGCGATTGGGTTAGTCCATATTTGAGCCAACATTTGGTTAAAACAACCCAGCTTTTTTAAGAGTGCACAACTGATGTAGTTTCTTTATTATGTTACATACTTGTGTTCATCTATTACAGTTTTGCACATGAATTGTACGTATTTACATTTTATGTATCTACTGACATTTTTGAAATGCTAAAATTTGAATTGTCCAAGCCAACATTTCATTTTGGGTCCAATGTGAGCATTTGATGTGGGATTGAGGTATCGGACCTACATGGGTTTGTTATTTGGAGTCCATGTCGGCCCTGTCTGAATTAGCCCCATAATGGGCTCTAAACGGGTTTATCCATGGGTCCCATGTCGTCACTTAGCCCATATTATTCCCACCGTGAAAGTGTTGAATGTGATGGAATGATGTAAAGTTGATGATAATAATAATTATAATAATAATAAATTTTTTCTGAAAATGTGGTGCTTTCCCATTCACAATTTTCTTGCCGTGTGTTGAGACGAGACACGAAATTGGATTCACGAGAACGAGACAAGATAGTATTTTTAAGAAATCCTCAATGAAAAATTGTTTGCAGTTGCAAATGTTTTAACTCATCATCTTGAATTTCATTTCAGTTATACTTTCGGAGTATGAATTATCATATGCAGTAAAATACTTCTCTCCTGTATGATTGTCTTTTCAGACCTTAGAACTGCATGAGCTAACTTTGATCTCCTAACTGAACTCCTTCCCACAAATTGTTTATAGATATTAAAGCTGCAGTCCGTAACTTTTTTTGTGTTCAAGATTTACAAACAAAATATAGAGAATGTACAACATGAATCCATTTTCCAAACCGTGTCTTGGTCTTACCCTGAATCATTATGGTACACTTATAATAAGTGTTTATATTGGGACTATTTCAGACCGGTCTGGTAGGAACCGTTGCGGAGGAGTACAGTCCCTGCGTGGCTCGCCATAGGCATAAACAGAGAGAAGTAGCTCCGACTGCAATGTTCTTCTGCAAAACGCATACAGTTCTGTTTATTAACCACTATAGAGTGCAAAAAGTTACAGCTTTAGCAGCTTTAAGTGCAAACAATAACCATAATCAAAATACTCAATATTAAAAGTGCAAATAGAGACCACATTTTTTCTTCAAGCATGATACAGAGCTAAAAGATTGTTACAACTAGATATAGCCTATATATTGGGAGATATTCGCATGCCTCAGGGAGCGCGCGCTCTCGTTTACTTTCACTTTAAATTTAGTGATCATGCGTACTTTGTGATTAGGGAGCGGTGGTGCTGAATGCACACTTTAAAATATAAGACAATTGTCTGACGCTTCTGTTGCGCAACGAATCCTCCACCATGGTCCAGTCAGTCTTCTTGTCACGTGATCAGTAGTGCTGCGCACTATGTACGGCTCGAACAGCAGTGTTCTCCACCTGAATTAAATTGTTTTTATTTCTAAAAGCAAAACCACAGTGGAGGTGTAATGTAAATGTAGCTGGCATCTACTCTCCTAACTTCACCCTCGCACAATATGACGCAAGACAGCTTTTCACCTCGATGAGAAATCTCGTCACACCCCTAAAATGTTCCTATCCACACCCTCCTTTCATCGATGTGTGGTTGCTTTGTTGTTTGCCCAAGTTAAAAGAGTCTTCGCAAACACCAGTTGTTTTTACTTTAAACAATATGCACCCTTTCCTTTTGTTCACTTTAGTGTCGTTTGAGTCAAACAAGATACAAATCATTTAAAATGTAAATATAGATAAAATGCTTTTCTCCAAAAGATCCAAAAGTGAAACCTGTGAATCTGGATTTCACCAACAAGAACATATGCAAATGATGAGACAAGAATATATTTTGTGAAATTCCAATTTAATGAGATATATACAAATACTAATGAGACAGGAAAACCCAACACTTCCTCTAGTGGAAACCCACGAAAACCAGTGACTGTTTGCATATTAAAACGGCAGGATATACTTGTGATTTCCTCTATCAGCAGCTAATGGAAACCACAGTCACTTCTTTAAAACAAATTTAATTATAAATTTTAAATAAAGAGAAGCTAACCCTAACATTTACCTTGGTAAAGTCCTGCATAACACATCTTCCGAAATAAAAACTCACTGATCTTGTGCAAACCCATTGCTCAGTATTTCCATAGAGTCACTGCGCTGTGACGAAACATACAGCAAATGAATGAGAGAGCCAAGCTCAGCCGCAATCAATGACCTCCATCTTCAGATAGGGAAGGAAACAAAAAGTAATTTACCCACATCAACATCTCAGTCTCAAATTCATCACGCTGTCGCTCAAAGCTTACAGGGCTCTATTCATGAATGTGTTGATTTGGAGACAATTTATGCGGGGAAAAAACTAAAACGTTTTAAAACTTTTTGGAGAATATCTTTAGAAATAGTTCTTGTCACTGTGATGACTAAAACATTTTAAAACTTTTTGGAGAATATCTTTAGAAATAGTTCTTGTCACTGTGGTAATTATCAGATTATTTTTCCAGGAAAGTCCTGAAACTGATATGGACTAAATTACAACAAGAAGATTGATTTGAATATTTTCTTTCTCTGAAAGGTCTTGTGTTAACAGTCATTTGAAGAAAAGCGGGTACCTTTGCTTCTCATCTCAATAGCAAATCAGTTGCTCAAAGAAACCACATAACTTCATCTGATACAGAACACAACAACAACATTTATAACCTCCTAACGCTCCATCATTAAATCTCACACATGCTCAATTCTGAAAGTGTAAGGCTGATGCATAGTGAGAATGGTGCTCTTTCTGTATTACAGATTAGTGCACTGAAATCAATAAATGGTAAGTAAATAACATTTCATTTTGTATGGAAAAGTCTAAAATAGGCACACCTGGAGATAGCTTTTAGCATTTCCTGTTCATCTAAATGTAACCAGGTGTTTTCAAACATTTTGTAGCAAACAACCCCCAAATATGATGATTCCATTTAAAACATATATATAAAGGCAGCATGGATGCACACTGCTTTCTTTAACCATTATGCATAATCCTGAGGCATTTTCAGTTCAGTTTAAATTCATTTGTATGGAGCATTATAAATATTTCTCCAAAGCAGTTTTTAAAGAATTCTTAAAACAAGGGCTGTCAAAGTAATGAGAGTAATTATATTTCAAACATCTGCTGCAGAACAATTATGAATTTGCTTCTGCCATTAGATACAAAGACATGCAGCTGTGAGCATGTAAAAAATGCTGCTGTTGCATACATAGACATACATAAATCCTGTAGCAGATCTAGGCAGGTGGTGCTGGGGGAGGTGGAAGGTTTCAAAAGAACTCTAGGTTACACTTTACTATGGGGAACACATATTCACTATTAACTGCGACTTTTGCCTTAATAATCTCCTAATTTACTGCTTATGTATAGTTAGTAAGTTAGTTTTTGTAGCGTTTAATCTTAGGTATTGGATATGATTATAAGGTTAGTTCAACCAAAAATGAAAAAAATGATGTCATTATTTATTCACCCTCATGTAAGTTCCAAACCCGAAAAAACGTCGTTCAAATGAAAGGGATCATGAACTTTTTTTAAAGGTACACTATGTAGGATTTTTGCAGTCAAATATCCAAAAACCACCAGGCAGTGTTATATATTTTGTTCTGTTGAGTTCTTACAATATCCCAAATGTTTCCAACTATTTGTAAATTGTGAGAAAATCGCTATTTTTAACAATGAACCGGGGCGTGTGAGCATAGCGTCTGAGGAGTCGCCTGTCAATTGCGTCATATCTGCGTTACCCTCGTTTCCGGTTTGATTTTGCAGAAAAGCTTTACTCTCAGTGGAGTGTGAAAAAGTGTCACAGCAGCTGCCGAGTGAACGCACAGAGTAACGTCATAACATCATTGTAAACACACTTAAATGTATCTAATATAATAAACAGAGCTGCGTTACCTCATACTCATGACCGGAAAAGCGGAGATTGAGCCGGCAACTGTGTCCCGTCATAATAAAAGTCCCGCTACTTGCGAGCAGTGTGTTTGTTGAACAATCTCTCCAGCGGCCTTACTCAGCTCCTCAGCACTCGCCCCTGCTCTGCTTCATATACAGTAAAGTTAATAATCGCATCCATGAACATGATTTCTGCCCGAGTCCAATCCCGATTCTTTTCCACCGGCTGTGAGGTGAAGACAACATGTCCCAAGATTCTGCGCTCAAACTTAACGTCATCAAACTACGCCTTTGTTTTGAACAGGCGCCTCTAGCGGACGGAAAAGTCACATAGTGCACCTTTAATATACTGTTCTCTGAGGTCAACTAATGACGTTTGTGTTGTTTTAACATTCAAAAACATCATAATGAATAAGTAATAGGCTATTTTGTACACTGGTTTTGAGGCTTTCTCTGCCGCACTGGAGACTTGGAAGTAAACTCCCACGGCTGGGATTGGATAAGATTTGCATATTTAATGAGCTTCAGCTCCCCTGTCAGTTCAGTTCACATTAGGGATCGTTTTGAAAGCAGCAACCGGAATGATTCTCTCGATCACAGGGCTCGTAAATGTCTTTATCAAACAAACACAAAGATTTATTTCTCATCCACCCGAGATTGATTGGAATATTATTTCTGTATTACATGGCCCGACCGATCAGTCGTTATAAGCACAAACCGACTGCACACACAAACACACACACACACAAACACACACACACAGACACACCAGTGCACGCATGCCCAGATCAAGAAAGGAATATTATTTCACTTTTTGAGATTCATCGGCCTGCGATGGGCTTACGTTTTGGTAGCCCGTAGCCCCGGGACTACTATTACATATAAAAAAGACGTTTTACTCACATAAGTTTGTTGCACCATTCCTGTTGAAATACAGAAGGCACAACACTGTGTCTGCAAATCCAGCACCTGAGACGATTCCACAGTGAAAGGAAGCGAACACTCGTACATGTCTTCCCCACGTGAGCTGGAACTTCATTCCTAATAGTAGCATCCGAAGGAAGCTTATGCAGCGACTGTGTTCTTCCTCAACCTGGCACAGAGCAATATATTACTTTTCTCGCCATGATCACTGCTCTGTAAACCTGTAGCTCAACGACTCTGTGGGCGGGGCTTCAGAAGCACGCATACATATTCATCAGTTGAGTTGTGTTTCTTCTTCCCAGGACATCATTGGATTCCAGCTCTTGTTTTCTGGGCCTGGTGTCTATAAAAGCTTTTCTTTGACTAACAAGGACGTTTTCAGCTCTGAAACTTACAGAATATTCTTATATCATGATGAACTTTGATAGGGCTCAAGGGAAAGTTGGTTTCTCAATTCATCACCCTTTAAGATATTTTTTCTTTTCTGACCCCTCCAATTTAAGGTTACACTTTATTTTAATGTGTCATTGTTACAGTGTAATTATATATTTAATGGAACTGTATGTAAGAAATGTATTTCAATTAATCATAAAATGGCCCTGATGTCACTAGACAGTAAGAAATCATGTTAATTTCAAATACTTATATCACTGACAACAGTAGTCCGGCCAGGATATTGTCATTTTAAAAGTGAAGTTGCAGCCCTCAACTGATGTTGATGTTGACATGTTGTGTTTTGGCCTGAAGCTCCACCCTCCACCCATCTACCAATCACAAAGTCAGTAGTGTTTCGGCATCCGGGTTGCCAGCTCTTCTCTAGTTACCACAGCTGCAGCTACAAACTTTTTGGAACCTAAAAGACCTCTCATGAAGCATAAACATAATTAACAGAAAGAAAAACCCAACTTACTGTGTAGGACTCATCACTTGCCATTTGAAGCTCCTTGTAGCAGCCTACGTTCCTGCTGGATCCTGCAGCCTATCTGGCAACCTTGAGTCAGGGGGGAGGGGGAGAGGGGATACACTGCTCTACAGTCATTTGAAAGTGATTGCAGTACCAGTTTTGGCCACAATCCTACATACAGGTCCTTTAAGTTCTGAGTTATATTTAGTAACTATGTATTTACTATAGGGTAAGGGTAGGATTAGAGTTTGGTTTAGAGTTAGTTGCATGTAATTATGCACAATTTAGCGTTACCTAATTTAATTACCACTTTCAATGCCCAGAAAGGTAGTAAGACATAGTTAAAATAGTCCATGTGACTCCAGTGGGTCATGTGTCATGGTGCTCACGTGAACAGCGTTGACCAATACCAAGCCGGCATTCTGGCGTAGCTCTGACGTAACTTGGAAGCGCTGCACTGTATTTACTACGTCAACAGCATAGGAGACTGACACAGACGTGAAGAAATGGCTGAATAAAGTTGTTATTTTGTTTTGCACAAATAGTATTCTCAACACTTCATAAAATTAAGGTTGAACCACTGGAGTCATATAGACTTTTTTAACAATGTCGTTCCTACCTTTAAAAATATCTTCGTTTGTAGCCTAAGAATCTAGATGCACCATGTAATTTGCAGCCAGGGTCATCTAGCAAACTGTAGTCAGGCCAATGAAATTGTGTAGTGGGTGGGAGGGCTTGTGATTGTTGTCTCACCACTGATACCGATAATGGCAGTGTTGCAAAGGTTCCATGTGGATTCCTTGCTACTTCACTGCTAACAAAGAATGGCACTGAAGTAATTCTTAAAAAAGGAAGATGTGTTTGGAGTTTTGCCGACCGGATACGGCAAAAGTTTAATCTATCAACTAGCTCTGCTGGTGGGAAAATGCATGGGACTCAGCCACAACCTGCTTGTGATTGTTGTCTCACCACTGATAGCGCTTTGGATGGTTGTAGCGCTATCTTATTTGGTGCAGAGGAAATCTGAAAGACAACCGTTTATCCCGCCCCTCAAATTGAGCCCTGCCAATGGTGTGTTCCCAGACCCAACATCTTGATGTGGGTCTGGCTTGTCAGGCTACTTATTTTGTGTTCCAAATATGAACAAAGGCCTTATGGGTTTGGAACATAAGGGTGAGTAATTAATTACAGAATTTTCATTTTTGGGAGAACTAACACTTTAAGGGATGTAGAATAAAGTCATGCGTCTGAATTGCTAAAACACATTTCTTCAAATTACCCACTTCCTCAAAACCTTAGTTTTTTTTCCACTTGCTAACACACTAAAATGACATACACAGCACAATTATTTAAAAAGACACCCAGAGAGCAAAATCTCTACTCAAGTCAAGTCTCTTAAAGTCTAAAAGTATCTGCTTTACACACATTTTGCAATTCAAAATGGCACTTTTTACATTTAAGACACTTTTTATGCACTGAACATGGTTCTCTGCATAAGACAACTAGCTGATATGAAGTCACACGATTAACTGAAGTCAATTAGGAATTGTGAATTTGCTCAGTGTTATGAGATTGCTAAAGTTGAATAAAATATGCTAATATGCTCAGCATAGTTTTAAAGTAGGCCTACAGTATCGACATCAGTGCATTTATCTGTTTCATTAAACGCTGCTATAGATTCATCTCTGCAAGCTATATGAGTTTGTCACATACCTGTAATTGAAACTAACACGACTCAAGCTTAGTGTTTTGGCTCATCTTACGGGGCAACCAATGTTGAATTAACTTTCTTTTGTGACTAGGGTGACCACCCGTCCCCCGTTGTTTTTGCAGTAAAAAAAAACACCAAAAACCACCAGGACAGTGTTATATATTTTGTTCTATTGAGTTCTTACAATGTCCCAAATGTTTCCAAATATTTGTAAATTATGAGAAAAGCGCTATTTTTACCAATGACCGGGACGTGTAAGCATAGCATGTGAGAGAGTCGCCAGTCAATTGCGTCATATCTGCGTTACCCTCGTTTCCAGTCTTATTTAGCAGAAAAGCTTTACTCTCACTGGAGTATGAACAAGTGTCACAGCAGCTGCCGAGCGAACGCACAGAGTAACGTCATAACATCATTTTAAACACACTTAAATGTATCGAATATTGCTCAGCTCCACAGCACTCGCCCCTGCTCTGCTTCGTACTACAGTAAAGTTAATAATCGCATCCATTTGCCCGAGTCCTATCCCGATTCTTTTCCACCGGCTGTGAGGTGAAGACCACATGTCCCAAGATTCTGCGCTCAAACTTGACGTCATCAAACTACGCCTTTGTTTTGAACAGGCACCCTCTAGTGGACGGAAAAGTTGCATAGTGTACCTTTAAGAAAACATGCATGCGTTATTTTGCCTTTTTAAGAAAGCATTTTATTTATTCTTTTTGCGGCTTAGTTTTTCACCTATATTTAAAGATGATGATTTAGAAATGTGACTCGGCCAAGTACCAAAACAACCTGATAGCCAATCAGCAATAAGGGGCGTGTCTACTAAAGAGAGCACTTAGTGCACGCCATTATTCAAAAGACACAATACATAGGACGGACATTAGCTGAGCGATTAAAGAGAGAGATGGCAGATTAAAAAAAAAAAAAACACATGTGGAAGATGTCTGTGGAACAAAAAAGGCTTATGATCAGGCAAGAAGTGTCAGCATTCCAGCGCTGGAGAGAACCCAAGGAGCGCTAAGGTCAAGGTTGCTTTATTTCTACTCGATAGGCGAGTAACATTGGTTTTGTTTTGTTTCACAGAACTAATATACGCTGGCTTTTGTTTGAATATGCTCATGTGTCATGTTCGCTTGTTTGTCCATTTGCGATTGCATTGTCGTACACTTCAGTGACGATAAAGACCCATTCATTTCCACACTGTATAAGCTAAACCTCCTCACTGTCTGTTTCAAGCATCAGCTCCCAAAGTGTGTCCGAACAGTAAGCTAATATACTCTAAAGTCTTAATATATGTTTGTTTCCTCTTTTCGTGATTGATATCCCTCTAATCTTGTCAGAATTGTAATATGTTCGTTAGTTGGACTGTCGTGCTCATGCTATCGAGTTGTTCATGAGAACTGTTCGTGTTTTTGGCATGGAAGGGATGACTTTTTTTATTGAACATTCGACATGGATTAACATAGTAACACACAGATTTTGCCATAGTCGTTGACTAGGTTATGTATGTGTGGGGCGGCGCTATCAAAATGTGGCGTGTTTGTTTTGGTGATTCGAAATATCATGTTGTTATACCAAGGGGGAAATCCAGCACCCGGAAAGCGTACCGTCCATAGGGGCGGCCATTGTTAACCAAGCCGTCACCTTCTGTTAGCATTCCAATGACTCCCATTCATTTTGGCCTCACTTTGACAGCGAATAACTTTACATCCGAGGCGTTTAAAGACTCCATTTGACCATTGTTTATTTCTAAAGAAACACGACAATGTATAATAGGCTCCATTACCTTGTATCTTACTCTATCGCCCCATAGAAGCCGTTTTTGTAAAAAACAGGCTACCGATTGCGTCATAACCACACGACTCTCGTCGCATAGCAGAGAAATTACACTCGCAGGCAATCTTTTACTGTCTTTGAGGCAATCGGGGGGACGTGGAGGCATAAAGTCCGATAAACACAAGGGAAAAGCCAAAATCAACAGGACAAAATATTTCAACAATGTGATTCAGATTTCACTTTGCACTAGAGGACTTACAACTGTCAGACAGGTTGCTCACGTCACATCTACGTCGTCAAGCTCAGTCTGAGTCTGTCGAAGCCTATGGGGTCGCTGTGTCCATTTATTTTACTGTCAATGGTTGTTACCAGAAAGCACTTACCCCACCTTTAACAGCACTTTGTAAGAAGTAACATACAATGGTTGAAAAGAAAGGAGTAAACTCGGTCACTAGTAGGTTGTGATGGCTGTCAATCAAAATGTGGAGCGGCCTGGTTCCGTGTGTTCCCTGTCAGAAATCGAATGGATAATTCGGTAAATTGGTTATATTCTTAATATATAATATAAGACTGCCAATGAACTTATCTCATGTTGTTTTATATTTTATTTGTTCATTATTTATTTTGTTGGACTTGGTCAGAACTGTTTCAAAAAGTTATCTGCATGGTACCTGATGCCTTTGGGCTCAGTGATGTTGAATTTAAATGACGTAAAATAAAGACATGTTATGTTACATTGTGATGTAATGGTGTTTTCTGGAAGGGACTAAAGACCAAAGTATTTTTATCAGCTGAAAGGCAGAATACAAATGTTTTTATTAAGTTAGATGGACATTATATAACAGTATCAGGTTATGTTTTAGTGTTGGAACATGTCCCACGTTGTCCCACACAAACTTAGTAATCATCATTTGGTTTGTTTGATGGAGGTCACCCTATTTGTGACATGCTTCCTTTCTTATGAAGAAGAACCGTAGCATTCTATGCTCCTATAAAGCCTGTCGTTGCATATTGCATTATAAATATGCTTTATCTAAAAAAAAAAGAAAAAAATAATTAATTAATTAATAAGTTAATTAATAAACAACAAACACACATTATATAGTAGTATTTGTGTGCTTTTGTCTTCGAGTTACTTCAGTAATGTTTTATTCAGCTACTGTGATATCTGGATGCCTGTGTCTATTTTCGGAACTTTAGTGTATCATGTTATGTCTCACTTGGTCTTTCCGTGCTAGGTCGCATGGCTACGATTATGAATAAAATGGAAATATGTATTTTCGCTTGTACTCACAGCACCATATTCGGTATATCAAAGTTTTGACTTGTTATTCGACAGCTGCACTACCGTAATTTCATTCCATACCAATCCGACCTGTTTTACATAAACAACTGCATCCTGTACAGCAACTGGAAACAAGTGAGCATGAAACTGTAAAATGCTTGAGTTCAGCTCAACTCCTACGGTGGTTATAGTCTAATCTGACTACACTGCACCATGGATCTATTGCATGCTTTACTCTTCGATGGTCGAATGTATTCACTTATTACACTCAGACCTAACCATTCATGTCCTCATACTCGGAGTATAAAGATCGGTACTTACACATGTCTGAGTTTGCAGATGCCGACGCCAACATTTACCTCCATCCTCCCCACCACCACCAGGTTGGTCCCCGCCTACACCTCCCAGGGGGTCGGCTGCGCCCTGTCTTCTTCCTCAGGGAGGAAATGCAGAGTCCGTTACCCTCGAGATGAGAGAGCTACACATGGGAGCTACGCCAAAAAAACTCTAATTATAATACTTGCTGGTCTGTTAATACATTAATTTGTTACTTCATCATACTTCATCTGTCCTCCCGAGTCTTTCTGGTAGAACTACATATTTTAGTATTATGGCAAAGCATACTAAAAATGAGATTGCTCTTCATTATGCCCAACAATATGTAGCTGGTTAGACAAAAATCTGGTAATATGAATGAAGTGTGTGCCATTTCGTGCAAATTTTGATTTTGATAATGCTGTATGTAGTTTTGGTTGCAGTGCTTCATTTTGCAAAACATATGAGGAATCAAGAATCAGCATATGGATCTCAACAATGGTGACATACTTAATGCTGCAATGCATGCTGGGAACCATGAGTTTTATACCATGGTGGCTTAGTAGGGTTGGAGCTAAACTCTGAAGGAGCCCCAGAGACGGTCACTTGTACATTAAAAGGTACAATTTTGTATTTTGTATTTTTTGAGAGTGTATAGTATTGTATTAAATATTATATAGAAGGCCTTTATATTGAAAATAACCCAACTGCAAAAGCCAAAAAGTAAAAAAATAAAAACTAGTGAAAAGCATGTTACAGCAACATTAAGGTCAATGGGAGATTCATTCAGCATCAGCATCCCGTAGTCATGTTGGGTCCAGCATGAGGACTTTGTCCATCACATGCAATGTCACCTCTTTCCAGGCAAAGGGAAAAATCCTCTGGTGTGTCGGATCTAGCCTTGACAACACTCTCCACACCTCGCTCTTTCTCGTCCTCATCCTCTTAATCCTTGTTCACCACCTCTTACACATACTCCTCCTCTCCCTCTTAAATTGTTTTCATCTATTGTTGGTATCATCATTCAGTGCAAAATGTTCAACTATGCAACTCTGAACTGACTTGAATTATGTACAGTTGGTTTGGTCACATCATTTGAAATAAATGTGTGTAATGGCAATTGTGTTTTAGTTGTGTTTAACTTTTGCCTGCCTGTGTTTAGCAATGTGTTTTAGTGAGTGAGAATGTTTTTAGAGTTTTGCAAAAAAAGTGCATGAGATTTGCAAGCTGTGTTTTAACTTCCTGAACTTGTTAAATGTTTTACAGAAAGAGTTATTAATTCAACAAATTGGTTTAGGCTATTAAGAATTTGGTTCAGAGAATGGGGTTTTAGCAAAAAAACTGTAATAGCAAGAACTGAACTCTAAAATGAAGGGTTACCGAACTCTGACTAGATCAGACTATTTAATGTTAAGCAAGCAATCTCACTGGCTGCAGAATCAGCAGAGGCCAATCAGCTTGTATCATGAAGTGAATACTTGATTGCATACATATGGCATGTAAAGGAGTTTCAGACAGAACTAGAATGACAAAAAAAAAAACAGTCAAATGCATTCAAAATGGAAAAATACAATAAGCAATGAGGGGAACAAAATGCAAGCATATATAATGGTATAATTCAAATAAGTATAGTAGATGTTTTACAAGTTCCCGATTCTTTAAAAAGCATGAAATGAACTTCCTGTCATCTGTATTTGTTTGCAGATATCTTCAATCAGCTAAACATTTTTAAAGTTCACAGTTATGAATTCACAGCCGTTACTTGACGTATCACACCAACTACTCAAATGGGAGAAGAAAATAAAACATGAAAAAACACACACACACAAAAAAAAAACACCTAGATCTCAAAACCCACTCACTGGAAATTCTACAAAATAAGAAATCTCAATCTTCTCATCTAGTGACCTCCACGACATTGCCTTTGTTTATCTGTCATGCTTTAAAGGAAGGATACCTACAGGTTAGAAGAAAATAGGAGAATCGTGGAGTTTTTGTGGGTTAAGCTGACATCTCACTCACTCCTCCAGTGTGTGAATAACTGCTATCAGCTTAGTCATGACTGCGGTTTCCCAGTGTTCTCGCCTCCCTTGCAAATAGTATGCCACACATGACCGACGCTGAACGGAGAGATCTTGAGCATAAAAAAGATTTGAGCATCTCAAGGGTTTGCCCCATCCAAATATGTTGATATGTAAAAAGATAACATCCTACTATACATTCTGTTCCACACTGTTATCAACTTTTAATGAGTCAACACAGTAACTAACCATGAAATAACATGATCAACTAACATGATTAAAATAGTCAAAATGTTCTGACATATGTATGGTCTGATGCACAGCTTCTGCTGAGTACCAGACAGGAAGTGAGTAGGAAGAGCTTATGAGGAATGTGTTTTTCTTTAGCTGTAGTTTCTCAGTAGATCTATAGATCACAGACTGCTCACAAAATGGTTAAATTGAATGTATTGAAGTCATTTGTGCAGTCATAACGCAACTGCCCATGTAAGAATGGCAGCAGAGCACAAAGCAGTCTCACATTTCACTAGAACATTTACCCCCGGTTTCACAAAAAAGGCTTAAGCCTAGTCCCAGACTAAAATGCACGTTTGAACTGTTTTAATCAAAAGCAACTTGCACTGACATGGCTTAAAATATTATTGTTTCAAGATGCACCAGTCATGTTTTTACTAGTGTACATTTATAAAAAAAAAATCTTAAATTTTCTTGTGGCGAGGTGGACGAACGAGAGACGATGGAGGAGTCCTCTCATGAGGGAGCTCTGAGGCATAAGGACGAGCGACACCATTGAAGGACGAGAGAGAACCAGGCCTGGACTTTATGTTGTGTTTGATTTACGTTTTGTTATGTGTTCGCGGCAGCCGTCCGTGAGGGGCTTGCCGCAGTTTTCTTTCAGTTTGTTTATTTATTTGAATTAAAGTCTTTTAAATGTTCGCCGGTTCCCGCCTCCTTCCTTCCCATATCTACGAACTTCATTACAGTCCTAATTGAACTAAGGCCTAATTCTAAGCCCTGCCTGCGAAACCGGTTCCAGACACTGGTTCACCTGGTTCAAACCTTCTTAGAAGACAGCATTACCATTAATTATCAAGACTGGATGGGCAGGCAAACTCGTGAATTAGGCCGTGCACAAGTAAAATGAATGCACATGGTGGTTGTCAGGGGTGCCTACAAGGCTTTCATTAGGTCACGGCACCAATGTAATCCCTCTGGTTTTACTCAAACCAATCCCAACAGGATTCAAACCAGTGCTTCTGGCAAGGGAGACGGGCACTAACAAGGACAATCAGTTGCTAGCGCTCCTCTTGAGGACAGGGGAGTGAGGATTATTCGCACATACTAGCTGGCCTTCGGTTAATTCTGATTGGGAGGTGAGGTCACATTTACCATTGCTCGTCAAAATTTCCCATGCAAAATCCAGTCATTCCAATAGGAATCCATGCGATCCAGGGTTTTGTGTAAGAGCAAAAAAGTTCCCGTTGCAGGTTTCACTCATTTCAAGTTTGTCATTTGAATTTGCCACACTGACCAATAGAAAGTTGCTTGGTTTAAAAGTGGCATACATGTTACTTTACTAGTTACTTGAAAAAAGTAATCTGATGCATTAGAAGTAACTTGAGTTCCGTAATCAGATTACTTTTTTCAAGTAACTAGTAAAGTAACACATTACTTTTAAATTTGCAACAAAATATCTGAGTTACCTTTTCAAATAAGTAACGCAAGTTACTTTATTTACATGAAGGTTATTGTAGTTCTATGTGAACATGCATTTACTCATCCCACTAGCACAAAAAAAAAATCAGTATTTCCTCATAATGAATTAAATCAGTGAAATGCAAAATCAGAATACGCAAACCTCCAATATTTAATTGTTAAATAAAATATTTGTATGCATTTAATTTCACTTTATTGACCAATATAGTTGCTGCTGACCTTCAATGATTCAGTTAAACCATACGCAAAAATGACTATAGATTTTATTTGTTTTTATTGGTGAAGATGATTGATGAGTGGCAGCAAAGCTGAAAAGTTTGTTGGAGCTGCGGCCTCTACTGGACACATTTGCATTTCCTTCAGCCATTTCCATTATAGTGTGAAAGAGCCTTTAAATTTGCCCAAAAATAGAACTTTATGTTATCAAAAAAATCCCTTAAAAAATAACTGAGTAATGCAATTAGTTACTTTTTTAAGGGAGTAGCACAACATTGTAATGCATTATTTTTCAAAGTAACATTATTACAATTTGCAATTCCTCTTGAATATTGTCTGGATCATCATTCCATACTCACAAAATTTCCCACTTATTTTCATCCCTAAGCAAAGAACGAAAAAGACATTCGCCCTGAGTATATATTGGGGCCTTTACGCTAGAAACACAAGAGGCATCGCAATGGTACATTTTTCTCACAGTTAGCATACCTCTCAAAAATGTTTGTTTTGAATGAATGAAGTTAAATATCCAATTCATCCAGTGGCAAGTATCATGTGCGTCCGCAAACTGAATTATGCGATTCAGGCCATTTTGCAAACCCATTTGGCCAAGTATCAAAATAATGATTAATTCATGCAAATTATTAATTTGCATTGCTATTCTTGATTTTATAAATCTGACAGAAATACTGGACAAGTCAATTGCCATATAATTATCATTCAATACTGCTGTAATTTGAAACTAAGTGTGTTTCAATGAAACCACATTGGAATAAAACACACATGAATAATTATGGAATGAACAAATCCGCCTTTGCATGTCATGATGACATACATGATTAAGGAACAGTCAAGCAAAAATGAAATCATGTACTCACCCTCATGTCAATCAAAACCCATGCTGTTATCTTTTCCACAACTGCATAGAAGGATATTGCATAATTGCATACAACACATAATGCTAATTGGGAGATATGAAGTCACAATTACAAGAAATGTACTTTTTTTTCTCTATACCTACAAATGAATGAATATGAATATGGTTAGTTTTTATGCCATTCTAGTCCCCATGAACTATCACTGTATGAAAAACAATCTAAGATTCTTAAAAAAAAAAAAAAAAAAGCCTCCTGTTGTGTTCCAGTGAAAAATAACAGCATTTGGTTTTTGACCGTCATTATGAATAAATAATGACACCATTTTTATGTACAATTCCTATAAGTAATCAAGTCTGCCAATGTCTGACGTTTTAAGAAAGAGTTTTCATCATGCCGTGGGGGTGAAAGATGCACTGCTGCAGATGTTTTAAACAGACCTGGTCTCAAAGGTTATTTTGAAACTGCTTAACCTCAGATGTTAACTGCTGTTTCTCACTTCCTACAGACCACCGCAATGCACTTTTCTTGCTGCATGCCAACTCAGGAAACAACTAGCCCCTATAGATGTTTGCATGAACTGAGTCAGTTGAACAGCTAATGAAGCTCTGGCTGGCTTGCGGTTTTGGTGGGCTGCTGTAAAATACTGTCATGAACTAAATCAAATGAAAAACATAACTATGATCACCATAGATTAAAGAGGAAACATAGGCCTACAACAACCACAACAGAGATGTTTACTGGGGTCCAAAAGTCAGAAACCAGTATTTATTTTGCTTTATACAAATGTAATATATCTTTTTTTTTATATAATAAACAAAATATTAACTACGCAAAAAGCATTTTGAACGTCTCCAGCACGTTTTATAATTACCCAAAAGTCAAACCCCTTTACCCCTTGCGCATGTATCATGTCCGTCAAAAAATGAGTCTGGCTGTCGGGTAGAATATTAAAAGTAAAAACATTGCTGTAACACACTCAAGGCCATCAATCACTTCACTTCACTTGCCAGCTAAGAAATAATTAATTATTATCTTACGATCCATCTGTTTTCAAATCCACATTTGAATATCACGGCATCGATGTCTGTCAAAACATAACGTACACAATTAATACACTGTTGTATTTATGAGTTCCAGCGAGTATGCGCATTACTCCGCATTAAGCGGAGAAAAAGGCGGCCTGAGCACTTCACCATGCTGTCTGTCAGAGAAGATAACGTGAATAATACATGACGCACGCGAGTATACATTTGTTCAGCAACACTTTCGGATACAGTTCCGTCATTAATGAATAAGTACACAGGAACAAGTGAGTAATGCAGTATTAACACTCTATAACTACACTGTCAGAAAAAAAAGTACAAAACTGTACCTTTTAGGGTACAAGTGGCCGTCACTGGGGTGGTACCCTCAAAGGTACCTTTTTGTACCTTTTAAGCAAGGTACAAAATTGTACCTTATAACTTTGTACCATTTAAGGAACAATTTTGTACCCCACACTGTCAGAGAAAGGGTACAAAGCTGTACCTTTTAGGGCACAAAGCTGTACCTTTTAGGGCACAAAGCTGTACCTTTTGGGGCACAAAGCTGTACCTTTTGGGGTACAAAGCTGTACCTTTTGGGGTACAAAACGGTACCTTTTAGGGCACAAAGCTGTACCTTTTGAGGTACAAAACTGTACCTTTTGGGGTACAAAACGGTACCTTTTGGGGTACAAAACGGTACCTTTTGGGGTACAAACGGTACTTTTAGGAGTGGCCGTCACTGGGGTGGTACCCTCAAAGGTACAGTATTGTACCTTTAAAGCAAGGTACAAAATTGTACCTTATAACTTTGTACCATTTAAGGAACAATATTGTACCCCAAGGTACAATTGTGCATTCTGAAAAGAGCACAAAATTGTACCTTATTAAAAGGATTCCCAGGGTATACCCCAATGAAAGCAGTTTTGATCCTATGTGGGTGAAAAAAATATCTTAAACTGGCTTACAGACATGCAGATTTTACAGATGCAATTTTATTTATAAACGTTCTATTGCAAAAAGAATAAATACTTGAAATGCATTGCATCATACCACAACAGCAGGTACAAGAATTTCATAGCACATAAAAGCTCAGACATTACTTAAATATAAATAAAGGTATAAAACAGTTTTAAAACAGCAATCTCTTAAATAAAATTAACAGAAATACAAGAAATTGTCTTTACTGTAGAATCCTTACAAATCAAATTTGAAAAATACAAGAACTGATATACAGCTAAAAATATTTCATGTTCTGCACATTAAAGTTAATAGCAAAGGGCATTTTCAGCAAGAATACCTACTGCTAATAAATAATTTGTCATCAACACTGTAGGCATCTAGTGCCTGGTAATCAACCTCCTCACCTGGTGATAGGACAGTCCATTCATTTTCATATTTCACACAGTATGAGTAATAATGACGACAAAAGGATTCAGGTATTAGCAGCTTGCCACACAATAACCAGTCTGTGTCCATGTTAAGAATGTACTTAATCTGAAAAAACAATGGAACTTCTTCTGCATGGAGGTGACCCACAGTAAGCACATCTTTAACACAATATTTGACATCATTAATCTCTACTTCTGTTACTCGTTGAAGCTGTTTGCCTTCAAAATTGACATGGCTGTACTTCTTGTTCACACTTATTGAATGCTGGAGAGCTGAAGGTAAAGACTGAAAGGGTGTGTTCACGCAACATCCAGCAATTTTCTCAAATTCCCCAACATATTAACAGAAGACAATTCCCAACATTGTCTATGCTGATGTCGGTTACTTAAAGTGGATGAAATGTTAATGAAATTTTTACAAGCGCTAGCGACCTGTTTGAAATATTGATGTTTGCCTTCAAACCTCAAACACCATAAAGAACGCAAAGGCCCATAGCATAGCATCAAACGAGAGTAATGTATTAAATAATGACATTTTGGAGTAAGAACATCACCAAACTCTTCAACTGTACATGACAAAAACTCAGAAACTAAGAGATCAAGAGTGGGAAGCCATTCTTTTTTTACAACTGGTGCCATTATAATGTCAGAAATTTCACGACAAAGTAAGTAGACATGCCAGTATCTACAGCCCTCAGGGATTCTGTGTGCTACCAAAAAGGGCAGTAGGCGAAATAAACACCATTTCTGTGTGGCAGATCCTACTACATTCAAGTTGTGTAGAAGTTTTTCAGAAAGAGGAACAGGCTTGTTTTTTTTATCATTCTGTCCAAAAGTAAATTTCCTCAGCTCCTCGTTAAACTCTTGTATGGTTATGACTTTTTCTCTGTGAGCTTTACTTAAAACAAGGCGCAACACTAGAGGAACTACACCTTCTAAAAGTCATGCATCACGTCCGGTGAGGAAGTGACATCAAAGTAGTCCAGTTTGTCAAAAGGACAGTCTCTGGTAACACCATAAATGGCTTTTGTGTCAGGATTTTCCTTTACACACTCCAAGTGGTATCTGTGGACATCAGCAGTTCTTAAAACAAAGTCAGATTCAGTAAAACATCTCTTAATGTTGCTATGTGTGGCCATGCAGTATCTACAAATTCTACCAACATTAAATGACATGCTGAATCCACCTATTAAGTGAGATGAAAGGTTATCAGCAGATACAACTGCAACAGCTGCACAAACATTTCTTTCCACACCATCAACAAGTACATTAATTCCTTCAGATGAAAGCTTTTAAGATCATCTATCAATGGCTTCAAAATTTCATCTAATCCAAATTGTTTCACAAGGCAATAGCGAGCAAGTAAAGCTAAATGAATATGTTTTAACTGAGAACAATACTTTGTACCTATATTTCCAATTGTATAGTAAAATGCACAAAGTTTGTGTTTGTTACGTTTAGAACCCAAAGGATTACACACCTCAAATTCGTCTTCATAAAGATGTAGTCTCAGGGCTTGTGGGTTATTTGCAAAGAATTTGTGGTTTTGAAATGAAGTCCATCTCGATAATCTTTTAGAACAAGTTCATCTTTTTCAGTGTTTAACTCAGTTTGTATTTGATCCCAAATGTCCTCATGGGAGCAATATTTCCTCAATACCTCACATATAGGAACATACGAGTAACTTCCAGTCTTGTTACCATACGAGTCTCTTAGTGTATACTGCACAGGCTCAGTCAACTCAAATTTTGATTTGCAAAACTCTTTGAACATGTATGGAGACCTAACAAGTCTTGAGGCCTCTGAAAAAAAGTCAGGGGACTGTAGCACTTCTTGAAGTTCTGGGCATGCAGCAAGATTAAATCCATTTTCTTTAAGGTGATATGCAAGAAATGCATCATAGTTCTCTTTGAAAAAACTAAATAAGAAATTAACGTCATCTAAAATGTCTTGCTGCACTGACTGAGGCAGGTGATTTTTTTCTCTGCATTTTAGAACAAAGGCACATAGATTCTCTCTAAATTGCTGAAACAGCTCCTTCATGTTTGGAGGGGGGGCAGAAAGCGCAACACTATCATTAGGACATTTTTCCTCAACGTCCTCAAAGAAAGGAAGAGGATCAGTCATTGTCCGTTGGAACACCGTATGTTTATGCTTTGTAAACATGACATCTAAAGGACTAAACTTTGAAAAGGTTCTCTGACAGTCATTAAGACCACAAGTTATTGAAAAATTTGCCTCATGTGCATGAATGAGACCAATGTGCTGAATTAATTTGACAATTGTGAATGTTCTCCGAGAGCATTTAGGACAACAGAATGGGCGAGGCATTTTTGCAGATGTTACTGTAAAAGGTTGATTACTCTGGTAACCGGAGTAGGTAGAGGCTTGTCACCATCCACAGCAAGTTTCAAAACATACCGCTGAAGAAACACCAGAGTGTTCTTCAAGTGAGGTGGATATGTTAAATTGAAGACGAAATAGGCACAGAATGCAGCAAGAACCCCTTCGTCCACACCACTAGCCCGGCAGATCTCGATCCCATCAACTCTGATGACAGCAGTGACTCTTCTTGTAAGCACGGTTTTCCAGTCAGTGGCTTCCTGTACTTGAACAGTTGGATATGGTGAAGATGGGTCACTCTAAAAGACAAAAGCACAAATAAGATTTTATATCAGTAAAATTATGATCATACAGGTTTAAAGGTGCCCAAAATGAAAAATGTATTTAACCTTGGCACAGTTGAATAACTAGAGTTAAGTACATGGAAATTACACCTTGAGTCTCAAACTACAATATTGCTTCCTCCCTCATATGTAAATCTTGAGCATGAAAAACACCACAGAAAAATAGGCGAATCTCAACATAACACTGACTGTGATGCAACCATCAGGATGTACGCCCCTAACATTTGCATATTCCAGCACATGAGTTGCCAAGTTCAACTCAGCAGAACGAACTCTATAGGAAGTCTGGTCATTCTGCAAACGGAGCAGCAGCGTTCTTACAGCGTCAATCAGCTCGCTCTGGCTACTCCGGTTATCTCTGTATGTATGTAAAACTATTAATAGCCACACAAATGTAGTTCAGGCAGATTTGAACTTTAAACAAGTACATTTTTACAGAAACGGGCTCAAACATATAAGGTTGGATCAATGCCTAATCTCTCCACTGTCATGCCGTAACTGACTGGGCAGTGAAACAGCCAATCAGAGCAGAGCTCTGCATTAATTTCCATGACCCTTCCAAATAAGGCAATATCAGACCATTTCATTCTAGGGATAATTTATAGGGTTGTAAATGGACCTGTAAAACCATATCTGGACTTTTTTTTGCCTTTAAATAAGCCACATACACTATGTAGATATCAGGAACAATTTAAAATATAGTTTCAACTCTTTCTAGGGCACCTCTTACTAATCTGCATTAGGAGTAAAATGATTATTATTCAGCAAATATGTTTTAAGAATTATAAAATGCATTTATGATAGACATTTAAGTCATAGACAGAGAAACATACACATACCTCCCCAAGCACAATGAAGTGTTCAAGCTTCTCTCTGAACAAGACTGGCAACATGAGAAGTGCTGCTTTGAAATCAATTCCTGAAACAAAGATAACGCATGATAATGACATGATATACAACCTGTCTGGACCTTGAAAGTGGCATTTACGTAGCCATCAATGGTGGGGCAGAAAGCTATCAGATTTCATAAAAAATAATTTCATGTTACAAAGATGAACAAAAGTCTTTTAGGTTTGGAACGACATGAGGATGAGTAATTAATGACAATTTTCAGTTTAGGGTGAATTAATAAATATAAGATTAAAAATAAACGTCAATTACCATTATGGTCTTCAATGAGAGATTCTTCTCTAGCTTCTATGTGCGGCTTTGCTAAAAGAGATTTCCCGGAAGCAAGTTGTAGCACACTGGATGCAATGTTTCCAAAGCTTTCTTGAAAGTGCCGGCAAAGATTAACAGACTTGTACAGGAAACCCATTTCTTGATAGAGCTGAAATTTGTTAAAAAGGCACAAACATGAGAAAGTCAGGATTTTTTATACAGTTTCAGTGTCCTACATTTTAATGGGTTTGTGTACTTTTATAATTTCCACACTTACCCCTGATGAACTCTTCAAGAACGGATATTTGTTGACAGTATCTTCAACAGTCATCCCACCAGTAATTTCCTTACGCCTCCAGGCAAAAGTCCTCTTCATTCGATCTTCAACAATGCGAGCATCTGGCTGTGTCTTTCGATATTGGTCCTGTAGGACTTTCACATGTCCCTCTACTGAGGTAGCATCCTCTCCAGCAACATCCATGTACTTGTGCACAGACAAAGAACAGGTAGAATATTATTTCTAACTTCTAGGCAAGAAAATAAAGAAAATGTTTGCCTTTTATAAGCGTCTTGTCAGTCATTATAATGATAAATTTGAGAACAATACACTGGCAACATGTACCATTGTAAAAAGATTATAAATGTATGCTCTCACCACAGGCCTTTTAATTTGTTTGTAAGTGCTTTTTTCAGGTTCCAGAGACTTTTTTGAATGACCAAACTTCTGTTTAAGTCTTTTCACTTCTCCAACATCAGCCAAAGGTGTCCGTTCAAATTTAAACTTGCGTTTCAGAGACATGTGCCATGTGTGCTAAAAGGTACAAAAACATATTTTGGCAAAAAGAAGAGAAAAAAAAAGGTTTTACACAAAATTAACTGTATGACTAGAACCAAGAGTAGGATAATAAGATTTACTCATCTACTTACATATCCATTGCCCTCTTTGTCCTTTAAAAGGGGTACCTCAGAATAAGGGCCTTAGCCACTTGAACATACTCTTCATTAGTCGGATACCTGCAAAAACATTTTAAACCCGAGTGTAGCGTTACATTTTGTTTAAAATGTAATTAAATGTAACTCATTAAAACCTCGGCACAGTTAATGGGAAATACTTACATACTGTACTGAGCCATGTTTTCATACAATGTTCTTATAATTTTGATCCTATCTGATGCTGAAAGTTTGCTTTGTTTTTGGTCCAACTTAGCCTGAACATCAAAAGGAAACTTAGGAACTTCAAAAAGTGCAGGATAAGCTGCTGATGGGCTGATATTACTATGGTAAAAAAAAGAGAGAAAGTAATAAATAGACAATGAAATGTTACAGGGATACATAAAGTATGACAAATGCTGTGAAGTACCAGTTCTTACAACTGAAAAGACAAATTAATACATTCATTTACAAATAACAATAATATAATATATAATATAGGCCAGTGGTTCCCAATCACATTCCTGGGGGGCACCAACACTGCACATTTTACATATCTTCTCAATCAAACACACCTGATTAAAGGTGTACTTCAGCGCTGGGAAGATGAATCTGTATTTAAACTCGGTCATTAATGTAGTAGAAATGTGAAATTTTTTTTGAAATTGGTGCCTTTTAGACTGAGAAAACACAGAAAATGTATTTTTGTCTCATGGGGATGAAAGACAAAAATTCCCAGAATGCACTTCGCTGCCCTCGCTAGGCACGACATGGTTTACATGCCCACCACGTTCATTTTCATAAAATTAGTTCAGTTAGAGACACTACAATTAAAAACTCAACGTGTCTGTTCAATATATTATGCGAGTCGATTGAATGTCACGGCCGTCACAGCACAAACACAGCAGGATCGGATTACATTCATCACATGAGCTGAGGTAATCGCGGGATTCGCGGCGCATTCTGGCGTGATCAGTCTGGCGCATTTTCAGTTCATGTCTTTGGAAGCTTAACTTTCAGGAATTAATTTGAAAAGTTGAAACACTCACTTTGCTCTCTACCGCTCCGTTTACATGAATCACCGCAGCTCGAGCGGCGCTGTGAGTGCGATGTTGAAAACATGTGAAAATAGCGCCTCCTGCTGGCTGTAGTCTTCAGCCTCTGGACAAAAACTCCTCCGATGACGCAAAATGGCGATATTTGCGTCATCGGAGAATTCAGAATAAAATACATAATTCTCTCGTCTCAGGGTCATATGAGGGGAAAATGCGATAATTTGAATATACTTCGGGTTTCTACTGATACAAAGCTTAATGCTAATCGCTGAAGTAACCCTTTAAGGTTATCAGTATAGGAATGCTCTGTATCGGCTCCGATAAAATACAGACGATACCAATTTGTTAATTCATTCTGTTAATGATCAATGCACAGGAGTGTTTGAAAGCACACGGAAGTGTTTGAAAGCACAAGCAGGCATCGATCAGCGGACTGGTAGGCTAATAGACGCCTGATTTCAAAAGCTCCCATGTGTATCCCACGTCAAAGCATCTGTTATCTGATCTGCATAAGTAGGGTTTTCTGTTTATATTTTTGGCAAAGGAAATGGAAGAAATTTCAAAACATCTATAATACTTAATGCTATAGCAACATGACATCATGACTTTGCGTAAACATACATGCCACTTTCTAAAGCCAAAAATAGCGTGTTATGCATTTTGAGCGTGTATGTCTACGCCGTGTGATTCCGCGTATATGTATATGTGTACACCGAAACGAACCATCATCTCCGCGTGTATGTCTACGCCATGTGATTCAGCGTGTATGTGTACGCCGAAACGAACCATTATGTGTGTGTGTGTCCACAATGTAAATGGATTTATAAACATACAAAATTATTTTTTTGAAAATGTAAAAATGCTAAATGTTTCTTGTGATGGATAGGTTTAAGGAAATCAGATGAAAGCGGCGTTGATAAACATGCTAAAAGAGATTATGCATCTTGATAAGCGCCAAAATGGCATATGAATTGGCGTGTCATACATCGCAATTTCATGTATTAGTAGCGCCGATTTAAAGTCAGGCACTTCCGTGGGCAGCCCCGGGTTATTGGTGCGGTGGGACTGTCCGGAACTGACATAATGCTTGCAGATAACTTTAAGGACTGTAGTCAGAAAAATCGGCATTGGCTATAGAAAAACCCATATCGGTAGAGATCTTTTAAGACTGATTTTTAGGGCTGAAATTTTGGGTCTCAGGAGGATATTTCTGTCTCGTGCAGAGTGAATCCAGCATTTATATTTATTCAATGGATTTTATAGACTGTATAGCCTCGAGTTTCGCGAGCCTGCATTAACTCAGCACTGAATAAAAACTTGGATCATGTTCAAGAGATCTGCCTGCAATACTTATTCTCCAGTATATTATTACATCACGCTTTTGGTTGCGTTTGAGGGTGCTTCAGCCTTGTTTATACTTTCTGCGAGCCTCCGCTGGCTGATCGCTGTGCTCAACATGCACGACTGGTCAGCTTTGAAATAATTTTTGCAGCACGCACCCTCGCTTGTGCATATGCGTCGAGTATAAACAAGCCTAGACTGTCATACACTGTTCTGGGCTGCTCCAGGAGTGAGGACAGCTCTGTGTTTCGAGCATGATGCTGTCTGTGAGCAGGGCACAGTAACGTAGCCCTCGCGCTCAATCCCGCTGCAGTGCTTGTGAGAGCTGCTGCTTTCTCCCGACGCTCAGAGTGAAATTCTCTAACTCCGATACAGGAAAAATAAAACAGAACTTATAACTTTGGGGGTAATATGTTAGCAAGCAAGCTGCTGATAGTTTCTGACTACAGTCCTTAAAGTTATCTGCAAGCATTATGCCAGTTCCGGACGTTCCCACCGCACCAATAACACAGGGCTAACCGCGGAAGTGCCTGACTTTAAATTGGCGCTACTAAACACGGATATCGGCCAAAGCCGATAAAAAAATGACAAATATCGACCCGATATATCGGTCGACCTTTACTGTAAAGCTGTTTGCTTTAAAGCAGTCTATTGTACAAAGTGCTATTTAAAGTTCTGTACTGCTTCGCGTCAGTTTACGTTCTGAGATAACATTGCCATCTAACGGTTGGGTTTTATACAGTCTGTGGTTTAAACCAAACACAAAGCCACGAATCTGGGATGTAAATAAATAAATATATAAATATCGATAGTGTTTTGAGAATCCATACAGTATCGCAAATCATAATATCGCGTGTATCGATCTTTTCTAACACCCCAAACTTTCAGAATAGTTTCCTGAAACAAATGAAACAATATTAAATGGCAACAACCTTGCTCCAGCTGAAGACTGAAAAAGGCATTCTGCAGGCACAGGTTCAAGCGTTAATGTCACCATTTCCTTCATCTGTTTGACAAACCGGTGGAATTTTGCCTGCTTCTTAAATGATCCTCAAAGAGGAATGAAACCATTGACTCCGTCAGCCCAATGTCAACAGTCTCTCCATCTACATCATTGTCTATAACATAAGAGATCATGAAAAGTACAATTGAATTACCCATGCACTAAACCATGCACTAAACCAGTATTTTTGAGACAGGAACACAGCACCATTGCCTGTCAGGTAAAATACACACTCAAAAATGGTAATCAGTGGGAATACTTTACAGGTAGGGATGCACCGAATATTCGGCCACGAAAGACTTATATCACCGAAACAATAAGGCCGAAATGTTGTGATGACAAACAGAAACCGCGACCTGCACGTGCTTGTCTAAACGGTCTAAAAAAGCAACATGTCTGCGGTGTGGACGTATGTGGTTCATCTCACATCTGATGACGCATCTATGGGTTTTAACTTGAAAATAATGCTTTGTTTCTGTTTCTGTTGATGGATACACGTGCTGGCTCCTCAGTGATACACTACAACAACAGCGATAATAAAAGAAAAACGTGGGCAAAACGGTCTCTCTTTGTAAACTTTGTTCAATGCATGCGATTGCTGCCGTATATCCGAATATGACCAGTCTTTTTCGCGTCATCACCGGGTGTAGAGCCAGAAGACGGGAATGAGAACTCAAGCGCTGTGAGAAGATCTGTCTCTGTGCACTCACCCGAAAGCGCGCACTCGTCTCACAGCACGCAAATATTGAGTTCTCTTGTCTTGCGCTTAAACGGACAAACTCACACAAAAAGTATGTCAACGTGTCCATCTTCATGAGCATCCTAGCAGACATAGTCTCTATAATCCTTAAGTGAACTGTATACAGTCGAGAAAGACGACGCATATCCCTGGATCGGCTCTTAAAGGGGCAGTCGCCTTTACTGCGGTGTGTTTAATCTCAACAAAAGACAAGGGCATCACTCACTGCTGTTGATTGAATAGCTTTTGTAAGTTTAATATGGATTAATCTTTCATTTAAACAGTTAAATATGCAGTGATTTTATGTTTGATTACTGTATTAAATTTCTGTACCTTTCTGCCAGTAGGCCTGTACATTATTATTTCAGTGAGGTCAAGTTAAACATTTTTATTTTATACTGTGCATTGTTGCAATGTGCTAAATACATATTTGCATAATTTGTAATTGATTTATTATGTGAAACTTTAATATTAATTTGTGCAATTGCACTGCCTTGATTTTTTAATAAAGTTACACAGTCATAGCCATAAATGCAATGGTACTAATAATTGGCATAATTTCATTTGGTGTTTGGTTTTCGGCCAAGAATTTTGATTTGGTGCATCCCTATTTACAGGGCTAGCAAATCAATTCTGAAATGAAATTAAGATTAAAATAATAAAACATGGAAATTAAATGAACCCTAACAGACATCTGAATTTGTCAACTGCAGTGACACAGGGCTCCAGACTAATATTTGAGAGCAGTGACACCAGTTCTATGGTACTTATCGAGAGCAAGTATGATGGATGTGTCGTCCCAACATAGAGGCATCTGACTCCGATTTTGAATGTGCTGGGAGATATTTTGCAGAGTGCCTCACAATTCAGTCTGTACTTCTACATTCATGTCGAAATATAGCGCTCATAAAACATCGATAAGCACATCTAATCTAAACAACAGTCATTTGATCTATTTATCAGCATTTTATTTTTATATTTTAATTCTCATTACAAATGTTGTAATTATCCTTGTTTTTATTTTTAATTCTTACACATGGTATTCTTATTTCTTATGTAAAGCACTTTGAATTCCTTGTGTATGAAATGTGCTATATAAATAAACTTGCCTTGATGCATCTAATGTTAGCTATTTGTGAAATGTCCACCATAGTATACATGCAAGAGCTACAACCTGTCGAATTCAAAATCTGTGAGAGTCAGATGGTACTATGATGAGGTCACATCCATCCTACTTGCTTCCGATAAGTACCATTGAAACTTATCTCTCAATGGGTCAAAATGCTGGAAACATTGCCAAGTTGTTTGGTGCGTGTGAAAAACTATTGGGCCGCCATTTACTTTGAAACTTTCCTCTATCGCTCTATTCTGTGCACTCAACCAAGGATACACTGAAGCTACAAATACTATAAAAAGTTTAATATTTAATTTATCAAGTCATTTATTTTGTTATTTATTTTCATATTATCACATTTAATTATCTATTAATTTATTTACTTATTCATGAATTGTTTTATTTATTTTTAATTTCTGCAGGTTTGATACTCCATAAATAGAAACCTAACTATACTTAAAAATAAACATTTGCATTCATTTTGGATGATGTGGACCTTTACAGTCGAAAACCAAGTCTTTTAAAGCTGCAGTCCATAACTTTTTTTGGTTAAAAATTATCCCAAAATTTTTTTTTGATCAAGTACTTAACCAGCCAGTGTTCAAAACTATCTGCTTAGTGCTTACCTAAGCTCGATTCACAACGTAAGCTTGTAATAATGTTTTTAATTCCAGTGGTCCTGGTTGATTTTCCTGGGAAATTAGAGCATAGCTCTGCATCTAGACTTTTCTCACAGCACTTGAAATAATTAAACTTATCAAGTTGATGGCGGATCCAGAAAGTTTTCAAAGACAATCACCCATTTGAAAACATGGATGAAAAGGGCTTTTGAAGGGTGGCTGTGTTTTGAAGGGGTTCAAAACGGACACAGAGACAGCTTTTTCCCACTGGACAGGTAGACCTAAGACATTTCAATGGTTAAATTATGTAACAGTAGCACACTTGTTTGCTTAATTCATACAGTTTTCTTTGTTGTGCCTTTCTCGTTTGGCTATTAATTATTTTGTGCTAGCTGTGAGAGGGATAAATACACCTCTACTCCAGGTTAATTTGTTGGTATATGACTATTAGACTGCACAGAAATGTAAACTGAACAACAGGTAGTCCTAATACACATTAAATGAAGTCACCCAATGCTGATGTTATCATTAACAATTTGAAAAACAAAGTATTGCCTAATTTGCATGGGTTGATGTGATATGAAAAGCAATGCCGATTTGAAAACAAAGTATTGCCTAATTTGCATTGGTTGACGTGATATGATAAGCAATGCCGATTTATTGTAATGCCTTTTCCTTTTAGTTTGTCGAAATCGGATGTTAGCTACTTGTTCAGATTACATTTTCCACTGAAAATTCTTATGTGGGTCATAATTTCAAAACGTAGAGTGATTCCGAATGACAGTCTCCACAACGGCGCGGTGACTGACAGCACACTCTCATTTGGATTCATCCGCGCTGTGCAGAGCCGAGGCACAATTCACGTAAAGTAGATAAGTCCGCGAATAACTACAATTGGGAGATTTCGAACAACGATGGCGACAAAGAGGAAATACTACGAACTGCTGCTTTAATATCAACTATTATTTTTTTTATTATCAAGTGTGCTTAACCAATGAATAAATATTCGAACCGCCTCTGTGGTGTAATGTTTACCTTACTTATTAGTCACTTGGTTTTAAGTTTGATGGCCGTGTAAGAGAGTTGCGACGGGGAAGTCTCCTGCGGCCTAACAAAATGACGCAATCACAGGCATTAACGTACATCTTTAGTCTCAAAATGTAAAAAACTGAGATAACCACTAATTACAATGGCTAGCCCTGCCAATATATAACTTAGCGTCGGCCGCGGTTTTTATCAAATAGATACGGTATGCGAGGCAAAGATATGAAAGTCTATATTTATAGTCTATATTGA
Source organism: Gobiocypris rarus (assembly GCA_023029165.1). Classification (NCBI taxonomy): domain Eukaryota; kingdom Metazoa; phylum Chordata; class Actinopteri; order Cypriniformes; family Gobionidae; genus Gobiocypris; species Gobiocypris rarus. The sequence goes on from CM040911.1 coordinate 36,693,088, forward strand.
TGAAGGCTGTTATCCTCGAGAAGAATCCTCGAGAAAAGCCTAATTTAGATTTACTTAAAACATCTCAATATGTGATAATAATCATACTCACCCTCAATTTTTTTTCTCTCCTCATCAGTGATTTCGATGCCAAACTGCATAAGCTCCTTTATCAATTGTGTGGTATTCATTTTTCCCAACTCCATTCTGAACTTCTGAAGGCGATTCCCAAATCCGTCGTACAACAGCCTGACTCATTTGCTTACTTTTCGCGTGCTTTAAGCAGGGGAACATCGAATTAGACACAACATAGCGCAATACGTGAAGAAATATGAAAATATAACAGTATCTCGCACTTACCTGAAAAAATGTCCAAAAATGCTCGACGAAACCGTGTTCTGAAGTTCTGTCAGGAGGACCGCGCGCGTAGACTGAAGAAAGACTCGAGCAGAGCGGGAAATTCTTAAAGCGACAACAATCGTGACGTTGAAAAAAAAAAAGTATACTACATTACAACAAACATGAACATTAATGATTCTATTAAATTAAATATATTTATAATGAATGTGTTTGGAAATAACATTTATTTTATTTTACAGACAGATAGGCTACATGTGAAGTGATGGTGTGAAGTATATTCATTTACATAACTAATATTATATATAGCCTAGTCCTACAAAACATCTCACCATTTTAGTTTTAACATTTAAAACTATTTAATATGTTGTCTTGCTGTTATTATGACCTAACATACATTTAATTAATAAAGAAGACAGATCATCTAAAATCTAGCCTAAAAAAAAACATTTCAAAAGGTACTAAAAATGTACCTTTCACATCTAAACTTAAAATGTTGTACCTTTATAAGCCATTTTGGGTACATATTTGTACCCCAAGGACCAATTGTGGACCTTTAAATGAGTTTTGTAGCTACCTCTAGGAACAAAATTGTACCTGCACTGTACCTTTTTTTCTGACAGTGTATATAACACAGTTCGTTGATATGAGAAGAAGGAGGCGGGAACCGGCGCGCATTTAAAAGACTTTAATCCAAAATAAATAAACAAACTGAAATGTAAACCGCAGGCAGCCCGTCACCGGCGACTGCCTCCGGCACACACATACAAAACATAAACAGAGCATAACATAAACCTTATTGCAAAGTGTTACCATTGATTTCCAAAGTGAAGATCATGGTAACCCACTAGTAACGACTTGATTGTAAACCTTTGACGTTTTTGTAAGGTTTTGGATGGTAATGAATCAAGTTTTACTGCAAACTTCTATAGGAATAATGGATTCTAAAGTGAAGATCATGGTAACCCATTAGTGATTACTTTAGTGTGTCTACATAACACCTTACAAAAACGTCAAAAGCATAAAATGATTTCAGTAATTACTACAGAGTTATTATGTTTTTCACTTTAGAAAGCTGATCCAAATCATTAGTAATTCCTTTAGAAGGATGTAGTGACACAGTCATTACTAGTGGGTTACCATAAATACATTATTCAGGTGAATTATGAACCTGTATATAGTAGTTCTTATTAGTCATGGGAGTTATGGAAAAAAAATAGTTATGATTAGTTAATAGTGACTACCACATTCAACTGAGCATCATTACAATTCGTTAATCAGAGATTCTTTAGTTAACAGCAGTTACAAGATATCGCATTACTCATTTGGATGGAACAGTACTCTGTTCTTCACTCACTGATATTGAATAGAAATGATCAGGGAGCTGAGTGAAATACTTCACACTGCATGCTAAAGAGAATCCAACAGAAACACTTTGGGTTTGTGAACATTGTTCAACGAGTTGGTTTTGTTCAACGAGTGATTGTGTGTTACTCTACATGGCCTTGTTAATTGACCCTTGACAAATAAAATGTTGAATTGAATGGAAAAAAAATTGAATTGAATCAATTTGACAGGTGACTTTTATTAAATGTACTTTTGCATGTTCTGAGTTGTTTGATGATACACAAATACACCTCCAAATTACATCACACACATATTGCTTAACAGGAAATATATCACCTGAGAGGACTTCCTCACAAATCACAATGATATTTCATCAGTGAACACGGTGACCTTTAAAGTAATTTTTATGTGGAAATGGTTCTGCTTGAGAAGAAGGCGTCTCTATGTTTCTGTTGTAAGATTGAAAAGCAAGATCCTGGGACAAATTTTGACTCAGAGAATGAAAAATACAATGAGAGAAGCAATCTCAGTTAAAACAAAGGTATTCTGCTTTCCCCTAGCTGTAGGAAAGTGATCATAACCAGTTATGAATCATCAACATCCCCATTGCCGACACCTTCACTTCAGAAGCACGATTCACAGTTTTCACAGAAATAATAAATACATTGACAGATGCTTTCACATCATAACTTGATAATAATTACAGTTACAAGTGTTGTGAATAAAGAAAACATGGACTAAATTAGATTCTTTCAGGAGGCATGTTCACTTGAGAATGAAATGAGAAGATGGCCGTTATTTCTTGTCAAGGATTCTGCTGATTGAAAACAGATGCAAATTCTTTATCCTGTAGAGAAAAATAACCAACCATAAAATGATTCCACATTTATTCTGCTAAACAGAATACCATTTACACACACACACACACACACACACACACACACACACACACACACACACACACACACACACACACACACACACACACACACACACACACACACACACACACACACACACACACACACACACACACTGGGTTTCCATGTTGTATTAGGACTTTATAGGCATAATTATTTTTATACTGTACACACACACACACACACACACACACACACACACAAATATTAGTCAGTTTACTTACTTTAAAATTTTGTCTTTCACTGAAGGCTCTGTTAAGGAAAAGATGGAAGCAAAAATCATAGTTATTTCCTGTCTGCTCAAGGTCATTGATTAATGTTTTTTTTTTTGTTAGACAGGAATGAGGATGTTGCTTACTTTTGCGCTTGCAGCATTTGATTTTCTTACAGCAGATCTGCACCAAACATATCAGCAGGAACAATCCCAAGATCCCAAATGCCACGCCTATCCCAATCGACACTGATGTGGAGCTATCTGGAAAATCCCATTTGCATTACTCAAAAACGATAGAAAACCTGCAGTACACAATTGCTTAACAAATCACTATTACGGACACAGACTAAATTGCACGCAGTAATATATAAACATATAGGGCCCTATTTTAACAATCTAAGTGCATGTGTTTGAAGCGCATGTCACAGGTGCAATTAGGGCATGTCCAAATCCACTTTTGCTAGTTTAACGACGGGAAAAATGGTCGGCGTCTGGCGCATGGTCCAAAAGGGTTGTCCGTATTCTCTTAATCATAGGTGTGTTTTGGGCATAACATGCAATAAACCAATCAGAGTCTCATCTCCCATTCCCTTTAAAAGCCAGGTGTGCTGCATCATAGCGGATTTGCTATTTACATGGCAGAATATAGACACCCTCAACCTGACGAGTCAGTTTAAAGTACATGCGTGTATTGCCATGATTGGTTAAATAAGTAGCCAATTTCATTCTTCATTACTGCAAATAGGTCAATTTTGAAACATGCAATGACTATCCATTATGACATGTAGGCATTTTTATCTTTAGGTACACAATAATAATCTTTTACATTATAATCCTTTTTTGTTATTTAAAAATGTTTGTGTGCTGCTGTGTGTACCTGCGTGCGTAATAATCAGAGTGCCGTTGTGTACCCGCCTATAGGCGCATATTACTAATTCTCCCTTTAAATATCACAAAAAAATGCTGCTATTGCTTTTAGACCAGGTTTCAGTTGGTAGAAATAGCAACGCAGCAATAATGCGCCTAAACACACATCGGCTGCGTCCGAAACCAGGAAAATGCTGCCTCTGGAGGACACATTTCAAGGCAGGAAGGAATCAAGGCATGTCCGAATCGAATGTTAGCTTCACTTCCTGTCTCCTGAGATACCTTCATCTGATCGATTTTCGAAGGCAGCATATATGTATCCTTCGCTGCCTGTGATATCCTACAATCCCATGCTTTCCATTCTGTGACAGTTGAGCTGGGGAAAAAAGATGGCGTCCGAAAGTTTGCGGGTCAGTTTGTGTGTAAATGTACGTATTTTCCCCAACATTTTCCACTTCTGATGTAATTTCTAGCGAGAAATTACTAATGTAGTAATTATATATTTGTTTAGTTCTCACCAAAGCTCTCTATATTAAGCTGTAGATCACTAAACTGTTACACTGTCTTAGAAGTCTATCAGAAATGATTTTTGTGAGGTACCTTCATGCACAAAACGGTGCCTTCAGAGTCATTGTCTGATCAGGCAGTGAGGCAACGAGTCAGCTGCCTATAGTTTTCGGACGCAGCACTCGTTTTCAGACCAGCACGCCCGTGGGCGCAAATGCATTTCCTATTTACGTGGCGCAGAACGTGCTGTAGGCTACGCGACGGTTTTCATATACATCGTTGTCCGCATGAACGTGCAGAATGCTACACTCTAAAAAATGCTTGGTAAAAAACAACCCAATGTTGGGTCAAATATGGACTAACCCAGCAGTTGGTTTGTTTCAACACAGCATTGGGTTGTCTTAAGCAAACATTTAACCCAACCGAAGGGTTAAAACAACCCAACTGCTGGTTTAGTCCCTATTTGACCCAACATTGGGTTAAAACAACCCAGCATTTTTTAGAGTCTAATATTGTCCAGGAGCATGTTTGATAGTGTGATCCACAGTATCAAGGCAAAAGCTGAAGAAGAAGAAGCTTGTTGTGGCGGCAAATAGACGGCAACTTTTGTTGAGTTGTTAAATATCGAAGAATAGGCTGGTTTATTTATAATCTGCAAGCAGAAATGCATATGAGGAAATTTGACCTGAGGGAGGAGTTCTAGCAGACCAATCATAAAGCTTGCAGGACAGGGTTACATTACTCCAGGGACAGGAGTTGAAAATTAGCATTAGCTATAAACTCTATATGCTTTGCATCAGTTGCAGTAATTAAATTATAACTAACTAATATAAGTTTGACTGTCCCTGTTAAATAAATATATTATATATATATATATCTATATATTTTATATATATTTTAATATATATTTTTTTAAATTACATATACATATATTCATTTTTGGAGAGGTGCACGTCAGGCTACACTACCGGTTACGCGTGCTACACACAGTAGCTAGGCATGTTAAAATGAGTTTCCCAAAATGTACCTGCATAGTCTACTATTTCCAGCCGAATTTTGTGACATCACTCAATTCTGATTTCATTCAATTCTGAGTTTCCCAACTCGCGACTAAAAGTTTGACAAAAACACAAACAAAGTTGCAATACACTATTAATCACAACAATTGCTAGTTCTGAATGATAAGTGCTAATTGCTAAAAGCACATTCTCTTAGGTTAATGTGTGATGTGCTATTTTAAAAGTCTATTTTTAAATTAAAATATGTATTCACACAACACTAGTGTCCTTGAACAATGAAAACGTATTATTTGTGAAAATGTGTTGACAACAAAAACACATTTTATACATTCATTCAGCGGATGCCTTTATCCGAAGCAGTTTGTCATGAGACACACAGCGCTTTAAATCTAAGAAATATATGTCTTCAGGCTAGAAGAGCTTTTTAATGAACGGCAGTAGCCTATTGAGTGTCTTACCCATGATGCCTTTTTCCTGAGAACTGCTGTCCTTTTTTTATGATTTGCTCAGAAGAAGAGTTGCAAATGCAATATATACTCTTTGTTTTTCTCAGATAAACAAATCTTTTTCTGATTCAGTGCTAACTTGCTATGCCACTAACTGGCTTTTTGTGCGTCTGTAGACTAGGAAAAGCTGATGTTTTCTAAACTGGTCTGTCTTCATTCTCTTTTTTTTGACATTGTCTGGCCCACCCTTTCACATTGCTGCTTCATTTTCACCTGACTACTGTCGCTCTTTCTGATTGCTTTTGCAGCTTATTAGCTACATAGTTTATCACTGACAACATCTCTTTCAGTCACACCAAGATTGAGGCTATGTTTCCATTTTCATTTGGGGATGGAAGGTAATTTAAGGACAAATGCAACATGCTAAAAACTTTTTGTTCTGGTAAATGTGTAGTAGGCTATGTCACAGAATGTCTTCACCACATCTTATTATATACACCTACGTTTGTCACCTAGTTAAATGTCACCTGTCTGGTTATGAATCAGATGGAATGACGTTCTGCTTTCCCATGCATGCACACTGTGGGGGTGGATCGGTTTAGGTAAACTTGCATGTGGTGCGCACTGCCCTCTGTTGTTCACTAAATCAAATGCAGCAGGCCAGTGGACAACTTGAGATTGACCACAGGTGCTTTTCTATTCCAGTGGAGAGTGAAAAGAGACTTCCTTCATGACCTTCCTCTCTCTGAATGCAATAGCCTTTAATTCAAACAGAGCTTGAATAAGACAAAACAGGAAACATGAGGAAAGAAATACAAAACCACAAAGATAAAGTTCAGCCTTGATAATGAGAAAGAGCCAACCACTCTGTAAACAGTCAAGCACTTATCAGCTGTTCCCACCATGATCAGCAAGGCTGGGAGGATTATTTACATTATTTGTAAAGTGCATCCAGTCAGATCTTCTCAAGGATAATTTATTGTTGTCCCTGTAGGGGGATTTATATTTAGTGTCTTGATGCTTTAGGTCTTACTTATTTATTTAGTGAATTCCCATTTGTTGGTAATAGGTGACTTCACTTTATATATGCCAACCGGCAGTTAGCATCGCACTGGATAGGACCAATAGGATTTTTTTCCATAGGCTTTTGGATTATTGCTAAAAAAAATACGCTTTGTGAGCAACAAAAGTGTATGATACTTACACTTATTTTCCATCAAGATAATTTTCACAGATTAACACAACGTTTATGAATTTTGAAACCTAAATGCAGTCGCCAGTAAAAAGCAAAACTGTAAATGAACTACAACACGGACCCACGACTTCAGCGTCAACATTCCTGCTTCCGGAAACTCTTTCAGTTTCTAAAAATACTTTCCCTAAAAGTTTGAGTTAGAATAGTTTGAGAGTGTGATAATAAGCATAATTTTTCATGTGACATCTTAAAAAAAGTGGGGTAATGATCGATTTTATGTTGTTGAATAAAACGTGAAAGTATCTTGAGCTTGTGTTAAAGGAACACTCCACCGTTTTTAGAAACAGGGCTTATTCAATTTCTTTCCTACATTTAGATATGTGTTTTGACCATGCTTCTTTGTGTTTTGGTTCTGTATTCCTTGTCTGCTATATTGACCCAGTTTCTTGTTTGATCATTATTTTATTCACCTGTTGTCTCATTAATCATCTCATTAGTTCCTTTGTATTTATACTCCCTGTTGTGTTCAGTTCTTTGTCCTGTCTGTGTTTAATGTTGAGGTGTGTTAATCTGTTTCCCTGAGTTAAAAAAAAAATATTAAAGACCATTCGTATTATATTCTCCTGTGTCGTGCACTTAATTCTGAGCAACCACCCATGACACTTATATTAGTTTAGTTACACATAGTTATATTTCTAGAAATAATACTACATGTTCCAGATTGTTATGGCATTAAGGGTATAGTGCACCTCAAAAGAAAATTCTGTCATCTTTTACTCACTTTCATGTTTACAAACTGGTAGGGTACAGCATATTTATTGATCAAAAATGAATTCTTTTATTCATCAAAATAAACAGCAAATAGTTTAAACTTTGCTAAAGTGATTGTTTTGAACAAATATTAACTTAGACATTATTAAAAACATATTTTTGCGAAAGTATTTGTATTAATACTGTGTGCCTTTTGCCCCATGCTGGTGAGCACCGTGGCACCCTTAGTCACCTCATACATTTTTAAGATTTTTAGATAAAATAAACCACTTTTATAATTTATTTTCACACAAAATCTGTTGCTTCATAAATGTTAAATACAAACATATATATTTTTCTCTATATCATACATTAAAGGAGTAGTGAAAAGCACATTTTTCTTAAAGAACACCTATTATGGCATTTAAAATGTTCCAAATATTGTTTTAGAAGTCCCCAACAACAGTTTTGCATGCATGCAATGACAAAAAAGACTTTAGTTTTCTTATAATATGCATTTATTTTGACCTGTTTTGACAGCGATTCTCAAATGATTTGTTTAGCGATTCACTTTCCAAAACCCCGCCTTTACGTGACGCTAATCTGCGGTGATTGGTCCGATGACCCAGTCAGTTGTGATTGGTATAGTCTGTGCAGATATTTTCGGAAACGGAACACCCATCACCATAAATGGTTTTCGGTTTAACAAGTTTAAACGCGTATAAAGTGTACGAACAAACATGGCATCAATTTTACCCTATCAATTCGAGCCTGAATATGAAGGGGAAACGTCTGGAGATGCGAATGATCAACAAACTCAGGACTGGAGCAGGATATTTCTCAATGGTAAGCATCAATGTAACATCAGTTGTCACTTCAGGCCAATGGAGCGTTAACTCAATGCATAAACATAAAGTTTTTACCAAAAAAAAATAAAAAATGCAGAAACGTTTTGTTACTACAAAGAGTCTATTCTTAAAGAAAACTCCGAAAACAACAACAAACAATTCACATATCTCAATACAATTGTCATTGAAGACCTAGAAGCCAAACAGTGCTTACACAACAAACCAAACAATTATTAAGCATGCTACATAAAACATAAAAGCAACAATTATTAATAACACTTACAGTTTGTGATACGGAGGAGGAAGCTGATGCAAATACACTTGGAACTGAACCTTCCTTCAATATCAGCCGGCTCGCGGATCCAAGTTTAATTGCATTTAAGTTGGTAAAGCAAGCGTCTTCAAAATGGCTTCTGTGGTGCAGTTGTATATATGAATTGTAGCCACTTAGTCATCAAATTCTCAGATGAAAAAAGTTTGCTTTTGAGTCGCACTTCAGAACACGTCGCCATGATGTTTTCTAGTTTTCACTGGCGTGCGCAATAAGTGGGCGTATCGTATTCAAATAACTTGACAAGTTGACCTCATCTAGTCAGAGAAAAAGCTTTGGTCTAACGATTCATAAAAATGACTCAGAGTCAACTCTTACTTTTGAAAGACAATAACTTTATATACGGTGCACTGCCATATTTCAAACTTTGCAGGATGTTTTTGTTCACTTAGATCTATGTTACACATTACATGAAAGGTACATTTCAAAATTCCATGATAGGTGCTCTTTACGGTGTGCCTTTAGCATCGTTGTACCCTATGGCTTTTTTTCTTTTCTCTGCTTGCCTACAGTATTTAGAAACCGAGTGCAAATAGCTTGCCTTGTTGGCAGAGGCTATTTACACTAACTCCGCCCATGTACTGTCTGACTGAGCCAGACAAAAATGACAAAGACAAATATAAAAGAAGCATTAGCATTGAGAGTAAAGTCAAGGGTACACTGCACGATTTTAGCAACCCTATACGATCATTACAAATCACACTGTGCGACATGGCTCTATTAAACCTGGGTACGACTTGATCCCAGAAGTCGTCACGATTGTTTCACGATGGCAATCTTTCGTCTTGGGACAGCCGAAAATCGTGCAGTGTGTTCGGGCTTAAGGAGGGTGGCTTTAGCCAACCCGGTTTCAAATCCCCCTTTTTTCAAACACTGGTTCCTTTGTGGTTTTACTATGGGGTTTTATAATGGGGTAGTTCGATTTATGTGGAAAATAAAGCCTGTGGTAAACATAACTTGATGATACTTATACATTTTGTTCAACAATGTAAATAACATACACCCATAGCGGAAACTTGAATTTTGAAACATTTATGACCATTAAAAAATAATAATAATAATAATTATAATGAACTGATAAGGCAGTTTGGGGTGTGAGTATGTCGTAGATCAAAATGTCAAAGTATCGTCAAGTTTTGTGTTTTACATTGTGGAAGTTTACAGCTAACCAGCAATCTCACGTTATTAATGTCTTACTGAAATAATTCTGCAAAGTAGCTGTGGGCCACTATTACCTAAAACTATGTCTATTAATGATTGTCTGTAGTTCTTACTACTTTGAGTAAAGATAAAAGGATGGAGCAAGATTAACATTTTTGAAAACTTTAATGTAACAGTCATTCACTTCAGTGCCAGGTCAACACTGTTATTGATAAAGTTCCCGCATGTGCACCGCGACAAATTAGAAATACACACATTGGTTTGTTGATGGACGTACACTTTTTAAAGCTGATGGTGAGGAAATAAAATTGTAACATTGCTCTCATAGAGGACCTAGCGTGTCATTGAACAACATCTTGCTCAAGTCGTCCTTGCGATGGAGGTTTGGGCCATAGCTAGTTCAGCATCGGTAATATTAGCGTCATCGTTACTGTCTTTACAGTGTGTACAATCGCTGAGGACTGAGGAAGCCTCCAGACCTGAAGTTATGATAATGCCCGTTTAGCTTCCGAAAAGCTCTTTAAGCGATAGAATCACAACAATCTCCAGGAAAGAATTTAGAGATTGATTTATCCGACGAGTCATTTGAGAATCATTGAAAAATGTGGTAATTTGCACTTATGAGAAAATTTAAGTGATTCTTTTTTACCTTTGATGCATGTAAACCTGTTGTTGGAGACCTCCAAAACTAAATGAGAAAATAGCATAATAGGGGCACTTTAATACTTTAATAAACTCCAATCACTGTTTAATGTAATTACGAGCCACCAGAATATTATTCCAAGTAATAATTTTTTTTGGTTCCACAGAAGAAAGTCAGAATAATGTGGCTCAGATAAAAAAAAATGTTATTCTAACCAACCTCTCAGAATTAATATAAGGGACCCTTTTTGCACATGCTAATGCTTTACGGTCTCATTCAAATTCAAAACCACCTTTCCTTTTACCTTCAGCATTACAAGTGAAAATATCTTAACCACATAAGCAGTATGAGTGACTGAGGGACCTGTGGAAAATGCATGTAGCTTATGTTTTATTATCCAGATATATTTTTATTGTATGTCTGTAACAGAGATTAGTAGGTCAAATGTAATAGGATCAAGCACTAATTTTCCATTTAAGAGGAAAAGGATTGAGGGGCTTTCCCCTTTTGCTTTATCTTTTTATCTTCTGACAAAGAGGTGCAGAGCTCAGAAGAAAAGCAGAAAGGCGGGTAGAAGCAGCGCTCACTGCAGAGTTCTCAGAATGTTTTGAACACGGAGATCAAATCAAATACCACAACCTGTCACGTGCAGCTCGCAGGGCTGCGATATTACAATAATAACACATTAGTGTTACATTAGTGGGTCTATCTTAAAATGAGGGCTTTCATAACTGGTAGGAGACATACAGTAAAGACTTTAAACATGTCTACTGTACTAACAGTGCATAAGCTAAATATTATAATAAATTGGACCCACTTTATATTAGGTGGCTTTAACTACTATGCACTAACATTTAAATTAATAATTTAATACAATGCACTTATTGTGTACATACATGTTTTTACATTGTATTTACATTTTAAAAATTACCTGCATGTAACCTGTAATTAATTTCTGTAGTTACATTTATAATTACACTGTTGACACTTTCTTTACACCTAACCCAATTATTATCATTACCCATACCACCAAACCTATCCATAACTTTACACTTATCCCACCTCAATACAATATAAACACAGTAAGTGCCTTATTTGATTTAAACATTTATTCCAACACAATTATTTATGTTGAAATAAGTAGAGATTCACAACATATTTTTACTTTGGATTTACTGTAATGATGCATCACAGATATTTTTCCCTTCCACACTGACAATGTATACTATTCTAGTAATAAAGTAATTTGAGCACATTTTCCTGTATATCACATATCAGTTGAGATAACATCACAAAAGAGAAAATTACCATGAGCACTTCCTTATGTCTCATTCCACAGAAAAAGATGACAAGAATATATGGACAAAGAAGTTGGGGGGGCAAAAAAGGAAAGTGAGGCAATAAGGGTTGGTTATAAAGAGGCTTGATTCTAAAATATGTGTTTGTTCTGAAACTCGTTCTGCTTCGTGAAGATTCATTTCCATGAACACAGAGGACGCAAGAGAAAGAGCAGAGGATCTAACACATCAATATCAGATCCTTTTGGAATTCAGAAACAGTAAGGTCTGCTTATTTGTTCTGTTAGATTTTTGTTCATTTATATTAAAAGCTATTTTTTATAAGAGCGCTTGATATTTAAAACACCTGATATCTCTTAAGTTGTGAGCTCTTTTAGGGAATTTGACTTGTTGGATTGTTTTACGGGTTGTGATTAATACTACCAGAATAATTCAGTTCCTTAAGTAAGTGTGTTGCTTTAGGCAGGATGTGTGTAGAATGTTCCGCTTTCCTGCTGCAAGTATAAAACAGCAAGTATAAAAAATGTAATTTTGCAGTAAAAAAAAAAAAAAAAAGATTACCCAGACTCCCACAGGGCCCTATTTACATCTATTATTGTTTGTATACATATATTTTTTTTAAGTAAAAAAAAATAAAAATAAAATAATAATAATTAAATTCAGCATTTATTCAAGCATTTAAGGCCTTTAAGCATTTAAGGACTTTTGAATTTAAGGCCATATAATTACAGTGTATGTATATGAAGACTTCAGATGCAAAAGCCTAAGTCTGTCTGACATTTCTTTAAAATAAGCATTTTTGTCAGGCTTAGGTTTCTGCCTAAGCACTGGTACTTCTGAATGGGCTGAGGCTGGGATTTAGTGGGTTTGAAGTGAAAGTATTTTATGAACGTATATGTGTATATATACATGTCCTTCTCAAAAAATTTGCATATTGTGATAAAAGTTCATTATTTTCCATAATGTAATGATACAATTAAACTTTCATATATTTTAGATTCATTGCACACCAACTGAAATATTTAAGGTCTTTTATTGTTTTAATACTGATGATTTTGGCATACAGCTCATGAAAACCCAAAATTCTCAAAAAATCTAAAAAATCTCAAAAATGTGCATATCATGAAAAGGTTCTCTAAACGAGCTATTATATATATATATATATACTGGAAGAACATACCCACGACTTGATCAAACTAGCGAGCCTAACTCACTACCCGGACCACTATCACTATTCTCCAAATTATAATCCTCCAAAGAGGATTTCACCACTTTCATGGAGTGGGTGCTGGTGAACAAAAATTTGCCGTTCACCATCGGCCTGGCTGAGGACCACACCATGCAGCCCCACTCCAGACCCAGAGTTTAGCCAGCACATCCTCGCAAGCTGCACGGTGTATTTGCAAAAGCCCAGGTGTTATTGTCCTGATGTCTCTACTGGACTCCCTCGTCGTCCTGTCTGCACCTCTGCCTTTTCCCCTGGCTCTGCCTCAGTCCTCAGGGTCCACCTCAGTCTCCAGTGCCATTTATGTAGAGTGGGCTCCTCGACTCGTCAGCTCCAGGCTCTCCACCTCCAGTGGCTCCATCTCCATTAGTCATCCGCAGGTTGTCATCAGCCAAGCTAATACCATGGCTCCTCCCTTGACTCCACCCTGGTGCTTCATCCTGTTTTTTTAATACAATTTATACAGCATGGGAATGTGCATTCGGGTATGTTTTCATGACAACGATATACTATAAAACAGACGACAACGTTGTCAAAACGATCACACGAATCTGCGAAAATGTCTAAAAAGGCTGTATTATGCATGCCAGGCCAGTAGTTGGAGATGGAGCTTTGTTAAGAAACACCCCGCAAACACGTAATAGCTAAGCATGCACGAACATGTAATATGCATGCACATGATGTTTAGATGGAGACGGTATAGTTTTTTTACACTTTGAAACCCATTTTCCAAAGCTTGTGTTATCAGGCCCCCAAAATGCTGTGTCAAAACGTGTCAAAACACATAAAATGTTTTCCGTTTTTAGTTGAAAACTGTTGTGTAAACATACCCCCATTTCTTCAGTTAATTTGTCCCCATAATCATTGATTAAATTAAGCAGGTGTCTTGAGTTATAAGCCCTCAGTTTATTCCAACGCTATCTCACGACCAATTCGTACATATTTTACGAGGTGGCTATTTGCATACAAATTGTATGCGACCTCACTCATCTTAAATGCGTTTTGCCTAAACCCCAGTGATGGGTAGGTTTAGAGGCGGGGTTGAGGTAGGTCATTCGTACGAATTCATACGAATTTGCCAACTCGTCAAATATGTACGATTTAGTAAAAATCGTATGAATTAAATCTGAGTGAGGTCATAAATTAAATGCAGATTAGCCACCTCGTAAAATATGTACGAATTGCCGGGAGATCGGGTTGTTTATTCTGCTCTCTGTTCCGCAATGTCTTTAGTTGGTTGTTTTTTTCTCTCCTGTTAGCGCCAGTGCTTGTCTGAGTTTGATTATTATATTAAATATAAGTTTCCTTTAGAGCAGTCCTTTGTCGAGTGATTATTGCAGCGACCAAGCTGTGACACCAGCATCATGTGATGCAATTTTGTTCTCCGGCAGATATTTTGAACACATAGTAAATACAGTATCCTCTTAATTTTTTTTCTCCCATATTGTATTTCCAATCTACGGAGCCCTGCACATGACATGCAGGAAAAACAGTAGGCTAAATCTACCCTCCACACGATTTACTAATTCGTTCCCACGATTTATAGATTGTGCGCATGATTTACTAATTCGTTCCCGATTTGCTAAATCATGTGCACGATTTATAAATCGAGGAACAAATTAGTAAATCGTGCGCACAATTTACTTTTTTTTCTTGCACGTCATGTGTGGGGCTCCGTACCAATGAACTCTTGTCAAGGAAATTGCTTGTCAACTATGTTGGGTACATTGTTATGGTTTGTAATATTTTTATGATTTTATTTAAAATAAATATTAAAATGAGATGTTAACTTGATCAAGAATTTGGCTGGCCAGACAAGGCCTCCCATTGAAATTGTTAGGCAAAATGGGGAAATTGTATACCTGTTAACTATGTTACTTGCGTCAACTATGTTGCTGTCATTGTCAACTGTTTTAATTATTTTTTTTTTTTTACATTTTATATATCTAGACTGCTGCTTTTGACATTGACATAGTTTACATCCACATGGACTGGAGTTTTCGATGACATTCTTAAAACTATCAAAATGATCAATGTCCTTGTGACCGTGCTGAGAATTTTACACAAATATCTGAACCCCAAATATCTTGAATAAGTAATTACTGCGTGACCATTAAAAAGTATGTTCTATAGTATGCATGGCTTGACATGAACTTTTTTGCACCAGCGGTTTTCCAAAGTTACTAGCCACTCAGCATTTTCACTGGCCACAATTTTGACTTTGAGACCATGGGGTAAAACTGGCATAGATATTTTTAATATCGTCTCTTACTTTGGCAGCAGGCATATAGGCTGAAAATTTTACACACATATTCGAAAGCAAAAGACAAAGAATCAAGACAATGTATGATTGCCTTATTACCTGTCCAGTATTTGATTGAAACATGTTCCCCAACACTCAGATGTGTCCTTTTTATGATAATATGCAAGAATACTATTTTTTACTAATGATGCAACACATCTATAGACAATCACTTCCTTCCTGACATTATTGCTGACATTGTACAATATTCCAGTCATGTTAAGTAATATGAGCACATTTCCCTCTATCAGATATCAGGATATGAACTGAGAGCTCTGATTTAAATACCAACTTGATCTGCTCAAAGGAAATATTTTCAATCCAATATACAGTAAAAAGTGTTTACATGGTTTTAACCTTGGGCCAACACTGCTCTTTGGTTTCAGCTTTACAAACAGAGCTTTGTTTTAATTCAAGCATTTGAGCAACATTCTTATTCATGTTCTCACTGACTTTGTTTTTCACATTCTTGCTCAATTTCAAAGAATAATTAAAAAAAACAAAAACAGACTGAGTCATTGTGTCACATGGTACTTTAGTATCACTACATCACAAGTTGCAGAGCAGCTTGCTTTGTAATGATGACAGTGGCAACATGTTCAACAGGTAAACATCTCTGATAACGGCTCTGTGGAGAGTCAGTATGTGTTGAACAAAGGCTTTGTCAATGCTTTCCTAACACAAGACAGAGATGCACTAGTATTATGGGGTCATACTAATTAAGGAGAGGTCACTGAACTGACCCTTAATAGAAACATGATCACTTTCCCACTAAGAACTTTCTCTACATGCCACTCAATGTTCAGAGTCCTCTCTCTCTCTTTAAAGAAATAAATAAATGTGATAACTGAGCACTAGGGTCAAATGAACATTGTTCTGGTTCACTTGGTTATATAAATGGTTTGTTTGTTTACCTTTGAACTATATCAAAGTTTACTGATTAGACCACTGAGTTTAGAAAATTAGGTGAGAGATATTTCTATTTAAACACTGTAAATGAGAAAGTTAAATACATGATGTGAGTTTATGGCAGAGGTAAAATATGAATGCCTTATTAAGTAATTTAAGTACTCAACGGTTCTAATATGGGCAGGTTTCACCAGGCCTAACAGAATTTTATTATCTGCATCTGTAGTCAACAATGATAAAAGGCACGGAACCCTGTTGAAAAAAACAGCATATGCTTCTATGTATGTTTAGAAGCATGAACGCTGGTTTGATCTGGTTTAAGCTGGTCCTTAGTTGGTCATGAGCTGGTTTAAGCTGGTTGTGCTGGTCCTAAGTAACGACTTCCAGCTCATGACCAACTAAGGACCAGCTTAAACCGGCTCAAACCAGCTGTCATGCTTCAAAACATACCTAACATATGCTGTTTTTTTCAACAGGGAAGTAAATCGAATCTGAATCAAATCAAACTAAACAAAATTAATTTGAATCAAACCAAAATAAATGTGTGTCTTGTTTCACAGTCATAAACTTTACTCTGTCGTTTATCATTTTAGTGAAGGTAAAGCTGCCATTCGTAACTTTTTGGGTAAAAATTATCCAAAATAAATGTCTAAGCAAGTACATAACCAGCCAGTGTTCAAAAGCGATCTGCGCACCTTAGCTCGATTTACAACGGTAAGCTTGTAGTAATGCTTTTAATTCCAGTGGTACTGGTTGATTTCCGCCGGAAATTCAAGAATATTTTTGTGTCAAGACTCATTACGTCATATCTGTACACATAAAGAAGGTGCCCCGGCTAGTAGGCTATATCGCATGTGAGGATGTTGGAGGTGGAGATTTATAGCCTTTTTTCACAGCACTTGTTAAAATTAAATGTATCAATTTGATGGCGGATCCAAAAGGTTCAAATGACAATCACTGGTGACAACTGGAGATTCGCCCGTTGTAAAATGTGAAAGACTTAGGACTTTCGGAGTGGCTACAGAAAATAAAGAGACTTCAACCAGGTTTTAAACCAAAAACAAGGATAAAAAGGGCTTTTGAAAGTTGGCATGAACTCAGTGTATTGAAGGGGTTCATGTGTGCATCATGGTAAATATCAATTATTTTGTGCTAGCTAGGAGCGGGAGCAATTCACCTCTAATCCACATTGATTTGTTGGTTTATGACAATTAGAAATTAGACCGCACATAAATGGAAACTGAACTACAGGTAGCCCTAATACACAAATAAATGTAGCCACGCAATGCTGAAGTTAACATTAACAATTAAAAACAAAGTATTTGCTCGGTTTGACGTGATGATACGTGGTTGTTAGATTTAAGCATTGCGATTTATTGCAAAGCTTTTTTCCCCTTACAGTTGGTCAGAACAAAAGTGGATGTTAGCTACTTAGCTTCAGGTAACATTCATGTGTTGGTCATACTTTCAAAAAGTAAAATCTGTGATTCTGAATCCACACCGGTGCGGTGACTGACAGCCGCATTTTCTCCTCAAAACATATTTCCGCGAATAACTGCAATTGTAGATTTTGAACAGAGATGGCGACAGAGAGGAAAAACTACAGACTGCAGCTTTAAATTAATCAAATTTCAATTTTATCTAATAACTAGACAGGCACTTTTAGACAGGTATAGTGTTTTTTCACTTCAGGAAAAGTGAAACTGAAGAGAAACTGAATTGAACCAAACCAAATCGATGTGAGTCAAACTGAATTGAACCAGACTGATTAAAATAAATTCATTAAAATGTGAAAAAAATTCACAGAATTCTGACAGGTAGCATTTTTATAAGTGAAGTGAAGTAATGTGAAATGAAATGAGGGACTTGTAATGAATTAAAGTAGGCTACAGTGAAATGAGTGAAGACGTGTATTATCAAATCAAACCAAACAGTTTCTAGTAATAATAAACTCCACTCTGTCAGGTAGTGTTTTCATAAGCTTAACATTGACATGAACTAAAATGAATTCTGAAAGTAAAAAAATAAAATGTTTTAAAGAAGATAATAGCAAGATCCAGCAGTCGAATTGCGTATGCTCACATGAGCAATGATACAGCAGCAAAATGAATGATTCAGTTATTTCAGTGACAACCGGTAAATTCCTGATCTACATTAATACCTGATTTCATGAGCTGTCATCATTAAAAGACTTAAAATAATGCATAATTATGGTGATGAACTAATAGTCATTGTCGCCAAAACTGGTTAAATATCCAGGAAACTGAGAGCCACTTCCTGATCAAAAAAAGCTTTTAAACCGTGTAGACAGCATCCCTGAAATAATACAATTCAACGCACAGGATTTGGCCTCGTCCCAATGAGGAAGTGACTGCAGCGGGAGGAGACATATCTAGGTGAGATGGGCGGAGGTGTTACGTTACATAGGTGAGGGTTTTGATCGGGTGCAGGGAAACTCCAATTCCAAACAAATCTGCACAGGACAGAGGCAAAAGATTTGCAGCACAGCGAGTTAGAAACAGCATTTGGCCAGATCAGGTAACAACTTAATTGTTGAGTGAAAGACAAGACGAGGAAGAATTTACAGAAAAAGAGAAGCAGTGCGCTAACAAAAGGAGGAAAAGGGTATTCTTGGTATAGAGGTGGCCTCTGTTTCCACTGCCCCGTCTGCTGTCTGTACCGACGGCAGATTGCAGAAACGCGTCGACACAATTGACAGAACCATGAGGGTGAGTGTGAACTGATTCTTTCTACTCAAAGAGGGAGTTTCACCGTGCAGTTGATAGCATTAGGCTTATTGCTTCCTGATTAGACATTTAAAATTACGCATAGGTGCAAACTAATCAGTTAGGTTGGTTCAGTAAAAAAAGCACTAAATAAAGCTAATTGTATGTTACTTGACAAAACATATTTTACTATGTGCTCAGAAGAGAGATCAACAGGACATTTACTGTGCTGTAGATCGTAATATTGAAATATACAGATATCTAGATATGAGACGTCTATTTGATATCTGCATTTACATCTGATGTATTTTTTTATAGAATGTTTGCTCATTTGCTCATACATCTCTAGGTGTATATAAAACTGCTTTTTCTAAGATCGATCAGATACTTTTACATAGCAGATGCTTTCCAGTTTATCAGATCTTTAGCAGACATCTTACAAATGTACCAGTGCTATCAGTCTGTCATAATTAACTTTTGGATGTGTGGAGAACCATAAGCCATCAGATTTTTGAAAGCAACATAAAAAGGAAAAAACATGGTTATTGTAGGTAGAAGTTTTTGTTACAAACATTTGCTATAAACTTGTACTGGTTAACTTCAACGCTACTCGCCTTCGTGTCATGCTAAATTAAGTTGAACAGCAGATGTATTATCATTTGGACAGCAGATTGATTACTAAAATATCAATGATTCATTAAAATATAGCCTATATTTAGTCCTGGATTTGTTTGTTTGCTTAGGGTTCAAAGAGTGCTGTTAAAAGTCCCAACAGAAAAGATTTTGGACTTTTCCCTGTTTGCGAAAACCTCAGTTTTCTGACCTCTTACTGTTTGTGAAAAGTCAGCTCTGTCCGGAATCACATTCTGTCTGCCTGTGCCGTATACAGCCATAATTCAAAGTCCTGCGAGTGTGGCTATTGCTTTAATATATGTTGTAAAAAGTAATTATTGTGTGCTTTGTTAAAATCCTACTTTGCATTTCAGTCATTTGGAAAGGTCAGTATGTCGTAAGAGGCATAGAAGAGCAGTATGCCTGAAGGTTTACCTGCTTCAGGGATTCTGTCTGAGTAGGTACTTTTTTTGAAGTAGTAATTACTGCACGACCATTAAAAATATTACATTCTATAGTATGAATGTAATCCGGACTACATTCCATTTATCATGTTGTCATTGTCTTTTTACTGTCATTCCCAAATCCTCGTCTGTGGCCTCATGGTATAGTAAACTGTTTATAGGTAGGAAAGGGAAATTCAGACAGGCTAGCAATAGCAAGCTAGCTTTGAAAGCATTAGATCCCACACACCCTTCTCCAAAGTCACGGGTTGCCATCTCATAATTATGGGTACAACATGGCATAAACACAGCATAAGCTCAGAATTTTGGTTCAGGAGGATCTGTAAAAGGCTGTTTCTTTGTTGTGATCGGTGACTGTCTACAACATAGTCTTACGAAACGCAAGCAGGGTGCGTGGAGGTATGGAAATACTGACAGGTACTTTGCATTTTTTGTTCATCCAATCAATGCATTCGGGAATGCAATGATTGGATGAAAATTATTTTGTTCTGAGACTTCCACAGAAGATACAGTGTTTTCATATTTAGACTACTATCATCGATTGGTATCAGGATGTGAAGAGCGTTTTAACCAGAATAAAAAAAAAAAAACAATTGCCTATCGTACTTTTAATGGATGCACACTTCATTAGTGGTGATATATTGGAACTTATGGTTACAGGTGATTATTAGGCCAGTAAGTGCCGGCAAGTGACTGTCTTAATTATTCATTCATTCATTCATTCAATTTATTTATTGAACAATGCAGATTCATTCAGGAATGAAACACGTGAAAGTATACACGTGAGTCATTGAATAATTAATTTGAATGATTCTTTCAAAAATTATTTTGGGACAAAAACAAGTGACTATAAGTGAGTCATTGAATAATTTACTCAGTATATTCAAAAACAGAATCATTCCGCGAAACACCACTACAGTGTGATGGTATGCTGCTTTGGCTTTGTTTGGAACTATTTTCACTGGGGGATGAAAAACAAGAACAAAGACCAAGTAACTTAAAGACCAAGTGTCTAAAATGTAATTTACTGTTATATATGGAGTTTATGGACGCAATATCACACAACTCATGCTGTGTACTATGTTAGTCCCATTAACTTCTTAGAAACTTAGGTTCTAGTTCTAACAAGGATGTATTTTCATTAGTAATGAAGGCTATCAATGATAGATTCTAAATCTGTGGCACAGAAAACAGTAATAATTGTAGCCGTATACAGCCATAACTCAAGTCTTGAGAGTGTGATAGACCATTGCTTTAATATAAAAATGTGCTTTGTTCAAATCCCACTTTGCATTTTAGTCATTTAAATAGTCAATAAAAAGTGTATGTGATTGTGAGATCAGTATGCCTGAAGGTTTAAATGCTACAACTGAGACATTAATGACAAATAATTGGGTGCAGTTTGAAAGGAGCTGTTGGCTTGGCATGTGTAACTAATCTGCTTTGGTAGGAGAACTTTGATACTTCTCACCTGAGAAATCTCTTCAAATTTGGACTTGTCAGATTTAGTCTTATATTCCATAAGCTAATTATTTTTTTTTTACCTGAATATACATCAAAAACTATAGAGTCAATAATGGTTGAGTTTCACTGATGTATGGCTATCTTTTTCACAAAGCAACCTGACCAAAGGTTTTTTTTTTTGTATCTAGACATACTGGATAGGGCAGACCATAATTACAAACAAAACATTTATGCTATCCATCATAATCTTACCTGACATTGTGCTTTGTTTGTTATTAATTCCATAGTTTCTAGTCAACTGCCATTTGTACTGTTGTGCGAGTTTTGTTTTTAGATATTTTGTTATGTGCATCAACACACTATAAAGATGTATACATTTTACAGTTAACCTAATAAGGAAACGCCTCTTTTCAAACGATCCTCCCCATTTGCATGCTGGTTTCTGTCTGTTCAGATCCTTATGTGATAATGACCCATTTAGATTAAGTTCAACTTTCAGTCTCCGTCTCTGAAAGAACTTTCTGTGGTTTCAGTATTTGTTGAAAGGGGGATTCAAGCTCCAATATGAACCTTTCAACTTGAACTTTATTTGCACTGTAACATTACCAATATTTTCACAATTTAACAGTAATTGTTTACAATAAAAAGATATATTCTGTTTCTGAATTTTACTGTGAAACATTTATATACATACATACATATATATATATATATATATGCACGGTAGAATATATAACATTTAATTCATGTTAATCAAATATGTGGTCAAATCATTGAAGAAAAAAAGTTTCATATATATTTTCTCTATGGATATTGTGTGTGCCAAAGTTGGTGTTATTACCACAGATTTTAAGCTATGGTTGCTAGTGATTTTATTTTGGAACCTTCAGAAAACTTAAACTCGATTGTTCTCAAAATTGACTTGATCAACTTCAAACAGATGTAGCTCAGTCATTTTTGTCTGATTCTAAAATATCATTTGAAGGCTTTTTTTAATAGAGAGACTGTGAAAAGAATAACTCATTTTTGAAAATGTGCTCATTGTGATTCATTTTTCCAGCATAGGTCACATTACCAAATGTATCAGCTCGACATACAAAACCTTACAACTTATGTTTATGCCGGACTGCATTACTGGGAATGAAAACACAATGCTGATCATACTGCCTCACAAGAACAGTTTAGGTGTAATACATTTGATTTGAACTATAATTGTAATGTAGTTCTACTCTTAAAATTGTCTTTGAAAATGCAGGCAACTAGCAGCCAGGAATACAATGCATTGTGGAAAAAGCCATTATCGAATCGCTTTTGATTTAAAAAGACAAATGTATGTTTGTCTCATAAAGGTGTGTTATCTCATTGTGGTTTAAAAAAAAAAGAACACACCCAAAAACTAAGTCCTAATTGAAATGCTGGGGATGCTGCTTTGTGTCAGTGCATCTTCCATCAATCACACAGCTGCAGCTTAATGTAGACACGCACAGATAGGACCACAAGACAACACACATTCAGAACCTGCCACACCACATTCTTGACCTCAGTTCATAGTGGTAGTTAAATTTATTACTAGCGAAACTGACCTGTGGCTAATCAGTTTGTGTCTAGATTAGAGGCTAATTAGAGAGGCATAAGTGTCATACAAATATAAGATAAATTGGAATTCGGATAATTGGAATCTTTCAATTTCTGTCAGATTGTTCTATTATTTCTCTCACTACATAAAATTCAACAAATAATAATAAAAATAATAATTGGAATTCTGTTGTTGCCAAAACTATGTGTAAGACAGCTTTGGTTGTCCCAACTTAAGATTTGACATGTCTATACATATCTATCCTGTCAACTCCTTCGTTTCTAAATATGTTGAAATTCAAGAAGTTTGTACATTTGTCATTTGCTGCTTTATTGTAATGTTGTTCGCAAATTCTAGGTACAACTTGCAAAATAATTTTATTTTATGAAAATACATGTAAAATATCTTAACTTGAAGTTAACCTTTTTTAAATATATATATATATATATATATATATATATATATATATATATATATATATATATATATATTTAAAAAAGTTAACTTCAAGTTAAGATATTTACATGTGTGTATATATATATATATATAATATTTTGTTGTTGATATTTTCAGATATATTTCTGATATTCTAAAATGTCTAATAAACTTGTAGTCTTGATGCATACAGTGAAATCTAAATCTAACAACATCAATAAGCAATAATTTACAGTAATACAAGAATTCATATAAACATTCATTTCTGTTAATTAATTTTACAAAACATAATTGTACCTTCAATTGTATTAAATCTTTGAGCGAATAAAGTATTAGGTATATTTAGACAAATGCATATTTATTAATTCAGACTGGATAGATCTCCCATAAGTAATACAATTGGTGTTGAAGGGATAGTTCACCCAAAAATGGAAATTCGTTCTTCATTTACTCCCCCTCATGTTTTTCCAAATATGTATTTTTTTTATTCATTGTGCTACACACACACACACACACACACACACACACACACACACACACACACACACACACACACACACACACACACACACACACACACACACAAATATTTTGAAGAATGTTGGTTACAGTTGATGGGCCCCATTGACTTCCATAGTCAATAGTCATAGTTTTTTTCCCTCCATAGTCATACTATGGAAGTCATTGAGGACCAGCAACTGTTTGGTTTCCAACATTGTTCAAAATATCTTATTTTGTGTTAAAATATAGAACAACTTGAAGGTTTAACTATCCCTTTAATTTGGAGACCAATCTGTAGAGCTCACCGCTTGTTATTCTTGTAACTGGATGTTTTTGGACACCCTTCTGGTTGTTATTTTATGGGTTGTGCTTTGTTTTTTTAGTAACAGAGCTGTCTGGAATCATTCGTCACACTGATGCTAAGTGTTAGTCACTGTTTTGACTAGCAGGCTTCACTTCACATTCTCAGATTTGACAAATGTGGTGTATTTTACTTTGATCAAATACTCCTAAAATGAGGAAAATATATTTAAGAAGACAGAAAAGTTTAAAGCTACAATCAAAATTCAATTTGCATATGAACTCAAGGAATATGTTCCTGCTTCGCCATTGGTATTGGCATATACGTAAGCATAACAATGCCCTTTTCCATATCAGGGACATTGAAGATAAGATGTGAAGATTTAATAAACCAATAATCTTAAGTTCAGGTTTCAGTGAAAAACGTTCAATCTACCTCATCTACCTCACTTTCTCCTTTGCGGTCTCAAAGTGTATAAATGCAGCTACTGATTGTTACCTGCTGCTGATAAATTGCGGCCTACGTGTTCAAGCTGAGTAGGATGGTTTACAAGGAAGAGTTTGAGATTTCAAGAAAGACTGAAAAAAAAATCCCTTGTGACACATCGAAAGCGATATTGAAAACTACAACTGAGTCATAAAGCTTCAGGGGTATATCTGTTAAAGAAATAACAAAATGACCTCTAACTTTCTCTTCTCTCGTTCTCAGACTCAAGCTCAGGTTCCTGAAGAGAATACTAGACCCTTAAACCCACCTCAACCAGGTACAGTAATGTATTACCTGATTCGTCTGATCTATCAATACCCTCCATGGTAATGTTCGTGATTTAAGTGGGTGTCTTACGAGAAAGAAACCACACTGCATTGATTTTCAACATTTTCATATTCTCTTCTAGCGGCTCAGCCCGGAAAACACAGAAAAAACATGACGACTACAAAAGCTCAGAAGAAGAATAGTCCAAAGACGAAAAAGATCATCATTACAGTCTTAATGGTGGTGGTTATACTGGCCATTCTGGCAGTGGCTGCTTTCTTCAGTAAGTTCTGTCATTTTAACCCCATCTCTAAGCTTATGTGATTATGATTATTATGACAGGGAAGGCCCGGGGCTAGTTGTCATGCTTTCACTCCAGTGAATATGTCTGAAAGTCGTATACTAAAGTCTTGTAAAAAATTGCAATGAATGAATGTATTTTAACATTAATAATATTCTATAACATTTATAATATCTATAACATTTAAAGTGACAACTTTCCCAAAATACTCTTATCCTGAGAACACTGATCAACCAAGATAAAGCCGTGTGACAACTAGCCCCGGTCTCCTCTACTGACCTACCTTTTCTGGTCATAACCTTTCACACATTCACTTTTAACGATAACAATGAGTGAAAATATTTCTCTTCATCAACCACATTTAGTCACTTTTGTGACTCAAGAAACAAACACACTGATTCATTTAACCGCTTTATTGACAAATGTTTATTCCTCTTCCTCATGACACAGTCAAGCAGTTGATCGACAGCAAGTATTATTTTTGCTCAAAGTCGGTTAAGTTCATTCCGCTGGAGAAGGCCTGTGATGGGAAGGAGGACTGCAGTGGAGCCGAGGATGAGTCAGCCTGTGTAATGAAGTTTGGAGCCAACTCCACCTTCCCATGTAAGTCACCCGTCTACACACATACACACACACCAACGCCCACATACCTGCTCACACATGCGTGCAGTCAGCACAAATATAACCTGTGTGTCCTGTTTCAGGACAAACAATTAAAATCCCCCAACCTCACCCTCTTTTCTGTCTGATATTTGCTAGACGGCAATGTCAATACTCTTTATTAATTATGCGTGCAGATATAGTTTTGTCATGTTAATGAATATGGTAAAGTTAATATATTTGGTCTTGAAGGATGGATGGATTTGGTCATGTAAGATATTCTGCTGCTGCATGAATAGACACGCATAAATCCCATATCAAATCTAGGCAGGTGGTGCTGGGGGAGGAGGAGGGTTTCAGAGTAAATATGATTAAAGTCTAGCCTACAGTGAAGACTGAACCGGACTATTTAAATGTTGAGGAAGCAATCTCATTGGCTGAAGATTCAGCAGAGGCCAATCAGCTTGAGTCGTGTAGTAATGGGGTGATTGCATGCAGATGGCATGTAAAGGACCTATCAGTCTACACCATCTAGAGTTTCATGACTGAACTAGATTCATATTTCAAATATTTCATATTGAATTTTTTTTTCTTTCTGCACAGTACGGCTGATCTCAAGCCGTAATGTACTTCAGGTATTCAGCTCCACTGAGAATAAATGGAAAAGTGTATGTGAAGAAAGTTTCACCCAACAACATGCAGAGACTGCATGCAAACAGCTGGGGTACTCAGTGTGAGTATCGGCCCAAAGATCATGGTGACATTACACATAACGGGTTAGTTCACCCAAAAATAAATTACTCACCCTCGTGTCATTCCAAATCTGTTAGACTTCCTCTTCGCAAACACAAATGAAGGTATTTTAAATGAACTAGGAGAGATTTCTGTCCCTCCATTGACAGCCTACGCAACTACCTCTTTGATGCTTCAAAAAGTTCATAAAGAGATCGTAAACCTATACGCTTTATATGATTAAAAGGCTTCATTTAGGCTTTTATTCACATATAAATATCAACGCACACATTGAGCTTCCGCAAGAACCAATGAAGTTCATTCTCACACGTCAAACAAGTATGGTTGAGCTTCTGTTTATGTTCGCTGATCAGTGTTTATATGTGAATAAAAGTCTAAATTAAATCTGTTCATCATATAAAGCGATCAAGTCTCTTTAGAAAATTTGGACTTAACCACTCAATTCATATGGATAAGTTTTACGATTTAGTTGCGTGGACTGTCAATGGAGGGACCGAAATCTCAAATTTCATTTAAAATATCTTTGTGTTTCAAAGATGAATGAAAGTCTTGCGGGTTAGGAACTGCATGTGGGTGAATAATTAAAGGCAATTGTTTAAAGTTTTGAGTGAACTAACTTACTGTTTCAACAGGAAATAGGCCTACATCAATTTGCAAAAACAGATTATTTCCAGAATAACAAATCTTGAATTAATGACTTCTGCTAACAGTTCTAAATAGAATATAGCTCATAATTTATTCTGCCATGTTTCAGTTTCATTATTTTGTATTTTGTGTTCTCAGTAATCCGTCTTTCAGCACAGTTCAAGTGGGTCTTTTGTCATCTGAGCTGAAGTTGTCTCTTTGTGCGGTGGGCTCATCTAAACCCTTGACTTTCCAGTCCACCATAACAGATCGGTTAGTATATACTCATATACAGGGGCCTTAAAAAAAATCATTCTTAATGTGTCATTGCATTTGATAATGAAATATTAAACCAAGTGTCATCTATTTGAAAGACATATGCGCATGCATAATTTTTTAGTTTTTAAATAATAAAACCATATATAATCAAGTAATGTGACAATTACTCGAGTAATCAAGTTTATTTTTATTACCACAAAAAAATCTAAGCAAACAATACCCTTTAAAATGTCTTGAAATGCATGGGCTATAATAACAATGACGCAGTTATATTTAGTTCAAATCAAGTTTCAAAAGCAAGTAAAATACACTGTTCAAAATACATAATATAATATACATAATACCAAAATAATAAACTTATGTGTGCTATGTATTATAACAAATGCCTGGTGTTAAAGTTACATCAGATAAATTCTTTGTTTATTAATGGCCAAATTGTATTTAAATCTTCATAATAATAAGTAATCTTTAATATTTGGCAACTTCTTTACGATACAAATGCTACGGCCACTGTAATTTCTTGAACAAGAATGTACGGACATCAAAACATCTAAACTCATAGCAAGGGTTTAAACTTTGATTTTGAAATCACGATGAACAGATGTTGATGGAGGTTTATAAATAATTTACCTTACAAATGTGAAATGGCGCACATTGCATTCGCAGGTGAACTTTATAACCAACCCAAACTCTCCACACTTAATGATAACAGTTCATGTGCAGCAGCATTTACTGTGAATGGAGCCACTCTGAGACGCACGTAACCTACACACATGTAAATAATTAAAGTGCATTGAACCCTCAGGGCATACATTTATTTAATTGAATCACAGTCTGTGAATTCACAATAGTTTTTTGTGCTATAGTAAGGTTTTTAAATGGTTTTGATATATTGTGCAGCCTAAGAAAGACGTTCTAATAATGCGGCTCATGTATTCTCGTCTGAATGTTGAATGTGCCACTTCCGACATGGGCAAATTGCAATCAAGGATTTTATAAAAATCAAGTATTCTGACCTTTTCTGGTTGTCAAATGTTAAATATGAATTAAGTTTTTGAGGTTGCTGTAAACATTATTATTATTATTGTTTGTAAAACATTCTCATGTTTTCTCCCTCTTTCTCAGCAAGGTATGCAATTCAGGACAAGTCGTCACGTTAACATGCTCAGGTAACTATGAACAACCAACAGCCAATTAGGGCATTCGTCAATAACCAAACACACTGTTCATTTATAGGTAGCTACACCATATAACTTGTTTTTTACAATTTACAAAATGTATATGAGTACATCATGAATCCATCTTCCAAACCATGTTTTTGCGGGACATCAGTGGCTGTAGTAATCGCACAATGCAGGAGAATCCAAACAAACACTTATTTGTGTTAATCCACAAAGGAATATGCAGGACAATACCAGACAATGAAACAAAGGAAACTGAGGGCTTAAATACAAAGGGGAGTAATCAAGGTAAAACAGAACAGGTGAAGGAACTAATTAAATATCAGGGAGACTAATAATCATCAGGAACAGAGATAACAGAACTAAAATGCAATGAAACTAAACAGACCTGTTGAAGTACCTGTGTGACACGTCATAGACAGAGAGCAGTAACTGTTCTTCCACAAGTTTTGCAGTTTTGTTTAACCGCCAGAGTGGCAAAAGTGTAGCCTTTTAGAACAGCACTGACAATACGACATCACATAACTCAGGCATATTCACTGACAGAGTCAGTCATCTGGACTGGGCAATTCAACATGCCAAAACATGTTTTAAAGAAAGAAAACAGGAAGAGAACTGCAGACATGCAGCTTCATATTTGGTTGAACTATCCCCTCGTATACTGTTGACAGAAAACATTAATAATACAGTACATAAAACATACTTGCATAGTACATGTTTTATGATGAGAAACACATATTGTCTTTTTATTTGTATTTATGTTTTGAATTCTCATTGGCTGTTTTATTTTGTAGCAGACTGTGGTTTGTCCAGAAGCCAGGACCGGATTGTAGGTGGACAGGACGCTATCATTGAGAACTGGCCCTGGCAAGTCAGCTTGCAGAACAGCGGCCAGCACACCTGTGGAGGGTCACTGGTGTCTCCAAACTGGGTGGTCACTGCGGCCCACTGCTTCAACGGGTGGGTGTAGAAAACAGACATTTCATATTTCATATATAACATTACAGTCACTGCAATTTTTTTATGTTTTTGAAAGAATGTTCTATGCTTACCAAGGCACTCAGGATATATTAACAATACAGTAAAACAAAAAAAAACATGTATTGCTGTGATGTCAAAGCTCATTAGTCTTCAGTGTCACATAATCATTCAGATATCATTCTAATATGCTGATTTGCTGCTCCATAAACCTTTATTATTATTATTATTATTATTATTATCAATGTTGAAAACCATGGAAACAGTGATACTGTAACGGGTGAGTTGCACACAAAGATATTATCCAACTAGAACAACCTTTAAATACAAATATACAGAATACACAGGAAACACAACCTTAAACAAATGTAAACGAGAGCCAACAAAGAACTGAATGAACTGAAAGCTTAAATACACTGACTGAGTAATCAGCGGAAAACAGAGCAGACGCGTGTAAATGAGGAACTATGGAAATGAATTGTAATGTGAATGCTCTGTTTTGGTATCGTTTCATTGGGCCTCATTTATAAAATGTTGCATAGAAACCGCCCTTCATGTGTCATATACGTGTGTGTGAGTGATTCAGAGAACGAAAATACGTGCGTACGCACCTCTCTTCCAGAAGTGAAATAGTGCGCAGCTGAATGGTTTCAGATCTCTGCCTTGTAAACGCTGCCTGATTAATATCATTAACATATAAAAGAGTATGTCTATGCCGTGAGTATGTCTGCTTGGACCCTGATGTGGCACTAAACACTTTCACGTCAAAGACGCTAGTTTCCAAGCGTGTGGCAGTTTGTTCCCTTAGTTACTAATGTTACCTTATTTTTCCCTGAGTATTTAAACCCTTTGTTTTTTTTCTTTAATAATTTTTCCTTTTTGTCAGTATTACATGTAGTTGAGTTTATTTTCCTGAGTTCTCTTTTGATTTTTAAAGTTATATGAAAACTGTCATTATATTATCTCTTCCATCGTGCGCATAATTAATACAGCCATTAGTGACTAATGTGCAAAGGGAACTCAGGCAAACCAGAAACAAAACACAATGAAATAAGACATAGAAATACATGTTACAGATGCCATTAAAACATTTGTAATAAGATTAAAAATGAATACTTGTATTAATCAGGGATGCATTAAACAGATCAAAAGTTAAGACATTCATAATCTCACAAAAGATGTGTGTTAATAAATGCTTTAATATATATATTTTTAATTTAATGCATGCAAATAATTGCTGTTCATCAAACTTTCTATTCAAAGAATCCTAAAAATGTATCTGTTTCCACTAAATATAATACTATTAAGCAGCACAACTGTTTTCAATATTGGTAATAATAAAAAAATAAATGTTTTTTTGAGCAGCATATCATAATGCTGAAAAAAAGTAAAGTAATGATGCTGAAAATTCAGCTTTGCCATAACAGGAACAAATGCATTTTAAAATATATTAAAATACAAAACAGTTAATTTAATGTGTAATAATATTTGTACTTGCAGTAGCCCCTGAGATGTGAGATGTTTCATAAATTATAATAAAGTCAATTTTATGACTTTTGCATTTAAGACCAATGTAAAAATGCTTTATTTGATCCACAAATATTTAGATAAAAATACAAATTAGTGAACAAAATGTAAGTTTTGGGCACCTGTGATCCATATACAGCACCTGCTGCAGTATTTCAATCACTAAAACTTGAAAAAATACCATAACAATACCATATGCAGGCAACTATAAAGAATGGTTTAGCGTTCTCTTTATAATGGTTTCCTTTGGAAAAACACTTTGAGACGTTTATATTCAGGGTTCATCTGCCTTCTTGTACATAGTACACATCATTAATAAGGTGTATATGGAATTTGGTCTTTAAATATCTCTGTCTTAAGTCAGTGTACCTCAGTCTTTATTCAACATGCAAAAAAGAAACGCACAACTGTTAATTGTTCATATCTTACCTTACGCATAAACTGAAGCTTTGTAAATATAACTAATGCATGGTGTACTCTGAAAGGATAATGCTTTTAAGAAGGTCACATTGCTCCTCTGTTCTTCAGGGAGGGGATATATAAATATAATTCTTAGGCACAATGGTAAAAAAATCATTTGCAAAATATAGTTAATTCATAGTTTATATGCTATAGTCTCCACATTAAATAGCAATGCTGTCAATGTCAGTACTGTATGTGTTTTGTGTCTATGCAAATGTGATGTAAATGTAGGTGTGGTAGAAAAAATACATGCAAATACTCATGAGATCACGTTTTTAAAATACAGATACAAAGCATAAAATGAACATTCACATATGAACTGATTAAACAATAAATGAGTGCTTTGGGTTACAGTTTATTTTAAGGTGACGTAGTTGCATTGTGCTTAAATAAGTACTGAGTAATATTAATTAACTACATGTACTTAATATAGAGTTACAGTTCAGGTTAGGGTTTTGCTTAGGATCAGTTACTTGTACTTACTATAGTAATAACAGTAAATTACGCATAATTACATGTTAATGTGCATCACCTTAAAATAAAGTGTTACCGTACATGACATCAATTGATTAATTTAAATGTTAGTATATAGTAAAGACAATTAAAGTATAAAGTTGTACCAAACAAACATTGATGTGCTCTTTTGCAGCTTGCAACTAGTTGTCTGTATGTTACATGGGGAAAATATGAGTCATGGAAGTGAACATGTATTTAATCACTTACTTCAATTCACTTGCTATTCATTTCTGAAAATCATGCACAGCCACAAGTTCATCTGGTTTAGAAACTGTGCTGTATGTCATTCTTCATTCAACATTTACAAAAAGAAATGTGAACTGTGAATTGTTCGCATCTTACCTGACGCGTATGTCGAAGCTTTGTAAATATAACTAATGCAGGGTGTATGCTAAAAGGAAGGTCACATTGCTCTTCTGTGTTTTTCAGGGAGGGTAAGAAGACACTGAGCAGATGGAATGTTGTCTCTGGAAACACATATCTGGGCTCTTCGGGAGCTTCTTCTGTGGACAAGATCATCGTCAACCAAAATTACAGCGCAGGACGGAACGACTATGACATTGCTATGATAAAACTCCAGTCTCCCATCACTGTGGGAGGTAAATCAGACAAGCACACACACACGCACACACACACACGCACACACATACTCACCAAAAGAATTCAGGGTGCCTAAATATGAAGAGTTAAAACCTGGAGAGTTTTAGTTCAAACTCTTTTAAAACTCTTTCTTTTGACACAGTAGGATTCCATTTAATCCTGGCCACATAAATGCATTACCATAAGCCAAATAGAAATTCAGTCTTTTTTTTCTTGTATTACTTCAAAGGTGTAGTACTAAATGGACCCACTTTATATTAGGTGTCCTTAACTACTATGTACTAACATTTTAATTAATAATTTGATACATTGCACTTATTGTGTACATACATGTTTTTACATTGTACTAACATTTTAAAAAATACCTGGATGTAATTACATCTGTAATTAATTTCTGTAGTTACATTTGTAATTACACAGTTGACACTTCCCTTACACCTAACCCTACCCTTAAACTTATCCCACCTCAATATCAGCAAAGGTGTTTTGCAACACAATATGAGCACAGTAAGTACATTGTGCTTATTTTTTAATGTAAGTATATAGTAGTTAAGGCCACCTAATAAAAATATTTTTGTATTAACTAATTACAGGTTTATTTAATATTACTTAAAATGAAGTTGTATAATTAAGTACAACTATTTGAATTATGGTCTAAAATATATACATTTGATTTTACTGTATACATGTATGCTGCTGTTCAAATTTAGCATTTAGTTATGTATGTACATAATAATGTGTTCAGATTAATAATAATAAATTTATAATAATTTAACCTTTGGGTGCTCTTTTACGTTGTGGTTTTAACATGTTTTTCTTCATCAGACTGGTAAGAAACTGGCCATGATTCTCAAAGCTTAAATACTTGTTAATTACTTTGTAACTTTTGTTTTCCATTAAAAAAAAAAAATTAAAAACATAATGTCATGGAGCGGAAATGTTAGATATTACACCCGTACAAAATCTTACTGACATTTTTTTTAGATATCAACCACAAATTTGGATTACAACTTGTTTCAATTTTTTCTCGCAGTTTTGGAGTAAAACATGTTTTGAAAAAATAATAAAAAAATAAATAAAAAAAAAATTATATATATAAAATTCCTTAAACATAAAACATATTTTATAAAAAAAAACATGATTGAACTAAAATATAGTACTGTTCAGTTTGTTTAAATTCATCATTTATAAACTGTATAATGTTATTGATAAATCCAATTTTGATGTAACAAGTGGAATAATTTAATTTAATTTTTATTTATTTTTTTTTTTTTTTATGATCAGCTAATCAGCATTGACCATAATTGTAATATCAGTGCATCCCTTCTCCTCCATGTTCTGTCAATCCGTCAAGGTCAGTGTTTTGTTAACTTTGGACCATGCAAAATGGTACTAATATCAATATTTTTATCCCATTCAGAATCCCGTAGGCCGGTGTGTCTGCCACCTAAAGATCTTGGCCTCAAAGAAGGAGACAACTTTGTTGTGACCGGCTGGGGCCATATGATGGAAAAAGGTTCCTGCCTTTTGTTTTTTATCCTTTATTTTTTTCCCTCCCTGACAGATTCAAATTCACTTGCCATCAAAGGCCTCTCTCAGTATTTAACATTATTTTGCTGTTTTTCCTGCAGGTACTTTGTCTTCAAAGTTACAAAAGGCACAGATCCCTCTGATAGACACAGCCAAGTGCTCAAGTCCCTCAGTGTACGGCTCTTCTGTCACTCCCAGGATGATCTGTGCAGGTTTTCTGGACGGAAGAGTAGATGCATGCCAGGTAGGTTTTCTGGTTTTCTGTTTACCATTAGGTCAAACAAGTGTGATCATGTTATCAGAATAACCATTCTTGTTTTTTCTCTCTCTAAGGGTGATAGCGGCGGTCCTTTGGTGTATTCATCTGACCGATGGATGTTGGTGGGTGTGGTGAGCTGGGGCGTGGGTTGTGCCAGACAAAGTCGTCCTGGTGTCTACACCAATATGGACCAGATGCTTGACTGGGTCCATTCAGTTATGCAGGTATGAACATATTGTTCAGGAAAAATTGTTAACGTACATCTAAGATTGGAAAACTCATGGTTTCTTGTCATCTTCAGGAGTTTCCATGAGTCTGGAATGGAAAACACACCAGCAAACCCATAGTACGATTTCACGAAGTCCTCAATGCACAAAAAGAAGACATGGCACTGAAGATGTATTGATATGTGGAGGAATTGCTGTGGGAGTTTTTGGTCTACATACTCAGGGTATTAATGGTGCCACAAGAAAGATTTTGCACTTTGAAATATATATTCTATGTATCTAATGAGAAGACAAGTGAATGTCATCTTTTTTGGAACTACCTGTTTGTTTTTGTTTTTTTGGGATTACTCACCCTCATGTTGCTCCAGACCTGTACTACTTTCTGTCTTCTGTGGAGCGCAAAAGGAGACGTTTTGAAGAATGTTCACGCTTCTCTACTACATACAATGCACAAACTTAGAAATTTAGGTTACAAAAGGGGGTTTTCACAGCTATGCTTTTTCACTCTAAAGAATGTGTGTAGACAAAAATGTATCAACACATACTCCACACTACAATTAAAACACTTACACTGTATGGAAAAGAGCAGCTTGAACATTCTGCTACATTTTTTCCCTTCTCCGTTCTGCTGAAAAAGGAACGTCATAAAGTCATGAGCACGTACCAAATGAGGTCCAGCTCCACCTCTCTGGGTGTCATGAGTGGAGCTTGACCTCTGTATCTACCTGAGAGGGATATGGTTAAGGTGTGGTTGGACCTTCTAGCTCCACCCCTTACGCCCAGAGAGGGGGAGTTGGAAATCATGCTCCACCCATTTGCTCTGCATTAAACCAACATGAGGGTGAACAAATATATTTTAAAATGATT
Organism: Gobiocypris rarus; assembly: GCA_023029165.1. Taxonomy (NCBI): domain Eukaryota; kingdom Metazoa; phylum Chordata; class Actinopteri; order Cypriniformes; family Gobionidae; genus Gobiocypris; species Gobiocypris rarus. The sequence continues at coordinate 36,728,942 of CM040911.1, forward strand.
TTTTTGGTGAGCTGTCCCTTTAATTTAGTGTCATCAAATGCACCTTCAGACAGCAGCCACAAGAGGGTGCTGTTTTATTTGTGTGTGTTTTTTTTTAAAGATGTCTGTACTTTTACTGTTGTAAGGTCGAGGGCTTTTATACCGGGTGCCATGTTATAATCTTGAACTAATGCCAGTGCTCATTTACTCTGCCGAAATACTATGGGTGCCTTTAAAATGTTTAACAAATCTTAATGGAGATCTGATATTAGAAATGGAATGACAAGTTATGGCATCAGGCATTATAGAGGCCAACTCCTTTTGTACAGACCAAGATTAAGTGCTCAGAAGAAGTGCTCACCTATATTTCCCTTTGTGGGTTAGTATTCAGTTCTTATTCGGTTGAAAGATTCATTTGACTTTTCAGAAAAACGTGTTCATTTAAACTGCTGCACAGCTAAAATGATGTCCTTCATTGTTTTTAAGTTATGGATGTTGGTTTTTGTTTTATTTAGGGTGGATTCATGTAGTTAGGACTTTGTTGAGAGTCATCTCAGTGTCAAAAATGTAGCTTGCGCTACCTGGATTCACCCTACTTTTGAAAGTAAAGGATATTTCTTTGTAAATATTGTACAGTTTTGTGTTTTAATGTCAAATTTAGTGTAATAAAGTGAAGTGTGGTCAGCAGCTTTGAATAATTTGATGTTTCCTTCCTTGTTTAAAGAGATATGAGTGCAATATTTGCCTGAGAGGTGTTTCAAAGATGGCCGCAGAGTGACCGGTTTTGTCAATGGCTCAACAAAACAAATGTGATCATCCAAGCAAACAAACACAATTTTTTTTTTTTTGCAAACCTTTATTTCGCATAGTGATATATTTATTAGTTTATTCTTTACAATCCAGAGAAATCTACAGAGGTGCATAGTTATGATAAGGGAATATGACGTTTGTACAAAGGGACATTTAGAGACAAAAGCTGTACATACATGTATTTCTTTAAAATGTTCTTTTTTTTTCTTTCTGAGTACATGAAGTGTGTCTGTAAGCATTTAAAGTGCTCAGTCAGAGCCAATATTCACAAAACTGTTATTCAAATTCTATTCTTTCGGACCTTTTTTGCCTTTTGTTAAACCAGTTCCTATTTAAACATACAGAAGAGAGAGTTCAAATGAAAGGAACGTTCTCCTGGGTGTGCTGATGATGGTACAGCAGGGCTTGTGTTTTAATAGCTTTGAAAGTTGTATCCTTTAGGCTGTTGTCTTGGTTTACGTATAGGAATAAAATCTCTTAAATTTGTCTAGTCTATTTGGTGCACAAAGAATACTTGCGTGTGCACGTCTGTAAAATATAAACGTTAAAACTCTGTAAATGTCCTTATACAATGGCTAGGTTTGGATTAGCATGCTAGCATACTACTAGTACTATTTTTCACAGTATGCAATATGCAGTTTTCAAAATACATGTAATTCCTACCACATTTGCTTATGTGTTCAGTATGCATGTGTCATTATTGTTAAAACTATATATCCCCCCAACGGTAATTTAATTAAAACTGAAATAAAATATAAGTATTATATGACAAAATAAAGCTTAAAAAACAATAATGTTGACTTGAAATTAAGTTACAGTTAAAGTAAAACGGAAATAAATACAAAAAATTAAATAATAAAAATTGTAATAGCACATTACTAAAACTTGAATCTAAAATCAAAATGAAAATTGAAAATGTAATTAAAAAAATGAATAAATGTAATAGTATATAACTGACACTAAAATTGCTTTCCCGCAATGCACCCAACATGACCTTCCATTTCCAGTGGGATTGATTTTAACATATTTTTCTGGATTTATTTCTATTAATATACACAAAATCTGATTTAAAATTTTTAAATCTATATCATGTTAATTTCCAATATGTTAACTGGACACCATTTAATGAATTACATTTACGACACAAGTCATGTGACAACATTTAAGCATAATGCATACTGTTTTGCATACTATTTTTTTAAAGCGTACAGTATTCATTGTATACTGTGCAGTATGCAGTAAGCAGTAAACGTATTTGCAGTGCTGGGGAAAGTGTAATGCATTACAACACTCCCTAAAAAAAGTAACTACTTGCATTGCTTATAGTTACTTTTTATGGAAACGTTACATTATGTTACTTTTGCGGTACGTTTTCTCACCTGAGCTTGGCTTGCTTGTTTGTTTTTTAATAACAATAACAAAAAAGTTCTATTTTTGCAAATGTAAAGGCCCTTTTTACACCAAAAGTTAAATTAATTTAAGCCTCCGGCTGAAGAAAATGCAAATTCACGCCTGTTTAGTAATGGGTGCAACTTAAACCTTTCAGCTGTGCTGTCATTCTGAATCGCAGAAGAACAGGACACACACATGAGAAGAAAGTTCAACACTCATACTTCAGCAATACATTTTTGTTTTTGCTTATAAGTATGGCGAATTGGATAATCAAATGTCAGCAGCAAAGATTAATAAAGTGAGATCAAAGTCTCACATAAAAGCAAAGTATATTTGTGTTATTTAACATATTTAATAATTGTAAAAGTAATGCTTTACTCTACTAGTTACTTGAAAAAGTAATCCGATTACATATCAAGCGCTACTTGTAATGCGTTACCCCCAGCACTGCTTATTTGCCATTCCAAACATAGCCAGTGTGACTGGAATAGTTGAATAATTTAAAAATGTTGGAAGTCTTTAAATCCACTAGAGGGAGACAGAGTGTCTTGGAATGTGTTGGAGCACATAGCAGTCCTCACACTTGGCTTGGCAGTGAGAGCGAGTCACCCAGGCAGTGAAATCCAGTTTTTTTTGTTTGTTTTTTTGGAAATCCATACTTTACAAAATGAAAATCTGTTTCCGAATAGGATCAGATCAAAGAGAGACAAACTCTCAAATGAATATAAGTACAAGAATTTTAAAAGAGTGCAAGTGGTTTTGGACATCCAACATATGTAGAACAAATTCTCACTGCAAAATACAGAGAAATAAATTGTGCATATAAAGCACATTTTATATTCCAAATCCCATATTTTCTTTCTATCAAGATCAAGCAGACTGCCTGAAAATGCAGCTCTAGATATTTACCTTAAATTAGTAGCTAGTATGTGACATGCATTGTAGTAAGTAAAATGTATACAGCCTTTCAGTGTAAAGAACTTAATAGCACATTATTTTTTTAGCCTGTTTGGATGAGTATGCTCTTTTTATTATATGAATCAGACATCCCTTCTGTTTCCCCTGCAATAGCCCTTCAGATCCAGAGAGAAACGCAGCGTGAATGACGTGTGCAGATTCATGGCTCAGTGCTGCACTGCAACACTGCAGCAATGCAGCCTGCTCAGACATTACTAACCGAACACAGATTTGGCTGAGCTGAGCCAACCATTTCAGCAGACATAAGCTACCAAACCAAGAGACAAATCTCTACAGCTACGCACTATACACCAGAGGTTCTCAACTCTCTACCAACCAAATCAAATGGAGCCAAATAAAATCCTACTAAATGCATTAAACACAAAATGGCCACCAAATAATCAGGTTATGATAAAGTTAGGAAGAAAAGAAAAATAATTCTGTGGTATTTTGACACATCTTTACCTGCCACTTGGTAGAAGTTTGTCAAGATTTCAACATAGACAGGTTACATGACCTCCAAAACCATGGACATAACTTGGATCTTTGCAGTTCATGGAAATACTAACAACTTTTTGTATTTGATTAGACATTATTGTTTACTTTTGTGAAATAAGCATTATTTCTTATGCCGCTTGATGTTCAATGAAAAGCAAAACCAGTTGAGAACCACCATACTATACCAATCAATAAATATCTGATTTAGAGATATGCAAAATAGTTAAGAAAAAAATATATACAAAGTCACAAAAACTGAGCAGAACAGGAATTGGGTTAACATAATAGTTTAACAGCTAAATAATATAAAAAAGAAGCTCTACTGAAATAAAAAATAAAGTTGCTCATTTGCATACAACAGTCCATTCTTGGGAGCCTAGAGATGGTTTCCTTTTTTTTTTTTTTTTTTTACTTTCTTTTTTTACAGTATTGCTGATCTACGTAATCTCCTTGTTTATGTGATCGTTTAATCCATAAATACACTGGCTGAAAATGACAAAAGGCAACTAGCTGTAAGAAGCATAACATGTTCAAAATTCAGCCATAAATGAATCAAAGAGGCCATGTGAAAGCTCAACAACAGTTAGGACACTCAACTCTAATCACATGACTGTACAGTGCATCTGACAGACAGAGCGGCACCAAATCCTTTCTCCAAATCAAGGCTGATTATGACACAAATTTATGGACACATTTTAAAGGGATTAAATGAAAACTGTCAATAAATACTTAGATTTCATACCGCTCTGTCAAAAGCATCCCAAACAGTTGAGATTGCTGAAGCCCCCTGATTTCTAAAAGAGAGTCAAGTGATTTGGAAGACTGCTAATATGTGCAAAGAGATATAGACATTCAAAGAGACAAATTATTCCTGTTCCACTATTCTTAATGTCACCACTGCAGCTATTCAATTACATAGTCGAATATCCTGCGATAAATTCGACATTGCTCTTCGTTCTACATATACAATGCTCATTCAAAACAGATATATCTTTATGAATAAAGTGCCCAGAAACAACCCCTCTGAACTTTGCCATAACTACAACCACTGTGTACATTCATCTTTGGGTTATGGCGGAAGACTAGTGAGGGTTTCATTGCATTTTTGCTGAGTAATCGCAAAGTGACATTCATCACATGTAATGAATTCGTCAAAACATTTATACTTAAACCAGATATGGATATGAACGAAAATTGTGCATTTAGGGGTTTACCGATACAAAAGGAAAGCGGAAGACAAACAAAACAAAAGGGAAGCAACAGTAAATCATCCATTTCACTAGCAGTTCTGCTTTGGCACTTGAATCTTAAATAACTCCTGAAACATTTGGAAAGTTGGCTTGTTTTGAAAAACAGAATTAGCTTTAACATCCGACGGAACAAAATCCCACAAGTATGTTCTACCATTTTTGTGTTTTTGTGAGTTAGCATCAAGCTAAACTTATGAATGAGAAGATGTGAGAGGTTCACGCTAATGCTAATCACATGTTAACCGTAAGTAGCCATTGAGAGGCATGTGAGGTATTACAATGCATTATATTTTGTCACAAAAGTTTTTCACTTGTTTCTGTATAGTATGATTATATGAAAACAGTATTCTTAGTATAGCATCTGTGAAGACTGGTTCAGTTTAGCGCACAGACGTTGCTAGCTGGCTAGTTAAAAAAAAAATCAACATTAGCATTTAGCAACAATAGCTGTATGATGTCCTGTGGTGTTTAGATGATGTATGAACTAGCGAGGGTGATGTTGTATACGACGAGCACAGATTGGTCATGTTCAGATCACGTGAGGAAAGACAGGAGAACACGATTCAGAGAAATGGATACATAGTACACTAGATGTACTGTATAAAACGTTCACATGCATTAGGAAAAGTTCTTGGTTATTTTTGTTGAAAGCAGCATCAGAAGATCATTCATTTCCTACAGGGAGTTGGTTTCTGGGGATTGTCTTTATATTTTAAATATTTTTGTTTTTTTTTGTGTTTTTTTCTTTTCTTTTTTTTATGTGAGCATTGTATAATTAATTAATTTATATAGCATTTAAAGGCTCCCAGGAAGCATGTGGAGCTTGAAGCGTTTACAGGCACCTGTGTTTTATCTAAAGCAGAAACAATTAAAAAGAAAAAATAATATAAACTGTGCTTGGCTGAATTCTGGATATACACCCCTTATCTGCATCTCAGGTAAGTCTATTTTTTCTCTTCTGACCCTTTAAAGAACGCTATTAGACATGAAAAATACTCTACGCAACCTCATTTTCAGACACAAAATGTGTCAGAGTACAATTTCCAATGAACTTTGTGTTGTATTATCAGCATTGCCACAAGGGGTGCTATTGCGTAGAATGTGTTTCTGGCCTTTAAGTGCACTCACATCCTGCTCTTTATGACTCATAATCACTTGTAAAATTGGCCGGAGTGGTTAATAATCAGAATCGGTTAGCTGCTTGAATTGGTGGTAAACATTCCAATTTCAAGAGGCACCCATGGTTGTATGTGTAAATTGTTTAGTATTTTTTCCATAAAGGCGTTTGTGTGTTCGTTTTGTCACTGACTTGTCAGCTTGTGAGTGATTCCACCTCAGGATCGTTTGGAATGCAGTGTGAAGGAGATGTGTAAAGTTGCACAGGAAAAGTTTATCGCAAACATTTCGTTATGTGGGTCTTGTGCTGTCGAGCATTGAAAGGATATGGCAGTTTGTGAAGAAGGCAGTGTGAGTGTGCTGTGTCTCACAGACAAGATAGAGCAGAATGCAAGCACACCAAAGCGTCACCCATCATCTGTTTTCTGGTAGCAGTACGATAATGTTTTATGCCGTTTCTGTCCACCAAAGGGTGTGTGATCCAGCCCTGCAGCACTTCATATTCTTCCTCAAGCACAGTCTAAAATATATTTCATATATATGTTCACATATTTATATTTATATATAGCTTTTTCTTATGAGATAAAGATAATAAAACTGTCCATTGTTATGACTTTTCTTCAATCTGTTATAATTGTGCATGTATACATATGCTCATATATGTACACATACATGCTTTTTTTCATGCCTTTGGTGTTGGTTTGCTGTCTGCTTTGGATCCTGGGAGGCCATTTTCTGTATTGTCATTCCCTGAAGAGCTCACAAGGCACTCTTTACTATAAGAAAGAGGAAAAAAGACAAAGACATTGTAGGATCAATGACAATTAAAAGTGGCAATGACAAAGAATAGGAAACTAACTTCACCTTGATTCAATTTATCTGATACTACTTTAAATCTCATCCTTCATTTAAAAAAAAAAAAAAAAAAAAGAGAGTTCATCTGAGTGGTCCAAGACCTTAGGACTTTTGTCGCACTTGAACCACGAATGCACAAAAAAAAAATCGGAATCGAGGAGGTCGGCATTTTTTTCACGGGTCAATTTGACTCCCGCACGAATGAATGGAACGCTTCAGTGCACATAGAAAAACCTAGCCTGACGTTGTCATACTCAGATTCTAGTCAGAATATGAGTCTGATACTGCTCCATTGGGCTGTGATTATGGGGCGTGTTTCAACCGAACCAGGAAAGAAAATGCCTCCAATCAGAGCAACGGAGTAAGTGACGATCAATGCATAGTTGTCAACAGAACTCAACTGCACGCACGCTAGAAGAAGTATAAGAAGATGAGTGTAAACGATCTTTGCCGGTGTTGTAAACACGATCATCATTTTTGAAAGAAATAGTAAAGGTGAATGCATATACGAACAAGTTCTCCATTTAGTAAACAAAATCAACGAAAGCGCTCTTTGGTGACGTGGATGATGATTACGTCACTGTACGTCATCTGTCCATCATCATATAAAGCCCACCCTGACAATTTGATTGGTCCGAACAGCTCTGGTTCGAGCATAGTTGCTCCACAACGGATCAAGTCCGAACTTCCCGACCTCAAAAGTTTGGTTGGCATCCAGGCTAAGAAAAACCTAAAAATTAAAAAAAATTCTAACAAAAATGCTAAAACATTACCAAAAATTGTTTTATGATGTCTACATGCATGTGTATTTGAATGCATTTTGATCTGCGAGGGAAGTATTTGTTACAAAGTGTGAGGGAAGGATGAGGGCGGTCACATTTACTGGTGTTCTGAGAATTTTCAATAGTCATTTATTTCAAAAGGAATACATGAGATTGGGAAAGGACAAAATATTTTCCCATGTAAATTTCAGAACAGGTTCAAGCTGATCACTTGGATTCGCCAAGCTGATGAACTGAAAGTTCACTTCTGTGTGAGCTGTGCTTCATGCATTACTGCACTATTGACAATAGACAATTGACCTCTTTTTGCCCATGACATTTTTGCTAATGTTTCCTATCCCCTATGACATAATTTCTTGTTTTATGTTTTAAAATGTTAAACTACTTAGTAAAGTTTTCTTTTCAAGAATTGTACTATTTTAATGAAAATAGTATGAGTCAGGATTTTAATGAATTTTATTTCAGAGAGAGGATATAGGGAAACGTTGTCCAGGGAGGGATGATCCCTATCACCATTACCCAGAATGCATTGTTATTGACATTTACTCAAAATGACAGAATGATATTTATTGACATTTGCTCTGGTCTCACAGGGATTTTTTTTACTGTCACCATGTCAAAGTCACCACTGCTTGATGAGCACTGCTTCTGTTAGTGTGCAGCACACATACCACCATTTACAGAGAACATAAGGGAGTATGACTCTGCATATTTCTTCGTCATCCATCCATCTATCAATTCATCCATCCCTAAAAAAGTGTTTTCAAGTGTGCTATTAGTATACTTTTAAACTAAAATGTACTTTATGTAAAAAATACTTTATGTACTTCTCAGAAATATACTTAAAATTACACTTAAGTATACTTGACTTTTACTGACAGAAAATAGATGTTTATTTGTGTGTCTAAGTATATTTGGCCTATACCAATCTTCTGACTGGAAATTATACTTGGCTTGTAGTTGTGTTAACTAATTTGACTGAGTATTGATTTATAAAGAAAGCAGATAAAGACTTCCAACGCAAAAGCCTCTAAAACCACCTTGGTCAAAAATGAGATAACGATGAATAATCTGTGTACATAGTATACGTTCATAAAATACTTTCACTTCAAACCCACTAAATCCCAGCCTCAGCCCATTCAGAAGTACCAGTGCTTAGGCAGAAACCTATACAGGTCCTTCTAAAAAAATTAGCATATTGTGATAAAAGTTCATTATTTTCCATAATGTAATGATACAAATTAAACTTTCATATATTTTAGATTCATTGGACACCAACTGAAATATTTCAGGTCTTTTATTGTTTTAATACTGATGATTTTGGCATACAGCTCATGAAAACCCAAAATTCTTATCTCAAAAAATTAGCATATCATGAAAAGGTTCTCTAAACGAGCTATTAACCTAATCATCTGAATCAACTAATTAACTCTAAACACCTGCAAAAGATTCTTGAGGCTTTTAAAAACTCCCAGCCTGGTTCATTACTCAAAACCGCAATCATGGGTAAGACTGCCTGACTGCTGTCCAGAAGGCCATCATTGACACCCTCAAGCGAGAGGGTAAGACACAGAAAGACATTTCAGAACAAATAGGCTGTTCCCAGAGTGCTGAATCAAGGCACCTCAGTGGGAAGTCTGTGGGAAGGAAAAAGTGTGGCAAAAAGCGGCTGCAGAGAAGAGGTGACCGGACCCTGAGGAAGATTGTTGAGAAGGATCGATTCCAGACCTTGGGGGACCTGCGGAAGCAGTGGACTGAGTCTGGAGTAGAAACATCCAGAGCCACCGTGCACAGGCGTGTGCAGGAAATGGGCTACAGGTGCCGCATTCCCACTGTCAAGCCACTTTTGAGCCAGAAACAGCGGCAGAAGCGTCTGACCTGGGCTACAGAGAAGCAGCACTGGACTGTCGCTCAAATTTTGCATGTCATTCGGAAATCAAGGTGCCAGAGTCTGGAGGAAGACAGGGGAGAAGGAAATGCCAAAAAATGCCTGAAGTCCAGTGTCAAGTACCCACAGTCAGTGATGGTCTGGGGTGCCATGTCAGCTGCTGGTGTTGGTCCACTGTGTTTTATCAAGGCCAGGGTCAATGCAGCTAGCTATCAGGAGATTTTGGAGCACTTCATGCTTCCATCTGCTGAAAAGCTTTATGGAGATGAAGATTTCGTTTTTCAGCAAGACCTGGCACCTGCTCACAGTGCCAAAACCACTGGTAAATGGTTTACTGACCATGGTATTACTGTGCTCAATTGGCCTGCCAACTCTCCTGACCTGAACCCCATAGAGAATCTGTGGGATATTGTGAAGAGAAAGTTGAGAGACGCAAGACCCAACACTCTGGATGAGCTTAAGGCATATCGAAGCATCCTGGGCCTCCATAACACCTCAGCAGTGCCACAGGCTGATTGCCTCCATGCCACGCCGCATTGAAGCAGTCATTTCTGCAAAAGGATTCCCGACCAAGTATTGAGTGCATAACTGAACATAATTATTTGAAGGTTGACTTTTTTTGTATTAAAAACACTTTTCTTTTATTGGTCGGATGAAATATGCTAATTTTTATAGATAGGAATTTTGGGTTTTCATGAGCTGTATGCCAAACTCATCAGTATTAAAACAATAAAAGACCTGAAATATTTCAGTTGGTGTGCAATGAATCTAAAATATATGAAAGTTTAATTTGTATCATTACATTATGGAAAATAATGAATTTTTATCACAATATGCTAATTTTTTGAGAAGGACCTGTACATGAACCTGAGAAAAACGTCAGGCGGACTCAGAGGCTTTTGCATCTGAAGTCTTCAGATATATTCCTAATTATGAGTATCTGACTTTTTGTGTAGGCTAGTCCTTCAAATCTACCTAACTCTTTCCCAGTTAATTTTCCGGCAATCCATGTTTTTTCACTGTTATACTGTAGGGGGGCGCTATTACGCATACTCAGAAAGCACAGAATCTCCAGGTGAGGAAGCAGCAGAAACAAAAGATAGAAGCATTGCGTACATGCATGTAATCTAACGTGATTATCAGACATTAAACAGTATAAATCAAATCAAAAAAAAAAGTATCAAAATGTAGATCCAGGAAGAAGCACAGCTAGCTATGGGGTGTTTATGGAAGTGATACTCTGTCTATGTTTTTATCAGTGTTCTGAATCCCATCCGGACATAGACTTTGACAAAAATGTCTCAGCTTTTTATTAAACTTACCCATATTTAAGTGTTGATAAAGAATGCATGACACTAGAATACCAATTTCTTTTTCTTTTTTTTCTTTCTTTTTTTATGGGAGTGGTTCTGTTCTTTCTTTTGAAAAAATGAAATATTTAGATATTCATACAACAGTATATTCTAGGGGCCATTTTTGTGAAAACAACAAATGCTGGCGCTGGCTGGCAACTTAAAAACGCTTACGGGAAAGAGTTAAAAGTACAGTTAAATGTATATTCCAAGTATTTAAATCCAAATCCAAATAGGAACATAGTAGTATGCGTAAAGTGCAAAACTAAGTATACATAGTAAACTATACGTATGATGTTAAGTTCACTCAAATAAGTATACAACTACTAAACTAGTAGTTCACTACTTCACTCATAGTATAGTTGCAGTATGTATTTGACATATTTGTAAACTAGTTGTGTACTAATAAGTATACTTTTATACACTAAATGTGGGCCAATTTAGTCCTGAATAGTATTGAAATAGAACACCTTCGAGTATATTACTTGTACATTAATATTAGTTTACTTGCTACATAAAGTATACTTAAAAATATACTTGAGCTTTACTTGATAAAATGACATTGAAGTATACTTATTTTTTGTAAGGAATGTCTCTTTAAACACAACCAAGGGCAGGTTAAAATTAATTGATTAGGTTTAATCCTGCCATAGCCTAAGTAAGGCAAGAGTTTTTGACTCAGGATAAAACAGACTTACTTCTTTTCCTGGACCTTGTTTAGAACGGCGACAGCTACAGCTTTCACCACCATTATGAGAATGATCAGGCCTATGACCCCTCCGAGCACGGACACAATGATTACGGTCAATGTGTTGTCCACTTCTTTCACTGCAAAGGCAAACATGTGTCGAGAAGCTGGTATAACTCAACGGGAAGAAACTATGGGATTAAATTCCGGCCAAATGTACTGTGATCACAGATAAAAAAATGAGGGTGATTTCAAAATGTAAAAACACATGTAAAATATATTGCACAAAATGATTTTTTTTTAATGGAAATATAATAATAATAATAATAATAATAATAATAATAATAATAATAATAATAATAATAATAATAATATATAAACCAAAAGCCCATTTAAAAAAATAAAAAAATAACACATTAAAAATATTTTTAATAGTTTTCCTTGGTTTTATTACTCTCTATTTTGTGCTCTCTTACATTGCCTGCTCATATTTTAATTGTTTGTACGCTTGTGCTGTTTTTCTCTTCGCTCTTCTTTCTGTCCAGAAGACAAATTCCCGCCACTAACATGAGGTAAACAGCCCCTTGTCTAAATGCAGCGGTCTGTTGGGAACAGCGGACAAGTTTCCGGCATTCACACAATACAAGCGGCCCCATTCTAAGTGCAGTGGTCCATCGTGGAAAGCAGACAAAAAGCTTGGCACTGGTACGATATAAGCTGACCCATCACAGCGCAGCGGTCTGTCACAAAAGACAACTTCCCGCCACTCACTTGATGTAAACAGCCCCCTGTCTCAATGCAGCAGTCTTTTGGGTACAGAGGACAAATTCCTGGCATTCACAAAATACAAACGGCCCCTGCAGTCTCAGTGCAGTGGTCAGCAGACAAAAAGCTTGGTACTTGCACGATATAAGCAGCCATTTCAGCGCAGCGTTCTGTCGTGTACAGAAGACAAATTCCCGCCACACGACAGGCAGCCCATTGTCTCAAAGTTCAGACGCAGGGCATTGAAAAAGATCCAGTCGCTCACTCAAAAGCATGATAATACGCAGCCCTCTGTCTCAGAGAAGCAAGGTCTGCCGTGTTCAGAGCATGGAAAAGCTCCAGTCATGTAGAGGGGAGATAGGCCCACTCTTCACCTACTAGCCGTTTTACTTTCATATTTACTCGAGAGAGGGTATGCATTGACGTCACTTTCCTGCTGGAGTGGCAAAAAGAGCCTGCTATGTGACTGGACGTTATTGGGGAAAATGCAAACACGCAAGTAAAACCCGCTGCAGGAAGAGAAGACGATCATCGTTGAAGGAGAATGAATCTGAATCCCTATGGAAGAATGCCTTCTTAAATAGAGGGATAGCCCTTTCATTCTGCCCATAGGTTTGCGCAGTTGGATTTTTTTTTTTTTTTTTCAGATTACTGAAGATTATAGACTAGTTAGAGAAGAGAAAATCTTCACAAGCATACAAGAGTAAAATATGAGCAGAAAATTGAATAAAACCAAGGAAAACAACTTTTAAGAACACATTAACATAAGTTTAAGATTTGTGCAATATCATTTTTAATGTGTTTAAAGTTTTGATTCATGCTTGTTATTTTTTTAAATGCGCTTTTAATTTTTTTATTGACTCTTATTATATTTTGATCCGCGACCACATTGTTTCCTATTCTGGTCATTTTGTATTCTTTTTTTTTTTTGTGCAAAATATTTTTACATGTTTTTTTACATTTTTGATTCAGTTATTCTTTTTTGATCTGTGACCACAATACTTTCGGTGGAAAATTTATCCAATAAGAAACTCACATTCGTCCACCACATAAAGAGTGAAAATTGCACTATGGTTGCGTTCCTTTTCCTTAGGGTTGCGGGCGAAGCAGATGTACTCTCCCTGGTCCTCGAAGGTGACGTTATGCAGTAAGATAGAGATGTTATTGCTCTTGCTGGAGCCGACAAACACCACACGGTCATGATAGATTTTCACATTGGGTTCTACTCCTTCTGCTGGGATAGTGGCCTCACAAAGCTGAGGGAATAGATCACAGGGAAATAGATTAATGACATTACAAACAAAACATCAAACTAAGTGTTGTGCATTTATTTTTGCTTAAGTGAACTTTTCAAGATAAATCTCTCTCTCTCTCTCTCTCTCTCTCTCTCTCTCTATATATATATATATATATATATATATATATATATATATATATCCTTGAGCGTTTGACACATACAAGGTAATCCTATTATCCTGTAAGTTTCAGAACTGAAAACTTCCTTATTAGTCCAAAACAGCTTTTATTGAAACCAAGGTCTGAAAATGTGCCGATTTATTATATCATAGACATTTGAAAGAACGCTTCTGCAGAAGACGATCAATGGCTACTTAATCTGGCCCCACCCACTGGCGTGTTAGTGAGATGACGAGGAGAGAAGATCTATACAGGATCACTGGACTAAAAATAACATTACCTTCCAAATGATCCTAATGCTAGGAATGTCTCAGTATGAGCATTATTTATTTGTATTCAGTACATTCACTTTGGATTCTTTGGTAAATCAGTTGCAATTTCTGCGCAGGCTTTGCAAACAGACTTGGACTCTGTAATGCCACAACATGCAAGTAACTGTTTTAATTCTAATGCCTGATCTGTGACCAGTGATTTCTGATATATAGTGATGCAAATAAAGTCAGATGTTCTTTGTATTAAAATCATGTATTGCTGTTTAGGTGTCATTAAATCAACCAGTGACAAAACGGTCAACATCACATTGTTTCTCTTAGTAAAATGAAAATGACTTATTTAATTGTTTTTCATTTTTGTAAAAAAAAAAACAAACAATGTACAGGATCACTAAGTAGGACACCTACATTTCAACTTTATTACCGATCTGCCCACATTGACACTATATGATAATTGAACTGAGCTGGATAACATCACCGTTTTCACCAGAGCGGCTGTACAACCGAATCAAATTCTGTTGCATTATTTTCCTGTTAACACTGTGAAGCTGCTTTGAAACAATTGGATTTGTAAAAAGAACTATATAAATAAATGTGATTTTGATTTATTTATTTTTCCTGCACAACAATAATTGAGTCTTTGATGACTGAATAAGTGCAATTCACCTTTACAAGGTGACAATGTCTGAAACACAATGATGTTGTGACATTTCACTCATAGTTACAGCAGGCAGAAAACAAAAGAATAGTATGTATCATTAGTAAAAACGTACTGAACACAATCAAACATTAGTGTCACTGTCACTTGAGGGTAAAGAAGCTGTCACTGATCAAAATATTGATTTTGAATATGATTGAAAATTATATGTTTGAGATGGCGAATATGTGCCAGATGCTGAATGTACTGGAAAATGAGCTCTGACGAGGACAGTGATGATGGTATAAAACATCTGTTCAAACTGAACTCTTCCAAGCTCAAAAAGGTATTATATATAATATTTTATTCTTCTAATTATTACTCTAATATCAGGATAGTTTTAAATTATTGCGACATGTACAGTTAGATATACGGGTCGCTAAAGACCCGAATATATAATAGTGACTAGCGAAACATGTAAGCATTTAAGGGTTAATGTGAAATGAACTGTTGTGCCAAGTTAAAAGTTGTTTAGAACTGTGTGAAGAAAAAGTTGCTTAAGCATTGAGAAATGGGTTTTAGCATTTGTATAAAAAACAACAACCTTTAAAGAATGTTTTACTGTTAGCATGAGCTGCATGAAAACTAGACTGAGAAACGGCTGAATGTCTTACCTTAACCAACGTGCCATTGTCCTTGTACTGCCAGTTGAAGTAAAGGTTTTTAATGCCGATGCAGCTGCTGTAAGTGCAGGGTAAGAGCACTGAACTTCCATTCATCACTTCAACGAAATTGATCTTCGCTGTATTCACCTCCAAAGCCTGAGCGTACCACACTCCTGAGAGGAGAGATGAACATCGATTATTAAGACTTTTTATCCTAACGCAAACAATAACCAGTGATTAAGAGAAACTAGTATGGTTCCCCACAAAGATTTCCAAAATCCTTTCCTTGTGGGAATTTTTTTTGGTCTCCATGAGAAAAGCATCTTATACGCTGGGTTGTTTCAACCCATTTGTGGGCCAAATATGGACAAACCCAACTGGTGGTAAAAAAATAAATAAATATATATATATATATATATATATATATATATATATATATATATATATATATATATATATATAATATATAATATACTATATATGCACTATATATATATGCACTAATGTGTCAACATGAAGCATAACAATTCATAAACATTGCATTTCCAATGAGAAAAAGAGCCATTCAATATGACAAGCAGAGTTGTTTTCTGACCCAGCTCTGATATTCGCAGCATGTGTCTTAGCTGAGAGCCATTGCGGGAAGGACTATTTTTAAATGCTTCCATCTCAGTGTTTAATTTCACAAGCATAGATGACTCTGATGGTAGCATGTAGCTCGGCTATCATTTTGATACTCTTGGCACACAGCTGTTTTAGTGTGAATTTGTTTATTTTCAAGGAAGTACCGTATCCATTAAAGGCTAAAGCTACAGTAAAGTCTTCAGTTAGTCAACTTGAGATATTTTCCATCTAAACTGGTTATATCTCGTAAGCCTAGTAGTGAATATTTTATAAGCAGTAGGATAACCATATTCATCCACAGTCACGCAGAGCTGAAGCATAAAAACAAAACACTGTTCTTCTGAAAAATGCAGTTTTGTTTTTAACCACTAGAGGCTTAATAGTTACATAGTTACATAATAGGCAAGGCAAGTTTATTTATATAGCACATTTCATACACAATGGCAATTCAAAGTGCTTTACATAGAAAATGAAATTAAAACAGTGATAAGAAATAAGAATAACACGTGTAAGAATTAAAAATAAAAACAGGATAATTAAAACAGTTGTTAATAGACATTTGGCAAAACACAGGTGTTTCATATTTGATCTTGCTCTGGGACTTCCCCATCCTGACAGTCTGTCTCTGTGGATCTTCCTAGCGCTAGGTTTTTTAGTCTGTCGGACGTCTCCGTTCAGACCCTATCTTTCACCCAAGATGGACGGGCGGACTACCCTCCTCTGTAATCCTTTTAAGACCGGCTCGCAGCACGATCCGACCTGGCCTCACCTGGTATTTTACTTTTCCCCCTGGAAAACTTATCTCACAATTTCCTCCGGAAGTTGTCTGCCACAGAGTCAGCTCTCAGCTATGGTTTATCCAATACCCTCAATATTTTACAAGTCCCTTCAAATTCTTAAAATAAGAAGAAATAGAAATGTACAGTTGTAAAGATAATTAAAAGAATAAAATTCAATAGAAATATATAGTTGTAAAGATATTTAAAAAGAATAAAATTATTACAGTATATATAGATAAAAAATAAAATAAATAAAAAATTAAGATGTTGCATAGATTAGAATAGGTGCAATCAGTGGGACGTACAGTGGCACAGTGCTCATTCAGTAAAGGCACAGCTGAACAGATGTGTTTTGAGTCTGACGCACAGTGGCACAGTGCTCATTCAGTAAAGGCACAGCTGAACAGATGTGTTTTGAGTCTAGATTTGAATGTGGCTACTGTTGGAGCACATCTGATCTCTTCTGAAGCTGGTTCCAGCTGTGGCTGGCACAATAGCTGAACGCAGACTCTCCTTGCTTTGAGTGAACTCTTGGTATTTCTAACTGACTTGATCCTGATGATCTGAGTGATCTGATGGGTTTGTATTTAATCAGCATATCTGCAATGTATTGAGGTCCTAGGTCATTGAGTGATTTATAAACAAGTAATAATACTTTAAAATTGATCCTAAATGTAACTGGAAGCCAGTGTAAAGACCTGAGGACTGGCGTGATATGGTCATATTTTCTGGTTCTGCTCAGAATCCTGGCCGCAGCGTTCTATATGAGCTGCAGCTGTCTAATGGTCTTTTGGGAAGGCTGGTTAGAAGACCATTACAATAGTCCCGCTGCTGGTGATGAAAGCGTGAACGAGTTTCTCTAAGTCTTGCCTGGAAACAAAGCATCTAATTCTTGCAATATTTTTCAGATAATAGTAAGCTGATTTAGTTATTGCTTTGACATGACTATTGAAACTCAGGTCTGACTCCAAAATCACACCAAGATTCTTGACTTGATTTTTTGTTATTAGACCTTTTGTCTCAAGATATGCGTTCACTTTGAGAATTTCATCTTTGTTTCCAAATGTAATGATTTCAGTTTTGTTTTTGTTTAACTGGAGATAGTTTTGGCTCATCCAACTGTTAACTTCATCAATGCATTTGCACAGGAGTCAATGGGGCTATAGTCATTAGGTGATAGTGCTAAGTAGATCTGGGTGTCGTCAGCATAGCTGTGGTAAGCCATTTGGTTCTCTCTCATTATTTGGCTCAGTGGCAGCATGTACAGGTTGAATAGGAGTGGTGCTAGAATTGACCCTTGTGGGACTCCGCAAGTCATGGATGTCCAGTCAGACTTATGGTCACCTATACTCACACAATAACCTCTCCCTTCTAAGTACGACCTGAACCCATTTAAGGACCATCCCAGAAAGTCCGACCCAGTTTTCCAGCCTGTCAAGAAGTATGTTATGTTCAACAGTGTCGAATGAAGCACTGAGGTCGAGTAGCACCAGAATTGATGTTTTGCCTGTATCTGTATTGAGGCGAATATAATTTATTATCTTTATAAGTGCTGTTTCTGTGCTGTGATGTGGTCGGAAACCAGATTGAAAATTGTCAAAGTATCCGTTTGAGCTTAAGAATTTGTTCAGCTGACTGAAGACAACTTTTTCAATGATCTTGCCTATGAAGGGGAGATTTGAGATTGGTCGGTAGTTGTTCAATATGGAGTTATCCAGATTTCTCTTTTTCAGAAGAGGCTTAACTACTGCGGTTTTAAGGGAGTTTGGAAAATTCCTGTTGAGAAGTGATGAGTTTACCACTTCTAGCAGATCTGCTTCTAAACAGTTAAACACACTTTTGAAAAAGAAGTGGGAGTGTGTCAATGAGGCAGGTTGATGTTTTAAGGTGCTGTACCGTTTCTTCTAAAATTTTATAATCAATTGCTTCAAAATCAGACATAGTAACTTTCCGAGGTTGTGGTCTGATCTGACTGACCCCAAAGCAACTCACGGATGTGCTGATCGCCTTCCTGATATTATTTATTTTCTCTGAGAAGAAGGAAGCAAACTCAAGGCATTTGCTGTCAGAGAGCATTTCACTGGGAATGTGACTCGGGGGGTTTGTCAGTCTCTCTACAGTAGCAAAAAGAGTGCACGTGTTGTTTATGTTTCTGTTTATAATATTTGAGAAGAAGGTCTGTCTAGCCTTGCCTAGTTCCACATTGAAATCATGAAGGCTGTCTTTATAGATGTTATAATGGACTACAAGTTTTGTCTTCCACCACATGCGTTCAGATTTCCTGCATTGTCTTTTCATTATTTGCACTGCCGTTGAGTTTCTCCAAGGTGCTTTCTGTCTGCCACTCTTTTTCTTGACTTTCTCAGGAGCAATATCATCAATTACACTCTTAACTTTTGAGTTAAAGGAGTCAAGGAGAGAATCAACAGAGTCTGCAGATATGCTTGGTGTTAGAGATATAGCCTTCATAAATAGCTCACTAGTGTTCTCATTTAAGCTTCTCTTTTTGACAGCGACAGATCTAGCTTCAATGGCAGGAGAGATTGAAATATCAAAGAAAATACAGAAATGATCAGACAATGCTACATCTTTAACAACAATTGATGAAATGTTTAGACCCTTGCTGATAAGTAAGTCTAGAGTGTGTCCACGATTGTGTGTGGGACCATGTACATGCTGTGTCAAATCAAAAGTGTTAAGAACAGTGATGAGCTCTTTTGTTGTACTGGATTCAGCATTGTCTATGTGAATGTTAAAATCCCCAGCAATGGCAAAACAATCAAACTCTGAGGAGATTATTGATAACAGCTCTGTAAAGTGTATTGATAAAGGCCTGTAAACAATGATAAGCAGGATGCGTGGAGCACCTTTTAACACAATACCCAGATATTCAAAAGACAGATAGTCACCAAATGACACTTGCTTACATTGATAGACATCTTTAAAAAGAGCAGCAATATCCCCACCTCTTCTAAACGCTCTGGACATACTCAAAAAGTAAAGTAAGGAGGGGCTGTTTCATTGAGGACTGTTGCACTGCAGTTTTCTTCAAGCCAAGTTTCATTTAGAAGCAAAAAATCTAGGTTGTTTGTGGTTATTAAGTCATTCACTAGAAATGATTTGTTCTTAAGTGAACGGATATTTAAAAGTGCTAACTTAACAGTATTAATTTTTTCCCCCACAGTAATCTTAGTTTGACATGTAATAGGCAGCAGATTAGATGGGTTTTCTATACGGTCTGAGAAGATCTTACAGTGTCTATCACGTAACAGAACAGAAAAAGAGAAAGAGACAGGCACACTGGGTTCCCGCTCGTTCTGTAAACATTTGATAAAGTTACTGTTATCATGGCGGGGACCCAACACACATCACTGAGAGCTGGTATCAGTTGTTTTTGGTTCACCTACAGATGGAGGAGGGTGTTGGCCCTGGCGTTGTGACCGAAGAAATCTCACAGGAGGAGGCTGAGAGCGAGCTGGGCCCACAGGCTTTGATGATTGTGGGGCTCGACGCTCTTGGTTGATATCTGGGGCTTAGAAATCGAGTGTGATAGTCTGGTTCCAGCATAGACCATTTGCTCCATTCTCTCTGAGAAGCTCAGAAGCGGGGATGCTGGAGAGAGGAATAACATGTCTGGTGAGGGTGGCTGTTGTTCTGGTGTTATCGGAGGCTGAATTATGTTATCATCCATTTCATGGAGTGACTTAGACATTTCATGCAATTTCCTGTTCAGACTAGTCATAAAGCGTAACAGTTCACTAGTCTGACCCCCCTTAGAGCCCACCCTTTCATGCACCTCCACAGTATGGGCAGAGATGTTACTGTTCAGTCCCTCAATCTGTGTCAGTTCTAATACGTCACAGTCTGTCTGTGGTGAGCACTGCGGGCGGGACTCAGCTGGGAGTGTGTCCGTGAGCAGTGGCTGTTTTGGCTGCGTGGTGTTATCAGTGTCCTTGTGGAGTGTGTCAGCTGCATGTCCATTCAGATGCTGAAATGAAGTCCTGTAGTCGTCCATAGTCTGTTCAGGTGTGTGTGTGTGCCATTCAGGTCGAGTGAGTTAGCACACACAGCTGAGGGATGGCGTAGGGAAAAGTGAATATTGTCCTTTAGCACTCTTGCACCCAGTTTGTTTGGGTGAAGGCCATTTGATGTAAACAATTGTCTCTGGCTCCAGAATAGATTAAAGTTGTCGATGAAGTTCACTCCCTTCATGTTGCATGTTTTTTGCAGCCATGTATTAAGCCCAAGTAACCGTGATAACCTATTTGTTCCTCTTGCTGGAAGTGGTCCACTGATGAACGGTTGAACTTTTAGTTTTCTAAGTGTTTCAAAAAGTACATTGAAATCCCTCTTAATGAGTTCTGACTGCTCTCTCTGAATATCGTTTTTCCCCACATGAATGACAAGTCGATTTGCAGTCTTATGTTTCATCAGAATGTTCTGAATTTCCCTGTTTACGTCAGAAACTGTAGCTTGTGGAAGGCAGCATGTAGTTGTATACCTGCTGCTAATGTTTCTGACTGTGGAGTCCCCACTATCAGAGTCCTGGCTGCGCTCTGAGCTGAGTGCCGCTGTCTGCTCGACCTTGAGCGCCTGTTGGTATCAGTGTTAGCTGCGGGCTGATACGATCTGTGTTCGATTAGATTCATCACATTTGGGGATTCATCACCCACATTTATTAATACTTCAAATCTGTTTTCAAGTTGTATAGTTGGTAGGAAATCAGCGTTTGCAATCCTTGTGTCTGGGGTAGAGCATCCTACTGTGGCAGTATGTGACGCTCGTGACAATCTGATGTCTCGGGTCCCTTTGGGTCTTGCTCCCTGTTTGTGCCATCGATTAGTGTGTTGATCAGTTATTTGTTTCCCCTGTTGGGTAGCACTATATTTATGGGACTCACCGGCAGTGTGCTGAGGGCGTTCATTTTGAAGCTCTGTGTGATTCGTCTGGTTCGGTGGTTCTGCAAATAACTTTGTTTCAAGAACTGCAATCCTCTGTAAAAGTCTGTGGCAGTTTGTGCAGCAAGTAGATTCTAGAGGAGGCATTTTCTTATCCTTTTGAATGTAGGCAGCTGTGTTTTCCCTTCTCCGGAATGTAAGCTGATGGCAGTGGGAGGCTGGTTGGATGAAATATTCCGCTTTTTTGTAGTAATCCAGTCACCAGAGTTTCAAATTTTATCATTGAAGTCAAGCTTTGTTGTTTGAGCACTGTGCTGATTTTCAGAAGTTGAAATTACGAAATTACGAGATAAAATATAGAAGCGATAGAGCAAAGCACGGAGCAGTAAGCAAGAGCGTCCGAACAGTAGCAAAGCAGGAAGCCAAGTATAATAGTGTTACATAGTTACAAAATCATTTAAATATGATTAAAATAAAAACATCAATTCAAATCTTCACAGTGCATTATGGGATTGGTTTATCATAAAGGATGTATCAGAATATTTTTTTTCTACTTTTAACCTGAGATAGACTTCATCAGAGAAGTCTGTGATGCCCCAAAACAGCAACTTATGTAGGCAGAAGTCCAACTTAAGACAAGCAGGTTCAGATCAAATAGCCTTGTGCGGCACTTTAGATGATGCTGGTTGTAAAGATCCAGGGTTCAAGGAAGATAACAGCCTCTTTACCAAGATCATATGCCTGCCTCCTGTCTGCTGCTTTCTGGCTATTGATCCCTGTAGCATTGCTCATAGATGGATGACTAGCCATTATAGTGCACTTATTAATCGATGAGGCCACTCTAAAGCTCAGAGAGTTCATTTCTGAGCCTGTCATCATACTGACATAACTGATGCACAGAAGATGCTGTCAGATTGACAGGTAACATGATCATTCTCCTCTTTTTGGAGATTTTTTTTTATTTGTTCTTCCCCTCTTTTCTGCTCTTCTCTTTCAGCATGTTATGGTCTCCTTAAATAGCGTTATACCTTAAAGAGGTCAATTTATAATGCTACACATTGTTTTTGTGCCCAAAACAGTTAATTAAGCCATACAAATAAATGTATCGTAACTGAAATATTAACAAAACAAAATAATGATATTAAGATTTGATGTTTGGCCTGGCCTGAAAGTGTAAAGTAGTTTTTACTGTAAGAAAGGTCAGATGATGACAGGAAAATCAATAAAACGGTTAGCATGTTTCATCACGTTTCTTCAATGTTTTAGCATGGTGCTAACTTGTTTAAGCATGCTGATAACAGTCCACATTGCTAAGCATTACTAGCACGTTTAAACACATTTCTAACATGTTTTAACATAACTAGTTTCCTAGCATGTTTGGCATGTTGTTAGCATGTTCATAGCATGTTTCATTGCTAAAATGTTTGCTTATGTTCAAACATGTGATTATGTTGATCATGTTTTAGCACATTGCTAACATTCCAAGCTAACAAAAATATGTTCTGTAAATGTTTTGCTAACATTTACATAATTTTTAAAATAATATAACAACCATATATAATTATCAATAGGTATATACAAATTATAAATAATAATTATAAATAATAAAATAAAACCATGATTTAAAAAAATAATAATAATTATTGGTCACACGACCATTAAGGGAACATTCCATGTGAACATTTTGAAAATATTATGGGTTCCTTTTGAGTGTTCTCTAAATATTTTAAAACAAGATCTATGATGAATGCACAACTAAAATGTTTGTGGGGGCAAAAACATTCCATGAATGATGATGTTTTGTGCTAACATTATAGGAACATTATTAAAGACCAGTTAACTCTGCACATTTATGCTGCTGGTAATGGAATAATGTTTGTTCATAACGTTGACAGAACCTTGCCAGAACGTTAGCCAAAGTTAAGAGAACGTTCCCTGTTCCCTGTCCCTGGTGGATTTTTTTTTTTGCATTTCTTAAGGTGCAGCAACTTTACCAAAATTTTGCAGATACTGTATTTTTTAAAAATTGTAGCGATGTATAAAACACATCTTGTGATCAGAACAGCGGTTGTGGCCGCACCACTTAGAATGTTTGTAAAATGTTTCTTTGCATTGTTGGCATGTTGTCAAGACGACATAATTGAAACTAAACTGTATTAGGCTTGCTATTATATTATTAGTGCAGACAATGAGAAATAATCTACTTGCACTTATGGCAAGCAAGTGTTTGCAAACATTCTCGAGAAAGAGCAGCGGAAAGTGGAAAGCAGAACATGTCTGTTCCACTGCAATCTGGAAAATCATCTTATTGCTTTTCATCACTCTATTATAGAAAACAAATAATGACTTAACAGCCCAGTGGTTTTGATAATTAATCCATTGTGGAACAAGTGCTGAACAAGACCTCTCACTGCTGTGGATAGCACACCTTCAGCAGTGTGAATCTGTTTGCAACTGCTTACATTTACACCTCAACAAAACTCCACCCAATCATGGTAAGGAAGCAGAATAGATGCTATTATTTGTTATTCTAAACACCACAAGACAGTGATTATTAAGGGAAAGTCTGCCAAACTGTGCTGTTCTGGCTCTGCATATTTATACATTTAGCAGACTTACTAAGAATCCCATGTTAAAGGATTAGATCACTCAGACAAATTAAATTCTGTCATTAATTACTCACCCTTGCCAGAATGTTAGCCAAAGTTAAGTCATGTCATTGACTTACTGTATGTCGTTGACTCATGTCATCCAAACCCTTAAGACTTTCGTTCATCTTCGGAACACAAATGAATATATGTTTGATGAAATATGAGAGATTTCTGTCCCTCCATTGACAGCTATGCAACTACCACTTTGACACTTTAAAAAGTTCATAAGGAGATGATAAAACGAATCCCAATGAATTGAGAGGTTTAGTACACATTTTCTGTAGAGACTTGATCGCTTTATATGATGAACAGATTGAATTTAGGCTTTTATTCACATGTAAACATTCATCAATTCACTCATCAGATATGGAAAACGGAAGCTCAAGCATGTTCGCTTGACGTGCAAGAACCAAGGAGGTTAATTCTAATGTTACACAGCACGTTTGAGCATCCTAAAGAACAAATTAGGTTCTTTCTAGTATGTAACGCTGCATATTTTAGCTTCCGCAAGAACCAATGAGGTTTATTCTAGTGGTCACGCAGCACATTTGAGCTTCCTCAAAAACCAGTGAGGTTCATTCTTGTGTTAAGCAGCACGTTTGAATTTCCGCAAGAACCAATAAGGTTCATTCTTGTGTTACTGCAAGCAGTGAGAGGTCTTGGTCACGTTTGAGCTTCCTCAAAAACCAATGAGGTTAGGTCTCACGTTAAAAGGCACGTATGAGCTTCCACAAGAACCAATTAGGTTTATTCTTGTGTTACAGAAATCATGTTTGAGCTTCCTCAAGAACCAGTGAGATTTGTTCTCGTGCACCAAGCAGGCTCGGCTGAGCTTATGTTTATGTTTGTGTTTATATCTATATATACAGTGCTTCTGGAAAGTATTCAGCGCTTCACTTTTTCCACATTTTGTTATGTTACAGCCTTATTTTTAAAAATTGATTAAATTCATTATTTGTTTCCTCAATTCTACAAACAATATCCCATAATGACAATGCGAAAGAAGTTGTTTGATATCTTTGCAAATTTCTTAAAAAAAACAACAACAAAAAAAACCAACAAAAAAAACAACAAAACAAAACAACAATCACATGTACATAAGTACTCACAGCCTTTGCAATGACACTCAAAATTGAGCTCAGGTGCATCCTGTTTCCACTGATCATCCTTGAGATATTTCTACAACTTGATTAGAGTCCACCTGGGATAAATTCAGTTGATATGGGCATATATATAGGCACACATCTGTCTATATAAGGTCCCACAGTTAACAATGCATGTCAGAGCACAAACCAAGCCATGCAGTTCAAGGAATTGTCTGTAGACCTCCAAGACAAGAGGCACAGATCTGGGGAAGGGTACAGAAAAATGTCTACAGCACTGAAGGTCCCAATGAGCATAGTGGCCTCCATCATCTGTAAATGGAAGAAGTTTGGAACCACCAGCACTCTGGCCACCCGGCCAAACTGAGCGATCGGGGGGAAGGGGCTTAGTCAGGGAGGTGACCAAGAGCCCAATGGTCACTCTGAGAGAGCTCCAGCATTTCTCTGTGGAGAGAGGAGAACCTTCCAGAAGAAAAAAACATCTCTGCAGTACTTCACCAATCAGGCCAGACAGAAGCCACTCATCAGTAAAAGGACATCTGGAGTTTGCCAAAAGGCACCTGAAAGACTCTCAGACCATGAGAAACTAAATTATCTGGCCTGATGAAAAATAGCAATAGCAAGCATAATATCTGGAGGAAACCAGGCACTGCTTCTCACCTGGCCAATGCCATCCCAACAAGTAAAGAATGGTGGTGGCAGCATCATGCTGTGGGGATGTTTTTCAGGGAACTGGGAGACTAGTCAGGATCGAAGGAAAAGATTAATGCAGCAATGTACAGAGACATCCTTGATGAAAACCTGCTCTAGAGCACTCTGGACCTTAGACTTGGGGGAAAGTTTCTCTTCCAACAGGACAATGACTCTATACTAAGCACACAGCCAAGATAACAAATGAGTGGCTACAGGACAACTCTGTGAATGTCCTTGACGGACCCAGCTAGAGCCCATACTTAAACCCGATTGACCATCTCTGGAGAGATCTGAAAATGGCTGTCCACTGATGCTCCCCATCCAATCTGATGGATCTTGAGAAGTCCTGCAGAGAAGAATGGGAGAAACTGCCCAAAAATAGGCGTGCCAAGCTTGTAGCATCGTACTCAAAAAGACTTGAGGCTGTATAATTGTTGTCAAATATGCTTTAACAAAGTATTTAGCAAAAGCTGTGAATACACTTGTGTATACATAATATGTTAATACATTTGCAAAGATTTCAAACAAACTTTCCCCATGTTGTCATAATGGGATATTTGTATTGTTGAAAAAAAATATTATTTTAATCGATTTTGGAAAAAGGCTGTAACATAAAATGTAGAAAAATTGAAGCCCTGTGAATACTTTCAGCATGCACTATTTATTTATATGTATATTTTTATAAGCCTAAATTTATCTGTAATCTGTTCATCATATAAGGTGATCGTATCTCTTCAGAAGAATTGGACTAAACTGATCGATTCATATGTATTATTTTTACGATCTCTTTTTGAACTTTTTGAATCATTAGTGTGGTAGTTACATAGCTGTCAATTGAGGGACAGGCATCACTCAGATTTCATCAAAAATATCTTCATTTGTGTTTCAATGATGAACGAAAGCCTTACGGGTTTGGAACGACATGGGGGTGAATAATTAATTCATTTTTGTGTGAACTAACCCTTTAAACCTCAGGGAAAGAAATGATGACTAAATCAGAAGATTACTTGTGTGTGTCCATCATATGACTTGGTGTGTCTAATCTACAAGCTGGTTTAATTAAACTCTAACCTTCCCCATAGTCTCCATTCCATTTCATAATTTCACTGCCATTGTGTTTGGATAAATTCCTCAAATTAATTATTAAATCCTACAATGTTTTCATTCAGTCACTGTGGAATTTAATTAAAATTCAATCTCATTTTAGAAATACCTGAAGCTCTTCTCCTTCTGTATCTCTCTGATTTGTTGAACAGTACATTTTCAGTGGCCCATGTTATTTATTGCCTTTGTCTGCGACAGTTGGCCACAGCTGTCCTTGGGGTGCTATGTTATTTATAGAGTGGATCGAGGCACCCTGTATATTCACTCTGACCTGTTTAGCATGGGTGACATGCCATTCTGTGTGCCATGATGGCATTATCAACACCTAAGTAGAATGAGAACGTTCATGGTCACTGTTACGCCTGGTCATGGTCAATGTTGCCTTGGAAACTACCTGAAATAAAACGGCTTTATTTGTTTAGTACGGTATGTTATCATTGTCTTAACAGTTATCCTTCTTGGAGTAAACAGGCCTTTAGTGCGACAAATGTTTTCGATGCATTGACAACAAATTCTGAAGTATTCAGAATCAAACCGCAGCTTGATATATATCGGTATAGATCATTCTGGAGCAGACGTCATAGTTATACATGTGCACGCATTGTGGTGGTAACAAAATCAGTGGTAATTAAAGCTGCAAGCAGCGTTGAAAGGACCCTCGCACCCGGGACCACCACCATCCAGTGGCCCCAGGAAAACAGTGAAAAGTGGGCGACATGCATTTAAACGGTTAAATATAGAAGAGCAATTGGTCACTCTAGAAAACACATCTCACTGCTCAAGAGTCCAGTGGCACTGCATCCGACGCTTTGCATTTCACTTGGTGATGTAAGGCTTGGATGCAGCTGCTCGGCCATGGAATCCCATTCCATGAAGCTCTACGCACTGTTCTTGAGCTAATCTGAAGGCTAACTGAAGTTTGGAGGTCTGTAGCTATTGACTCTGCAGAACGTTGGTGACATCTGTGCACCTCAGCATGCACTGACCCCGCTCTGTGATTTTACGTGGCCTATCACTTTGTGGATGAGTTACTGAGACATCACCGATAATTGCTCAAAGTTTGCACTTTTTGTTATAGCCACTGACTCGCCTTCATGATATAAAATCGGGAAAAAAATCAAATTGTGACGTGACATTTTTCTTTATCACCAATTGTCAAATGATGGACAACGGTTTATTTACATTGATAATAAAATAAAGTAAATATTAAATGAGTATATGAAGTGTGAAAGTGAAAAGTGAAACAACTAAATTAATGATCAAATAGCTAAATTAATAAAAGAGGCGCTGGCTATACAGGTAGTTTGGAAGACGGATTAGCCTGCAACAGGAATTTTACAACATGAATTGGAGGCAGTTACAACAGTTGGCTAAATTGCTGCTAGTTTGATAGCTGCCGTGCCTACAGAACTTAAAGCTCTCCTCCTTTTTGTTTTCTTCCTTGCTGCATTAAAGATTAAATTGTTCAACTTCTGCTTTCGCGCAGGCGCAGTGAGGAGACAACAGGTCAATCAGTTCATAGCTCTGCTTCAGCTGTGCGATACCCTCACGAGGGGCAACCAGAATTTCTGACATGCCAGAAATGTATCCGACCATCTGATTCCCGGTTGGGAGAGGTTTGTCGCCTCTCGTTTCCCCGTACACTGCACGTACACCTCACGACAAATAACGCACGATAAAGTTGAAAATCGTCCAGACTCAAAAAGATTCACACAAGTCAGAATTCGCCTCAAAATCTGATGAAAATTGCACAGTGTATGCCCAGCTTTGACCGTAGTAGTGAGGAAATATCATGAATGGGCTTATTGCACAGGTGGCAACCAAATTCACTGAGCTCCTGAGAGCGACCCATTCTTTCACAAATGTTTGTTAAAGCAGTCTGTGTGCTTGATTTTATACACCTGTGGTCATAAAGTGATTGAAACACCTGAATTCAATGATTTGGAGGGGTGACCCAATACTTTTGGCAATATAGTGTAGGTTTTAACCTCTGAAAAATCTATTGCCATGTTCCAAATGGCACCCTAAACCATCATGGTCTTCTTCTGAGTCCGCATGTTCATGATTTAATGACACTTTGACTGCTGGGTAGAAGTCCTCTGCCTAGCTCGCAAACTTACGGCTCAGCTGAAGTGCGCATTGAGGGCGTATAGCAGCCGCAAAGGCGGCGGTCACGAGCACCATTCTTTAAGCTTAAATGACGAATGGGACACCCTATGGTTTTGTGGACTTAACGGACATGCACACGCAGCGGCCATTATAAGTCCACAAGACTGAAAGTCTGAGCCACTGGGTGGCAGTGGCTCCGTGGTTCATGTAGATTGTCTACAAACCAGAAGGTAGGTGGTTCGATTCCCGGTTCCACTTGACCAAGTGTCGAGGTGTCCATGAGCAAGACACCTAACCCCAGCTGCTCCCGACGAGCTGGATGGTGCCTTGCATGGCTGACACCGCCGTCGGTGTATGAATGAGTGAGTGAATGGGTGAATGTGAGGCAATATGTAAAGCGCATTGGATGGCCATTGGTCTGTTAAAAGCGCTATATAAATGCAGTCCATTTACCATTTTTTACCAAAGTGCACATGAAGTGTGCCATTTGGGACAGGGCCTCTGAATCTTGCAAATTAAAGTGATTTGCTGTCTAACCCAAGATTCACACCCTTATCCCCAAATCATCATCTCTTAAAGTTACTAAAATAGTATGTAGTATGGTAGTTTTTTTTGTTGTTTTGTTTTTTCATGCTGTTAAGTACATCTGAATGATGCGGATTATCAAAAAAAATATGTAGCATTAGGACTTGGCTCTATCTATTGGTTGTTGATTGGATGGAGGCAGATCTGAATGAGAGCTTTGAGTCTATTTAACAAAGGGATGGATTTAAGGGGACTATATGATTGGGGAAGACTGGCATGCATCACCAGAGGGAAGTTTGGAAAGAACTTGGAAAGATTTGGTTTTGGCATTTCGATTAAAAAATATGAGGTAATTTTTTTTGTGGATGAATTGTTCACAATAAGGTCAATAACATTCATTTAGAAAATAAACCTTGCCCCTAAAGGTAACTGTTCTGTACCCATAATTATTTGCATTAGATATCTTAAACTCACTTTAAATAAGAGCAGATGTCAACCTGACCTGCAAACGCACATACGAAAATTCCCAGGGGAGAACACTCACAGTCATCTTTACACTTTTTGCCTTCTGACAGGGTGAGTTTGGGTGGCAACAGATGGAGGCGAAAGACCTAGATGCTCTCTGACTGCGGAACAGATGTCCCAATGAGAGCAAGTACATGCGCTGCTGTGCCAGTGAAGAACGATACAAACTCACATACTTCTATTCCAAAGAGATTCAGGTATTACAGAAAACAGTGTCTTTTGAGTGAATGTTTGATATCAAGAAAATGTCAAAGGACTGCCTAACATGTAATCATTCGACCAAACGAAGATGCTGTTTATACACTTGGTAGAAAGAAACATGTGTTTCTACTTTGGATGCCCA
This sequence comes from Gobiocypris rarus, assembly GCA_023029165.1. Lineage (NCBI taxonomy): Eukaryota > Metazoa > Chordata > Actinopteri > Cypriniformes > Gobionidae > Gobiocypris > Gobiocypris rarus. The sequence goes on from CM040911.1 coordinate 36,759,618, forward strand.
CTTATGATTCAAAGGTGCAGTGTGTAATATATATGAAGATCTATTTACAAAAATGCACATAACTAAATTTTCAGATGTGTACAAATACCTTACATAATGAACCTTTATGTTTTTATTACCTTAGAATGAGCCATTACTATCTACATACACCGCGGGTCCCCTTATAGTGAAGTTACCATGTAGCCCTAAATGGACAAACTGCTATACAGAGTGCTAGATACGCTCTGCTGTCTCATACAATGACATCTTTGTCCTGTGTCGGCCACCGTAGTTTCTCTATGTGCTTTAAAAGGAAGGGCTTGCAATTTGCAACCTCACCACAAGATGGGGCTAAATGTTACACACTGCACCATTAATTACCTTTTAATTAACCTTTTAATTATTGAAGTTGTGTACATTTCAAACCTGAACTTAATGCCTCTTAAAATGGCAAAACAAGTCTTAAATAGAACTAAAATGGATTTAAATTTAGTTTAAATGACATGCCTACTACCTGAACCATGGCCCCTCCTTATACTGTAGTTGCAAAGCTGAACATCAGTGAATAATTCCTCTTCTCAACTCAGACCTCTTTATATGCTGAGAGGACTGTTTCAGGATGAGTTTGATTTTACCCCATGAGGTCAGCATGTGGGGAACACTCTGATTTTGCCTTGTATTTTTGCCTTTTATGCCATGTCTTTAAAGTGTCTGAAATTCTGAGCGATGGCTTTCCTTCATCCACATAGGGTTAAACGTCATCCACATTCCCCAAAGCTATAACATCCTCTTTCTCTTTACCTCTTCTCGCCAAATTCCTGCTAACTCAGTACTTTTATCCCTTTCTTCATATCATGACATTTCTTTCACTTGCTTTTTCTGCACTGTCAAAACCCTGTTAAACTTTTGATAAAAAAGTATATTGTACATTTCATATTTTACAAATGTACATATTTTACATATTGTACATTTAAATTATATATATATACATATATACATATATATATATATATATATATATATATATATATATATATATATATATATATATATATATATATATATATATATATATATATATATATATATATATCAAAATATATATAAATTATCAGAAGTGAAATTTGATCAAACAAACACTGTGTGTGTGTGTGTGTGTGTGTGTGTGTGTGTGCGTGTGGTCCTGGTGAACCTTATGTCATGGGGATAAAATGTCCCAACAAAGATGCCAATATCCATAACCTTGTCCTTGTTGGGACTTCTAGGCCCCCATGAAGAAAACAGCTCATAATCCATTCTAAGTTAAATTTTTAGGTAGTTAGTTTAGATAGGTAGTGATAGGTAGTTTGGTAGGTTTAAGGGATATAATATAAAGTTTGTACAGTATAAAAATATTTACGTCGATTGAATGTGTATGTGGGGGTGTGTGTATGTACACATAAATAATTACTGTAAAATCGCATGAACTTGTTATCATGTTTTTATGCAGTTTTGCATTCATCTTCTGTTAAATTACTAAAATATTTTTTTCAACTGCTGCAGGCAGTATTATCACCATTGCTGCCGGTCTTTCTTCCACACTCATTCTCCATCCCTCCATCTTCTCTCTTTACCTCCATTCACCCCATCTAATTCCATTGGCCCTAATTCCCCCAGAGAGACCCTGAGTGCAGTCTACAGGAAAAGAGGGAGGGGCTCCGGCTTACAGTAATGCTTTCTCACTTAATGTAGACTGCGGCATTGCGCTGAGATGGGGAGTGTATTGTTCTGATCATTTTACCACAAGCCACTTTGTCAAGTGGTTTCCGTTTTTATTGATGGATGACCTGCAAGCAGATGGTCCAGCTTTTTTATGGATAAGCAGTCAGTTAGTCATAGATTCCCACTGGAAAGAAAAAAAATGACAAATGAGATGTCTTTATTGGCATCTTCTAATAGAACATTTTGCTTCAGCCTCCCATATGTTCTCCTGTGAAAAAGACCTCAGCAATACCACATGTGTATCCTCTGGAGTTTTAGTGTGTCATTGGCTCAAACTGTGCTCAGATTTGCCAAATGGCAAAGTTTGAAATCACAATTCAGAGATTTCAGTAAGAAATTATAAATATCCTCAGAGGTCTTCAACCCTGTTCCTGGGGATCCACTGTCTGGGAAAGTTTATTTCCGACCTGGTTTGAAATGAACTCCGCAGGACAGTGGTTGAAGACCTCTGTCAATCATCATTTCCAGGACAAAATTGTATTGTAATATTAAAAATCTACATTCATAGATATATAAAATTACCGTCTGCCCAACAGTGAGCCCTTCCACCATTCCACATTCCACCACCAGAGTCAAATATCACCTTGCTTTAGTAAATACCTCGTAGCAAACTTTTAATCATGATGGTGTCAACTTGTATAGTGGGAGTGAGTTATTTTCAGTTTCCAGTGAAGGATCCAGCGCATTGTAGGCGGTGTGTTAAAGGTTGCAAAAATATGTAGAGAACAAACTAAACGGAAAATCTGATTTCAAACTGGATGACAACGAACACAAATGGCGGAGAAAAACACTGTATCCTAACTACATGTGAAGCCATGACACACGATAAAAGGTCTCTTTTCCATGTTAATTTGAGGTTTTGTCCGCGGCTGTGACACGCAATGATTCTATTTTAGAAATGGTTTCTATTTCTGCGAAGTCGCATCTGGAACAACAACACAAAACATGGCAATGATGATTTCAGGTAATGTTTATGTGCTTTATTTAAAGGGCACCTATTATGCAAAATTCACTTTTACATGGTTCAACCTGTTAACCAGCGCCCCAATTTTTGAAATTTTCTGAAAACGACATTCCCAAATGAAAATGTCTGCAGCTCTTAAACCCTATGGTCTATATTCATAAATCTGGTCTTATTTTAAACTAGACACTTCAAATAGTGTTACCCAAGAGTCATAATAGCTCAAAGTTGTATATGAACAGAGTAATATACATGTAAATATACATGTAAGTGACTCGCATTTTTTATTTTTTATTATTCACTTAGGGAAAAATTATGAGATTTTAATGTTAAGGTCCTGAAAATAAGCATAATATAAAACTGAATGTCTGATCATGTTTTGATTCAAATTTGAGGATGATTCTCTCAAAAATGTAGCTTCTGTAAGCTTTTATATCAAGAAAAGACTAGGCGTCCTTTCCAAAAGGGCTTTTATTTTAGAACATTTGTAATTGCAAAGAGTAGTTTTTTTATTCAAATAAATCTGCAATAAACTGCTGATTATGATTAATTTACAGTTACTGAAAAACTAAATGAACTATTTACAGAATTTTTAAAGTGTAAAAACTCATTTAGTTGATAAAAACAGTCTGTCATAGAGCCTGCGTGCTCCACTGCAGTGTTGCGCAATCTGACTGGCAGGCGCTTGGCTGCTATGGAGATTGTGACTAGAGGCATATTCACCAATAATGCTTACAAACACAACGTAAGATAATGCCTTGTGATTAGTTACTACGTCCGTCAATCAAACCTTTGCTGGCAAGGCATTGGCTAGGCATTGATTGCCTTCATCCAACGAAAACCATGCGCGCTTTGATTGACAGCTGGCGGAGCGAGTAATGTGCCAACTCTGTGTAATGACTCCTCAGAGAGCCTGTGATTGAAGCAGAGAGACCTGGGAGGGTTTAACGTGACAGGAAGAGTCCACAGCACGGGGGAGATCGTCAGAAACGTATTTGAATCACTATTTCATTGAAAATGGACACGATTGATTACTCTAACTCAAAACGCCAAGCAAACAAAGGAGTATTTTTAGTTTTTTCCTTATTTTTCGTTGTTTTGGATTAAAAAGTGGGATGCATTTGGAAGAGTGGACTCTTACACGGACATGTATGCGGTTGTTTTTGGATTGGTCCGATCTGATCTGCACGATAGGAGATGAAAAATGAGTACTGCGTTCATTATGCTAATGTTTAAATAGCTACTGCTACAGCATTTCATTTAACCTTTTCCTCTCTGGTGTATTTATTGCAAAACGAGTTCAGAACATGAATCTCGAGTGTTTTAGCTTTCAAATGATGCATAGTTTGTGATGGTTGATTAAATAGTTTGTATAAAACAAAAGTGAATAAAATTAGAGACACGCCCACTTACGTCAACCCCGCCCACGAACCGGTGCGGGTTAACTCGTTAAACATAAATATGTGTTGGCAGTGTGTGTACACAATGGTAAAAATCCATCCACTCCTTTTTTTTTAAATCCCCATAAATCAAAAGCAGTGTCAGAACAAGCAGTTGCAGATTCCTGGGAATGTGATGTCACATTTCACAGGCCCCACCCACGAGTGTTGATGGACACAGTATTATCATAGACCCCGCCCCCAGAGAGCAGAACACAGTTGGCCATGTTTATTTCCTCGCCAGAGCATTTAACAGCAGCATTCAAGTAAGACATGTGTTCTTAATAAAGCTATTAAAGTTATTCAGTCAAGAGCAGTGAGTGATTTTCTGTTTATCTTTTGTTGTTTGTTTAATAGGTACTGTATATTACTCTGCTTTCACTTTAGTAACGCTACACATATTTAATATACACACCACACGGGATTTCTGCACTTTCTGCATAAGTGCACAGATATAACCAACTCTTTTCATGTGAACTTTGTGTGTTTCTGATATAAACTTGTGTGCATTTGACAGTTTAATCGCAATAACACATGAAAGAGAAATAGTTTAGTTTAATAGCCTACTCACGGATGGCAGACATCCAGCTCTCTGTGCGCATGCGTCGAGTATGTGTGCTCAAGTTGAGAGTGATGAGGCTTTAAAACGACCCGGAGCTGACAAATAAATGTGAATTTCTCGCTCCAAGTAACACAGGGAGCGAGTAAATATTGTTAATTTACATATTCTACCGAACTTGTAACAATATAAAGTGGGCAGAAAATCGTCGAAGTTGTTCTTTAAATGTAAGTTAACGCTGAATATAAACATTAAAATAAATGAATAAACAAAAGCACAAAACAAAATTACAATAACGTAAACTAAAATAAAAATGAAAACTAAAAATATAAAAAATATTCTAAGATAATTCTAAATAGTATTAAATACTACAATAGTATATAAATAATACTAAAATTGCATGGGCCCATAATATATTATCATAATATAAAATTGTGAAATTTGAGAATAAGTTAAATTAAATAAATAAACAAATGATTGATACAAATAGCCGAAAAGGCAATTTAAAGGCAAAACATTTAAAATGAAATAAAATAAAAAACAATAAATTAATATAAAATCTTCGGCATTATATATACATATATATATATATATATATATATATATATATATATATATATATATATATATATATATATATATATATATATATATATGTTCACTCACCTAAAGGATTATTAAGAACACCTGTTCAATTTCTCATTAATGCAGTTATCTAATCAACCAATCACATGGCAGTTGCTTCAATGCATTTATGGTTGTGGTCCTGGTCAAGACAATCTCCTGAACTCCAAAGTGAATGTCAGAATGGGAAAGAAAGGTGATTTAAGCAATTTTGAGCGTGGCATGGTTGTTGGTGCCAGACGGGCCGGTCTGAGTATTTCACGATCTGCTCAGTTATTGGGATTTTCACGCACAACCATTTCTAGGGTTCACAAAGAATGGTGTGAAAAGGGAAAAACATCCAGTATGCGGCAGTCCTGTGGGTGAAAATGCCTTGTTGATGCTAGAGGTCAGAGGAGAATGGGTCGACTGATTCAAGCTGATAGAAGAGCAACTTTGACTGAAATAACCACTCGTTACAACCGAGGTATGCAGCAAAGCATTTGTGAAGCCACAACACGCACAACCTTGAGGCTGATGGGCTACAACAGCAGAAGACCCCACCGGGAACCACTCATCTCCACTACAAATAGGAAAAAGAGGTTTTAATTTGCACAAGCTCACCAAAATTGGACAGTTGAAGACTGAAAAATGTTGCCTGGTCTGATGAGTCTCAATTTCTGTTGAGACATTCAGATGGTAGAGTCAGAATTTGGCGTAAACAGAATGAGAACCCGGACCCATCATGCCTTGTTACCACTGTGCAGGCTGGTGGTGTAATGGTGTGGGGGATGTTTTCTTGGCACACTTTAGGCCCCTTAGTGCCAATTGGGCATCGTTTAAATGCCACAGCCTACCTGAGCATTGTTTCTGACCATGTCCATCCCTTTATGACCACCATGTACCCATCCTCTGATGTCTACTTCCAGCAGGATAATGCACCATGTCACAAAGCTCGAATCATTTCAAATTGGTTTCTTGAACATGAAAATGAGTTCACTGTCCTAAAATGGCCCCCACAGTCACCAGATCTCAACCCAATAGAGCATCTTTGGGATGTGGTGGAACGGGAGCTTTGTGCCCTGGATGTGCATCCCACAAATCTCCATCAACTGCAAGATGCTATCCTATAAATATGGGGCAAAATTTCTAAAGAATGCTTTCAGCACCTTGTTGAATCAATGCCACGTAGAATAAAGGCAGTTCTGAAGGCGAACGGAGGTCAAACACAGTATTAGTATGGTGTTCCTAATAATCCTTTAGGTGAGTGTATATATATATATATACCAACAAAACAAAAAAACCTACACTGTAAAAGTGATCAGTTGGAAACCCGGTGCCTTAAAATTATTAAGTAAAAAAATGTTGTGCGTAATTGAAAAAATTAAGTTGTGTGAAACTGTCAAGTTCACATAACTTAATTTTTTCAATTACACATGAAGTTTAATACTTAGGGTGCTTTCACACCTGAGCGTTTGTTTTGGAGCCTGGTGCGTTTTCTCTCTTGGTTTGGTTCTTTTAGGCATATGTGAACACAGAAATCGTGCTTGGATCCGAACCAAAACCTGAACGAGGTGGTATCAGCCCGAATGCAAACGAACTCTGGAACTCTTCCTGCTGCATTATAACATTTGTATAGTGTTTGCATGTGTCTTAAAACTCTAGACAGCGCTGGAAGATCGGGTTTTTGAATTTGCTGCAGTATTATTACGAATGTAGTAGCTTATATAATTTAACAGCGGCAATGATGGCTATATTCGTAAAGTGTTGGCATGTCTCGACAGTTACAAATAAAGCCACAATAAGCTCATGAATGGAAATTTTTAATCACCTTGATTGATATAATAAGAGGACAGTTGTACTCGCATGTGACTTGCCTGAACACATTTTGATACACTTTGAAGGTTACCATTTTACTGACTATCACTCTAGAGAACAAAACTAATTAAAGCAAACAATCCCCCTTTCTCCCATTACTCTGTCCCTCATAAGCGTCTTTCTCTTTCCTTATCCAGGCCATCAATTTCCAGTCAGCTATCATATCTCATTATCTATCTCCCTGACAAGCGATTCCCTTGACTATTAGTTAAAGTTCCTTATCGCAATGTCAGGGACTGACAGCGAATTATGTTACATTTGTAAGTGGTTTTTGTGTCATTTTCTCTTTTCTCGATATGTTATATCGGTGCGCTATGATACTATAGAGGTGCTAAAAGGGTAAATTATATGAAGGCAATGAAGTTGTAGGTTTCCAGACCTAAAACCAGAAATGAAATAAATACATTTGCATGTTCATGTCTGTTTACACGGCTTTATGTCCATTTATAATTTTTTGCAAGCTGCCCCATGCAACTGAAAATTTGAGATTGCTTAAACGGCCTCTGTGTTTTTGGGTGGCAAATGTATGGCCCAATTTCACATTTTAATATGATTCTGATTCACAAGCTCTTGATTTGAAGCGCGCCCTATATGTATATGTTAATTATGGAAGCTTGTTTCCGTCACTGAATAAAAAATAAAAAAGGTAATTGTGCCTTTTTATCTCACAATTCAGATTTTTAGATGCATCTAAATACATATTTAAAAATAGTGCACCATTAGAAATTTCTCTACCCCACCTTTCACCCCCTGGGAGATAATCAAATGCCCATAATAAACACCACAAACACTAATGTGTACTGATATGGGGTTCACATTGCTACTTAAGACAAATGGCGAGTACAGGAAGAAAGAAAGAGAGAAGTTGAGTGAGTTTAACAATATCTGCCCTCTGTAAAACGACTCCATGTTTTGCTCAGAACAGCCTGTGACATTAGTGTATCATTAGTGCACAAACTTCAGAGCCAACAGCTCTTACTGTTGGATTAAACCAAATTCCCTTTAAGGCCTGTCACTATTTTGCAATAAGGTTTCTATTTTGTAGTCATACAAGTACAGCTGGGTCATTCTCAACACAGTACCTCTACAAGTAATATGTTTGATTGTTTACATTGAATCACAAACCTTTTACACATCATATTTAGAGCAAGGGTGGCAAGGTTACTTTAGATGGTTACCTTTGGCCTTTAGCCTCTGCCGGTAGATGATGTAACTACATCATCATCAAAACAATAAGGGCCATTCAAAAGTTATTATTGACCATTTGTGAGACATCCTGTCAGTGGTAAAAAATTGTCTCACAAACGTTTTTCTAGAACTGAGCGCCCATGACACAAAAATGGCACAGTTCAGATTATATACACACAAGGAACTGCATGTGAGGAACTAGAGTTGAGATTAATGGAAATTATAAGGAATAGATACATCTGAAAATCCAATAAAACTGACTTTTTATTTCACAATTTCTAAATCAGAATTGTGAGATAAAAACTTGCAAAATGTACTTGTTCTTGCATTTATATTTAACAATTCTAACTTTTTGCAATTCTGACTTTTTTCTCACAATTGAGTATATACACTCACCTAGAGGATTATTAGGAACACCATACTAATACTGTGTTTGACCCCCTTTCGCCTTCAGAACTGCCTTAATTCTACGTGACATTGATTCAACAAGGTGCTGAAAGCATTCTTTAGAAATGTTGGCCCATATTGATAGGATAGCATCTTGCAGTTGATGGAGAATTGTGGGATGCACATCCAGGGCACAGAGCTCCCGTTCCACCACATCCCAAAGATGCTGGAATTTTTTCCCAAAGATTGGGTTGAGATCTGGTGACTGTGCGGGCCATTTTAGGACAGTGAACTCATTGTCATGTTCAAGAAACCAATTTGAAATGATTCGAGCTTTGTGTCATGGTGCATTATCCTGCTGGAAGTAGCCATCAGAGGATGGGTACATGGTGGTCATAAAGGGATGGACATGGTCAGAAACAATATGCTCAGGTAGGCTGTGGCATTTAAACGATGCCCAATTGGCACGAAGGGGCCTACAGTGTGAAAGAAAACATCCCCCACACCATTACACCACCACCACCAGCCTGCACAGTGGTAACAAGGCATGATGGGTCCGGGTTCTCATTCTGTTTACGCCAAATTCTGACTCTACCGTCTGAATGTCTCAACAGAAATCGAAACTCATCAGACAAGGCAACATTTTTCCAGTCTTCAACTGTCCAATTTTGGTGAGCTTGTGCAAATTGTAGCCTCTTTTTCCTATTTGTAGTGGAGATGAGTGGTACCCGGTTTGGGTCTTCTGGTGTTGTAGCCCATCCGAACGCTGCGGCACGTCTTGTCTTCAATGAGCCCAAAAGGGCCCATGTCACACCTCTCTTCATCTCTCTGCACTGGCTGTCACTTTCTGCCTGCATCATGTTCAAGGCCTTGACGCTCGCTTATGGCACATCACAAGCCACAAGCTCGGCACAAGCATACTTCGACTCACTGCTACGAGTCTACAACCCCACCAGAAGCCTTCGCTCAGGTAAGGAGTATAGGCTTATGGTACCATCACAGAGAGGCATGAAATCCCTCTCCAGAACTTTTTCATTCACCGTTCCTGGCTGGTGGAACGGTCTTCCCACCTCCATCCGGATGGCAGAATCACTGTCGTCATTCAAAAGACTGCTAAAAACTCATCTCTTCCGTGAGCACTTAATCTTATCATAAAAAAAAACTCTTATTTTCCTCTATTTATCTTTTATTCCCTCCCTATTCTAGCTTAGAATACACCGAGTAATGTCCAAAACTTGGTATTTAAGGCACTTTTGCGTTTCTTCGCCTATTCATGACTGATCGCTTCCTGTGCTCCTCAGTTGTAAGTCGCTTTGGATAAAAGTGTCTGCTAAATGCATAAATGTAAATGTAAATCCGCCTCAAGGTTGTGCGTGTTGTGGCTTCACAAATGCTTTGCTGCATACCTCGGTTGTAACGAATGGTTATTTCAGTCAAAGTTGCTCTTCTATCAGCTTGAATCAGTCGGCCCATTCTCCTCTGACCTCTAGAATCAACAAGGCATTTTCACCCACAGGACTGCCGCATACTGGATGTTTTTCCCTTTTCACACCATTCTTTGTAAACCCTAGAAATGGTTGTGCGTGAAAATCCCAGTAACTGAGCAAATTGTGAAATACTCAGACCGGCCCGTCTGGCACCAACAACCATGACACGCTCAAAATTGTTTTAATCACCTTTCTTTCTCATTCTGACATTCAGTTGAATGAACACTAAAAGAAAGGTTGTTTAAACCTCGGAAAGACGTCAGTACACCGTTTTTCAAGTTCAAGTCCACCAATGTAATCTACAAACTCTCCTGACTGCTTTGTTGAACAAAACGGTAAATTCTGTGATTTGATTGGTCAGATTGCCTGTCAATCAAACTTGCTGCGAAGGGTGAATTGCGAGACATAAACTTGTAAAATTTTCTTTTTTTTGCAATTGCAAGTTTATATCTTGCGATTTAAAAAAAAAAAAAACGTCAGAATTGTGAGATATAAATTTGCAAAATTTACTTTTTTCTTGCAATTCTTACTTTCCTCGCAATTCAGTTCATATCTTGCAATTCTTACAAAAAGGCAGAATTGTGAGATATAAACTAGCTTATAAAAAAAGAACTTCCTTTTTTTCTCAGAATTGCAAGATATATACTATCACTTGCGAGTTATGAAGTTAGAATTGCACAATATAAACTCACAATTGCGAGTTATGAAGTTAGAATTGCGAGTTATGAAGTTAAAATTGCGAGATATAAACTCACAATTGCGAGTTATGAAGTTAGAATTGCACGATATAAACGTACAATTGCAAGATATAAAATCACAATTGCACGATATAAACTCACAATTGCGAGTTATGAAGTCAGAATTGCAAGATATAAACGTGCAAAAAAATGCTTGCAATTGTGATTTTATAGCACGCAATTCTGAGAAAAAAAGTCTGCAAAAGTCAAAATTGTGAGTTTACCTTTTTTATTTTTTTATTCAGAGGTGGAAACAAGCTTCCATATTTATAGTCTTTTCTGTTGAAAATAGCTCAACTTTGTCCTAAAACTTGCAAGATGTATTGTTAGGTGCTTTTTTTAAATCATCAATCAATGACACGTTTAGAGACGACTGCATTTACATGCAGGATAGAAATGGAGACTAGCAAACAAAAACAATCTCTAGTGTTAATTATGAAAACGTGTGTTTGGAGCAAGTACTGGTTTGTTTTTGTCTCACTCATTGTGTCATCAGGTTTGACACTTTTTGATTTGACAGTTGTCGTAGGAGAACCTATACTGGAGGAAAGTGCGTTAAATCTTCTGTCACTGCCAGAATTTTGTCGAAGATACAACTGGAGCGCAATGGTCATTAATTGGCAGTCGGGAACATGTCAAACTACCGAACAATGACTTTTGGTCTAGGAGGAATCTTTTAGGATTTACAAAATGTGTCTAAGGCATCCAAATTGTGGCCAAAATTGTGAACCCGGCCTTAGTTGGCGTCACTGACAGCAACCACAAGTAAATAAAGATATTCTCCCTGTAATCAGGTGAGTCCTATATATAGTCATTTAATAATGTTATAATATTTAATAACAATTCTGTTCAGGGTTCAAGTGTGAGCTCCTAATCACATTTGGATAGACTAGTGACAGTAGAAGAGATACTGCTCTTCACACGCTTCGCATGCCATGGCATTACACACATGTGCTCCTGCACTATTTATAGAACCCTATAGTCTTATCCATTTGTGCACAGGAAAAACCTGAGTACTTTTAATTTAATTAGTAATATTACTAAGTGGGGAGCATGTAATGGAATTATAAGAAAACTCTATTGGTCACTTGTTTAAGACCATAACTTTTTTAAGAAGGATTTTCACCATTTAACTTCTCTGTCTTTTAAGATATTCCAGGCCTCTCCAAATCCCTGTATCACCTAAAAGTCTCAATGCATATCATTATCAAAGCTGAATCGTTTCCCCTGATAAGTAAGTAATGAAGTAATGAAAGTATTTAGTGTTAAATACTATGGAGTAGCTGCTATAGTAAACAATAGTTCACAGGACATAATGTTCAATCCATTGAAGATCTGAGAAGATACAGACAGATCTGATGAACTCTGATGAATCATGAATGAGGGTCGTTCATATTGCATTTAACCTTACATTCAATTGCAGGCACACCAACAGAATAAATTGTAATCAAACCATCAGCAAAACTGTGTCGTTTGTCAAAATGACGATTCGCCCCTAAGTGGTGCGCCTTCTCATAACCTGATGGATGTGCCTTGAACATATAACAATACATCATACCTCCCGAGTCCACCGGGAACTCTGCAGAGGATGCATATCAACTGTCCCGAGTTCATAATATGAAGAAGGGAGTGAAAATGACCTAGTTTAGCGGCCTCTAATTCACCTTCACAAGCAGTAAAGGGAAAAAGGGGGGGGGGGTGTAGCTTAGAAGAATTCTTGGAAGAATCAGGCCCACCTGCTCAAAATGAATTAATGTAGTTCAGTGACGATTTTCAGTGAGCTCAGCATACTGTTGTGCAGACTCGCAAGACTCGCACAGCACAATACATCATAAAGACGCTCCAAGAAAGAAGCCACACGTCCCACAAACATCCTGCTGCTGAGGTAAATCATATCCTCTTTACAAAAAGATCATCGGATATCATTTAAAAAAAAATCTTTGCAGAAAAAAGAAATATCAAGGTCTTTTAGTAAGAATGTTATCAAGATTTGGGCTACCAAAGGTGAAAGTTCAAGAATCAGTCATTAACTGGTTAATAATTGAAATATCGGAGAGAGCTCAGGCTCAGAGAACAACAGACATAGCTGGAAGGGTGATTGAAAAGAAAGGGCAAAGTCACCTAATGAGATGGATTTACGGCACTGGAGGTGAAGACGTTTAAGAATTAACTTTGATAGACCAAAATGCTATCAAAGTCAATATAGAGGTTTGATGCCAACTTGATTATGCCCTCTTGATATGTACCCTGTACCGAGAGTGACATGCATGCCTTTACGTGATTTGTTTCACCCTCAATCCCTCTCTTTGACTCTGATATGAGACGGAACCTAGTCCTCCCAGACTGTAGCCTCTCGAGACATAGAAACCTGAGATCTCTCAAGAAAACAAGCTCCACAAAAAGCAACAAGTAAGAGTTGAGTTGTGCAACCCATGTAAAAACTGCAGCATTTTGGCAGCCGCCCCACTTGGAAAGCGTAGGACGGTGGGCTTAAGAGTAAACAGCTAAAGAGGGGGGTACAAGGGTGGGATAGTAGGGAACGACTGCAAGAGACTTACCAATCAGAAGTGTGACGATCAGACCTGCGTGGACTACATCGCCGGACCTCGCACACCTGTGCAGGATTGATCTACCTTGTTGCAACTCCATGTCAGACCGTCTGCCCTCTTGTGTCTGTCTGTCTGTCCGTCCCTGGTCAAGTCTTCCGCTGTGTGTCTTGGGCAGGATACTCTAGGTCTGAGGGAGACCCAAAATCAAAACACAAAGTCTTTCAGCTGGGGAAGGCTTGCGGAGTATCTGCCTGTCCTCAATCCCCCTTTGCAGTATGTCCCGGTGAGGGAGAGAAAGAGCTAGAGAGCAAGAAATATGAAGGCAGCACCTGATTCGTGGCTCTCAGTTGCTGGCAATGTCTCGCTGACACGCTCTCTCACTCAGTGTGTTTGTAGACGCAGGAAATGCTGCATTTATTCAGCAGCAGCTGCAGCGCAGAGATCCACTTTCAGTCTGGGGAAGAGACTGTCAGTCTTACCCCTGATTAGGTGCCGCATGCTGGGATGAGTGGCCAGAGGAGGGGTGGAGGGGGGCGGTGTGTGTCTGTAGCCGGCGCAGGAAAGAATAAGCCACTGCAGAGGTATGGGACGAGCGAAAGGGAGAGAGAGAAATAAGGGAGGGTGGGAGAGTATATGAGGTGCATGTGTGTGTGTGTGGGGGGTGTGGGGGTGTGTGGCGGGGGTGTCTTTTAGACTAATCACCTCTATGGAGATCGTAAAACCTTCAGTGTGTCCCGTTATAGCCCGTGCCTCTGAGCACATAGGACTGTTTCTTTCTGCCCCATTTCTGTTTTTATATCTGCGCACACTAGAATTATTGTTCATTTACTGCCGCCTTCCGTATTTCATCTTCCTCACTTTTTCTGTCTGAGCATGTTGCATTGCCCACAAGAATATTTATTGCTCAGAGATTGCTCTTTCACATCTCTGAAGCAAGGTCAGATATTAGCATGTTTAAGGGCAAAAATGCCACTAAAAGTTACAAAAATGGTCCCGATATTTAAAACAGGGGTAAAAAATGTCCCTGTGATGAATTCCCTTCTCTTTGAAATCTGTTATAATAATTTAAAATATATTCAATTTTCAGTTTCAAGTTGTTTTCTTAGCCTTTTATTATTATTGCTATAATGTATTTTCTATTAGCAATTTATTTCAGTCACAATAGCAATAATAAATGGTTTAATAAATGACAATACTATATTGGTTAGAGTAGTCAACTAAACATGTCAATGTAAGAGCTATTTCTGAGATTGGTCCTTACTCTTTATGTAGTGTACTCTGTAGCATTCATTGAATAGTGATTGATTGAACAAGTGAGCAATTTGGGCCAGCAGTGCTGTCAGTGTGGGGTTCCAGAGAGGAAAGGTTGACCCTTTAATAAAAAGGTTCATTTCTGATGATGCTCAGGGGAGTTTGCCTCCGATACAATTACATCAGAGAAATTCAAATGCTCAAATGAGACAATTGTCAAAATTATAACATCAGCAAATTAATAGAATGGCAATGTCTTTGATACCTTGGAAAATCCTAGCACAGTTTGAGACATTGTTGAGACATCCTTTAAAACTCTGTAAGGAGACACATACAGTAAGATAAGCATGCTATAGGGTGTTTTTCTCATGAGGAAACATATGGAGAAGCAGAAGACGTCTCCATGGAATCTCATTGTTATCTAGGAAAACAATTAATATATTAAAAAGATTCCCTTTGTGTTTTTCCTCCCTCCTATGGATGTCTACCTCTCGTAGTCTGTTTCTCTCTTTGGAGCTTCGCCACCCTTCAATGCAGGTCTGGATCAATGTTTAAAGTTCCAGGAAGAGAAGCTAAATCGAACACTGCCTAGATTGACTGAAAGGCTAAATATGCATGATAAATGAAGTAATGGACACTTGTGAGTATCCCAGCTGCGCTCATTCAGGATATCAAATATATTATGTGCATAGTTTATGATGCCATTTAAATCTCTGTTGTAATGCAGCTAAAGAGTTTTGTTTTCCATAGTGGCTATTTTAGGCTTGTGAACACATTTGATTGGCTGATTTGTGCAGATCTTCCCTCTTTGATACTATTTATATCTTGGTCCTCATAATAATCGTTTAGATTGCATTCATGAATGTTATTTATTAAATAACTTTCATAAATAAACAACTTGTAATATATATTTACAAGTATATTTATTTATTTATATATATATATAATTTATTTTGCTTGGGTGAATGGCTATTGTTTATCTTAGCTGAAAATGATTATAGGCTTCCTATTCATATTTATTATTTTAAACATATACCACAAGCTACAAACAAGATATTCAGAGTTTAAGAAAATGTTGAGCAAAGCATTCTGTAGCCTCAGTTTTATACAACACACCCACAGGCAACAGTCCTTTCATTTCGTCTCATGCATATTGCACACAAACATGGCAAAAGCTGGCTAAAAAACACTAGCTCTGATTGGCTGAATGCTAGGCAAACTTTGTCCTGAGTCAGGGTGCACATTGTATTTTAAACATACTTTTGTACATACATTTGTAAGGTTGGTGCCATCAAATCTTTGAGGAGGTTTACAACCTTACATTTGTAAGGTTGGTGCCATCGAATCTTTGTTTTGAGATGCATGAGGAACTAAATAGATATCCACGAGAACTTGATATTATGTGTATTGTTTTGAGTGAAATATTAAGTGCTTATTATATTACTGCAGACAGACTTTTTTTTTAAATTATTATTATTAGCCATCATTGGTAACCATTGGAAGAGGTTTGTTGTTGTGGTATTGTTAGTTTTGTGGTTACATGCATCCACATATCTTCCTGAATTGTTGTTTCTTGTCCAGGACGTAGTCAATGGAAAAAGCCTGGCTCTGTAAGTCTATCTAAAGCTATCCCATAGATTATTTGATTATTTGGGTCTCATCTCCCTAGAATTGTATCAATTGGATTGAACGCCAGATGAGCCAGCGGTGCAGCTGTTAAAATGGAAAGCTTAATGCATGGGGAAGCGGTCAGGGGCCCTGTGGTCAGAGTTTTATGGAATATGACACTTGACTAGTCAATTGGTTTGGTCATTTAAGGCATATGAGGTTTAGACTTGTGGTCTAAAGGGACAACATTATATCAGGTATGACTCACCTGGCAAACTAGTAGTAAGTCATACAACAGCCTCAAATTGTATTTATTATTTGTATTACATTAGATCCAACTTATCAAGCATGGTCTGCAAATACTAGAGCTTTACGAGGTGCACAAATTGTTTACTTAAAGGTGTTGTATGTAAGTTTTTCAGATTACTAAAGCATAAAAATACCATATGCTTGCAGATATGTAGGAAACATGCTAAATTCACCTACTTGTTTCTCAGAAAAACAATGCTACAGCCAGTTGTTCTACTTATTGCTTTCGTTCCTGTTGCGTGTTCTCAAGCTGGCAACCTGCGTGAGCGTCCAGTCTGAGGAGGAGGGGGCGGGGGAAACAACTCCCCTCCTCCCCAAAAAATTTGAACTGCAGTACCCATTTCAATCCTACATACCGCACCTTTAATTTGACCATTATCTCTGTCATCTCAGAGAGATTTGTATGGTAATAGAGATTGACATGGTAATGGATATGGCAATGTTAATGTGTTTGGTCTTGGCAGAATAGATCTGCTATACTGCTGCTGCTGCAGAGCTAGTACAGACATTTGCTACTGCAGATATTGCTGTGAGCATGTAACACATGCTGCTGCTGCTGCTGCTGCTGCTGCTGCTGCAGAGCTAGTACAGACATTTGCTACTGCAGATATTGCTGTGAGCATGTAACACATGCTGCTGCTGCTGCTTCTGCACATGTAACATACATTAATTAACCTCCATAGCAGATCTTTACAGGTGGAGCTGGGGAAGGTGGAGGCAAACTAATTGTATTGAAATGTTTTGCTAGAAAATTGAGCCCGTGCACAATTTTACTTAAAAATACATATTTATTGCTTTGATATTTTGTATCTAATGGAATGATAAATCACCCTCCCATCTGATCAGACATCAGATTTAAACAGAGACGTTTACACACACACAAACACACACACACAGGGAAATATCTGACTGACAGAATGTTGTCCTGTGTGGGCCGTTGTGATTTATAGGATAGCACTTGATATCAACCCCATGTGGTTACACACTTGTACTAACACACACACACACACACACACACACACACACACACACACACACACACACACACACACACACACACACACACACACACACACACACACACACACACACACACACACACACACACACACACACACACACACGTTGTGTTTCCTGTTTTATGGGGACATTCCATAGGCGTAATGCATTTTATATTGTACAAACCGTATTTTCTATCCCCTACACTGCCGTGCCGCTAAACCTACCCATCACAGGAGACATGCTGCATTTTACATTTTCAAAAACATCACTTAGTGTGATTTATGACCTGTTTTCCTCATGGGGAACAAAAAATGTCCCAACAAGGACAAGGATTTTGGATATTGCCATCTTTGTGGGGACATTTTGTCCCCATACCGTAGGGCTTACCAGACCCCACACACACACACACACACACACACACACACACACACACACACACACACACACACACACACACACACACACACACAGGACAATGTGACCTTGGGAGTCCATATCACAGCATATGTGTGTGTGCTTGTGTGAGGGTGGAGTTTCAGAGAGAGAGAGAGAGAGAGATTGGACAAGAGAGATCCACTCATAGATGAAGTAGGAAGGAAGGCATTAACAAGAGGGAGTTTGGTGGCACTGAGCAAGAAACACTCTCATTGGCTTTGGATTGAGAACGGCCATTCAATGGAAAAGACAAAGAAAATGTTTCATTAATGTGACCTTAATATGGATGAATTTCACCTGGATGTCACATACGGGATGCCACACGTTGAATTGTCCTATTAAACTAATGATATGCAAGTACTGGAATGCATCCTGGAGGTGAAACGTTGTCAATGAAAAACAAACGCGATAGCAAAGATGCTGGACTCCCTGGACTGCAACAGCAAGGGGAGCATGATGTTGCAAAACTTCGCCAAACGGGAAAGGCAGAGAGGAATGGGGAGGGGTGGAGGAGAAGAGGTGTGGAGTACGGCAGGAGGAGGGAGAAAGCAAGCTGGAGAGGTAGAGAGTAAGAGAGTCTCTGCATTTGAAGTGCTTACAGTGACCTTAGAATATCCCTCTATGTGTTTCATTCCCAGTCTCTCTCTCTTACTCACTCACTCTGCATTAAAGTACAATGCTGCATTTCTTCAGACCTTTAGCGTCCCAGGAACAACTACAAGAGTGTCTGCAGGAGGATACAGCACCCCCTTCCTCCGTTTCTCTCTTCCTCCCTCTTTTTCTACAACTTTATGATGCATGGAATGTGAACAGTAACTCTGAGGCCTGAGAGCGGAGGCGAAGTTTGGACTTGTGGGCAAGACAGGCTTCACTTACAGAAATGCACTTTACAATTTAAGAGCAAATACTTCTTGTTTGATGGTTCATAACTGGGTAAGTAATAGCAATTTTATCTTGCTGTGCTGTGAATAAATGCATCTGAATCTCTTTAAACTCTTCATAAAATACTAATGTCTGTGTAAATGTGTTATGTCAGTGTACATTTTCATTTATTGTAATGCTATAAAACAGTTCCTTAAGGAACTATTTTTTAGCACTACAATAAATGATAACATCATAGTTTCTAATTTAGATGTTACCATGTGAAGCACATTTTTAGGTTTCCTGACAGATCTTTGTGATTTTATTTATTTATATATTTATATATATGTATATGCTGAATAGACACTTTAATAATGCTTTACACTTACGATTCGGGACATTTTGCATGATTGTGTTATTGTATAAATTATTATTACACAAACAAATACACTTGTACTGAGAGTTGAAGGTGAGGCTTTGATGTGACAAAGATTGTCTTGCAAAATATCAGTGTACAAGAGAGTTTGCGTACTAAAACAATCATCAAATAAGAGTTTCAATTAACATTATTATTCATTTAGTTTATTTAAAAATGTGATTTGGTATTGCAATTATTGTAATTCGTGCATAACCAAAGTTACATCAGGAAAATATATCAAATGCATATTTACTGAAGTACCATGTACTTGTAGGATGCAAAAAAATTAATAAATAAAAAAGTACGAAAATTGTTAACAATTAAACAATTTTATTAAAATTAAAATATAAGTTGCTTCAGTTTAAGCTTGCTATAGACAAGCCTCAAATGGTGGCACTTCTCTCTGCGCATGAAAAAAACTAACATCTCGGGTCACAAACGAGGAGTTCAGATGCAAAAGACTCTACACTTCGGTCAAATATGAGATAACAATACTGAGTGAATGCTACCCGCATATAGTATAAGTTCATAAAATACTTTCACTTCAAACCTGCTAAATGCCAGCCTCAGCCCATTCAGAAGTACCAGTTGCTAGAAACCTATACATAGGAGCCTGACAAAAATGCTTATTTTAACGAAATGTCAAACGGACTTAGAGGCTTTTGCATCTGTTTTCAGTCTTCAAATGTAACCTTGGTTCCCTGAGAAGGGGAACAAGACACTGCGTCCTAAGACTCTAAAGGGAAATACCTCAGCATGACTGGATTCTGAAGCACGTGTTTAAATGTGAAAATTGTATTGGCCGTCACTATTATGACGTCACTATTAGTGCAACTGTGAGGTATAAGAAGGGCACCTAGAGAACATATCATACACTTCTTAGTCTGAAGGGACCATGCAGTCAGCCCAGAAGCATGGCAATGAGACGCAGTGTCTCAGGGAACCAAGGTTACATTTGTAACCAGAGACGTTCCCTTTTCGATTGGGAACCCGCACTGTGTCCTAGGACACTAATGGGGAACAAATGCCCACTCCACTATGCTGAGGGCAATACATGCCAGATTAGCTGTGACTAACTCTAAAGACTCAAGTGGCCTAACTGTCAAAGTCAAGTTCCCCAAAAGTACACACCAGTATTTTTACTGTCGGTGAGATTACTTTCTACGGCCACTGCCCAAGCTACATACCTCAATGAGTAAGTTCACTCTTACCATTCACCTTGCAAGGTCAAACGTAAGGACTTGACCCAGGGCAGAGCTAAAAGGCTTAGAATCATTTACCTAATGAAAGATTCCTTTTAGGGAATACAACCAGGGACAAAAAGACCCTTGCCTGTCACTTCAGGCGGGATATACACTCACCTAAAGGATTATTAGGAACACCATACTAATACTGTGTTTGACCTCCTTTAGCCTTCAGAACTGCCTTAATTCTACGTGGCATTGATTCAACAAGGTGCTGAAAGCATTATTTAGAAATGTTGGCCCATATTGATAGGATATTGATCTTGCAGATTTGTGGGATGCACATCCAGGGCACGGAGCTCCCGTTCCACCACATCCCAAAGATGCTCTATTGGGTTGAGATCTGGTGACTGTGGGGGCCATTTTAGTACAGTGAACTTATTGTCATATTCAAGAAACCAATTTGAAATGATTCGAGCTTTGTGACATGGTGCATTATCCTGCTGGAAGTAGCCATCAGAGGATGGGTACATGGTGGTCATAAAGGGATGGACATGGTCAGAAACAATGCTCAGGTAGGCCGTGGCATTTAAACGATCCCCAATTGGCACTAAGTGGCCTAAAGTGTGCCAAAAACATCCCCACACCATTACACCACCAGCCTGCACAGTGGTAACAAGGCATGATGGATCCATGTTCTCACTCTGTTTACGCCAAATTCTGACACTACCATCTGAATGTCTCAACAGAAATTGAGACTCATCAGACCAGGCAACATTTTTCAATGACAGTCTTCAACTGTCCAATTTTGGTGAGCTTGTGCAAATTTTAGCCTCTTTTTCCTATTTGTAGTGGAGATGAGTGGTTCCCGGTGGGGTCTTCTGCTGTTGTAGCCCATCCACCTCAAGGTTGTGCGTGTTGTGGCTTCACAAATGCTTTGCTGCATACCTCGGTTGTAACGAGTGGTTATTTCAGTCAAAGTTGCTCTTCTATCAGCTTGAATCAGTCGGCCCATTCTCCTCTGACCTCTAGCATCAACAAGGCATTTTCGCCCACAGGACTGCCGCATACTGGATGTTTTTACCTTTCACACCATTCTTTGTAAACCCTAGAAATGGTTGTGCGTGAAAATCCCAGTAACTGAGCAGATTGTGAAATACTCAGACCGGCCCGTCTGGCACCAACAACCATGACACGCTCAAAATTGCTTAAATCACCTTTCTTTCCCATTCTGACATTCAGTTTGGAGTTCAGTAGATTGTCTTGACCAGGACCACAACCCTAAATGCATTGAAGCAACTGCCATGTGATTGGTTGATTAGATAACTGCATTAATGAGAAATTGAACAGGTGTTCCTAATAATCCTTTAGGTGAGTGTAAGCGTTATAAGCATTGACCCCTATAATCACCAGGGAGGCTGACTTCATTCTATCTTAACCTAGTCAGCCTACAACCTGTCTGCTTAGAAAGACTCTCTAGACTCAGCCCTCTAGCAGAGGCCTCCAATGAAAAGGTATTGCAGAAAGGCAATAACCACACCACACTGGATTCTAGAGACAGAAGTCCTAGGAAGCAAGACTCAACTTAATATCCCTCCAAGTGAGGGGAGGGACACTGCTTAACCTGAAAGGGTCCTTCATGAGTTACAGAGCATTAAAATATCTCTGGGGAGCTGGGTAGGCTACTCTGCATAGCAACCCTCAAACAATTGGAGTACTAAACAAGATCTTACTAAAATCAGTCTATCAAGGAGGCTCACAGAGAATCCCTCAACTTGATGCTCATTTTACTTATAAAGGAGGCCATAGGAAAGCTTACTGTTACCCAGCCCGGCGGAGCGAAGTACTCTGAACACCGACCCTCTCAAACGAGAGGAGTACTATACAAGCACAACCACAAAGAGGCTTGTCAAAGAGGCTCAGCCAGTTTGTTTGACAACAAGGGTACATAACTAGCTTTTAGACCAAGGGAAGTAATGGCTAAGCTCTGGAGAAAGTTATCAAGGAGGCTCCCGAAGAGTACTACAACCTGATAGCAATCTACAGAGTTCTAGGGAGCAGATTACTTAATATAGTGCCCCCTTAAATAGGGGATGCACTTTAACAAGCTCAACCTGAAATCTGCTTGTCAAGGAGGCCCAAAGTGGACCACAATCTCAATAGCGAATAAAGAACTATAGCAGAAAAGGTCCATCAAGGAGATGTGAGAGATAACACATCTTCCTCCACCAGCTTACTCTCGTCAGCCGCTGAGGAGCGCGACAGATTTATACCTCTGTCAAACTCCTCAGCAAGCTCCATTTTCTATCTATCAATTTTTTCGACCGCGATAATTTCCAGCGTCCGTTTTTATATCCATTTTTGTCGAGCGTTACATTATATGATCACGCTCTTATACATGTAAATGCTTCTAAACACGTCAAGACACAAGAGAACGCGCTGTATGTCAATGTCCCGTCTGTGTGGCTGCGTCTCATGTCAGCTAATCTAGGGACACTCTGACACACACACACACACTCGACGCACAGACAGACTCGCGTCAGTCTCCTGCTCACATCGAGTTCTCTTTTGCTCATGAACAAACAATAACAACAACACAGAGAATTTTGAGTATTAAATTAAATTAGTTAAATAACGTCTTAAATTAACTTAAAGAATTGTGAGGAAATGAGATGCGCAGGATAGCGCGTGAGATCCGCATTATGTTCGGCAGCGGCTGTTCTTAAAGTGACAGGAGCACTGATGATGACTGTCATTAATGTTCATCAAAGAACAACGGGAACAGAAAATTGTAGCTTGAATGATTATTAATCTATATTTCATTTATTATTTATTTATGCAGTTAAGAAAGGTGTTGATAACTAATACATTTATGTCTAACAGGGAAGGCACAGGTAAATAAAATATAACATTATTTTTAAAGTTAGTTGTTTTAAGTTCACTTAAATTAAAATGTTTTTTTTTAAAGCCTAATAAATGTTGAAATTGGTATCTTTCAGTTATACTGTAATGTAATGTAAACATGAAAATACAATTTTTTTTTACTCCATTCCCAGCACATCCTAAAATACAATCATCCGTTGCTGTTTTCCCACCTGTTTATTCAAGTGCATTTTTGTTTTGTTCATTTATTGTGGATATATAAAATGCTTTCCATTTCAGTGTTACATAGTCTTTAGAAATACAAGTTTATTGATCTTTGAGAAGGTGTACCTGCATTATTATGCCATTATCATTATTATAGATGAAAATGGTCTCAGAACGACAATATTATCGTTTATCGCAATATTTTCTTGGCCAATTTATCGTCCAGCAAAATTTGTTATCGTGACAGGCCTAATCTTGGTCACGGATCCATACAATTCTTGAAACACTTCACAAGCCATAGTAAATGCTTTCTTACTGCTCAAACAAAATAGTCCCTGAAAACGAAGAAGAAGATATGTTCTTTAGGAGCCCTTCTTATGCGTCGCGGTCACACTAGTAGTGACATCATAGGCTGTTGCCGGCCAATACAATTGTTGCGTTTAAACACTTCAGACACCGGTCATGCTGCTGTGTTCCCCAATAGCTTCCTAGGGCGCAATGCAAGTTCCCATTCGAAATGGAACTTCATGCATCTTGATTAATTAAACATTAATTGAAAGGGACAAAAAGAGAGAACGGACAAAACTACTTAAAAGAGAAAAAAAATTAAATTACATCACCAGCACGGACCCAAGCATTGCTGAAACATTTCTAAATTTACTTGTGTATGACTAAAGAGGAATCCTTATGGAAAAAGTAGATACAACAGGAAGTTGATGAGGAAAGAAACATTGAAATTAATTGTGAAATATTTATGTATACACATATTATCTGCTTTTCCAAAATAATAACACATAAGAGTCATAATAAGCTACACACCAGGTAAGAGTGGTCACACTGTACATACATTATAGTTTATCTTTTAAGTGTTATACACATAATTATCAATAGAAATAAGAAAATTAGAAACAAGCACATCTAAAAACTGACTAATTACAGCAAGATTGAATTGCCGAAGGGTTTTTATACCAGATGTTTGAATTTACATCTTGCTGACTCACTGTAGTGGCAGCACCCCCAAATTTACCTAAATAAAATATGTTTAAACATTAAAAAATAACTTTATTTATCTGGATTGGAGTATTGTTACTGATCAAAAGATGCACAACTCAAATACATGGTGGTCTGTTTAACTGAACTTGTTTTCAGATTATTAGAATGCTTGATCATTTTATTATTTCCAATGTTAATCTTCAAGTTGCCACGATGTTGTGGTCTGGCTGAATTTGGCACTTTGATAAATATCTATGGTGTATATATTTGCATATATGAGTCACCTTCACTTTTGCCTGTGCAGCAGTTTTCTCCAGCAGTAGCTATAGAGTTAATCACACTGCAGAGATGCTGTCCCCTCAATCCCCTCTGCCAGCTACTCTCTATATAACCTATTTAAAAACACCTGCCCTGCTTACCTGCTCCAATTCTCCATGTATTGCATATTGCCAGCATTTGCTGTTTTAGGCAACATAGCTGTAAGTAGCTCAGTTGGCTGTAATAAAATAAAGGAATAATCACTATTTTAATACAGTAATTGTAATATTTGATATTTCCTTTAAAGGAATGGGTCATCTTCATGTGGTTTCTCCAGAGGAAAGAAATCCATATGGATTTTGAACATAACTGGTGAGTAATTGATGACAGAATAGATGTTCCTTTTTGAGGGGAAAATATGTATTAGGCTAACACTAAACATTTTAGTGGAAGGTTTAAAAAGAAACAGGAACAAAATTTATTTTTCGTTGTTTTTATTGAAAAAAAACAAAACAATCAGTGATACAGCTCATAGTTATGGTGCAGCGCAAGCATATGCATTTAAAGAAGGCCAGGGTTAGACCTTCAGAGAGATACTAAAACAGAGGCATGCATGATGGAAAAATGAGCAAAAACTGGTCCCCAAACCATTCCAACCAGCCTCTCTGCACTGCGGTTATTAATTATGTCCATATAAATGTTATGTTTGTATGGTCTTGATGTGTCAGCAAATGCATTAAAGAAAACATCAAGGCAGTACAATCAACAATATGATATTATGGTTACATATTTGTGATATAATTTACCTTTAGTATAATATCAGGCTTCTGACGGTGCAATTATGTTTATTTAATGATCCAGCATCATGCCTATTATTACATACCTATCAGTACATATTGAATACATGACGTAACCAAGTAACCAGGGAAATCATTGTCTAATTCTAATATAATATAAGAATATAATCAGGGAGTTAGAGTCTTGTTGCCTGGCGATGAAGGCAAATCAACCTATGAATGGCAACCATTAATGCACCAGCCATAAAATCACTGTGCCACAGTCTGTATTTCACAAGCTGGCTTAATGTTAACTGCTGTGCAGCAAATCAAATTATGAGCTTAATGATTTTGTTTCATCTTTTAGGAGTATCTTTGTGTCGCTCGTATTATCTACACAATTGCAAAAATGCACATGGTGGTAAAATACAATATAATTCACAATCTACATGTGTATGTGAACAAAGTAAGAGTCATTTTGTATTACATTATAATCAAATACATAGCAGTAACAGTAATGATTACACAATATGTAAATATAACCTCATGAGTCCATAACACAATAAATCAACACTGATTTCAACATGTTGCATTAAAATAATAATAATAATAATAATAATAATAATAATAATAATAATAAACAGAATAATTAAGAATACATTCCCTTACAAAAAAATTATAGAGGTAAAATGGAGCAAATTACAGTAGTACCAAAGTATGGATTTACCATGTATTTTTGGTAAATTTTTTGTTAGTGATATAACAAGAAGCAATACATGTCATGATCCATAAAATACAATATCCCTTAAATTAACCATGGTTTTAAATATTTGTATAACCACAGTTTTAACACAAATACTATGGTTAAACTATATTAGTGTAGCAAAACATGATTATTTTTTCTTAAGAGATGTGGAATTTGTAATATAATGCTTTTGTCAGTGAAAAAGGCAGCCAAAACTGATCAAGAGGGCGTTTAGTGAGTTAAAGAGTGCCTGAACAGAAGTCAATATATGTGTTGGCTTTGCCCTGCTTAGGGTGAGCCCTCCTGGGCTCAAAATCACTGTGGCTCCAGGCTTTGGGCCTGTGCTGCATACTGTACATGTTGTATTACAGCATGCAAACCTAAAAGTACTATAATAGTTTAAACTATTATGGTTTTGTAGGCAAATACTGTACAGTATATTGTATGAGTTTTTATGCCACAAAGATGAACTCCTTATTAATGAACAAATGTAATGTTCTAACCTACATCTCTATTAACTGCTTCAATTTTAATAGACAGACTTTTCAACATCATTCAAGATTACAATATACATACATATATATATATTAAGATATATTTACTTTTATTGAATAGAACTATTTAAAACATACTGAACATAACACATTCATATAATGTTGAGGCTATTCTTAGCAGAAATTATTTAATTTAGCAGATGGTATGTAGGGGACCTGCCCCTTCCCTACATAATCTACTACACAGTCCACAGTCTACTATTATGAGTCAACTGAAAGTGAGTTCACAATCACTGTTTTTCACAATCAAAATGGATTCCCAAACAATTCGATATGGAAACATTTTTCTTTTTTTAAATGGAACTAAATATCTGTTTTTGGTTCTGTTTAGTTCTTTTTCGAAAAAGGTTCAATGAATGAATCCAAGGTTCTTATTTCCTTTGTATACCTACATACAAACCAATATTATATATTTTTTTATTTTTATCTTTACATGAAAGGTATCACTTTATTTTATATTTGACACACTCAATCTTAATCCATTATGTTTCACTTGCACTCTTGCACAAGTTTAATTTTCAATTTAAGCCTATTTCAGATTCTAAGATTAGCTGTGAAATTTGATTATCAGGTTAAAAATTAAGTGTTGATAAATTCAGAACTTATATGTACATGAAGATACTCATGTAAAATAAATTCACACATTCCAAATGACACACCGCAACATACATATCAAACACGATAATATCAACAATCAAATTCGTTTTTTGGTTTTTATCATTAAATATAAGTATCCACCAGAATGTTTCAAATGTCACATAATCATTGCACCTGAAATGATGATGTTTGTGTGTGAAAGCAGTGTTTTGTAAATGGCAGTTTCCATAAATAGGGTAAAAAATGTCTTAAACTCCCCCCCAAAAATATTTTTACAGCAGGGTTGCAAATTTGCCATAAATTAAACTGTCATAGGATAACAGAGGGGAACTTTGCTTCCATACCATGGATGCAGCAGGCACCATGATATTACGCAGCACCTGCAAATAGTCCCCAGCACGCTCTCTCTGTGCAAGCAGGTTTTAACGTTGGTTATGTTGATGGAAGTTGGGCTATTTTCAGATGCCGCTGGACCCATGGTACGGCAGCAAAGTTCCTTGATTATTACGCATGAATGAGAGTGTAGTTCCTAGCCATATCGGTCTAGAAAATTGCCGTTCTTCTGTCGTTCTTAGTACACGATGTAACTATACACATCACAACATGTAAATAGGGAAATGTTGGCGTCATTTTGTGACTTATTGAGCAGTAGATTAGATGAAGCCATTTACCTCCAGTCTTTGTGCTAAGCTAGGCTAGCGGTGGGTGTGCCAGACAGAGTTATGACACCCACAGAGATGGTTTGTATGGACTGATCTAACTCTGGGGGATAAGCTAAAGTCCCAAAAAGTCGGCGTGTTCCTTTAAAGAGAAATACGATTATTAATTTAATTGAACATTAACACATTTTCACTATGAGCAGAACATGAAAAACTTCAATGTCCATATTTTTTAATTAATTTTAAATATATGATTTTAAAGGTACACTATGCAACTTTTCTATCTGCAAGAGGGCGCCTGTTCAAAACAAAGGCGTAGTTTGATGACGCCAAGTTTGAGCGCAGCATCTTGGGACATATGGTCTTCACCTCACAGCCGGTGGAAAAGAATCAGGATAGGACTCAGGCAGAAATCATGTTCATGGATGTGATTATATATGTTACTGTAGTATGAAGCAGAGCAGGGGGGAGTGTTGCGGAGCTGAGCAAGGCCACCGAACTTTTATTATGACGGGACACACTCGCCGGTGCAATCTCCGCTTTTCCGGTCATGAGTATGAGGTAACGCAGCTCTGTTTATCATATTAGATACATTTGAGTGTGTTTAAAATGATGGCGGCTGCTGTGACACTTGTTCTCACTCCAGTGAGAGTAAAGTTTTTCTGCAAAATAAAACCGGAAACGAGGGTAACGCAGATATGACGCAATTGGCAGGCGACTCCCTCAGACGCTATGCTTACACGTCCCGGTTCATTGGTAAAAATAGCGATTTTCTCACAAATTTGGGACATTGTAAGAACTCAACAGAACAAAATATTTTAACACTGACCTGGTGGTTTTTGGATATTTGACTGTAAAAATTCCTACATAGTGTACCTTTAATTGTTAGATATAGTAAAGAAGGTTAAGTCCTCTGAGGTGGAACAGGCCAAAACCACCATTTAAAAAAAGTAACTTTTCATGCTAAGTTAGCTTTATGTTAGATACTAAACATTTCTAATAGGTCATAACAAATACAACATGGGATTTGAACACATCGCAAAGACTACAGGCGACTGTCAACTAGCATGTGCATTCTGCGCCTGCGTGTAAGAAAACAGCAGTCTATATCAGCAGGTATCTATAGTTTATATAGTGCTTTCTTACCATTTAAAATATCAATCACGCTGATCACTTTCTTCATTCCAGGCGGCTCAAGTTATGAAAATGTTTGTGTATTGGAAAACTCAGGTAAGATGACGTTAAATTAGAACAGCAGTCTGTGCCGTCTTGACTTTTCTCGCTTTGATCACTTTAGCTTTTATTCTTGTGCACTGACTAGATCACTAAGCTGAACAGCCAATCAATTCTTTCTTTCACAGACGGTGCAAACGCCAACGGACACAGATTTAAAATACTCAATCAGCCAAAATACCCCTTAAAAAGTCCAACTAGTGCAACAATACATATATTTATACGTGTATAATGTTTTATGCTTTTTATTAAAAGTCATGGGACACCAAAGTATACCCTATTCATGGAATGTGCCAGATGCTTGTGCAAAGTGATTTGTTTTGTGCAATTTGTGTGTATCATGTATAAGAAAATTGTCATGCAATGATTGTACATGTTTTGGAGGTGTGTTATGTGCTAATCTAGCAAATTATAGATTTTGATGGATAGTCGTGGTCCTGCCATTTTGGTAGGTTCAAGGTATCACTGCTAAATATTCTGCTGTTGTGCATACTGGATTGTATAAACAGCACAAACTATTTCAAACCGGCACAACGAGAAGGCACACACACAAACACACACATTATGTTTCTGCATCCACTTAAAGAGGACGTTGAGGGCAGTGATTTCTCAAGAAACTATCAAAACGTGTAAACACCATAAAGGTAACTTTGGCAGTTTTAAGGAGGACTTTGTATCATCTAAAACTCTCCCCTTTAGAAAATTCTTAGCAGAAATACTGGATGGCTAATATTAATAGTGCTAATAGTGGCAGTAGTTGAAGAAAAAAATACTGACTTTGAAAAAAGGGTGGACCAAATAAGGATGCTGTTATCACCTTAACCTGCCATAATGTCTGGAAGAGACAGTATAAAACCCTTTGTGATTTCTCACCAGTGATTGGACATCATGGCACTGTGGCAGAGATCTTCCTAACATGGCATGTTTGGTTCGCTACACAAGAAAACTGAGGAATGTTGAATGAGACCGTTACAGGACGAAGAGTCAAACTAGTTTTACATATCTTCAGGCAGGAGGCATAAATTTCTGAAAGGTAAAAGAAAAACAATGAAGAGAAAGAAATGTGAGAATTTTAATATTAACAGCATATTTTTTTTTTTATATATTTGTTATATTGAAATCTGAAATCTGATATATATAGTTTCAATGACTTAAAAAAAAGACTCAATATTCAATTATTAATTTGCCAAAACCTCTGAGGGAAAAATTCCAATAAAGTTGGAAAATGTAATAATGTTATATGCATATACAACAACAACCACCACAAACAGACACAACATAACCTAACCAGATAAAGTAAGACTACAAACACACTGATAGCAACCGGGTAATTCAGAATTCAGCCTTAAAACAAGAAGGACAGACTGATGAAACAAAGATGGAAAGAGAACTTGAAAGGGCCACTGTCAACCACAGTCACATGACCACCAAGACACACTAGCTAGCAATCAGTTTTACCAGAACATGAAGGATGGAGCTCCACCATCCATTAGGCCTCCATTGCTAAGATGGCGGGTTAGGGCTGTCTGTTTCAGGATTCAAAGTAAGCAGTTTGTTTACAGGGATGAAGCACTCAAATACTGGGAAAGAAAAGAACATACAAACAAAAAATCTTACTTTGTTGCTTCTTCTGTTCCTCCTTCTCCATCTACTTTGCCCTCTTCCTCCATCTTCTGCTCATCTGAGATCAGCTCCTGGTTCTTTTGTCTACGAATACACTTCACCACTACCATGGACAGAATGAGCAAAGCAAGAATGCCCCCCACAGATGCCCCAATGGCGACAGCAATGGTCGAATCCCTTGGTGGTGGCACTGGGCAGAAGAAGACAGAAAAAATCTTAGTACTGCATGGTTGCATTCTCAATGTTGCCATTAGGGGTGCTAGAGCAGACAGTAGTTATTAACATCTTTTATAGTTTTCTCTTTCAGGTTGACTGTCTTTCTGTCTGTAGTTCGATTATATCCTTCATTTAGCTTTTTACTTCTGCAGATTGCATTTAGGCTTCAAAATTCCTAGAAGCTGTGTTAATTTGTGAAAATAATCTAAAAAAGATTGTTTAAACAGTGAAAATAAATAATTTGTTGGCCCAGGAGCTATTTTTTTGTTTTGTTGTTGTTGCAATAATCCAAAAGCCAGTGGAAAAATCTGATTTGATTTTTGTCAAGGGTTAACATAGATTTTTTTCAATGCAAACATACGGGTTGATATTCAAAAATACATTATCATGGCAACTTTCTATTCTAATCCCACACTGCAATAAAGAAACCCCATTCACCATGGCCTGTCTTAAAGTAACCCTGGTAGAAGACCTGAACATTTTGTCCTACAGCTTCTTAACCTGTGCTGAAATCTTACATTCAGTCAGGACATTGAACTGGATGGTGCCGTGACCCGGAATGCGATCTGGAGGGTTGCGCACATAGCAATTGTAGATTCCATCGTCCGTCAACTGCACATCTGAGATAGTGATGCTGAGGTCGTTTTTCTCCAGGTTTCCAGAAAACATAACCCGATCTCCAAATCGGTTTGACTTCAGGGGTGCTATCTTGTTCTTATAAGTCATGAACTTGGAAAATAAGACATTTTGGATGAAGGTAGTTTGAGAAAAGGGACAAAACAAAAGAAACGTGTAACTTGTAAGGCAGTGATATTACAATATTTTGATGATATTTTACATTTTAAATCTCTTATTTTCTCTCACCATCTCCTCTGTGCTGTTGAGTGTCTCCTGATAGGTCCAGTTCATGGCAAACTTGCTGGGGTCCAGTTTGTAGCATGAGGTGAATGCACATGGGATTCTGACATTAGTCCCGTTGAGAGCGTTGATCTGTTGTGGCACCAGCACATCCATGGAAGTCACTGGAAGGGCTACGAAATATGTAAATACACACATGAATAATTCCTGCCATTTGATTTTCCTGCCACCTGACAGTTTTTTATTTTTTAATCTAAAGTCACGAAAATTATTCTTGATATCATTCACTTAAGTATAAGTTAAAATGTTATTGCCAAGCGATGAAAAAGCTTTTAAACTTTCAAACTTTGCATAGTGGTCTTATACTTCTGATCACTGATAAATGTTTTTGAACACATTTGAAAGTGTATCTTATCAGAAAATGATTATTTTTGACTCTAATTTCTAAATGGAAGAGACTTGTTCAAAACAGCAAGTGGGCGGTAATATTTTATTATGTTTTTACAAAGAAGTCTCATGCTCACCAAGGCTGCATTTATTGGATTAAAAATGCAGTTAAAACAGTAATATAATGAAATATGATTAAAATTTAACTGTATTCTATATAATTTGAATATGCTAATTTGATGCTCAAGAAACATTTGTATTTTTATAATTTTTTATATATTTTTGTGAAAATCATGATAATTTTATTTATTTTTTTCAGGATGAACAGAAAGTTCAAAAGAACAGATTTTATTTTAAATAAATATTTTGTAACAGTAGTGTAACAGTCTTTACTCTCACTTTTGATACACTTGATGCATTCTTGCTCAATAAAAGTATTAATAATTTTTTTTTTTTAAATCGTATTCACCCTAAACGTTTAAACAGTAGAGTACTATAATAATCTCAAAAAGTTTTATGTACATGTTTTACATATCTACGGTTACAAAATGATTGGAAAATATATTCGTAAATTTATATTTTCACTCAGAAAATTTTCAAAATTTGGTCTTAATATCATTCTACTATTTGTTAACAAATCCTTAAAGGCAATTTTCTTTTTCTAATGTTGACAAGTTAAATGTCAGATAAAACCACATACATTTCACATGCGCAAAGCCATTTGTGGTCACATGTGAAACACAATGGAAACGTGGTTTTGGAACAGTTCCCGTGTGAAATCTATAGCCGCTTTTCTCTTGCTTGGCTACCAGTTTCTCTGGCCCTGTTCCAAATGACACACTTCATATGCACTTTCGGTCTTGTGGACTTACAATGGCTGCCTAGTGTGTCATTATGTCCATGAGACCGTATTTGTCATTTTAAGTTACAGAAGGGTGCTCAAGAGCGCCCTCTTTGGGGTCGATATGCACCCTCGATGCACACTTTTTCCGAGCCTGCACTGAAGCAAGCTCTGCAGCAGACTTCTTCCCGACAGTCAAAGCAGCATTACGTTAAGAAATTTGGACTCGTAGAAAGACCGCGAGTGTGTACGGTGTCATTTGGGACAGGGCCTCTGTAGCTGGTCAAGCGTGGAATTTGAGTTAATGCAAGTTAATGAAATTAAAAGAACAAATATAAGCAGGGTAGCCTGAAATCAATGGCTCTCAATTAGAGTGTGCTGCAATTCCATTTTTTCGGAAATAATGGACAAATTTACATCGGAAATGTGTGGGGTGCTGTAGAGCTGAGCAGGGCTTTGAGAACAACTGCCCCGCTTAGTATCATGATACATGCCTACGAAATTGCGTTTTTGAGTAAAACATTCCAGGATTTTTCTTATCTAATGAAACCATCTAAACCATCATTTAAGAAAAAAAATAAACATTTATATACTTTTTAACCTAAATTGCTCAGAAGTACCGCCTCAAGTGAATTTGTGAAGACTAATACAAATGCCATTTACAAAAAAAAAAAATATATATATATCTCCAACTTCAAAATCGTCCGACTTAGCATAATGAATGGAATCCTATGTTGCCAGCTAGCATGTCCTGAGAAAAATTGATCAAAAAAACAAAAAACACCACCTAATTACTTCTTGTGGCCTGCTTATTCACAACGGATACAAATAGCGATGCAGATTAAGACTACGAAGCACTGCTACTTGGGCGCAGAGATATCACGCAACACATGAAATCCCCAAACTTCCGTCAACATACCGCCGTATGTTGTGCATGTGTTGCGTGAGATCTCTGCGCCCAAGTAGCAGTGCTTCGCCTGTGCTTCCCCATAATATAGTCCCAAGTTAATATCTGCCTAGGAAATCGCCTAGTCTTAATCTACATCGCTATTTGTATTCGTTGTGAATACGCAGGCCACAAGAATACATTTTTTTTGGATCACTTTTACTCGGGACATGCTAGCTGGCAACATAGGATTCCATTCATTATGCTAAGCTAAGCTAACGCTGACCCTGCCAAACTAAAACAATGCATGCACTGAGACAAAAATGCATTTGCCCACATATCTAAATGTAGGAAAGATGTTGAATAAGCCCTATTTCTAACAACGATGGAGTTTTCTTTTAAAGGATGTTTGTATTAGTCTACGCACGAGCGCTTTGTAAACATGGAGACGGTACTTCTGCCTACATCTTGCGTGACCTTTCTGATGTGATTGCGCAATCTGTGGCGCGCCGTAGAGCAGCGCAAGATGAGCAATTTAGGTTGATGAAAAGTATGTACTTTTTTTCCCTCCGCTAGATAAGACCCTGTTCCTCAGCTGGGATGGTGCAGAGCCCTCTGAAGCCCTTCAAAACCCTTTGAAACTGCATTGATTTGGACCTTCAACATTTTGGTTGCCATTGAAGTCCATTATATGGAGAAAAATCCTGAAATGGTTTCCTCAAAATACTTAATTTCTTTTCCACTGAAGAAAGAAAGACATGAACATCTTGAATGGCATTGGGGTCAGTAAATTATCAGGACATTTTCATTTTGAAGTGAACTAATCCTTTAAGCTTACACTGGGTGACATTATTTGTATTGTATCAATGGACAAAATGCTATAATGTTGTCTATCAGAAAGGTTTATTTTCTCCACCTCTGCACCATTTCATCCCTCTGCAGTCAGGAGTTTTGTGTTTCTGGACAAGTTCCCACTGCTGCAGCAGTTATGTTTTATCGGCCCGGCTCTCTGCAGTAGTAGCTGCAAGTTCGTCACACCCTCCCATCCCATCCCATTCCATCCCCACCCCCCTCAAAGTGCTGCAGTTTAGCCCGTCCCCCTCCCTCTTGAAAAATCAGGTGTCCTCACGGATAGAGAGCAAGAACTACAGCAGCTGTGTTCGGGAGAACACGTACACACACAAACCTCATGTGAACGAGAATACCATCAGTAACCATTATGATTTATAGTAATATAATATGTGTTATATTCAAAGTGCCTGCAAAGCAAAAATGTATACAGATATACAAGGATTCATTATATACATAGTGTTTTTGTGCAACAAATAATGCAGCACTGCATCATGTCACGGTATCCTATACGCTTTCAGTGTGGGTTGTAATATACACTCACAGAGACACACGCGCATGTTCAGCATAAATATACACACACACAAACACACACGCAGAGTCAGCACTCGGCCAGGCGTGTTACTCAATACGGGCACTACGTCAATGTCGTCCCCACCCACCCTTTTACTTTCATGTATATTTAGTCGGTTTCTCTCTGCGCTCTGTGCTACAGCAGAGATGCTTTAAAACTCCTTTGCATACCCCATGCACATTAAAACACGGAATTAATGCATTTTCTTGGAAAAAACTGTAAAACATACTCTAAATGTTGTAGTTAAAAAGCTACAATGTATCTGTAAACTCTTTTACATGACTGTTTGGGTTTATATGAGCATGAAAGGGGTCTGAATACTGCTGTCTCTAACCCACTCTTGGGGCACCGATTTGATGCTTATGTATCAATATTCACTGCTTCAGGCCTAAAATACTGCAGTGTATCTCTCTCTCTCTCTCTCTCTCTCTCTCTCTCTCTCTCTCTCTCTCTCGCTCTCCCTCACACAACAGTCCCTGACAAACCCATCCCTACACCCTCCCTGCTCTGTCTGTGTCCTCTTTTTCACTGCTCTCAAGGTTATGGTTAAAGGATAAATGTGGACAAGGTACACAGTACATTGTGAAGCTATATGCATGCACAAACAAACAAAAAAGTAATAATAACAATAGTAATATAGAGTCAAAATCAGTTAAGGGGTAATAAGGGTCAGTTTTAAAAAGAGATTTTTCATGGATTTAAATAAAATACTTTTGTTATAAGAGACAATAAAAACAACTGTGTATCAAAACTACTTATTCCCTGATAACATTTTATATATATGTGTGTGTGTAAAATAATTAACTTGATTTTCAAAAGTCAAAAGTAACATTTTTGACAAGCCAAACATGTCAGTCTCTAAGTTACATACATTTATGCTATTTCATGCATTCTGAGCGTTACACTGTTAAAGATTTGGATTCCCATGCTAAACATGGCCAAAGTTTCAGAAAATAAGTTTGATGGAGTATTTCTGTGCCAAAAATACTCCTTCCGGTTTCTTGCACAGGTCACAGGACTTCACAAAATCAACAAAGTCACCAAAGGAGTGTGTTTTTGGTTGTCAGGGCAAGACAACCCTGTTCAGCTTCCCAAAGAACCCAGTGTTAAGAGGACAGTGGAAGGAGTTTGTTTTTCCGGAGCAGCAACGGAGTTGCGCAAGGTGTTTTTGTTTGTTCCCTGCATTTGGTCGACGATTGTTTTATAAACAAGGCCCAGTTAAACTCCGGATTTGCAGATTGTCTAATGCTGACAGATGGAGCAGTTTCAATGATAAAGGATCACGGTCATGCGTTGGAACAGCAGGTGGTGAGTAAAACTGCTTCAAATGTCTGTGTGTTGTTGGCCATTGGCACGAAAGTGCACATCAAGTAAACGCGCGCTCGTGACTCTTTTGCTCCGCTCACACGATATGTCTCCAGCCGTTTTATTCAGGGAAAAAACGGTACCCCGTATCTACCGTTTATAAATATGATACAACTAAAGACTTTACGGAGATATGAAGGATGCAGTACTACACTAAAGGTACTCAAGATTGACAAAAACTGTGTGAAACCCCCTTTAAGCCACAAAATAAACTTCAAATCGTAAAATAAGTATAATGAACTGCATGTTTTACAATTACCCAAAAATCAAATGTTGTTCACCCTTTACGCATCTTATCACATCCATCAAAAAACGGATTTTTGTTGGAATATTAGAACTAAAAACATCGCTATAACACACTCATGGTCATGGGCATCAATCACTTCACTGAATACTTGCCAGCTAAAACACAAATAAATATTATCAATATTACGAGCCATCTGTTTTCAGATCCACACCATTTGAATATTACGGCATCGATGTCTGTCAAAAAATAGCATGCGCAATACACTGTAGTATTTACGAGAAGCTGAGGTTCAGCGAGTATGTGCATTTCCAACGTGATCTCACGAAAATACCTGTGTATTTTTACTTTAAGTGTAATTTTACCACACGCACAATTACTTACATTTTTAATAGTCACATCAATACATGTTTTCAGTTGCATTTATTAAATGCATTTTACTAAGTTAATACTTAATATAAAATAAAAAATGTCTCTGTTCGTGACTTCTGCTACAAACTCATTTCGGATGATTAGCTAATGTTAAAGAAGACTGCATTTTAAACCCTTAAGATGAATAACATTCCTGCAATGGTTGAACCATTTTGTATTTAGCTTGTTGTTTGCCAAGACGTAAAAAGGCGTTTTCTCCTATTCAGCAACTGGCGATCACAAGATACACCAAAACACAAGATAAATTCACAAAACACATCAATTTTATTTGTTCGCTGTAATCCAAATCTTTAGAATCCATATGTTTGCGAGGATTTACGGCAGTGGCATCGAACGCTCACTGGCTCTCGCCTGCTTCAACACAGATTGTGACATGCCGTGTTTCAGTCGATTTTTATTTGAAATGGGAAACACGCAAATTCACGGAAAGAAGCCAAATTAATATTTTCATTGATTAATAACTTACATTCTGCTCTGTACCTCATACAAAACTATTATATACCACCAGAGAGGACTGCAACTGCAACACATCTTCATTCGAACTACTTTTGGTACCGCTTTTGACATTTTTCCAATAAATAAATGATTGTGATTACACTGGTCTGTCTGTTATGCTTTTATTTATAACAGTACGTTGTTTTAATAAATGGTTATTGGTATGTTTAGGGGTAAGTGTAGGATTAGCCGTTCAAAATATATTTTTAATGCTATATTGTTACCAAAATCGTCATTTTCCAATGTTTTACGTTTTATTCTCTTTATATTCTGTATTAAAAATTTAATCTTTACTCGTATAAAGTTTTGTATTCTTAAAAAAAAAAGATTTCATGACGGATTCGTAAATATTTTACGTTTTTTCAGCAGTAAAAACGTAATAATGCTACGTTTAAATGTTGCCAATACGTCCATATTCTACGTTTTAGCACTTCTCCAAATGTACAAAAACATAAGTTTTGTCTTTTTGAAAGTTATAAATACTTACGTATTAACAATGAGACCAGGATGGCATTTCTTGGAAAACCCACACTACCGGATGTTTCGACTACGGCCCTGTCCCAAATGGCACACTTCATGTGCACTTTCAGTCTTGTGGCCGCTGTGTGCACGTGTGTCCGTTAAGTCCACAAGACCGTAGGGTGTCCCATTCGTCATTTAAGCTTAAAGAATGGTGCTCGTGATCGCCCCCTTTGTGGCTGCTATACACCCTCGATGCGCACTTCAGCTGAGCGCGCAAGTTTGCGAGCTACACAGAGGACTTCTACCCAGCAGTCAAAGCGTCATTACGTCGTGAAAGTGCAGACTCAGAGGAAGACCGTGAGGGTTCAGCGTGCCATTTGGGACAGGGCCTACGTCATTGTTTTCCAAGAGGAGGGAGAAAAAGGCTTCAACATGCTGTCTGTCAGAAGAGATAATGTTCCTAATACCTAACACAGTATAAATTTGCTCTTTACTCACCGAAATTATACTTCACACTGCATGCTAAAGAGAATAAACGGCAGTCTGATAGAAACACTTTGCTGGGTTTGAGAACATCGTTCAACATGTGTTGGCTTCGAAGGATTTTTTTTATGCACAAACTGATTCTGACATCGCTGATTTAAATATTTTCAATCATTTTCTATTCTTGACTGATATTTTTTTCATAATTTTTGCAATAGATGATTTGTTAAATGAGTGATCTTCAGATGAGTTCCTGTAGTCATTCAATTTGACTGTCATATGCTGATTTTTTTCAACATTTGTTTGATCGCCATCTTCTCAGTTGTTTAAAATTATCAAAGTTTGAGACGATGTTTAATTTTCCAATAAGAAATGATTAATTATTACATGATTTGTTACATTTAATTACCCCTAAGCAGATTTTGACTAAAAAATAACATATATTTATTTAACATAGCCTATATTAATATAAACATTTCAATTGTGCATGATATACAGTCTAACAGCACTGGGACATTTCACTATTCATATCACTCTGCACTCACATATGTGATATTTCTTATAGTCACAGGAAGCCACAAGTAAACAGTACACAGAGAAAAGGGGTGTACAAGTTGTACCTTTAGGGGTACGAAAGCTTGTCGCTGGGGCTGTAGCCTACCCTTAAAATGACATCTTTGTACCTTAAGGTACCACTATGAAACTTTTTGTGGTAAAAAGAAAAAAGTTACAAAGATGTCCTTGTAATGGTACTGCCCCAGCGACAAGCTGTTTTACCCCTAAAGGTACAACTTTACACCCTTTCTCTGTGTGTACAGGGTTGTTAAAAGCATACTGTGGCAACAAATCTGTTTAAATGCAGACAGTTTAAATGCACCACATTTTAGTTACTGCCTAATGACTGAAATATTGCAGGCAAAACATTGAACATGGTATGTTTGCACAGTAAATGAGAAGAGCGAGACATCTGTACTGTATTTCAGTGAGAAGCAGATTTTCACAAGCCTATTAAGAGCAATTGTTTTCTCATAATCTACCATATGTCATATTCAGCTTACAGACAACTGTTACCGCAGTTGGATTTTATCCATTGATCCGCTATTTTCAGGGACAGTTCAACTAAAAACGAATATTCTCATCATTTACTCACCCTTTCTCATAGAGGTCAGAATGAGGTATTTATAGCAGAATGTCCAAGCAGCTATTTTCCATACAATGAAAGTGAATGGTGACTATATAACTCTCAAGCAAAATTGTCAGTGAATAACAACTTAAATTTTAGTCTGTTCCTCACAAAAAGAGCAAGTTTATGATGCTTTTATACACGAGCTTGACAGCTCTTGGTACAATTTACTTTCATTGAATGAAACAAGTCCATACGATGTTCCACGGATGAAAGAACATCCTACAGTTTTGGAATGAAATGAGTGTGAGTAAATGCTGAATTTTTATTTGTAGGTGAACTGTCCCTTTAAATTAAGACTAACAAAACTGTAGTATACTAAAACAAACACATCCATTTACTGTATGCAATCTAAAATATTTTAATGAGTAAAACAAATTCTTGTAAACTATTATTCTTATAGGTATTTAGTCTAATATAGTGGTGTAGACTTTGTATATTATCTATTTTATTAATCTTTTAAGTTTGTATACCATTTAAAAGATTGGGGTTGGTAAGATTTGTATGTCTTTGAAATAAGTATCTTATGCTCACCAAGGATGTAGTATTTGATCAAAATACAGTAAAAAGTATTACCATTTAAATCAGCAATTTTCTATCTAAATATATTTTAAAATATGATTTATTCCTGTGATTTTAAAGCTGAATTAGAAAGATGTCTAATAGTCTAAACATCTTTCAGGATGGGAAGTAGGAGGATTTTTTTGGAGCTCGTGTTTATCTTCCGTCACTAAAATGCTGCATGTTACGCCCTCTGGTGACTTTCTAGTAAAACTGCACTGTTTTCACTTGAACCTAAATGCAACTTCCCCAGTCATATGTTTTTAAAGATAACTATTTTGGTGTGTGAAGCTCTTTTTTTCATTTATGTTAAGCCTACAGTACAATAAACTATAGTTCAGTAAGAAAACGTTAATTCAATTTTGTGGACTATACATAGCTATGGATTAAGCACTAGAAAGTAGGTCATCTGCCTTCTGTTGAAATAAATAATCCTCATGTAATGTTCAAAAGCAGCGGTCTCATGAGGCCAGAACTATAGCAGTAAATCACAAAATAACCAGAACGTGCACATTGGTTGATTATGATTGATTTTCATTTTCATTGTGTGTTGGTTCAGACATTCAGAGTTTCTTTTAAAGTTTCTTTTTTGCTCTGAATCACTTTGTATAGCATGTTGTTTACAAAGTGAAACGTCTAAGAATAATTTTTTTGCTCAGAATCATTGCTTTAGCTTTCAGTGTCACATGATCCTTCAGAAATCATTCTAATATGCTGATTTGATGCTCAAGAGATATTTCTTATTATTATCTATGTTGAAAACAATTGCAATTAATTCATGTGATTTTTGAGGAAATCGTTTTAATGCATCCTTGCTGAATAAAAATAAATAAAATAATATTCATATCATAAAAAAACAACAACTTTTAAATGATAGTGTACCTTTACACTGAGGAAGAAGAAGAAGAAGAAAAAGAAGAGGTTTCAGTAGTGAAATTTAGTCCACAATTTAACTTCAAATTGAGTTCTTGAATGAGTTAAAGATTAGATGACTCAACAATCTCACTTTTCGCCATCTGCTGGCTTAACGATGTAACCACGAAGAAAGAGTTAGCTAGGCTGCTGAAAAAAAATAAATAAATAAATAAACAAAAGGAGTGATAAACAGTATGGATTGTAGCTACATCATCAATATGACAAGGAAATAATTGTAGGATGCTTAACAGATCATACAAAATGCAGCAATGCTCAATGTCATCAAAGCTGCTTGATGTTTACTTTTTTATTTTATTTTTGACAACGAATGGGAAAAATTAAAATAATTCACCCATAATTTATGACCTGCTTTGCGTTCCATAGTCTAACTCATCTGATCTAAATGCTCTCACAATGGCAATCACGATAAAACGCAACGATAATGCTGATGGAGATGTGCATCCTTTCTTATAACGCATAATATCAAGGCTATTGGCAGGGAAACCTGATTGTAATCACATCTGTTTGGCTGGTACACTGAAATCGTTAAAATGGCAAATTATCATTTTTTATGATGGGCTTTACTGTTTTTTCCATAGCAGAAGCTTTTTTTTTTACTTACCCAAAAACATCACCATTGCAACACAGGATAATTTCAAAGCGGACGCCCACTGCGTTTTCCCAGAATGCAATAAAATGGTCATTTTGGTCGCTGACAATAAACGTATCGAAAAATAAGTATTACAAATAGCGTTTGAGATCTATTTTCCCGTTTCAATAATGTATAAAATCACGGAAATGTTTTTATTTTGTGCTATGATATGGCTGGCAGTGTCTGTAGCAGGAGCACTGGTTGATATTATGGTTGTGGTTTGTGATTTGTCTTAATTGAGGTTCCAAACGTTGCAACATTATAATATTAAAATACTATAATAGCAGAACATCAAATGGTATATAAATAATGTCACACGATGAGAAAAAAAGAATCAGGATGCGTCAATATATTAAATGTCCCTGCTCGATTCAGTGCCATCAGAAATCAGTCGAAGAAAATCCACGCGGCCGTTGATGCTAAACCAAAAAAATTACGCTCTAGCTTGCAGAAGGACCACCTCTCCTTTCCTCTCCTCAACCCCTCACTAATGGAGATTAAGGGGCCGTTAACATGATGACCGTTTTCAACTAAAAACTTTTTATGCGTTTTGGCCGTTCGTTTACGAGACAAAGGCCTGAAAACCCGAACTTTTGAAAATGGGTTTCAAAGTGGAATAAGGTTTTGAAAACGATGCCCAAGGCAGAGTAAAAACGAGAGTGCACTGAGAGTGTCTTGATGCCAATATGGTTTTAGCCACAAGTTGTATTGTGTTAATAATACTTGGTCTGTGGTTCCTCATTAGAGGCTACAGAGCCCTTCTCTACTCGGTAAATTCTGGCTGAATCTCAGACAATGAAGTGCAGTATAATTGACCACTGTTAACACTTGATGATGGAATTGGTGAGGACTAAAAGAAAGCTAAATAAATAAAATCGCATTGAATGAATCACATGCATATATAGAGAGATGAAAACAGATTTATTATGATGGATATTAATCTACAGTCAGCCGTGCAGTATTACAAAATAAACCAATTAATTACATTCATATTTTAAAAGGTACATGCAACATTTTAAAAAATTCAAAATGAACACAATATAAAGGATTAGTTCACTTTAAAATAAAAATCCCATGATTTACTTACTCTCAAGGTGCATATGACTTTCTTGTTTCTGATAAACACTTGGAGTTATATTAACGTGACATCAGACAATAAGACAGTAAGAGTTTTGAACTGTAAGAGGAGTTACATTAGATATTTTACTTTTTAAAGTCTTAAATATGGATTTTTTTCTTACAAAAACCCACTGATTTGCTTCAGAAGGTCTTTATTAACCCCCTGTAGCCGTGTGGAGTATGTTTATGATGGATGGATGCACTTTTTTAAGCTTTAAACTCGTGGGCCCTGCATGTTCACTGCCATTGTAAAGCTTGGAAGCATCAGGATTAATAACTCTGATTGTGTTCATCAGAAAGAAGAAAGTCATATACGCCTATGACTTGATTCATGGGGTAATTTTCATTTTAATGTGAACTAATCCTTTAAATTAGTCAATACAACATCAATCCTTTTTAAATACGTCTCTCGCCCTGCGTTTCTCCTATATGTAAATAGAGAAAAGTT
Organism: Gobiocypris rarus; assembly: GCA_023029165.1. Classification (NCBI taxonomy): domain Eukaryota; kingdom Metazoa; phylum Chordata; class Actinopteri; order Cypriniformes; family Gobionidae; genus Gobiocypris; species Gobiocypris rarus. Next base: position 36,803,709 of record CM040911.1, read on the forward strand.
GTTCTGGCTACTTTGAGGCGACAGAGCTTGTAATAAAACCAAAATCAACTTTGGCTTGGCTTTTCGGAGATGGTGAGGATGGAGGGATTTAAAATGTTCTAAAAGTGATGAAGAGGTGGCTTTTCCAAATGTACCAGATGTGGATCTGCTGTTGCTGCCTGCGATAGCTACAGTAAGTCTTCAGCTAGTCAACTTGAGATCATTTCCATATAAACTGGTTATATCTCTTAAGCCTTGTAGTGAATGTTTTATGAGCAGTAAGATAACCATATTCATCCGCACAGTCACAATGTCCCCCCAGTTTAGTTGTTTTAAACACACCTTTAACATGCAAAACAGAATGATGGGGACTAATGTCTCAGGCACATTTTACTGTGTGACGATACAAATTGCTTTTATGCTTATCCATTTAAATAATTAATTATTCTGACTATTTGTGTCTCACTATTTTTGCTGCAAGTGGTATGATCTGATTCTGATTTCATATATCTAAGTGTCAGTGGGCAAATACAGGTTCCTTGTCCTCTGGCTGCCAATCAGAGGGAAGACGTCTGTTGCGTCCAGCTGTGACAGGAACGTCTGGTGTGAATGGGAAACCGTGCTGCTTCCAACAATTGAGAATACACACCAAAAAAAAAAAAACAAAAAACATTTTACATCCTGTGAACACAATCTCTCTGTACTAAATGTTTGTAATATCTACATATGAAGGGATGTATGCATTTACATTATTTCACTTACAGTAATGTAACTTTATGTAATTTCATAGTTCCATAGTTGTCTTTGGTTAAAGTGTAGAATGTACTGACAATCATTTATGGTAAACTAAAATGTATTTTAATAGTCATTTCTATTGAAACGTGTCATGTATGTAAATATATCTGTAAGGATGAAGTTGCAATTTAGTACAAGTGAAATATACAAACCTAAAATGTAATGTGAAATAAAACAAAAGGACCCACTTTATATTAGGTGTCCTTAACTACTATGTACTAACATTTTAATTAATAATTTGATATATTGCACTTATTGTGTACATACATGTTTTTACATTGTACTTACATTTAAAAAATACCTGCATGTAATTACATCTGTAATTAATTTCTGTAGTTACATTTGTAATTACACAGTTGACACTTCCCTTACACCTAACCCTACCCTTAAACTTACCCATCCCACCACACCTGTCCCTAACCCGTATCCCACCTCAATATCAGCAAAAGTGTTTTGCAACACAATATGAACACAGTAAGTACATTGTACTTATTTTTTATGTAAGTACATTGTAGTTAAGGCCACCTAATATAAAGTGGGGCCAAACAAAATTCTAATCAAGTACTTAACATGTGCTTTAGTATAATAGTCAGGACATCAAAATAAGCATACTTTAAGAACAGCAAAATATTGATATTTTAGTAATACTTTACAAAGTGCACTTTTTAAATGTGTACGGGTGTGTTAAACATAGTTATGAAAGTGTACTCCCTTTAAGTACACTTACTGTAAGTGGCCTTTTATTTCATAAATACTATTAAAGTATACTTCCCTTTCTGTTGCTCACTTCGACGTTGTGCTGAACGAGTTAAAGGGTTACTTCACCCAAAAATGAAAATTAGCCCATGAAGTTGTATAGCCTAGCAGTCTAACTCGTTCAACACAAACGTCACATTCCCTACATCAAGGAACGCAGGATACAACAGTAGTAACAGAGTTTTTTTTTTTTTTTTTTATTTACTAAAATAGGCAGAAGAAAAGTTGTTAGAAAAATGTTTTCAGTAAAGCAATATTGTAAAAATGTATAAACGGTAAAACAAAACAAAAAGTCACAACACAACTCATTTAATTTCTTGCTTACCATGGTAACATAGATGTTGTCTGGACTGGGAGGATTGCTCACATCTGCCAGAGCAGGCATAGAGCTGAATCCCACCTGAGGTACAAAACAAGATTAAAGCCACAGTATGTAAGTTTTGCCACTAGAGGTGGCTTATTCAAAACAAAGTTGTAGATTGATGGCGTGGTGAATGAACGGGGAATCATCAGAGTTGTTGTGTTCACCTTCACACCTTCACAGCAGGACGCCCAGAGAGCCCTTGGGATCGAATGCTAATGAAGGAGAACTGCGTGAAATACTGGTCTCTGAGCTTTTATTATGCTTATGGTGCAGTCGGCCGCTTCCACTCTTTTCATTGCATATGTGGGGTAACGCAGCACTGTTTTACATAGTTAAAACAATCATACTAAATACATATGAGTGTGTTAAAAGTTATGTTATAACGTTACTCTGTGCGTTTGCTCAGTGGGTGCATGGTATGAGCAGGGCCTGCCCGCGGCATAGGCGGAATAGGCAAATGCTAGGCGCGCCACTCGTCCATAGGGGCGCCAAAATGAGTGATTTTTCCGGTTTTATTATTGGAACTATTTCATTAATATTAATTCGAAATATTACCAAAAAAAAAAAAAAACCTGCCCAGCAGTGCGATTAGTTTAACGTAGGGAATGTGTTGTGTCGCGTCGCCTCTCGCGCATCTAATTGCTTTCATTTTTTTTAGGGTGCTTGGTCGCTCCCGCCAGACAGTGAAAGTTTATTTATGACAGATGGCCGAATTCACATAAAGACCGAAGCCCTCTGTTGTAGTGAAGGTAAGGTATAAGGGGATAAAGACAGAGGTAAAGTGATGAATGAACAGTTTATCTAGTTGCATAGTAAAATCTGAATGTTCGCTAATTAATTTCTAGTTATATTTACCTTAAACTTTATGCAAGCAGCTGTTCTGGGTGACAAAAATTAATGTCAGTTTTTGTTAACACATCACTTTTTTAATAACCTAATGTTTTTACAGTTGTGCAATTTTAAGGGGATAAATGGCATTTTTAAAATATATTTTCCGAAATTAGTAATGATATTTATATACAGACTTATTTAAAATAGCAAAACATTTTGTAAAATGCACATTGAATATCTAAATTTCTCAGTTTAATTCATGGTGAAAACATGAATGTGCATAGTTTAGCGGAAGATTGCTGTCATCTACTGGAAAACAAACACTTTAGCAATTTTTCAATGAATAGTTTGTGCACTAATGTTAGATGCAATTACTCTTGCTATTTGTGTTTAGGCTGTAATGTGGCGAAGGTGCTATTTTTGTGTAGTTTAACTTTCATCAGCCTTTAAAAAATGTTTATATATATATATATATATATATATATATATATATATATATATATATATATATATATATATATATATATATATATATATACACACACACACACACACACACACACACACACATCATGAACACAATGAAGGGGTAGAATGGACTGGATTCAGGGTACATATAAACCAAACAACTTAAATTACAAAAATAAAACAGTACCAGTGTTTCCATAACTGTTAACGTGACGTTAGTGCCAAACCTTTACACAAGGGGCACCAAGTGAAATCTTGCCTATAGGGCAGCAAATTGGTCAGGGCCGGCCCTGGGTATGAGACACTTGTTGCACTTTGCAGTACATCAATATTAGAATATCATATTAATAAAAACAGGATGACTAAATGACATGTAATTAATTTTAAAATGGAGAAGCTCTTTCTGATCATGCTGTTAGCCAAATGACAAAATCGTGTTGTACATAAGAGTTATATTAATAAATATCCTGATGCTTCCAAGTTTTACAATGTCAATGAACAGGTCCTATGATTTTAAGCTCTGAAAAGTGAATCCATCCATCATAAACATACTCCACATGGCTCCAGGGGGTTAATAAAGACCTTCTGAAGTAATACATAATATATTAAAGAATGAACAGTCAGAATGACAGTTGACAGATGCGAATGAACTTTACGACCACCACAATGGATACATTTCATTTCATGTCATTTTTTTATTATTATTATTTTAATTCTCCTTTTCCGGTCCATTAAGGCAAGTAGGGCATATGGCATTGGAACAACACCATGGTGAGTAATTTAGGATCACATTTTCATTTTACGGTGAACTTTCTTTTTAAAGGGGCGTTGGCTTAAAATCATCTTTAAAACACATGCAATAACCCAAGGCAGATTCAAACCTCAACCACCGTTTTGTTGATTTAAACAGAATAAACAAATCTTGGAATCTATGAAAATTTGATTGATTTATTTACTTTACAGAAAGCAAAAAAGAGGAAATGAGGGCAGAAATACAGAAGTTACAAAGATAGTGTGTTACCTTGTATGTGATTCCCATGTCTTCAAAGGTAGTTCTGCTTTTAACCTCTTCCATATTTTGCCTATAGAAAATACAGCACAACATGAAGCCAAACAGAAACATCTGCTATATATCTCTCTGATATACTGACAATGACTTACTTTGGGTCGTCACTTTTCTGGATTGATCTGCAAGCCCTCCCTCCCCAAAACACACAACCAATTAGTAACACAAACCCAGCCACTGACACCAGCGCCGGCCACCAGGGAGGATGAGCCTGTTGATGAATTACACCTGGACTGTTTCTCCTGGTCAGTGCTGAAGAAAATAAAGACAGCGGATTTTAGAGCTCTTAAACAAACTGATCCAACTAAAGAAACGTTAAAAATGTTAGTATATTATGAAACGTTGACAGGCGTATCATTTCAATAAGCAAAGATCACAAAGATTTAAAACTTATAAAAAGTTACATTTTAATTTTGCTGCATTTGGTCGGACATCTATTAAACACAAGTATGGGGTTGGTAAGATTTTTGTTAAAGCTGCACTATGTAAAACATTTTTTCACTGTTATATATTTTGTTCAATTGAGTACTTACAATATCCCAAATTTTTCTAACTGTAACGGAGGCCCGCTAGTAGTTGCTGTGCGAGTAAAACTCACTCCTCTGATCTCAAGAGATGCTCTAGCGACTGACTCTAGAGATTGCAGCCTTTAGCCTCCTTGTTAGAGTGTGCGACTCTCATGCCGGTGGACTCAGGTTCGAGTCCCGCTTGGAGGGGGTGCTTCATGCAAGGGTTACACAACTATTTGTAAATCGTGAGAAAAGCGCTATTTTAACCAATGAACCGGGACATGTGAGGAAGTCACCTGTCAATTGCGCCATATCTGCGTTACTCTCGGTTTCCGCAGAAACTCTTTGCTCTTACTGCAGTGTGCAACAAGTGTCACAGCAGCCGCTATGTTACGTCATAACATAATTTTCAACACACTCAAATATATCTAATATGATAAACAGCTGCTCTACCTCATACTCATGACCGGAAAAGCAGATGTTGGCGCCGGTGACTGTGGCATAATAAAAGTCTCGCTGCTCACGAGGCGCGTGTTGCGTTCATCTTATTAACAATCGCTCCAGCGGCTTTACTCAGCTCCCACAACACTCTGTCCTGCTCTGCTTAACACTACAGTAACTTTAATAATCGTATCCATGAACATTATTTCAGCCCGAGTCCCCTATAACAATTATTTTCCACCGGCTGTGAGGTGAAGACCACATGCTCAAATTTGCTCAAATGTGCTCAAATTTGGCATCATATTTTGAATAGGTGAGCTTTAGTGGATGGGAAATTTACATAGTGCACCTTTAATGTTTTTAAAAAATAAAGACATTTTTTTAAACAATATTTACAATAAAATTTAAAAAAAATTAATTAAAAAATAAATAAAATTTAGAATGTAATTTACTATTTAAATACATTTTAAAATATAATGTATTCCTGTGATAGCAAAGCTACATTTTCAGCTGCTGCTGTTTTTTCTTCTTCTACAGTTATGCTGTTTAATATTTTTGTGGAAATAATGTTGGATTTTATTCAGGTGTCTTTGATAAATAGAAAAGCATTTACAGCATTTATTTAAAATAAAGTCCTTTTATAATATTATACATTTCTTAATTGACATTTTTTGATCTATATAATATGTCCTTGTTGAATAAAACTTCATGAACTTTTTGTTTTTATTTTTTAAATCATACTCAATCCAAACTTTTTAGTGGTATGTATTCATGTAAACAGCATATTCATGGTAATAATTAAACTTTGTCCAGAAACTTTTTCATTGTTTTACCCCTTTTACACGAATAGAGTAATCCAAAGAGAGCCAAATAAACAATAAAAACATTTTAAAAACAAACAAACAAAGGTCTGTTACCTGATTGGACAATGAGGTGTGTATGATTCTTGAAGAACTTGCCACTGAGACGCAATCTACACAAGTAAGTTCCATTGTTCTCATGGCTCACGGAAGGGAGGTGTATATCAAAACTCCCCATTTTGACATCTCCGTGAAAAAATACTCCAGGATGTGTTGGTATGGTTTGATTTCTGATGTAGTACAGGATTATTTTTGTCTGAGAGATATTCTGTGTTTAAAAAATAGAATAAGTATTAAAACATGAGTTTAGGTTTTTAAGTTACAAATACAAAAAAGTATTTGTTTTATAAATGTGTAAAGTATATTTGTGCTGGTCTGTATCCCTAAAAATATGCCTACCTGGAATTCCCACTCCATACTAAGAGACATGACATCCAGATGTCCAGGACATTGGAAGAAATTACATGACAAATACACATCTGTACCATCATTAACCTTCTGGTCTGGACTTGTCATCACACAACCATGGGTTCCATATACTAAAAGAATGTATATTATATTTAAAAAGTAATTAAAATACGTAATATGCTTAGATAATACATTTCTGCTTACCTGTGAAGATAAGTATGACCAAGTACCACATCACTGAGCATAAAAAGACACTAAAAAGTTATTTTTTGTGTCCCCCAACACAGTATTTAACAGAATACACACATAAAGAAAGGCAAAAATTACAAGATCCAGAAGAATTGTATATGGACTCTGGAACTCTTACAGCTCAAAAGCTATTTGCTTCATTGTGATGTGACACACTTTCTGTGGTGTTATCAGCATGTGAAATGTTCATTTACCACATCCTCTATGGCCTAAACACATGATCAAACTGAGGCAGATGTTTCTCCCTTGTGCCATTTTCAAATTTATAGACATCAAGAACAAAAATTAGCATAGCTCTTGTGCCTAAAGATTAGATATTATCAACACTGCAAGACAATGCTGTTTCCTTTGATCAGTTCATATGAAGGCTATTACAGTTCATGTCCACCTTATCCTTAAAATATTAACAAGTACATTATTCAAAATATCTAATTTTGTGTTCTACAGAAGAAAGAATGTCATACATGTTTGTAATGGTCTCCATCGGTTGCAGGAAACACACAATAATGATTAGGTTTAATATCTTTAATAAAAAAGGTCATCGGCTCCAGGGCGATGGTAGGCGCTGTCATCACAGGCGGCTCACTCGCGGTCGGGACATGGCAAAGCGAAGATCTTCATCCAGTTCAAAAACTCCTCCACATGCTCCTCAATAGCTCTGCCGTTAATAGTTCCTCTGTTCAAAATTAGTTTGTTTCCCCTCCCTATAGGGAAACATTAATGGAAGCGATCTCCATTTTCTTGTTTCGTCATCTGCCACCAATGGTTTCAGGAAATATACAATGACGATCAAGATTAACTTCTTTAATAATCCAGGAAGCCAATCACTATGCGTAAAATGAGGGAAATGATGACAAACACCTGTTATTATAAATTAATCTCCATAGTAATAAGTGGTGAGAAACTAAACAAAGGAACACATGTGACTGAAAATAACAAACTAAAAGTCCACGAAAATGAAACTAAGATTAAAATAATGTTTGTAAAAGGAACAAAATGATGGATTTTTTTGTTTGTTTGTTTTGTTTTGTTTTTGTGAACAACCCCTTTTAAAGAATGGAGGTCGATCAAATGACCGTCTGCTTTCCACATAAAAAAGATCTCTTTTGCTCTCTAGTGTGCCATTTGATGTTAGTCATATTAGATTGAAGGCACTTTCCTCAAGAGAACAGAGACATCATTGCGTCAAATGAAGTTTTTGTGTATAGATACATCACCTGAGGCAATAACCAAAGACATTTGTCACATTTATCGATTTTAACTCATTCTGATTCAACACCTTTAGCTTTAACAAAAACACTTTGCCATGTCTGTACATTTGATGAAATACAAACGGGACACAGTTTTTCAGAAGATGGAATCATTACATGGGTCAGAAATTTCCTCAGCGTTGTAAAATGTATTATTCATGAATAGAATATTAGCATTATTCTGCAAAACAGACCTTTTTTTGGTTATCAGGTTTAAATAGTGCTTATAGCCCTACACCAGCAATCTGAATCTCTTGTGATTGATGCATTGAATTATTCATCAGATAAATGAGTCTATTCACAATAAGAGACTATCAATTATTTGTTACTGAATGCATGCTATTGCCAGATCTTTGAACTGAACACATTTACTTTAATATGTTTTATAGTAATATATATATATGAAGTTTGCAAATGTGAGGCAGCTGCAGCATCTATTGAATCTCATAAATGCAAATTGCAAAGACTGAATATTCAGAATAACCTTTATTTATATTCAGTGTGACTCTTCTCAGTGGTTACTGAACTAACTGTGTTATGATGAAGTAATTAAGATCATGATAACTGCCTTGTTAAAAACTTTTTTGGGAGTAACGCAATACATGTAACCCAAGTTATGTAATCAGATTACTTTAAGTAACTACACAGCAAATACTGATCTTTGGAAGAAATTCCCTGTTAGTTAAAATCAACTCAGTCTGAGTGTGCATGTGATGTGTGAGCATCAAATAGACTCCAGCACAGAGTTCAAATGGTTGGAGTTGTGTAAAAACTCTTTCTGGAGAAGATTTTCTATTTTAAAGAAGACAGCAGATTATTGCTCAAGGGAAATCACTTCAAAAAATGTTTAAATTGTTTAAATAAATGTTGTAATATGAAACATGACGACGCCCACTAGGGGAGGAGCCTGCTAGAAGAATTTAGAGTACCGTTTCCATGGTAATGCAAGATCCAATTTCAAAACAGTTTTGACAGGATGAATCTTGAGTTAGTAAGCTTTCGAATGATATATAGTATGCCAACATTAGATCAGGATAAATATAGGATATAATTTTTTTAAACATGCAGTGGCAAATGGGCCCACCAGTGGGCCAGTGACAGTTTACAGGTTAAAGTTACATTTATATAACACTATACAATGTTTTATGTGAGAATAACTACACTGAACGCCATACTCTCGACTTACTGCTTTTATTTGAGCAAATCCATACATTAGGTTTAGAAATTCCATGCATGGACATATTTTGAAATTAATTGCTCTCATAAAATATCGTAAAATCGAACAGCAAAACATTTACATTTAATACATGTAGGCAGCTTGCAGAGTGCCAACTAAAAATGTTTGGTAAAATTGTCAACACATCACTGCATTATATACAGTAAAAGCAAGCCTGCGGGATTATACAATATATATATATATATATATATGGATTGTGTATCCCTCCAACATTGTGACCTGACATTAAAGAGAAAACAACATTATTTAAGATAACAGCTAATGTATGTGTGATTGAGAATGCAAAACATGTTTTGAATGAAAACCATGCACGTATTTATCATAGCTGTTACAATTCAAAACATTGCAGGCCTACACTTTCACGGCTCAACTATTATCTTATTAGCCACTGCAGTTTAGTAACCATGTCTGTAAAACATTAGGCTGACCGACATAAGGCTGCATTGCTGAATAAAAGATATTATCTCGTCTACATTAGTTTAAGGAAGCTGAACAGAAGGTTTCTTGGGCTGAGTCACCACTTTAATTTGATGGCAAAACACACATTTTTAGAAACACTGAATAGAGGACGGTTAGCTAATGTTAAGCCACGCTCCTGAACACCAGTGAATCAACTCCAAAATACAGAACAGCCAGGGAGTATGCACACAAATATTTCACACTTTTTTGTCTAACTCCTGATTTTTCAAGTCCAGAAATTTGCTGTGTGGTAAAGTAATGCATTACTTTTAAAAAAATAGTTAGTTTTTCAAAGAAGTAACCGAAGTTACTTCACATTTTTGACCAACAGCTTCCTGTCCCCATGTTTCTAGATTTCTAGATTGTGAGCAGGCAATTTCTTTTACTTGTTCTTACTTGCACAAAAACATATTCAGCAATGCTAAAAAAAGGAATAAAAACAGTGAAATGCAAATTCAGAATATTATGCAAACTTTCTATTTTTAAACATGCTAAATAGCACCCATATTTTATGTACTTAATCCCCCTTTATAATTTTTTTTTTGTTTTTGTTTTTTTTGCTGCTGACATTCTGTGATCTAATTCAACCATATGCCTTTAAAATGACTTTAGGTAAACATCACATCCGTGTTTCATTTTTGTTTTAAACAGCTGAAGTAAGATTTGTTAACGTTCTTCTCCTGCATCCTAGTCTTCTGTGATCCAGAATGGCAGCACAGCTTAAAGGTTTGTTTGGATTTGTTTACTGTACAGGCAGGAATTTTTAGGCTTATTTATTTCACTTTTGGTATTTTGGAAATTGTCTTTTCATTTGCCGAAAATATTACTTTTTTTTTAATTTATTATTAATTAAAAAAACAAACTAGCAAGCCCAGCCCAGGTGAGAAAAAGTAACGTAATATAACATTTCCATAAAAAAAGTAACTTCAAAGTAACTTTCCTCAGCACTGGTTGAAAATAAACTGACAGACTCTTTTTCCAAATTCTATAATCCTTTGGTTAGTTATACTGTTACTGTTAGTTGCTGTACCAACTGAGTTAGTATTCTTGTCTTTGACTGTTATTTGCCAAGTTTATGTTATAATAGTTAGTTGCCAAGTTAATGAACATAAAATGTTACTGACAATGTTGCTGTAAATGTTGGTGGTCATATTTCATATTCCAATTCAGGGAACTAAGGTTACATACGTAACCGAGACGTTCCCTTTCAAGGGAACTTGCACTGCGACAAAACGCTGCGGGAACGCTATACCCACATCACTAAATGAGTGAGGCCGTCTGTGTGAAATCTTTGCGCACTCTAAGACAATAACACCTGCGCCCCTGGAGTGGAGCCGAGGTCCCGTTTGTAGAACCTCACGAATGTGTGCGGTGAGGACCAGCCTGCCAAATCACAAACATCCATGAGGGAAACTACTGACAGTAATGCTTCGGAAGCAGCCATACTCCTAGTGGAGTTGGCCGGTAAAGCCAAGGGTGAAGGCTAACCAGCCAACTCATGAGCAATTGGGATGGCTTCCACCACCTATACTTGCTCATCCTCTGCTTAGATGCAGGGTACCCTTTCCTAGGTGACCTAAAGCTAAATGAACAGTTGTTCAGACTTTCTTCACAGAGCACTGAGGACATAAGCATATAAGGCCCCTACAGGGCAGAGCATATTCAGTCTGATGTATGGAAGGGAGGAGGACAAAAGGCCTGCAATACAATCGGTCTTACAGTATTAGTAGGAACCTCGGGAATATAGCCTGGCCTAGGGTGAAGGAAGGCCTTAACCATGCCAGGTGCAAATTCCAAGCACGAGGGTGAAACTGAGAGAGCCTGAATGTTTCTAATTCTAAGAGAAATGGAATAGCAAGCAGAAAGATTGTTTTGAGTGAGAGAACCTTCACAGGAACTTCTTCAATAGGCTCGAAAGAGAGCCTCCATCGACACCCTCATGCAAACTGCAGGTCTCAGCCTCAAAGTTCCACAAAGGAAACAAGTAACCAGAAGGTGTCTCCCCAATGAAACACCACCCAAAGGAGTGTTGTAAGCAGCTAAGGCCACCACATACACCTTTATTGTGGAGGGGGATAACCCTGCAGTGTTATTGAATCCCATATCACGACCAGATAAGTGGTTCTCTGTGCTGGAGAAATTAAGAAACTTCCTCATGTGGGTGAGAACGACATCTCAATGTCGAACCGTCATCTGCTCTGCGTGAGCTAGAATCAACCAATCGTCGATGGAATTAACAATGCAGATGCCCTGCATGCGCAGGGGTACCAGAGCCTCATCCACACACTTTGTGAAAGTTTGAGGCAACAAAGCTAGGCCTGTCACGCCTGTAATGAGAGACAGGAGGATCCAATAGCGAAAAGATAAGTTTATTGTTAAACAGGACGACAAGCGTCAACAATAAACATGTCTCAGATAACAGGCAAAAGGTAACAAAGAGACAGGCTCCAGGGCACAGGCAGGCGAACTACAGCGAAGTTCAGGTGCAGGCGGCCAGGCAGACGACACGGCGGAGCAGGGAAGAAGCGGACAACCAGAGGCCAAAATCCTGGACCCGGAACAGAGATAATCCCCCAGGGGAAACAGAAGTCGAAACCAGCCAAGCCAGAAACGCCTGTAACAATCTGACAATGGGTGCCAGTGAGCGAGCGGTTTATATAGTGAGAATGATGAGTGCAGCAGGTGAAGGTGATGAGTCCCATAATCAGTGACCATGCCTCCAACACAACCTCACAAGACACAGAGAAAGGAGACGATGAATTCATAAACCGTGACATGGCCAAGAGGAAGAACACGATATTGGTAAGCTTCACCCCCAAAAGCAAACCTTCGGAACTTACTGTGTTGTGGAAGGATGGATTCATGGAAGTATGCGTCCTTTAGATCTATGGTGACAAACCAGTCCTTGGATCTGATTTGTGACACAATTCGTTTGAGAGTCAACATTTTGAATTTGAGCTTCCCAATAGAGTGATTAATCGCAGATCTAAATTGGATGCAACCCTCCATCCTTCTTTGGCACAATAATGTATTGGCTGTAAAACCATGACTCCCTGCTGGGAGGAGGAACCCTTTCTATAGCCTCCTTTCGCAGAAGAGTTTTCTACCTCGTGTTATAACCCGAGCCTGCTCAGGGCCCACCACTGTGGGTAGGACCCAGCTGAATCAAGGCTGAGGTTTCCTGAATTGGATCATGTACCCCTTTTCTACTATCTGCAGGACTCAACAAGATACATTTGATAGAAGTTTCGCGAGGACCCTCTATACCCTGGCATTGCGGCAATGGTCCCCTGAGGTCACCGAAGGGAGACGGGCACCACCGCTTTCCAACGGAGGGGACTACCCTCAGAAGCCTGACATTGATGGCTTCAGGACTTTCTTTGACAAAGCCCTCTTTGTGACAATAACAGTCCTCAGAGCAACTTTGCCCATAGAGAACTTCGCCTGAGAAAGGAAATGGGAGCTTTAGTATAGTTCTACTTTGAAGACTCCAATGTCACGTCATTCACTAATTATCTTTCTAGTCAATCATTATTCGTCTTCTGTAGTATATAAGTTCTGTTCCCATTCATAACTATGTTTGCAGATACTGATGTTAGCGTTAACCCCCATTCTCCCCACCACCACCAGGTTAGTCTCTGTCCATACATCAAGGGGTAGGCTCCGCCCCACCTTCAGGCAGGAACTTCAAGCATCCGCTACCCTCTGGGGCCTACGCCATTCGGACTATGGACGTGGCCTACGCCAAAGAACTTTATCATTTTATCTATTCAATACTCATTGTATGCAAACTGTAAATACATCTTATTTACATGTTTTTCTTGACTCCTGGGTCTTTCATGTAGAGCTTTGAGTTCTGAAAGTTACATTATGTTTTTATAATACATCAAGCTCTTTAAATTCAAAAGGCGTTCCTTTTAGAATATTAATAGGTTCCTTTTCCATACAGAGGTTGGAATTGCTAAAGTTTTTCTTTGTCTATATTTTACAGTAAAAGTATAATTGCACCCCTGCTGGCCTCACTAACACCTCTTCCAGCAGCAACCTAGTTTTCCCAGGAGGTCTCCCATCCAGGTACTGACCAGGGCTGTGTTTCCCTAAAGCATTGTAAGCCTAAGTTAATCGTTGAGGCCATTGGTGGCAATTGTTCTACGATCAACTTAAGCTTACAATGCTTTGGGGAAACGCAGCCCAGGCTCAGCCCTTCTTAGCTGCAGTGAGAAACCAGTCTTGGGCTACAGGGTGATATGGCTGCTGGTAAAAATATGTTTTCCTTCCGCTGACAGCTTGTTATCTTTTAGCCAATTGATCAATCTCCTCTTATAACAGCACTTATCTATTAAATCCTGTACCCCTAATGCTGCTCATATTCAAAATTCTGGCATGCGATTAAATAAAAATAGCCCAATGCTTTTGCTAAGTCACATGCCATAATTCATTAAAATTGCTGACATTAGACACTTAATTAAGAAAACAGATCATTGTGATTGGTTTAATTATCATTCTGTTTCACATATATCTTTTATCTCCAAGGTACTGGGGAAGACTGTTGCTCAGCAACCGGTTCACTTTTGCACAGGAACAACACTTGTGAGATGTTCTACTCAGGTTTATAACTAATTGTAGAGGAAGTGTCTGTATAATGTCATATGTATGCATAAAGATTGAAAGATACATTTCTTTGAGAAAGTTAATTTTAGAGGAAGTACAGTACATGTTTCACTGACATTGTTGATTGCACTGAATGAACTGTTGACTTCAGTGTTTCTTAATTTGACAGTGGTTTACACATAGACTGTATGGACGATATGTCTCAATTTGAAGTCACACTATCCCATTAACACTCGTCAATGTTACACCCCGTTTTTATAGCATCAAATAAATAAAGCCAAACTTACTGGAAAAACAAACAAATGAACAAACTTCCACATGATAAGAACTTTCTAAAATGACAGAAGCCATCTTCATAGGTTTCGCTGGCATCCCATTCAATGACATGGAGAGGGTGGGGTTGCAGCCAGCCAAGAGGCCAGCGAAATGTTTTGGCTTCAATTATCAGGATGTGTGCGGCACACTTGGGCTGCATCTGAAATTGCACACTTCCCTTCTATATTGTAGGCGAAAAATATGAATTCACCAACGCTATCTCACGACCAATTCGAACATATTTTACGAGGTGGCTATTTCGTACAAATTTGTACGACCTCACTGCATTTAATTTGTACATTTTGCCTAAACCCCAGTGATGGGTAGGTTTAGGGGCGGGGTTGAGGTATGTCATTAAATGCAATTCATATGAATTTGCCAACTCACAAATATGTACGATTTAGTAAAAATCGTATGAATTCGTCTGAGTGAGGTCGTACAAATTAAATGCATTTAATTAGCCACCTCGTAAAATATGTACGAATTGCCGTGAGATCGGGTTGGAATTCACAGTATGCATTAAATCTCATCCAGTGAGATTCTGAAGTGTGCTTATGATGGACACTTTACTATCCCATGAGGCCACGGGACAGGATTTGTGAATGGCAGTGAAGTGACGTAGGTCACATGATAAAGACAGCATGATGAAAGTAGTACATCCGGATTACATTCATACACACACTCATACTATATAGAACATACTTTGTTGCGGTAGTGAAGTTATTACTTATTCAAAATAAGTACCTAATCAAAAGAGTATGTGATTTTGGATGCAGCCTTATACCTTGTCTATACTGGACTCAACTCTTGAAGGATCGCATCTCGCCGTCACAGCTAGAAGCTGTCAACACTGGACACAAAAAAGCTACCGTTGCAAATCCATTTTTGCAGATTTTTCACTGAACTAAAAAAACAAACAAACACACATTTATGATACTATGCCGGAACCAATGAGGTTTCTTATCATTTCCTGCCTCTGCTCTGTTGCCTTTCCCATATATGGTGTCTAGCTATCTCAAACTGATGTGCTTAAACAAACTGTGTTAAGTATGAGTTGAGTTGAGTACATTTATTCAGTTTAATGTGTTCAACTACTTTTTGTAACTTTTTGTATATAATGAAAGAATATATAGCTACAGAGTGCATTGTTTTTGCTCAATAAAATCTGAGTTTCCTCTATTTCTCTGTTTTTATTTTAGACCACATGCACTTGTAAGACAATACAAAAGCTTGTACGATCCAAATAGAGTAATATTTAACTACTTAAATATCTTTATGTTGAGCCTTGTTTTGGTATATGCCTTGCTCTCAATAACCATAATCTAGTCTATCCTCTAAAGTGTACATACTCTTGAGAGCTAACTCTTTGTATATAATGCAAAGTCAGTCTAAACTGACCCCCTTCCCCTCCCCATATCGATTACCCTCCATTGATTTGTGCCCCTGTTTAACCTAAACACATTCATCAAGCTGGACACTCAATAGTTCCTCTGTGATGCACACTTACCTCCTTCTGATCTCAAAGCGTCTCCTTACATACAATATTGTCATCTATATAGATGAATAGACTATATTGTCGTATCAATATCCAGTAATCAACAGCATGTCATAGAGTATGTAAATAAAGTTTAACTTGCATAACCAGATTGTTCAATGAATGGATGGGATGTAACACCATCACCAGCCACTAGAATGCAGTGTGGTACCACTCAACACATAGGCTTTCCTGCAACCCCAAACCAGACAGATGTTAGTATGTGTGTTGGCAATTTGTTAATAATTTATGAGGAATTAATTAGCATTCCTCTAATTACCTCATGAATATTCCACCCGGCCATTCACAGTGTTGAAGAGTTTTAAATGGGATTAGCAATAGCTCACGTCCCCATGCACAAGATCAGGAGACCTTTTTCCTGCAATGTCCTGGATGCTCAAGTCCAGTCAGCGCTTTGGAGCTCAGCTGCATTAGTATGTGCAGCGCATGAGGCCAGGTAAACTGGTCCTGGGCCAGCTGAAACGAGCATCAGGTCTCTTGAGTGCTGCTGAACAACAGTAAAATCAATGACAACAGGAAATTGCTGATGGGAGACTCTGGCCAGGCCTCACTCGGGAGGGCCAGATCAAATGAGGGGCCTGTGATTATCTCACTGAGAGATTAGTATGAGAGATCGTAAACCACAGCCAGTAAATAAACACAGGAGATGAAGTGAGTTTTATTTAATTGTTTTTTTTTTTTATATAGAATTTTTTTATTACTTCATCAATAGGAAATAGGGCTTTGTGCTGTGTACATAATAAAAATGGTGAAGTGGTCAAGTGAAATAACTAGATGATATGCTGATTAATTAATAGCAAAAATATAAACAAATAGTAATCATTATTTGTATTAAAATTTGCTGAGAAAAAAATAAAAAATAAATGTAAAACTTTTTTTTTTAAATAATTGTGATAAAATCACTGAATGGACACACACACACAATCACACACACACTCACACAATCACACACACACATGTTTGTTTTTGTGAAATGTGGGGACATTCCATAGGCGTAATGCATTTTATACTGTACAAACCGTATTTTCTATCCCCCTACACTGCCCCTGCCCCTAAACCTACCCATCACAGGAGACTTTCTGTGAAAAACCTCATCCTGTGTGATTTACAAGCATTTTGAAAAGTGAGGACATGGGGAACGTCCTCATATTTCACCCTCTTTTGTAATACCATGTCATACCCATGTCATTATACACATTTGTGTCCTGATATTTCACAAAACATGCACACACACACACACACACACACACACACACACACACACACACACACACACACACACACACACACACACACACACACACACACACACACACACACACACACACACACACACACACACACACAAGCTAATGTCTAAATAAACCACATAGTGGATGGAAATAAATGAAAAAGGAAATTAAAATAAGAAAATGAAAAACAAACCAAATTTAATAAAAATCTAATTTATTTAGCCCCAACTTGACACCGATAACAATGTTTTTATGCAATGTGGCAGTGTTGATATTATGGGTAATCTTTAAAATGGGAAACAATCCACAGTTGCTCACTCTTATTGTTCTTGCTTTTTTTCCCTCCCAAGTTTATCTCTGGCAATCTGGCATCCTGGCGATGCTCTTGAACTCTCTCTGCTCGCATACACTTTTGCTCTGTTAATGTATCCAGCTTTCACACTCATATAGAGTGGATGGGATTATGGGATTGTTGACAGCAAACAGATTACTTGGTCAAATGTTTGTATAACATGGACACTCTCTTCACAGTCATATAAGCATCATCCTTAATGAAAATAACATCTGGTTTTGTTCAGTGTTTTTAAGTATATAAAATATACTGGGCCCTAGTCAGTGAACTATAGTCTTGATCAATAAAGGTTAATGGAGGGTAGGTAATGACGTACTCTCTTTCACCAATCACTGCATTGCATATTTATTTCTATAGCAAAGCCAATTCCTTACGAGATTTCCTATTGAAACAGGAAACTGAACAGAATCAGTTTAAATCCCCATAGCCTTCCAGTGAAAAGTGAAAAGTTTTTATCTATTATGTGTCTGATTAGAAAATTGGTTTATGGTTTATTTATTCTTAATCATGAAAATATGATAATTTGTGTCTTTGAAATTGCATATCACATTATAGAGATTTAATAATCAAATCCCTTTATTTGTTTTCAATTAGCCTTTTTGTAAGCTAAAAGCTTAGCCACAAGCGTAGCATAGCGCTAATACTTAGCAAAGCTTGTTTGTTCATATAGAAAAATATATTATGATGATGCATTAATGTTTTTGACCAGGAATTCTGAAATGGAGATGGGATTGTGCCGTGGGACGGGATCTTGCATGTGACAGCCGAAACAGTGCTTTGCTGCTTGCTTTTTGCTAGTCAGACCAAACAATCCTCTAATTGGTGAAAAGCCCTGAGATGTTTTGAGGAGGCTATTGATATGGCCACGCTTTTCTGCAATTTTCTTTTGCAATTGTTTTTCACTGGAAGACTGTGGCGTACAAAGGCTATGCTTTTGTTGTCTCTAAAGGAAGGTTTTAGTGCTGTATTGGGCATGAGCATGTTATTATGATGAAATTATATATTGAGTTATGATTTTGCCATTATGACATGTTGGAGTGTGATTCTGAATTTAATCAGCCAGTATAATTTTATTTGCATTTATTTATTTACGCTATTTAGACATGTTTGACGCGTAACCCAACCCCAACCCTTAACCTTCCCTTTTGTGTGTTATATGATAGGCCTATTACACAGGATATAACAGGCAGATAAAAGTCTGCAGGCACAATTTATTCCAAAAGTACAAATATTCCAAGTGTTCCGAGGCCAAACGATTGATTTGTGTAAAGAAAATCCTCAAAAGCGATCAGCAACTTCATCCGCAGAAGTTCATGCACATATAAAAACATTGCTGCCCGAAGAAACATTAAGTCAACTTTTGTAATGAAATTGCATTGGCTCTCATATGTCCTGTGACCAATTGTGTCATTACATCAGCTTTCATTGTAAAATGTCATTGGCTCTCGTGTGTCTCGTGACCGATTGCCTCATGCTTAAGAGTCGGTGTATCTTTTGAATGAGATATGACTTAGTATGCGCGTGCGTGCATGCATTCACGGAGTGGCGGGATCATAATTTCTGCGATTAAAACATTAATATCAACTCTGTTCTTCACATACCGATATCGTATGACTTCAGAAGACAACATGAGTTCATATTTTTTTACAGTTTTTGCAATAAAAACTTTTATGTGATGGTACTTTTATTTGCTTGTTTCATGTTTAGAAAGTGTGTAGGTTTAGGGTGGGAGTGGGGTTAGTTGCTCCAAAATATACAAGTAGCCTATAAATATTTATAATATTATAGTCTATAAAAATATAATAAATATTTATAATATTATAGCCTATAAAAATATAATAAATATTTATAATATTTATATTACAAATGCAAATAATTAAATGCGTCTAAATTTGACTCATTGGGCAAACAACTGAAATCAAGTGGTACCCTGTGTTAAAAAAAATTGGCACAGAGAGGTCCTGACTTAGCGTCAATATGTGACGAGTTGGGAGTGAAAATGTGTTGGTTTTTATGTATACAATGTAAGATATTTTCTCTGTTCCAAAACCTAGCTGTTTACTTAAGCCCCAGAAAATGTGCGTATGGGTACATGTGTACAGCCAGAAATGTAACCTTTCAAAATAAACTCCATTTGATAGTGTGTAACATGCATTTGACACTAAAAGGTTTATGTAGATCCAGATTAGTCACTCATGAGATTCAGTTTCAGGTAGCTGTCTATGTAGGCAGGAGGCAGCTCACTAGGCTTTGGAACAAATGCTATGTTCCAGTGTGTAAGTGCGCTCCAGTGTGTGAGTGTGCTTGTCTTTGTTTATAATGTGTATGTGTTTCCCCATGTCTTCGCTTCACTTCCTGGACTACACATTGAGCACCACACAATTTCAATGAAAAATACATCTATTGTGCAAGTGCATCAATGCAACCAAGCCCAGGCCGAAAAATAAAGCAATATTCTCAAATTGACTCATCTCCAACAATAGAGCATGTTTTGAGAGCCGCCTATCGTCCCTTATTGTAGGAATTTTTATATGATCCCTGCAGAGTTAATGATATCTTTAACTTTACAGCAGATCCACAAAATCTTTGTTTTGTCAGTAAGTGCTGGTCTGGGATCAAGAGGAGAAAACCGCCAGTCAACATTGGGGGTAGAGCCTGTGCCTCAGTCGAGATCTTTAAACGTAGGGCTGATCAATTATGCAAAGGCACAAATGGCAGTCTGATGTATCAGCTGTCCTCTCTGAACTCTCTATTACAGTAAAGCTACTGTCAGTAAACCATTGACAGTAAGGCCAAAAGGATAGAAGTTAACCACCTGGGTTTGTGGTGCTATATGAACAAGTTAAAACATTTTATACCTTTTCCTAAAACCTAAGAAAAAGAAAGAAATACCATTATTATTTCATCATAATCAGTACCATCATCCTCATGATCATAATCAAAATATCATCATTTCCATCATCACCACTGCTGTTATCATTACCAATAATTCTATTAATCATTATCATCATCACTACTTCACTGTTATCATTAACATTGTTACCGTAATTTCATAATTTTCAACCATCATCATCGCCATCAAAATCATTACCTCCTCTGATATTTTCACCATAATTTTAAAATCATCGACATCATCATAAATTTCATTACCGTTATGCCCATAATTTTCATCTCATCATCATTGTCATCATAATCATTCCCCCCACTGTTATCATAACCATCATTTTCAGTGTTACCAACACCAGATTATTGTTACCATAATCATCACCACTACCCATATCATTACAATCATTGCTCATCATCACTATCATCATCGTCATCATAATCATTACTGTCATACGCCCACTGTTATCATAACCATAATTTTTATTGTTACTACCACCACATTATTGTCATCATCATCATCATCATCATCATCATCATCATCATCATCATCATCATCATCATCATCATCATCATCATCATCTCCACTACTGCAATCATTATACTTTGTGGATGTTATGACCAGCTCAGGTTTCATTAAAGTATAAGTTATGTTTCTTCAAATATTTCTTAGGAAATATACAAATAGGAAAACATAGGAGACAATTGTTGGCACATAGTTCATAGAATTCAACTATAAAATAAATGTGAATAGCATAGTCCAGATAATGGAGATTTGGAAGAATTTAAGTTGAGAGTGTGACATTGTTGAGGTCTCTTCTGAATGTCTACATACAGTATGAGGATACTGGGGTCTTATTCTCAGGTGAAAGATCTGAGATGCTTCTCGGTCTAGCAGAAGAAGAAAAAAATGGAGCTTCCATTTGTGATTTTCTTTTTGCATCCAACAGGCAAACACTCCGTAGATTTCACAAAAATCGAAACCAATGCTTCTAACTCTCACAGATTCATGTGAGGAAATATGAGTCATGTGAGGTCTCTCTTTTGAAACAAAGCAGTCATTAATTTGAGGATTAGCTCTCATCTCTCCTCTCTGTCTGCCTCTGTTTGTAGGGCTGAATCAGGCCAATGGCGCCCGGGGCCCATCACTTTGAAAGCTGCTTCCTGCGGCATGCTGGCCTTGTGTCAGAAATTGGCTATTTGAAAGACATCTGACATCCACTGGAGAGTACAGTGCTGTAAAGGGGGAGGGAGAGAGAGAGTGAATAGATTTGAAGCAGAACATGTTCATATCCAGCCCAGCATTTTAGGGCATGAATGACCTTTAAAAAGAATGTGAAATCTACTCGATTTCAGCCTGTGATGCTCATTATCGGCCTGCTTGGGCTAATGAAAAAGATCCCTTCTTTAAGGTCCTAGAGAGAAAAAAAAGGGTTACCATGTGTTGCTGGTTAAAAAATATAAAATGGTATGGAAATTGTTAGTGGACTTCATCAAAACTTTTTTTGTACTTTTACATTTGTGCTACAATAAGGTACAATATACATAGTTTATTCTAGTGGGAACCATTCATGCTAATTTTTTTTTTTATATGGGGCACATATTGGTGATCCACATAATACCTTCTGCGATGTGCAATTAACCATTTCAATGTTTATGTTTCATGACAACTCTCAGAGAATTTGGCATGGTAATGAGTATGACAGAGGATGTGTCTCAATCAGTTCCCTAGCTCCTGAGCTTGTGAATCAGTATACCGTGTACACAAATTCAGGCACTGGTAAGAACTACACATTGGGACACTGATGACTCGTCGTTATGTGTCGTCACGTGTGTCACGCGATTTAAGTTTCGCACTTCAGAACTATCAATTGCTGAATGTACTGAGCTCTGATGAGGACAGTGATAATGGCATAAAACATCTGCTCAAACTGAACCCTTAAAAGCTCCAAAAGGTCACACAATATGCTTTATTTTATTCTTGTGTAATTGTTACTCTAATATCAGGAGAGTTTTATATTATCGCAACCATCCATTCATGTTATATATAGATCCGGGTCGCTAAAAACCCAAATATG
Organism: Gobiocypris rarus; assembly: GCA_023029165.1. Taxonomy (NCBI): domain Eukaryota; kingdom Metazoa; phylum Chordata; class Actinopteri; order Cypriniformes; family Gobionidae; genus Gobiocypris; species Gobiocypris rarus. Next base: position 36,826,407 of record CM040911.1, read on the forward strand.
TAAGAATGATTGGTGAAACATTCATGCATTTAAGAGTTAAGTGAACCGCTATATGTTTCATTGTCTGTCCCATATTTGGCGCATCTTTCCATCCACCAAACAGTCCTTCACCTAAAAATGGTTGAAGATGTCTGTTCTAATAAATAAAACAGCAGAAGGGCTAAAAATTAAATTGGAAAGGTCATCAGGAAAAAATTATTTCGACTTCTAAGTATCAGAGACTCCAAAGCTCTAAATGCAGACGTATGGTCCTCTTGTGGATCGAGCCAGTCTCTGATCATGGATTTGCCCAGAGATTTGAGATGAGAGCCCGTCTTAAATTGAGCAACACACAACAGCAAGTGCTTATAACCTCAACTCATCAAATAGCCCCTCAAACGGCACCCTCATTTTCAGGACGGGATTGCTTAAAAATGCTGTCACTTCTTTGACGACACTTCCATCAAAATCTGAAAAGCATCCAATAATGCAGTTGCTCGTGGCAGCCGACTTAGATTAAGTGGAATTTAGGTCATGTCAGTTAGACTATGTCATTGATGTGTGTACATTTTCTTCTAGCAGTTACAGATTATTAATGTGTTTTAACTATATTTGATGCAACTTTTCACAAAAAAATCTCACAACACATAAGTGAACAATCGATAGCATTTTATATCAAGCGACATTTATGTTATTCCAAGCAGAAGAGAGTAGCTCTGTATGTCACGAGCACTCCTGTTGCCATTGGCAGAGTGATAATGAGGTGGTATGGCACAGAATGGCTTGAGCGGTGTCCAGTTCATTAGAAGCCGACTATTCCGTGACACAACTTGCCAAACGCAGGCTGACCCCGCTTGTCCAGTAATGAGCCCCTGGTAAGGTCAGGAAGCGGAATTAATTAATATTGATACAGCTCATAGAGGTTGTTGAATATTGAAAGCGAACTTGAGAAGTCTGGCCATCTGGAGAACTGATTTTTTTTTGGGCTGAAGATTTGAATGACTTGATGGAATAATTCAATTTGGTGTTGAGCTTCACAGTTAAAAAAAAAATGTTCATGTAGTTGACTTGTATGTGTAACAGTTGCCAGTTACAGTCAGTTTTATGACAGTTTTTATATCACATAATGCCAGACACTGTGACACTAAACTTTGTTGCGCTCAAAAGTTTACATAAATCTGCTAAAATGTTGATACATTTATCAACGTGAGAGGGATCATGAAAACTGTATGCTATCTATTTTTATTTAGTAGTGTCCTGAATAAGGTATTTCACACAACACATGCAGTCCACAAGACAAAATAAAAACTGCATTTATAAAAATGATCCAGATCAAAATTGTACATACAGTATACCCTTGATTCTCCATACTGTGTTGTTACCTGGATGATCCATGACTGTTTTTATATTTTGTGATAGTTAATCTGCCCACTGTTCTTCTTCTTCTTAAAAAGGCATCTTTTCAAATGCAGGACGATTGAGGGGCTCATACACAACTATTACAAATGTCACAGCTGGGATGCACACTAAGGACAGGATTTAAACAAAAATGTCTTGGGTTACTTGACTGAAAGCAGGAACGAGATGCTGCCCGAGCGCTATGGGAACACCTTTGTGTGTGACCGACTGTAAAGCATGTGTGCAAACACGCCATTGAAATTGGCCTTGAACTTGAACCTCTGACTATGCTTTCACTGCTGAGCAACAGGTGCGCCTTTCAAGTATCACTTTGTCTAAAGAGACGTTTAGACATCCTCAGTGAGGCGCAACGTCTCATTCTTTCTCAGGGAACAGGGTTAGTTCACCCAAAAATGACAATTCTGTCATTAATGACTCACCCTAATGTCGTTCCAAACCCGCAGTCCGAGAGCTTTCTGTCCTTCCATTTAAAGTGTATGCACAGTATTCAGTCCGTGTCCAGAAAGGTAAGAAGAAAGGTATGAAAAGCATCATCAAAGTAGTCTATGTGACATCAGTGGGTTAGTTAGACTCTTTTGAAGCATCGACAATACATTTTGGTCCAAAAATAACAAAAACTACGACTTTATTATTTATGAGTCCACAGTGACGCTGCTGATGCTAGATGCACAGCGTGCGTCTCCCTCAGACTACAAGAGAAGCTCTGGCACACCAGATAACACATCATCAGCGGTTTTACGTCAGCAGCGTCACTGTGGACTCGTGAATGCGGATTCAAACAAACACGGAAGAGAAGACAATGCTGAATAAAGTCGTAGTTTTGTCGACGCTTCAAAAGAGTCTAACTAACCCACTGATGTCACATGGACTACTTTGATTATGTTTTTCATAACTTTCTTCTTACCTTTTTGGAGACGGACTGTATACTGTGCATACACTTTCAATGGAAGGACAGAAAGCTCTCGGACTAAATCTAAAATATCGTAAATTGTGTTCCGGAGATGAACGGAGGTCTTTCGGGCTTGGAACGACATTAGGGTGAGTCATTAAATGACATTTTTGGGTGAACTAACCCTTTAAGGATGACGAGGTCGGCAGAGCCTGCAAATCCCCATTTCATTGGTGTGTTTGCACACATACTTCACAGCTGGTCATGGAGTTCTGCGGTCTGGGGTGACGGGAAGGGGAGCTTCTATGATATTAGACTGCGTAGCCTATAATAAAAGATAATGAATTTCAATCCTGAACCAAACATATTTTTATTCAAACATCAACAGTCTGTCATTAGTCTTCTTTAGTTTGCATCAAAAAAACAACATTAAAATCATAAACTCAAATGTCATTGTGAAAAGAAATTTTTTTTTTTTTTGTTGGCTTCACAGTGCCTCGAACACTCCTTTACGCACGCTCTTTTACGCCTCCTCGGGGCTGCAGCAACTTGTGCTCTCTTCATCAAGGCTTAAAACAAAAAGGGGACAAAAAGTAGCCAAACAGCAGCTAGTGGGGGCTGGTTGCTGGACGACTCAACCTCCGCGGGCAGTTTTTAGTGTTTATCAGAAAATAACTACTCAAGGTTTTGCTTTAGAATGATTTTCGGGACAATTAGGGCCAGATTCGGGATTCGTGTACATTAGGTACATTATGAATTATGAACTTTATCAATAATGGTGCATGTGTTAGCCGAGGACTAACGTGAATGACTGATGTAACATTAAAGTTTGCAAAACAAATCTTGCTCCATCCTTTATCTTTACTCAAAGTAGTAAGAACGACAGACAATCAGCAATAATAGACACAGTTTTAGATAATACTTTTAGATAAGTACTGTATTTCAGTAAGACAGTTCCGTGAATTAGCCAGTTAGCTGGAAACTTACACAATATAAAACACAAAACTACGCATTTTGAACACCAAAACAAGCTGGTACAAACAAACTGAGTACTGAACCATCTTTCAAAAGCGTTTTTCGAATCCTGCGTTGAACTCTAGTCAAGTTGTTCGCGGGCAGACAACGTACAACATTGCAGGCATTATGCAAATATAATTTCTAGTGACGTAGAACTGTCACGCAGTAAGATTCTAACAACAACAACAACAACAACAAACGAGTCTTAAGGTGGTTCAGAGTCAATTCTCTCTTTTGAGAGATTCTTATTCTTTATTTATTGTGCACTTTCGACTTTTATGACTTTGCAGAATGTTTACATTCACAGACAGCTATATTACACACTTCATGAAAAGGAATATTGAAAAACCATGATAGGGGAACTTTAATAATCACTGGAGTAAATAATGTAGAAATACACTCTTCTCATTAAACATTGATGACACCGAAACAATGAACTGAATGTACTGAGGGCAAACAGACAGAGAGCAATCAACGGAAAACAGAACAGGCGCGTGCGTAACAGTGCGGCAAAACAAGCACAGGAAACTAACCCATAGACTATATTACAACAAAAGCTGAAAACATTACATATACAATGCATTAAAAGCCGGGGTTGTAAACTTTTTTTGAATGGGATGATAAGGGTAAATTGTACCTTTTTTTTTGCCTTCTGGGAAATATGTAAGTATCTTCTTCTGGAGGACATAAATTAATTTAAAATTGTCAACATTTTCGCAGCTTCTGCAAGGGGTATGTAAACTTTGCATGAGCACAACTAAATCTGATTGGCTGATATTTAAAAAAAAAAAAAAAAAAAAAAAAAAAAAAAAATATATATATATATATATATATATATATATATATATATATATATATATATATATATATATATATATATATGTTGTTAACATATACATATGTTTAATGTGCTGCAGAATGTACATACTACACCTTTAAATTTAGAGGGTCAACATTTAAATGTTTTTAAAAGGAATAGTACAACCAAAATTAACAATACAAATTGTCATTATTCTCGTAGAAAAGTTGTGCTTATTTGTTTTTAACTGTCACTTGTTGTGTACATGTCAAGTACTTGATTATAATTGATCTTTATCATTACAAGTTTGCAATTACAAACATATTTAAATACATGACATACAAGTTTCAAATGACATTAAAATACATTTTAGTTTACCATAAGTGCTTGTCAGTAAATTCAACAGTAGCCAACACTTTAACCATATTTCAAAGACAATGCAGGTTATTATGAAATACATATATATACACAGAAGTCCTACTTACGTGTTTGAGAGCACTGTAAAGTTCAGGTAATTACATTTAAATTAAATGTTAATTTAATTTACAAGTAAGATTAAATTAAAGTGTTTGAAAACATTACCATCAGTTCACACTCAAGTTTATTATTTTAAAGCATATCTCAGTTGCACTTTATTTTACAGTATGTGCATTTGGTAAATGGACTGCATTTATATAGCGCTTTTAACAGACCCATGGCCATCCAAAGCGCTTACATGTTGCCTGACATTCATACACCGACAGCTGACACATACATGGGTGACACTCTCTCATTCATACACCGACGGCGGTGTCAGCCATGCAAGGCGCCATCCAGCTCGTCGGGAGCAGCTGGGGTTAGGTGTCTTGCTCATGGACACCTCAACACTTGGTCAGGTGGAACCGGGGATCGAACCACCAACCTTCCAGTTTGTAGACCACCTATATGAACCACTGCCGCCCCACCTTCACTGGCCGCTCAGGGCAGCCTCGGCTGGGCTTGGGTGACTGCCTTGAACACCCTTGTTCCCTCTCCTCCAGACTCACTTAACCACAAAAGTACTCAGTAGTGTAAGGTAAAACTATTGTAAAACTACATTGGTTAAGTTAAGGTTTATGGGTAGGTTCAGGGTTAGTACCTAGTTAGTACATGTCCAGGCAAAACAGCACTGTAAAATAAAGTGCTACCATTATCTCTGTAAAAACTTATTTTTATTTTAAAGTATGCGTTAAGTGTACTTCCCTTTCTGTCATTCACTTTCGTAGTGATGTCAAGTGATGACATTAGGAGTCATACTTGGAAGCCTTAAATGTCATCTTGACATAACGTCTCCATTTCCTCAGGGAAAAACATTCTTTTTTTTTTTTTTTGATTTTCTTCTTGGAACACAAAAAGAAGAATAAAAAAGGTTCCGCTTGTCCAATATGACAGTGAATGGTGAAGTTCTTAAAGCTTTAAAAAAGGATGTACCCAACCCTGCACCATTGGTGAGAAATTGACATGTTGAGATGGTTAAAAAAAAGCAGCATTCATAGGACTGACAGTGTTTACTCTGTTTGGGAAGTCAAACTACGAACAACTTCCTTAGTTGTCTCTACACATTAAACACACATGGGATATGAGAAAGCATTTCAGCATCTAAATTACACACGTCACCTTATATTCATATAAAGCTCTTATTGCTTTCAGCAGTTTTGAATATGTCAGACTCACAGCAGCCCTTCATGCACTAAACATGAAAGAAACCTCCTCTGATTGCAAGTGGGCTCTTCACACTGATAGGTGGAGAGCAAGACCACATCATCCCCGCTCTTTTCAGCGGATTGCAAATTGAACTAGCATTATCTCATGGGCCAATCTCTTATCTTTCGGCCCTGGGATTTGCATAACAAGCGCAGCAAGGGTGACACATTGCAGAATTTATGTGCCGCGACTGTGAGCGATGTGAACTTCCCATGTGAGCTCCATGTGTCATGTTGAACATGGCCGATAAAGAATGAGCTGAGGCAGGCCTGAGCCAAGAACTCTCTCGTATTTGAATGTTCTGCCCTTATATAATTTACAGCTGTGTTAACATGGCCACAATCTTGGCAGGTCCTTGTGAAATGAAATGGCGTTAGGATGCATGCAGTTGTGAGTGGATAAATGTCAAGGGTCAATGTCAACATGCAAGTAATCAACTCCAAGTCTAAGTCTAAGCTTTATCCAAGAGGGACTGACCTGTGTTGAGTGTCATGTAAGCTTTTGTACAAAACATTCTGTTTGATCTTTTAATTCTCAGCATACTCCATTATGGATGACAGAACTATTGCAATGCACTGTAGCACAGTGCTTGATTTAAAACATATCTTGTGGGAAAGCCCTTATATTACAAAAATAAATAAATAAGATAAGTTTGAAGTCTGACAATGAACACACTATAAAACAGCTGTACAGCATGGTGCAAAACAGTGTGGACAAATAGATGAAGACACACATTCAGAAAAACAGAGCTACACACACACACACACACACACACACACACACACACACACACACACACACACACACACACACACACACACACATGTTGTGTTTCCATGTTTTATGGGGACATTCCATAGGCGTAATGCATTTTATACTGTACAAACCATATTTTCTATCCCCCTACACTGCCCCTGCCCCTAAACCTACCCATCACAGGAGACATGCTGCATTTTACATTTTCAAAAACATCACTTAGTGTAATTTATAAGATGTTTTCCTCATGGGGACAAAAAATGTCCCCACAAGGACAAAAATTTGGATATTGCCATCTTTGTGGGGACATTTTGTCCCCATAACGTAGGATTACCAGTCACACACACACACACACACACACACACACACACACACACACACACACACACACACACACACACACACACACACACACACACACACACACACACACACACACACACACACACACCAGCTCTCAAAGAACAGGAGACAAATAGATGAGCCAGAATTCTTCAAATTTCCACTCATCTGCAATATGAATAATTACCTGAAATTTATGATAAACCAAATCTTAATGAGAATTGAGAACTGATGCAGACGGTGGTGCTGGGTAGATTACTTAGTGTGTTACTGATTCCAAATGACTATTATTTACAATAACTGCAGTTAGTAACGTAATTCATTACATTACACATTTTTGATAATATAATCTGACTACTTTTAGATTACTTTTAGATTACTTTTCACCTAACTCGTTTAATATAATATTACATCAGGTTTTCCCATGGGGTTCATGATGGAACTGCATGGGGTTTGTGAATTTAATGAAAATATATTGTTTTTTAAATAATGCAAATGTGTTTGAAAGACAAATGCCTAAAGACGTAGCAATGCATCGTTGAATGAGTGATATTTCAAATAATAATTAATGTTTTCATCATGACTTGATTCAATATGCAATGTTGAGCAAACAGGTGAAATGATATCTTCTTTGTGGCCATGTAATTATAGCCACCTGACTAGCGGCTGGTCTGTGTGTGCAATTTCACAAAACTAGAAGACTTTCTGAATGTATGTATTAGCAATATGCTTTTTAAAAACTAAAATACCTAAAAAGAATTAGGGAGAATCAATAAATTCTAAATGATTTACTGCCATTGTGTAATTGTGTAATCAACTGAAAAGTAACTGTAGTCTGGTTACGAGTTTACTTTTTTTATATAATCTAATTGCAACTACTTAATTTGGGGAATCTGATTACGTAATCCAGATTACATTTAATTAGTTACTACCCAGCACTATGCAGACCACATTCGTCATTTCGTGTTTATGGGTGGATCTCGACCTTTCCTCAGATAAATTGGGGTGCAGCTACGGTTACTACTGCGGCATTTATGTGTTCATATCAATTGCAGGAGCTGTAAGCATTTCACATGCTTTTCCAACCAATATGGATAAGTACTGGCACTGAGATTGCCAAACAACACAATGAGTATCCACTTTGTAGAACGATGCATCGCGTTGGGCACAATCTCCTCTCTGCCTGCATCTGAACAACGTTGGGTTAAGAGAATGTTTTTCTTATGCTAAGTGGGGGCAGGCAAGCAGGCCGCCAGGCCTACGGCATCAAAATCCGTGGGCTGAGGAGTGGAGACGGGAATAAGAGGGAGGAATGAATCAGCCACTCGCCACTGAAATGTCAGAGCAACCTTGTTCCTGTTAAACAGTTCCTGTTAAAAAGCATTATTTTCATACATTATTTTTTTTATTTCGCACTTCCCTTCAGGCGCCTTCTCCTCACAAAGCTGTGGAAATGTATGTAAAACAGATCTGCTGCTTATAAAGGGTAAAATTAAAACTTTGCCCTTGATTAGCCAAATATGTGAATTAAATTCATTTACACCTCATGAGAGGTATTAATCCTGCACACTTGGTGCTTCAACGAATCGTTGGTTCGCCCCCAGTCAGGCTGAAGTGTTTATGGCTGATTGTCTGGGAGAGATGAGAGATGGAGTGAGTGTGCGAGAGATGCAGTGCCGCTCAAGATGAATGATTTGCGGAGAAAGTGGCAGTTTCTTGGCGACTGTAGGTGCCAGGAGAGCTTTTGAGGGTCAAAACACACGCCACAGCGGGATGGATTTCATTTCCACTTCTGAACTACAGACTGCGTGTCAACTACTTTCAATGACCCTGATTTCCTGAAGCGACCCTGAAAACAACAATATACAGAAATTATGATACAATAAAAGATGTAAACAGTAGTTTCCGGTGAATTTTGAAAGCATAATGTTCTGCACCTGTGAGAGAGCTTCGTAATTTATGTTTATGTCCACTTACATCATTAGATCTGAATAATAACCTTTTCGCCTTCGCTTATTTACCTCAAGTGCTGTGGCACAGTAATTGCATACTTAGCAATGAAATTGTCAGCATATTGTGGGCTGCCCAGACCAAAGATACACAGATTATCCAATCAGGAAGACCAGCTGCTGCTGATTCCCACTTCATTTCGTTCTTTGGAGCAGTAGTTCTTGCCCACTTGACGCCTCGTATTAGAGACTAATGAGACCCTCGGCTAACTGCAAGTTCTCAACAACAACAACAAAAAAAACTTCCTGTCAACATTATTCAGAAAATTAAAACACTGAAATAGTCTTTTGTTGATAACTGTGTGACCGCAGCTGTATCAAAAGGATAGTGCAATCTTCTTGTCGTTCCAAAGCTGCATGACCATCATCCATGGAACACAAAGGGGAGAAGAATAGCAGAATATCCAGGGTGATCTCTTTTATTCCCAAGAAAAATTGTATAGAAACATGTGCTTTTAATCTTTAGGACCAGATTTACTAACAGCTGGTACCAGCACAAACCTTATCCTTAAAAAAAACTACTGTCAAAATTTACAGTGAAAAATGTTTTTGCTGAAAAGGTGTGTGGCAGAGTTTTTTGCAGTTGACCTTATTGCATATGCATTTGTAGGAGTTTCCCTTTCACACGCAGAATGTATGGGAGGAGAGTATTTAAATTGATCCTGCAATGAGATTTACTAAGGTTTGCGCTAGTCAATTTTCTGGTGATGCGCCACTATTTACCACACACACACACACACACACACACACACACACACACACACACACACACACACACACACACACACACACACACACACACACACACACACACACACACACACACACACACACACACACACAAAAACGTCTTAGACCAGACACTTACAGGTAAATTGCGCTGGTCATTATGGAAATGTGTTCATTAATTTGAACGTCGTCAGTAGATCATTCGCAGAAATTTCCCCTCCCATCGGTGCTTCACTGGAATTGAGCTCTTACGCTAATTTGCACTGTTTAGTAAATCTGGCCTTTAATGTCTTAAAACCACCATAAAATAAGGCTGTACTACTTGCCCTTGTGAAAAAAGAAGTTTGCTGAATTGTACTGAATATGCACTTGTAGTGTACTTCAAATCATACTTGCAGATCATTTTACTTCACCACTGGCAATATGAGCTTTCAATAAAACTTTGCTGCCTATACAGAAAGGCATGAAAAAAGGCATGAAAAAAAAAAAACTACCTGACTAGAAAAAACTGAGAAAAAAGGCTTTTGCCACATAAGCAAGACAACTTCAACACTCATAATGCACTGGACATGTTGCCATCCAAGGCCACTCCCACCAGTCAGCTTTCTTGACCAGAGTCAAATACCACCTTTCTTTAGTAGGAAATACGGTTTCACTTTATTTTAATGGTCCCTTTAACACATTCTGTTGACTATAAGTAGCGTTGCACCTACATGTCCACTAAATATCATTAGAGTGTTAGTAGAGTTTCAGTAGACTGGTAGGGTTAGGGTTAGAATAAGTTGACATGTAATTGCAAAGTTACTAATAGTCAGTAGGATGTCTGGTGAAAGACCATTGTAATAAAGTGTTAGCAGATATTAAGCAGACAGTCTACAAATACTCTAATGAGAGTTAGTTGACATGTAGGTGCAACGTTACTTATAGTCAACAGAATGTTCAAAAGAAACCATCAAAATAAAGTGTTAACCGAAATACTTCTTCAACTTTTTTGTCAAAATGGTGTACATTTGTATTGTTCCCGGCTGCAAAAATTCAAAGAGTAAATGTTTTGTGGGTTTTGTGAGGTGGGTAATTCGAACAAATTTGTACGACCTTACTCATACAGATGTGTAAAATTTGTCCAAACCCCAGTGACGGGTAGGTTTAGGTTTGCATGATTTCATATGAATTTGGCAACTCATAAAATACATACGATTTAGCAAAAAAACGTATGCATTCGTACAAGTGAGATCGGGTTGGATGACCACGAACAGAGCAAACGGCTGAGAGAGAGAGAGAGAGAGAGAGAGAGAGAGAGAGAGAGAGAGAGAGAGAGAGAGAGAGAGAGAGAGAGAGAGAGAGAGAGAGAGAGAGAGAGAGAGAGAGAGAGAGAGAGAGAGAGAGAGAGAGAGAGAGAGCTTTTCTGTCAGTTCCGCCCAAACAAAACCCCATCAAGTACAGGTAATGAGAGAGAGAGAGAGAGAGAGAGAGAGAGAGAGAGAGAGAGAGAGAGAGAGAGAGAGAGAGAGAGAGAGAGAGAGAGAGAGAGAGAGAGAGCTTTTCTGTCAGTTCCGCCCCAAACAAAACCCCATCAAGTACAGGTAAGAAAGCTCTTGCCAAAAGTGCTCCATTTTTACCATAATGAGAATGAGTAAACATTGTTCATATACAGTACACATTCAAGTTTTAACCTTTTGTTCTACTTTAAAATAGTACACTTATTTGGAGATGTTGACTGACCTATAAGCACACATAAGATATTTTATTATTTTAACTCTGTATTTGTTATGAGAAGTTGATATGTATATCATAGAATAACTACGGTGTGTTTGCTTAATTTTTCCTCATGTGTCTGCTGCACACTTTAATTACAATTATATTATATTAGACTATATTAATATTATATTACTAAATACAGTACTAATTATGCTACTAGTAAACCAGAACGATAAACTTAATGCGTATTGTTGAAGCAAAATGACAGATATGGTACAAAAAGCAGCTTTATTAAGTCCAGCATGGTTTTGGCATTTGGAAGAAGGATATATGTTCTGTATGTGTTATAACTCATATGCTGACACTCCCAAGAAAGTCCTTTGAAATCCTTTGTCTAGCTGAAGAGAGTTCCTTATTGTGACAATAAGCCCTGAACAGCCAGCAGTTATGAAGCAATATCGTAGAAGTGGAGGACAGAGTTACCTATTGGGCTGCGATCATGACAATTTTTATTTTATTTTATTTTTTATGCTGAGCAAGTTCTCTGTAGCAGAAGGCCATCCTGACTGGCTTTTATTTCTCCTCCCTCTTCCTCAGCCTACACTCTGGAAACGCTGAATAGAGGGGAGCTCTAAAGAGAGGCAATTTGCTTTCATAGTCCAGAGAAATGAAGATATAAAGATGGAACGAAAGAGAGTCAGAGCATGTCCCAAACCCCTCAGGTTCCTCCACAACACCCACTCGCTGCATACAACATGTGACTGGAGGTGAGAAGATGCACGCATGAAGGAAGAAAAGTGGTAGTAGGAAAAACAAATATAAACAGCATAGAGAGTTTAACACAGAAAGGAAATGTAAATGTGACCCATGATCCAAATAGCAATTACAAATTTTAAAGTATCTTTATTTGTACATTTTCTGAGAGGAGTACCTTTCCCGTGTCAATGAAAATTGCTCTGCTCGCTTCTCGGCGACTTGCGCTTAAAGGCCCATTGAAATCAAAATTGAAGTTTTTTAGCTTTTAGTATGACTATGTTAGCCTTAAGATTATGAATAAGCTGGTATCCTCCAAAACAATGACAACATTTGCATTCAGGAGATATAAGCATTCAAAACGTACAGTCTCTCACTTCCATTTAAAATGAATCACAGATTTTGATGACATCATCGCAGACTTCACCTACTCATCAAATCTTCTGTCCAATCAAATGCTCTCTAGAATCTGAAGCGCCCCTGTGAAAATGGGTTCTGTGTGAATGGCCCCAATGACTATAAATTTCAGTTGTTAGCATATTGGCTAAACGCTTATTTGCTTTGTCTTTAGTAGTACACCAAGTCTGCTTCAAAGCTAACAATGTGATCTAAAAAGCCACAAAAAAATTCAAAATCATGAATTTTGATTTCATTATTACTACCAGCAGTGTGTTTACACTTCAGCTTTTCTGTTTTATTTTCCTTGAGCTTGTGCAAATGTTTTGATCGACCTCAACATGGTGCATTGAACATGTTAAAGGTGAGATGCCTACATGTCTGAATTTTGATCTCCCAGCATAATAGTAGAAATCAAACATCCATTGTGCTAAAATGATGAGTCAGAGGAATCCATGAAGGCCAGTGCAAGAGGTCAGGAAAACCAGTGCTGACTGTGCAATCTATCTGCATTTAAACTGATACTTTAGGGACTTTTAATAGACAATATCATGTACATCCCGTAAATATGATCCTATGGGAGCTCTCTATGTCCCTATGATACAGCTGATGTGTTTGCAAAATTATCTCAAGAGAAAAACATGACTGCATGAGTAGCAGTGGAATATAGATTACATCTTAAATTACCATTCGCTGAACTCCGCTGACCCATTTCCTCCATTCCCAACATGAAAAACATAGTGATTATGAATCATTATGGAGCCTCTGAAGACCACAAGGTTTGTTAAGCTTTGCTCCTGACTGCAAAAGTAAATTAGTTATTAAAGAAAAAAGGTTCATCCACCTGAAAATGATTTGTCATTGAATATAGTTTATGAGGCACATTTAGAAAATTAGCTTTTGTCCAATATTGTAATTTGCTTTGTAATAACAGGTGTTGGGGTTGTAAATCAATTGTGTTTACAGTGTGCTGATGGAGGAAATAATTGAAGATAATAAGTGAGCGTGTGCTGATGTTTGCTGAAAGATGAATATGGTTCAGGTTTATTAATGCATCATGTAACGACAGCATATTCTTGTTTTACATTTATATAAAGTGCATTTAAAAAATGGTCACATTATTATATTATATGATATATTGCTGTTTGGATTTAAAAATGATTGGATCATCATTGCAGTGTTTTTTTTATGTTTCTAGCATGTTATATGTATGGCAACAGTTGATGGAGTGTGTAGTTTTTCATTTCTTAAACAACCATGTAGGAAGACACATTATGGCCATATTCCAGGATGACAATGTCATGATTTGCCAAACAGTGTTTTTTGATTGATATGATATGATATATGATTGATATGATATATGTGACCCTGGACCACAAAACTGGGATTTTTTTATTGAGATTTATACATCATCTGAAAGCTGAATGAATAAGCTTTCCATTGATGTGTGGTTTGTTAGGTTAGGATATTTGGCCGGGATACAACTATTTGAAAATCTGGAATCTGAGGGTGCAAAAAAATCTTAAATATTGAGAAAACCGCCTTTAAAGTTGTCCAAATGAAGTCCTTAGAAACGCATATTACTAATAATAATACATTTGTAATATATTTATGGTAGGACATTTACAAAATATCTTCATGGAACATGATCTTTATCCTAATGATTTTTGGCATAAAATAATTTTGACCCATACAATGTATTGTTGGCTTTTGCAACAAATATACCCATGTGATTTATGACTGGTTTTGTGGTCCAGGGTCACAAACAGTATTATATGATATGATATGATATGATATGATATGATATGATATTATATTATATTATAATTTCTTGTGCATAACTGTGAAATACATTCCTGATTCCAGGTGAACACATCTCCAGTCAATGCTCAACACCTGTGTGCAGAGTTGGCAGGTGTCACTGATGGTTTTCAGAGTCCACTCAATAGCACACTGATGTGTTTTGATGTGTCTTTCTGCCTCTGTCCACAGAGCAGTGAGGATCTAGGACATTAGCCTCTAAGACTGCATGTTAAATTCCTATTATGAAACAGTCTGTCTCTTTTCCTCTTCCTCATGCACGTACACACTCTATTCGTTCTCTGGAGCTCACACTGAATTACTTCACTATTATATTTTCTCCCCATCACACTTTTCTTCACAACCTTTGTTGTACATTTTTACATCCACTTACACACATGAGCAGACAAAAGACAGGTCTTGGTACTAGCTCAAAACACACAAAAGCACTGAGCGGGAGAAGTATTAGCTGGTGAAGGTATACAAGAAGTCTTATACAAGCAGATCGTAAATTGATGCTGCAGGAGGGTTGAGTACCTTTATTAAAGCCTCATAGACTGGAATCTCATACCACTGTGTGGTTGTTGTATTCAAGCAAATATGACAGCAGTTACCTCCAGGAGCACATTACAAACTCCCTCCTGATATATAAATATCTTTAGAAAATGAAACACTCAGAATGGTGACAAGTGGTTTCCTCCTTTACGGTCTTATATACAAAAAAACACATACTCTTGAAAAGCATCTGTGTAAGAGCGAAGAGCGTGAAATTAGGCTACATTTCTCACAGCTATACCCTTGGTTTAAGATGCAGGGGAATTCACTTCTCAATTATTTATTTATACCTGCCACTAGGTGGGTGGTATGGAACTCTTATACTGTGATATGAGTTATTTTACGTTGCTATTTATGCTGGGAAATCTCATAAAATGTTTTGCATATTGCATAACCATGCAGTATGTCTGCTTTTTATAATCCAGTGAATTAAATATTTCACATATGGCAGACATTTTATGTTATTATTAATTTTGTTTTGTTTATTTATTATAGAAACTTTTACAAATGGCAGGTATTTAAACTTTCTTGATAAGAACTTGCTGAATCCAGTGAAAGGTTTAACACTTTTTCCAAATCGTCGCTGCCCGATGAAACTCATGTATGTCCAAAACGGTTACTTTTCAGGAAGTGAAAAACACTATTTCAAAAGCAGTTGAATGTAGCGTTGTCATACTTGGTACGGCATCTTTACATGTAACCATATTCTTGCCAGTGTAATGATATAATCCACATTTGATCAAAATTTAGTTTAAATGGACATACGTGCATATTTTACAGTAACGGTGGTCGATACGCGTTCTTCCGATCATTATTTAGAATGGCCAAGTCGCGTTTCATATTGACAGAGAGAAAAACAGGTGCGTGATTTCACATAGAGCAACTGAGAAGATGCACAAATCCACTTAATTTTCAGCGTTTATTTGCGCATCTTCTCAGTTAACAACGGCTCTGTGTAGTAACAGCTGCTCTATGTGAAATCATGCACCTGAGGGAATTTACCGCTGATTAGAGAACCGGCTTTACTGACGAGATGCGCATTAACGATCGGACCAACTAAACTTGAGAACAGTTGTCAAAACAAAGCGTTTGCTGATAGTTTACCTCGCAGTGTTATTCGGCTATCCAGTGCTGAGCTTCGATGAAACTTCACGAGACCGGCGAAATGCTTTCACAGGGCGGGAGATGCGCGGCGTGATTGACAGCTTTGACACCAAATGGATATACGTGAAAATCAGATGACATGGTTTCACAACTTTTCATTGGCCATTTAGATATATGAAGCATACTGTATACGGAAATGAACCTGGACATTCAATCCATCGAAAAATCTCAAAATCGGCAAAATGTACATACGTGGTTTTTCATCGGACATCGGCGAAATTTTGTTATGTTACAGCCTTATTCCAAAATTGAATAAATTCATTTTTTTTTCCTCAATTTTACAAACAATTCCCCGTAATGATAACGTGAAAGAAATATTTGTTTGAAACATTTGAAAACAAAATCACATGTACTTAAGTATTTACAGCCTTTGCAATGACACTCAAATTTTAGCTCAGGTGCATCCTGTTTACATTGATCATCCATGAGATGTTTCTACAATTTGATTGGAGTTCACCTGTGGTAAATTCAGTTGATTGGACATATATATAGGCACACACCCGTCTATATAAGGTCCCACAGTTATCAGTGCATGTCAGAGCACAAACCAAGCCATGAAGTCCTAGAAATTGTCTGTAGACCTCTGAGACAGGATTGTATCGAGGCACAGATCTGAGGAAGGTTACAGCAAAATGTTCTGCAACATTGAAGGTCCCAATGAGCACAGTCATCCGTAAATGGAAGAAGTTTGGAACCACCAGGACTCATCCTAGTGCTGGCCGCCAGGCCAAACTAAGCAATTGAGTAAGAAGGACCTTAGTCAGGGAGGTGCCCTAGACCCAGATGGTCACTCTGACATAGCTTCAGCCTTAGCTCTGAGAACCTTCCAGAAGAACAACCATCTCTGCAGCACTCCACCAATCAGCCCTGTATAGTAGAGTGGCCAGATGGCACATGACAGCCCGTCTGGAGTTTGCCAAAAGGCACCTGAATCACTCTCAGACCATGAGAAACAAAAGTCTCTGGTCTGATGAAACAAAGATTGAACTCTTTGACCTGAATGGCAAGCATCATGTCTGGAGGACACCATGCATCACTCATCACCTGTCAAATACCATCCCTACAGTGAAGCATGGTGGTGGCAGCATCATGCTGTGGGGATGTTTTCCAGCCTCAGGAACTAGAAGACTAGTCAGGATCGAGGGAAAGATGAATGTAGCAATGTAAAGAGACATCCTTGATGAAAACCTCAGACTGGGGTGAAGGTTCATCTTCCAACAGGACAATGACCCCAAGCACAGTGGCCCAGCCATAGCCCAGACTTGAATCTGATCTCCCTCTGGAGAGATCTGAAAATGACTGTGTACCGATGCTTCCCGTCAAATGGAGCTTGAGAGGTCCTGCAAAGAAGAATGGGAGAAACTACCCATATAGGTGTGTGCCAAGCTTGTAGCATCATACTCAAAAAGACTTGAGGCTGTAATTGTTGCCGAATGTTCTTTATCAAAGTATTGAGCAACGGCGGTGAATACGTATGTACATGTATGGGCGTTGGAAGCAAATAAAAGGTGGGTGGGTCCTCTCTCAGAATTTTTACTGGATTCCATCTACATTAAATACAAATATACCGCCATTTATTAAGCGATTGATTGGGCAAGATAAAATAACGGAAATCCCTCAATTGTTCACAGTAGCAATAATGTAGGGTAAGACCCATGGCTTCCAGTTTTGATGCAAATCGAAAAGAGGTTCGAATCTGCCTTTAGCCGAACTCGCTCTTCTCCCTTTTCCCATCACATATCAGATCGGAAAGGCATTTATTTTCCATAAAAATAAAGAAAATATTAGAAAAGTTGAAATAAAGCATCTAATGTGTTTAATACTAAGTGTTTATCGGTTAGGGGTAGGTAAACAGACAATAGAATTAGAGACGATAAAAGAGAGTGGGTCGTAAAAGTGGGTGGGTCTCTTCCCATCCATACACAATGGTTCCAACGCCCATGTGTACATGTGATTTCTTTCTTTTTTTCCTTTTTAATAAATGTGCAAAGATTTCAAACAAGCTTCTTTCATGTTGTCATTATGGGATATTGATTGTAGCCATTTTGGAATAAGGCTCTAACATAAAATGTGGAAAATGTGAAGCGCTGTGAGTACTTTCTGGATACACTGTATATTGATTTTAGTGATTGGTAGTCAGGAATATTATTTAGCCTTTGGTTACAGATTGTTGTTTTTTCTGTTGCATATGCTGTGATAAACTTGCCTTGTTTATGTGTTTTATTAGAGAGGTACACAACTGTTTGGATACCATTATTGACAGAAACGAATAGTTATATAGCTCAGCACAGTCTTATTGTTTGAATTTCTTGTTTTCTTGATTTACAGAGAGTAACATGTTTGACCCCAAATATTGTAATGTAGATGCATGCATTTTCTTTGAAACGATATGTATTGTGAAAAGCGCTATAAAAATGCATTTAATTTAATTATTGCTTTGAATAAGCAAACTCTAGCTGCGAAACATACATACTGTGCCTTTAACAGATTAAAATGTGTCCTGAACAACCTCTGTAGTCCCATTTAGGCACTTGTTAGCAATCTCCTTTTTGAAGACACATAAACATTAAAAAATATCATAAGTGGGGTATCACTTATGTATTTATGTTTTAGAATAAAAAACATGAAAATATCTTGCACTTTTGTTAACTACAGGCTTTCATTTATCCAAAAGCTGATTCAAAAACCCATTGAATTTGACTTTTGACCTACTGACCATTGTGATTTGAGATTTGATGATTATATTATATTAAAGTTGAAACATTTCTACTGTCGCTCATGTCATACCACCAAGACCTAGTTACTATTGTGCAAAACTCTTCACTACTCTTCCAGTGAGGTTTTGAATTTGTATAGGACCAATTGTGTCTTTTAAGCCTATTGAATGGGTTTATTATATAACCTTTGATGCCATTCATACAGATGGTTGCATCTAGAATAGAAGACAGATTGAGGCTTTGATCTTTACATACACCTATGGACTGAAGAGGAGTGAAATGAAAGGGCAGTGTGAAAATACACCCATGAATTAATTGAATTACGGTTGATGGCTTTATAAAGACATTACAATTTTTCTAACAATGCGTTATGGTGGTAATCCAGGCCTACAGGTTTTGAAAGCTGGCTACAATGGTAATCAAGACCCCAATTTAGCCCCTTTGCTGACAGCCCGTGACTCATAGAGATGATTCCCTCATCCTTTCTGTCCTTCTTTTGGCAGTTTTCGCTCCTTTCTTAAGAATACTTCAATGAACCAACAAACCAAACTGATCGTGTGCCCATCTGGGAGGAAGATCGAAGTGAAAGGAAGCAAAGGATGCGGCACCCTAAACAAACTGCTAGCACATTATGCAAAGAAAAGAAGGATAAAAAAAATGAGGAGGAGGACTTAATCCATTTCAAAATCGAAAAAATGTTCGCCTTCACTAGCCAACTCTATTCTTATGTAGAAAACCTTATGTGCAAGAATGTTCTCACCCCTTCCCTTCGGGATCGGTGGCTGCTTAAATGGTGTTCTGTATACAGTATGTTTTACGGTGCAAATAACAGAGTCTCTCCGCCCAATGATGGTCGAGATTAAGGTGTAAAAAAAGTGCCTGGCTTTGCAAGATGTACAACTTGCTGATGCCTCATGCGAGATCTGTTTGGCACACTTTGCATGGCCGCAGTCAAGGAGCTTCCAGGAGCATCGTAGTCACAGAATAATAGGTAAATAAATCGAGACATAAAGTATGCAGGGAAGGCAGGATCCCGACACGGGCAGTAATGATGGCATCACAGATAAGCCATTGAATGTGGTGATCGCTGGAGATGAGGTCATAAACTAGAGAAAGACACTGTGGCAATAGGAACGGGTCCGCAGTGAGGTAGAAAGTGCTGTAAAGAGCTTTTGATATATAATGATGCCATACTTAGGAGAAGAGGGATTGCAGAAACATGCCCGAAGTGCTCGTCTGGTTGTTTGTCATCTCACACATAGAATGCAAGAACCTTAACACATCTGAACAAGGGACTTTTATGTTCCTGCAAGGTCCTTGGACACATCTTTGGAGTCCACCTCTCCTGACTATAGTGACAGTTATCTGACTTTAAATGACAAGGGCAATGTGGTTTAAAATTCAATGACCTAAAGCTTAGATGTGTATTGGTGTTTTACTGATTTATTTAATATTGTAGAATAACACATGGAAATATTTTGCTCTTGTGTTAACCACAAGACTTCTTCAAGGAATTTAAAGTACCGAACACATTCAAATATTAGTGTCACTGTCACTTGATGATGGATCTGGTTAAGAAGCTGTTTTGAGGACGTTGAAAATGAGTTTTGAGAATATGCGTGAGATTGCGAATATGAGCCAGGTGCTGAATGTACTGGGAAATGAGCTTGAGGACACTGACGAGGACAGTGATGATGGTATAAAACATCTGTGATTGGTCTAGCGCTCAAACTGAACCCTTCCAAGCTCCAAAAGGTAACGAAATATGCTTTATTTTCTTCTTTTGTAGTTGTTACTCTAATATCAGGAGTTTTATATATTATCGCGACAGGTAGAGATCTATCTTTGTTAGATATAGATCCAGGTCGCCAAAGACCCGAATATGTAAGAATGTTTGGGCGAAACAGTCATGCATTTAAGGGTTAAATGCAATTTGTCTGTTGCTCCAGTCCCCTTTCTAGAAGAGGGCGGAGCTTCAAGAGCTCCAGTTAGCAGCTCCGATTACCTCACACAGACATGCACTGAAAAGGTCAAAAACTGTTCAGCCTTTTATGTTCAAACCAGTATCAGACAATGATGGCAACTGCAACAGGATGTTTCTGAATGGTTGATGGATTTATGTAGCTGATGTGGGATCATATTCAAGTCATTGATTAGCATATTCTGTCATGATAATCTATACATCGCTTGTGTGGGAAATGTTTTCAAATGCCTTCAGAGCCAGAGAATATATGTTGCATGTAGATAGAACAGGTATAGTTTAGTTTATCTTGCTTTTATGGCATTCTATTGCATTTGCATACTGTGCAATAAATGTGAAAAGACGGATGTGACAGCTTGAATAGACTCCCAAATATGCTCTACTACAGAAACTCTTCCTCTGCTCAACATGGCAACTTTGTTGCGTGTTCCTGGTGTCAGGGTTTATGTAAATTGTAGGGTTAGTGATGTCACTAACCCGTGAAAAAGCTTGTTGTAGTCATTAAAAAGTGATTTCTTTAAAGAGCCCATATTATGGATTTTTAAAAATTACCTTTCATTTAGTGAGTAACATAATTCTAAGTGAATTTAAATCTGAAAGTGCAGCGTATATAAAGTTATTGTCTCTCAAAAGTAATGGCGCTTTCCCACTACACAGTACCAGCTCGCCTCGCCTTGCCTCGACTCGCCTTTGTTTGTTTTTCCACTCTGTAAAAGTTGTACCTGTATCTGCTTCTAGGTACTTTTTTTTGTATCACCTCCTGCGAGGTTCTAAACGAGCTGAGGCGATACTAAAATGTGACGTGAAGACACAGCAGACTGCTGATTGGTCAGAGAGAATCATCACTATTCACTGCATCATCATTGCACGCGGCAGACGGAGTATCCTGAATAACCGTGCCATTTTTAATTAGTTTGGCCAGAGATTGCGTGATATACCCATTACAAATCATGGCAACTCGGAAGAATACGCCATGGTCAAATGAGGAGGTACAGACTTTCCTTTGTTTGGTTAGGGTATGTGTCACATAGAAGATTACGTCACGGCAGTTTTCTGCGGCGCCGCTATGACTACCAGTTACTATTGTTGGAGGTACTATCTGCAATGGAAAATGGAGCAAAAAGCGAGCAGAGCCGATAAAGATAAAGGATGGAGCAAGTTTTGTTTAGCAAAAGTTAATGTTTACATCAGCTGGGCTAACGTATGCACTATTGTTATTCATTAGATGCACTGTTATACATTAGACACACACACACACACACACACACACACACACACACACACACACACACACACACACACACACACACACACACACACACACACAAACACACGGGCGCACACTTGGAAATGTTGATGGTGAGGAATTACAGTTGAAACATCTCATAATGAACCTCAAACTGAGTCGCATCACTGAGTCCTGCTCAAAGTTCGGGTTAAATAACTTCCATATTCTTGCATTGTTTCATCGATTTGCACTCGCGCTGAAATTCATGTAAAATCAACGCCATCGTTACTGGCTTCACAATGTGTACAATCGCTGAGTTTTAGGAAAAGGAAGCCTCCTGAATGAAGCTTGAGTTCAGATATGGTAATGGGCTTTTTTAATTATTTTTTTTTAATATGCACTGTAAGTGCTAGACCAATCACTACAGACTGGGCCAAATTGGATACAGATTGTTTATGCTCAAACAGCAACATTATAACTAAAGTTAAAAAAGAGAAATCATTATCAGCCAGCCCTTTAATATAATATCAGATAATTTGACTTTTATTATGACATTACGGGTTGTGAAGTGTCATGTGGTACTACTCCTGAATTGAACTTTTCTCAAAACTTTTCTGAATTGACTAATTTCTAATATGCAAATTAGTCTGCACCTTCACTCAATCACACTAAATCAACACCAACTACCTGATCCACTCAGTCAACTGTAGTAAACGCTACACAATGGCAAAGGGAAATAATGGTTTGATTCAGCCATAGAACCAGAAACTGATTCAGAGGAAGATAAATTATACAGGGTTGTCAACAAGACAATGTATCCAAATGGTGAAGTGTTTTATGTTCACTCTCTACAACGTCAGACACATAACAGTAATTGATATGATTAGCCTTTGGCTTGACTACGTTATCAAACAGCTAATCATGTGTTGCTAATGTTACACAAAGCATGTTGCCGTTAACCTTCTCAGAGTCAGACAGCTACCACTAAAAATCAACATGCTTAGAAATGCTTTGACATCATAGAAAGTCAGCAGAGAACATTGTGATGATAGGAAACGGGTGGCATCGAACTGAGTTTTTGAGACTGTGCACTGCAGTTTTAGGAGAAAATACTTAGCAATGGTGTTGACTGATACATTTACACATGATTTGTCTTAAAGCATATTAAAAACACCAGACACATATAAACAACATTTAAAAAACATGATTTTAATGGAACATTAGATAGACTAATAATAGTCTAAGAGGAGCATGAGGGCTCTGGTATTCAACTAGCAGAGTATACTCTCTGAAGGACTTTAGAGCTTGTAGTAGTGCAGGTGTCCCACGTATGGTGTACATGCTGAGAGATCAGAGGGCCATAGCGGTCATCTGGCACCGTATGCACTGAGAACCCTGGTGTTCATCCTCATCTGGCAGTCTCAAGCGTCATGACCTGAGGCTTTTAAGGCCCCTGATGGACCCACCTGGTGCGGCCCACAGGCCATCCCTGATATGGGCCTGTCAAAACCAGCTGTGCAGGATGGGACTTTTTAAGGATTGTTTTGATCCTTTAGAGCGAATAATGGGTTATCCGTTAGTATTCCCATTCATCTCTTTGGCAGTTGCAGGACCCGCTGGAACATCTATGGTGACTTACATTGCAATCAAGGAGCGCATTTTAACAGTTGCATTCTATAGGAACTGAACCCATGACCTTACCGGTGATATCACAAAAGTGCATTTACTCCATGTTGGAATTACTGTAATTATGAGATTCCAACTTGTAATAACCATTTACATCCTCGAAGAATTTGTAATTACAACTTGTGAACCCTTACATTTTTTGAGAGCTCCGACTACCACATGATCGATGCAGATTCATTTGGCCCTGGTTTCCATAGAAATTTATAATTCTGAGTTTGAGGATGTGAACAGCTCTGAGTAATACATCATGGGTCGTAATTATGACATGGCGTGAACATTGCCATATTCTCTACTGTTTGAGCTTCTGCAGTTTTTGAGCCAATCAGCTGAGCAGTAATTGCCTTTTTTATTTATAATGGAATAGTGATATTTATGAAATTGATGTATTCAAGCAGTCATGTTTTATTTACCTCTTATTTTCTTTCTCTCTTATTTTATTCTGATGGAATTATATATTCACGTGGCAACATTTATAGCATTCTTACCAGACAATTTCTTAACCCTTTCACACGTACGATCACACCGGTGTGATTAGACTGATCAGTGCACCACATGATCAACTGCTAAATTCAAATGTCCTTTCGTGCATTGGCTGGTGCTCAGTGGCAGATGCTTTCAGCACTTGTCATATACAACCACTATTCAGTGTTTTCAACCACATAATGTTTATTTTAGGTTTCAGTCATTTACATATACATAAGTACCAGCAAAACCATGCATTTAGAGTTTGTAAAATACACACCGATGTCTAGTGAAGCAGCAATAATAATCATTTCCATTATTATTAGACAACAAGTTTTATTCATATCAGATACACATTGTGTAAATAACTTTAACATTTTCTCTATTCTACTCCCAGTTAACTGGTCATTTACTTTCATGTATTTCGGGAGAAGTGGATGAATTCATGTGTTGTAGATCCAGTAGATCCGAAATGAACTAAAATGGTGTGATCGTTATGAAGCATATTCATGCTGTAGGTAACACATTTGTGAATATTTTTAATCAAAAGGAAAAATGAAATAAAAGCAGAGCATCAGTCATACTGCTGACTGCAGTGGCTCATGTGACAAGCAATGACTCATCACCATGGAAACAATACAGTGATGTGTTTTAAATAACGGCCGCCTTATAAAAAAAATCATGCTGCTATGCTAATTTTCGTCCATTTTCTCAACTACCAAAGAAGCTCCTAGCTAATTCTGTCATTATTCACCTTCGTAAGACTTTCGTTCATCGTTGGAACCCATTTGAAGATCTTCTTAATGGAATCTGAGAGATTTCTGTCCCTCCATTGACAGCTACACAACTACCACTTTGACGTTTCAGAAAAATCATAAAGAGTCCAAATTTCCTTAAGATACATGTTTGTTTATGAACAAATGTAACTTAGCTTTTATTCACCTCCTTCATCTTCCTCTGCAACTTTCTGTGACAGTGTAGTTCACAGATGTCACTGAAATTGGCAACAAATATGGAACTTGCTGCTTAATCATTTATGATGCATAATGATGTTATATAATAATCTAGTATGTAATATGAACATGTACTGTATAAACATGCAAATCCCTTTAATGCAAACAAAACAGAAATGTATGTCTCAGTGACAGAAATGTAATCTTGCTAAGTAACTAAACAGAAAATCCCCGTCCGGAAAGATCAGATGAGGAGAGCTGTGCGTGTGTGGAAACAAAAAACACTTCCAACATTATAAGACAGTCGCTTCAATAGTGTTTGTATGTCTTTGATTTGCTTTGCTCCTGTCTGTTGCATCAGAGCATCAAAGCAGAGAGGATCAGGCTATTGTTCTTGAAGTTTAAACTGTGAATTATATTGCAATTCTGAATACATTTAGTTGCCAGACACATTAGTAACTCAGTGACTCACAGTTGGCCCTTGGATAGTGATAATTAAAAGCTTTGTAAAGCACCTACAAATGATTCACTGATTAATTTGTCTTTTATATATTGTATGCTGTTGTTCATTGCTGTCAAATCAATTACAGGCTATACATTAGTGTGTTTTATTAAAATGAAGTTCACTTTAATGATGGCAACCTAATAGTGTTTTTTTGTAGGCCAAAACCCAGAAAAGAAGTTAGCATTTTTCACATCCGGTTCCATTGTCCAAATCGATGGGCTTTTTGAACGGGTTTAATGCTAGAAATAATGTATGTGTTAAATAAGGTATGTGTTGATACATTTTATTCTACAATATACATTACATCAGTAATATCCTCTTATGAGGTATTACTTGTCTTGTAAAAGGCAGTTGCTAACAAGTGGCTAAATGAGACTACAGAGGTTGTCAGGACATTAAACGTCATCAGGCAAACAGGTAAGCTCATCTACACACCAGTCCACGTTCACAGCTTTGTTGTGTCTGTAATCATGCTGTTGCAAACTGTTATAGCTCAAACTTTCAGGGAAAATGTTTAAACAAAGACTGAGAGAACTGTCGGAAGTCGACCGTGCGACATGGTGTAGTTTAGCTTTTTACTCCAGATTCGTTTAGCTTTTTACTCCAGATTTATTTGTGTATTCATGATTATCATGATGAACAAGATATTGTAAGAATCTTAAGCTTTTGTTCGTCACAGACCTTATTTTCTGCAATAATGCAAAAGCCAGCCTATTGAGTTTTTGCTGAGGGAACTAGGGTGATGCTTACTTCCTGTTGGCCTACAAAAATACATCATCCCTGCACCACTCTAGATCTTCTTTTGTCAGATAAATGATTGGATTTCATAATAAACATAGCTAGTTGCTTATTA
The DNA here is from genome assembly GCA_023029165.1 of Gobiocypris rarus. Taxonomy (NCBI): domain Eukaryota; kingdom Metazoa; phylum Chordata; class Actinopteri; order Cypriniformes; family Gobionidae; genus Gobiocypris; species Gobiocypris rarus. The sequence continues at coordinate 36,852,819 of CM040911.1, forward strand.
GCATGCATTTTACTAAGGTATTGGCTGGTTATTAGTACTTATAAAGCACATATAAATGCCTTATTCTCTATGACCATATTCTACATCCCTTCATCCTACAATACCTACATTTAACACCTAATAATAGTGAGAATTGGACCCAAAAGTAAAGTGTGACCAGATTCAAAAATATAATGTTTTCTTAAATATCTTTATCACAAAACGGCGTGTATTGTAACCCAAAACAAGACACGTGATAGAATAAAACAAGGAGACTTTAATGAACACCAACACCACAGAGAAAATAAAACCAAACAGAACAACTGTAACAATCATAAATATCGTTATTGTAAGTAATTTGTAGTGTAGCCAACAGTGTTTTCAAACTTGTATGAGTTTCTTTGTTCTGCTAAACACAACAGAAGATATTTTGAAGAATGTTTGTAACATAGCAGGTAGAGCAACCATTGAATACCATAGTAGGAAAAAAATAAAAATACTATGGCAGTCAATGGTTGCTCTATCTGCTTTGTAACAAACATTCTTCCAAATATCTTCTTTTGTGTTCAGCAGAACAAAGAAATTCATACAGGTTTGGAACATCTTGAGGCTGAGTAAATGATGACAGAATTTACATTTTTGGGTGAACTTTCCCTTTAAGTTAATGTTTATTTTCTTTTAAGCAATGGAAATGTTTGTTTTGTTGTTTGGTTTAAGTTAGTTAATGATAATAACCCTAATAACTACATCTTTTTTTTATTAGTGTAGCTTGACAGTATTATTTAAAGCAGATCAACTAGCTTATAGCCTCTCCAACACTGCCCACAAATAATGTGTTATATTTATATTTTAATTATACGTCTCTTCCCATAATACATCAAAATTCCATCTGTGAATGAGTTTGTGTCTAAGTTCTCCATCAGCAGGCCAGACAATGTTGCTTTAAATACCCTGTAGAAAGAGAGACCCCTGTGGATGGTCTCCCCAGGGATTTGGTCACGACTCCAGAGTTAGTGTCTGGGACTCAGTGGGAATGTGGATCAAAGATGGAGTCAGGCAGTGGTGGCCTGTCCCGCTGCGTTTTATTCACCAGGACTGACGGATAGAGCTCTCTCTGGATCAAATTTATCGACACCCCTCAGTTTGAGTCCTTGATCGCATATACTTACATCTTTGAACACACACCCACTCATTCCTTTCGGCCATTCATTGTCTTGTCAGAGAACTTAACTAAAAAAAGATAAGCAATCCATGATATTGATCTTTCTTCATTTATCTGAATCATTTTGGCCAGAAGAATTGAAATGTCTTACATGCCCAAAAGGGCTAAAGTTTGCCTCTTAAAAGAGATCTTAAGACTGCTTTCAGCTTTGAGTTTGTGTTATGAGAAAGTCTTTTCAGAAAAAATCTCCAGGGGGACTGTTAATAGAAGAAACATATATGGGTTTCTAAATTGTATGTGTTGTAAATGTTTCCTTTTTTTTTGATTGGACACCAGAGGTTGCACTAACCCACATATCAATGGGTTACCAGATGAAAAATTCCACAGTAAATGATGCAAATAGTAATTATTAGTGAAGAAAACGGGTGGACATACAGTATTAAAGTGTTCTGGAAAAATAGATCTGAAGTGATCAATGGCATGATCAATGGCAACTTAAACTTACTGTATTATTTAAACTTAGACTTTGGAATTTTTTTTTTTACAAATCCATAAAGAAAACATCAGTTTAACAGAACATTTCCATGCAACCTGGTCCCATATGAGTAACCCAACCTCTGCTGGAGACCATCTAACCTAACCAACGCTCAAAATCCTCCAGGACTCCAGAAAGCACAAAATTAATCTCCAATTACCCTTGAGCAGCTCCGCTCCAGTCCGATTTAGCTTCCAGGAGCTTAAGCTGTCTTCTCAATAGCCCTCATTTATCAGCATGTTTTCAAATAATTGATCAATTAGTGGGTAAACAGAGCTTGAAACATCATTCAGACGAACGAGCCGTGTGTTAGGTGGTGAGAGCTAATCTTTAGCACCTTCAGAACACCGCTTGAGTGATCTTGAGGCATAAACTGAGTTGCACAAACCTCTGAAAGCACAACTGCAGGGCCTAAAGCCTCTGGGAATAACACTGTCGAAGACTTCATTTCCCATAATCACCCTTGAGAATTGGAGAACAGCAGCCAGTGTTGGTGTAAGCACTGACTCAGACGAAGAGCAGATGGATGATCCCTCAGTTCACGCTCTGGCAGGCAATCGCCTTCCACCTTCCCCTGGCTCACACCTGTGCTTCGAGCTGCTGTGTCTGGTGTCGGATCAGGCAAACGCAAGAGTCGCAAATAACCAGCTACACATGAGACATAACTTGATGACTCCACGGTGTGAAAGAGGGAGAAAAGTCAATCTGAGCCAAGAAACATTTGAGAGGGCTTAAATGAGCTGTATGAAGAATCCAGAAAATCTTCTTTGTTATTAGTAAGCCAACAACTTACTGCTCTTGCTTGCATTTATGCTCACTTTGTGTACAAGAGACTGGACGTGATTCAAGGCCCCAATATACTCAATGCAACGTTTTTTTGTGTGTGATATAAATACCTTTGCAGCGATATACTGTTAACAAACATCTAGACGGCACCCAAGCTGTTGAACGTGACGTTTAGATAAATATGTAAATATGTGCTGCACTCTTTCTTCTCAATAACAAAATAAACGCACAACAAAAATGACAACAGTGAGAAAGAAGCAGTTAAGAAAGCATCTAAACACACCAATGTGGATGTTTGCACAATCTCTGCAATTCACTGGCATCATGTCGACATTTAAACTGTTATGATAGTTTGATTATAAAGTACATTTGAGACTATATAGATCTGGTTATGTGAGACTATAGTTTGAATTAATCTCTTTTCTTTGCATGACACATTGAATGGAAGAGAGGCTCCTGGGAGCGCATGTAACCATCATATCCTTTTGATTTTCCTGCAAGAACGTCCAGAGTCTAAGCTTTCAAAGACAAACTAGGAAGTCGGGGAAGGTGTGTTTTTTTAATTATTATTGGTTCTTGTGTAGTCTTGCATTGCCAGACCTTCAGACTAATGGCAGAAGGTCTGGACTCTATCACAACTTTCACTGGCCAAGGACCACCCAAGAGGACATTTGACTGACATGTAAGGCAGGGTTGCCAGGTTTTCACAACAAAACCCTCCCAATTGCTACTCAAAGCTAGGCCAATCACATTTTAGGGGGATCCCCGGTAAAAAACACTTTCGAGGGGTAAAATCTTCATTTTTTGGCAGGATTTCCCTGCTAACATTATTGGGTTCTCTTTAACCCTGCTTTTCAAGTCTGTGGGTTAAAGAGACCCCAATAATTTGATATTTAAAGTCTTAATGTAGCCCAATTTTGCAGGAAAACTGAAAAATTGGCAATACTGATGTAACAAAACCAGTCACGGTTTGTTTTGTTCCGCGTTATGTTTAGGGGCATGAAAATGTAAAGTCCACATCCCTACAATAACAGACCGACTTGCATCTAATAAATGCTTAATTCAAGAATGTTTTGCAATTTTACTGCAACAATGGAGTCACAAAATTCACATACTTTTGAAAATCTAGCCTGAGGAAGGCTCATTGTTCCATTTGCAAACACAATGGCGTTCTGCTTCCATAAGGGAGGTTGGCGTCACGGCATTTTTTTCCAGGCAGACCATTAAAAAATGCAAAACACTGGACACTGGACATCTTAACTTTTTTTTCTAATTACATATCCCCTTTGATTTTTAAATACATTGAGTTTTTTTTTTCCCTAAACCAGTTAAGGGCAAACTCCGCCCCTCAGCTGATTCTAAAGATTTTATTCATCAAGTTAATAAAAGTGCAGATTTTGTTCATCACACTGAAACAAATACTACCCCAATTATTCCACACCCCAGGGTAATTAAAGTTAACGAAAAGCATATTTACTTTTACTGAAATAAAGCTTAAAAGTACACTATGTAACCTTTTGGTCATCATCAATCCTTTCAAAACATGTAAGCATATTATAAGCCTTCATATTTTAGACCAGGCAGGTTTTCACATGAAATTGTGTACATGTGTCACTTATCCGTGCGTGTCTCGTCATGTCCGTAAATAGAAGAAAGTTGCTCAGGCTACTTTGACACGTGTATGTAATGGAGTGGCATAGGTTAGTTGTCACTATGAGTGAGAAAGGCTGAGATGGAGCAGCTAAATCTCAAACCTCCTGGGAATCAAACATTTAAAACAAATGCTGAGAGTCTGCTGGCCAAAAAAGAATGTGACAGAGCTCGTAATAAAACCAGAATCAACATTTGCTTGCATTTTCGGAGATGGCGAGAACTGAGGGATTTTAAATTTTGAAAAAGTGATGCAGAGATGGTGCTTCTATTACTCAACAGGTGAGGTATATTATTGAACAGATAAATTGCAATATGTAGCTCTCTCTAGAGTTCATTATAAACCGTTATCTATTGTGAAGGTAATTTCATTGTGTGTTGTTGTAGTGCTGTGTTTAAATTAGTTTTCAATGAAATTAATGGGTTAAACTACAGTAACAGCTAGTCAACGTGAGATCATTTCCATCTAAACTGGTTATATCTCTTACACATTGTAGTGAGAGTAAAGTTACGTAGTGTACCTTTAATTATTTGTAACACAAAAAAACAAAAATAAATGTTTATTTAATATTTTTACAAATTATTTTATTTAATCTAGATGCCAATTTTCTCATTTTTATTTAGTTTGACTAGTACTAAAATAATTACAAATATAATAAAATGACTAATAAAAATTATGGAAACCCAATACAAATACTTAAATTTGACTACATTTCAAATATAAATATAAAAATGAATAAAATAATAATAATAAAAGCTATAATAGTATCTCAATGATACTAAAGTAACACTGATACACCATAACCTTGACCTTAGTATAGTGTTGGTAGCACATCCTGACTGAATTTCCTAGCTGAATGATGAATCCATGAACATTTACTGATAGCTGACTGTGTGTTTGAGTTACCCAATGACAATGACTGTAAAAATGGCATGCTGAGTTGGGGAAAAAATATATAATCACAATATATCATAATACACAAGTAAGAAAGATTGCTATAATGTTCAGGTTGCTATTTCTCACTCTGGCCTTCAAACTCAGCATGCATTGTCTATTTAGTATTTTAACAATGTTAATTTCACAGAACCTGAACTTAACGTCATTTTTGAAACTACAAAGCATACAGAGAAGATTGAGAATTCTAGGAATTCTGTCTCCACAGTGATTTTTGCAATCAAATAAGGAGTTCACAGCATGCAGCCTAGTTTAAAATGACGTCTGGCCTCATAATATTCACTTAATAAGCCCTGTTAGATTTCCTCATGACTGCTAAACGACTGCGACTGTAAAACATGCAATTAGCGCTATAGACCCTGTCATTACATGGATTCTAACCAGGTTTTAGTGTGAATAAAGGAACAAGTAGATCTGAGGGACACACAGATGATAGTCATAAATGAATTCATTATGTCCTTTCATTTTAGATGTGTTTACTAACCATATTTTGGAGTATGGTTATACTGGAAGAACAATAGCATCACTTCAGTTTAGCTTTCTCTTATTATTCATGAGTTTCTTGAAAACACTGCTGCAAAAAGCTACTCCAATCAACAAATGTGGTGTACAGCTAAGCAAACGTAAAATCACTCTGACCTGAAAACAGCTTCTGCTATGAATCATGGGAATTCTGACAGGAATAAAGGCGAAATAGTAATATATACTCTGATCTAATTTTATGGTAGACTGAAAGCGAGACCCTACAGGACTGGATTGCTTATTGGTGAAATGACACTGACATAAATGTAGTGCTCCTTGGCCATCATTATAAATAGTAACATTTTACACATTTAGTTTCAGGTCACTAACTGGCCTCAGAGTAGAAGGACATTTTTAGTTGTTATTAAATCTATGGAATTAATTTCCCTTCCTTCATCAGTGATTTTTTGCATACATGTTCACCATCAGGCAAATCACTGGTATTTGTATAATTAAATTAGCTCTGTGATGCATCACAGGGTTGGACGTAATGAAAGCAGAAATGCATATCCTCACATAGGATGCAGGTCTGGAAGTCATGTGTCTATCATTCCTTCCTGTGCCAGTGGAGAGACTGAACATATATTAAAGTAAACATCTAAAAATGCACATGAATATGCGCCGTTTGAGATCAATATATTTGTTTTAATCCGATAAGAAACCATGTGCATATACTACTCACTTTTACTGAATAAATTCTTTAATGCCGTAAAAAAAAAAAGTTGATATTTAGCACCAGTGTGACAATTTTGTTCTTTTTGACTCACTGAAACGCTGCATTATTCGCAAATGTTTGATTTTGCGCATAAATTAAATTCGCAGCTTTGAATGGAAACATAGTTAGTGAGTATTTTCAAGAGGGGACTTTTTTTAACCCCAAATTAAATCCTTTCACTTATTCTTACTTAGTTATTTTCATTTTAAGCTCATGATTGCTATCAATGTGGCAGATATTACTGTATATACAACTTGGTTAACAAGAGTAAAGTGTACCTAGGAATCACAACATTATATGTACAGTATGAATGGTTGATACCCTTTATAAATAAATAGGCGTTAAAGACTGGAACACACTGCACGATTTCCAGCTGTCCCAGATGAAAGATTGCCAACAATAGTGGTGATTTCTGTGATCGGGGCTCCTAATCGGTGGGCCTGTCGTACAGTGAGAGAGGTTCAAAGTCGGCTGTTGTCACAGTCTTGTGACCAAAGATAGCCTACGATTATTTTCTGACAGTGTCAAAAATTCAGCATGATCGCCGCACAGTGTGTTTGCTGCTACGATCTACTGACCAGCCAATAAAAATGCAACATGAAATCAACGCGACATTGCACAGTGTGATTTGTAATGATCGTTGATTGCTAAAATCATGCAGTGTATCCCGGGCTAAGTCTTTAAAGTAATTTCGTAGACTGTGTTGTAAGTGAAAATCAATAACAAGTCCTTTATTTTAAAATAAATGTCATATCTACAACAACAAACAATCAAATTCATTAAAATGTAATATTTTCGTCATTGCGAAACGTCATGGATCAGGAAAATGCTGCGGTGCATATAGGCACAAATGTGTTTCACCTTTGGTAATACATTTGCCTTCGCATTTCTGATTGCAAAATAAAACATTCACAGCATGAGTCTTTCATAGTGAAGCTTTCAGCAAGTGAAGGCAGATTTTAGTCCACTCACCTGGTCATTGTTCTGTCAAGGCTGTCCTTTCCCCATGTGGACCCAGGCCATGTTTCTGCAGCAAAACAAATGTCTGCCCACTGGACATGAGCTTGTGTTGACTCATGCAAACAAATTCAAACACAAGGTCACAATGCCATGACAGAAAACATAAGGCACAATGTGCACAGATTTTCATTCTGTGAATTTCTGAAACAAATTTAACCATGCAGATTATCCTGTCAAGGACTGAATGTCTCTCAGCCATAAACACATACGATAGGTCGTGTTTAAAACAATGAAAGCACCCACTCTTGACAGGACCAGTGCCAATGCCGCATTTTAGAATATAATTATTACTGGTTGTAAAACACATTACGTAATCGAATGTAAACAACACCCCGTTAAGAACATTAGTAAATTCCATATCCATATAATAACATTAGTAAACATAAACCATTTTGATAATATAAAGTCTGTGCTTCTAATGGCTTTGTTCAGATGCACAGCCGAAGGACAGAACGATCTGTGCAAATGCCCAGAAAGAGAGCTTGGGAATGAGAAAACAAAAGATTTATGGAGGGGACAGTTGGATGGATATTTGTCTGTAGCAATATTAGTGTGAAACAGTAGATCCAGAGGGAGGACATCACATTCTATCATCTGTTGAGGAATGGTGTGTACTGATAGTTCTGCCTCTGTGGGTATCACAGTAAGAACTACTGCTTATTCTAAAATGTGACTGATCACTTTGGTTATCTTAGCATGGTCTGCCTGAGATTTGTTCTCTGTTTACAGTCAGAGAACACAAATCTAGGTCAGGAAGGCCTGTTTTCAACGACTCTTGATGATCAGATTTAAAAAAATCAGATGCAAACAAATACAAGTAGCCCTGGCTTGCTGGTTTTACTTTCCACTCTATTATTTAACTCTATCGTTTCATATGAGTCAACAATAACATGGTAATGGATATGACAATGTTGATATGTTTGGTCTTGGCGGAATATATCTGCTATACTGCTGCTGTTGGTTATACTATGGGACTTGCTACTGCCAACTGACACAACACGCCACTCTGCTGCTGTACAATACACGAATTAACCATAGCAGATCTATACAGGTGGAGCTGGGGAAGGTGGAGGGTTTCTGAAAGCTTGCCGCACTGTTAAAGCAAAGGCTACCGGAGTATTTGAAGGTTAAGCAGCGAGCTCATTGGCTACTGAGACAGCAGGAACCAATCAGCTGTGCCCTATAGAATGATGTGATTGCAAGCAGATTGAGTTAAGAACCTAACAGCCTGTGCCATCTAGCTTCATATGTAGGATTTGTCAATATTTTTAAGGAAAAGGGTCAATTACGTTTAAATTGTCAAATTACAGTAGGTGCAGACAGGCAGTTTGGTGAAAAAAATAAATTCTCATCCGGTCAGAGATCTCATTATATAAGTGTTTTTTTGTGTGTGTGTGTGTGTGTGTGTGTGTGTGTGTGTGTGTGTGTGTGTGTGTGTGTGTGTGTGTGTGTGTGTGTGTGTGTGTGTGTGTGTGTGTGTGTTTCACTCTAGCCCCATGGCTGTAAACTTGGGCCATGGCCAACTGTCAATTAAACTTAATGGCCATGTTTTTTGACAGCAAATTATATGGTTCTTGGCTGGACTCCGTTAAAGTGTTTTCATCAGAACTGACTGACTTCCATAATGCTTTGCTGCGTGCTGAGCTCATATAAGAGAGAGTTCTTTACTTCTTTCATTGGACAGCAAGTGGTCCCTGAGTGGCTTTAGTCAGTGGGAATGGGTGGGAATGGTATGAGCCAACCACTATCAATAGTAATAATTTATCAGATGTGTGTGCGTGTATGTGTGTGTGTGTGTGTGTGTGTGTGTGTGTGTGTGTGTGTGTGTGTGTGTGTGTGTGTGTGTGTGTGTTTGAAATCATAAAGAGCATTATACCATTATGCCAATTATTCCCATGAAACTCTCAATCAAAGTTAGTGGTTTGGTATAATATGAGAGTTCAGTTTATTGTTCTCATACTTTTATTGACAATATTAATTGATTTTTAGTTTATTTTCCAAGGTATAATTCACACAGAAGTGCTGATTCTGACATAATTTACAAATGTTGACATCATTCACTTACAAAAAAGAATGAAATATTTGCAATAATTTATATAGTTATAATTTATGACATGATTTACATGATCAGAAAATGCATTGTATGATCATTTGAATGAAATCACAAAATAAATATTATTTAATAGTGCTATTAATTTATGTAGTTTAATTATTTTATCACTTAATTGTGCTATTTTTTTACTTTTCTCAATCATTTTTGCACATTTTTCCAAAATAAATTTGTCTTAAAATTGTCACATAGTGACTATGAACTGCAAAATGATTCTTCAAAATATCTAGTTTTCTGTTCCACTGCAATATATAACCACCTACAGGTTTGGAACAGCATTAGTTTAAGCTAATAATGACATAATTTAAATTTTAGTTGTGAACTATCCCTTTAACCACTGCTGGGTTATGGTCCCAGAGCAACCTGGAGTGATATGTATTTGTTGCGTGAGATGTATTTTTTTCTGCCATCTGCTTTTCAATTCCATCACATTGTTTCCCTCCTCCATTTCTCAATCCCTCTATAACCTCTGTTTGTTTCAAGGACATTCATAGTCGGTAGGCGATCTTGCCAGCCAGTCTTTCTTATTCGATCTTTCTATCTGTACCGCTCTCTCTCGTTTACTGTGCACATGTCTGGGCATCTAAGGAGTGTGGGCATTTGAGCAAATTACGGCGTGTTTGAGTGAGATGGGTTTTTTTTTTCTTCTTTTTTTCTCTTAGATATTTTGGATTAGTGTAGAGTTAATTGTCACTGATTTTATCAGGTGATGAACATGGGGACAGATAAAAAGCATTTTTGAATAAAGCATTTTTGTCTTTTTGAAAGAAGACTCTTTGCATTTTAGGATTTATTTGAATTTAGTTTTGCGGGTTAGCCGGAGCTGTTGACTTCACAATCTGCAACTACCATAGTGTTAACAAAAAGCAACAGGCCTGGAGGCAAGTTAGTGTTGCAATACAGATGTTGGGTAAGCTGTTTTGATTCATTTAAACTGAACTAACGTTAACAGCAGTAGCAGCAGTTTGTGGTCTCGGAACTGCTTTCATGCGGATTAGCTGTTAGCTCATTTGTTAGCTAAACATTTTTTACCCAGTGTTGGTAGAGGAGGAATGCAGAAGAAAATGGAAATACCAGAGAGATATATTTAAAAGAAAGGAGGGTAGAGAAGGAGAAACGGAGTGGCACTGAACACTGAAAGAGTCATAAGAGATATATGATATAATAGAGAGATTTTCTTGAGCCCCACGTGAAGGCGAGACCAACGACTTCCAATTGTTTTTTTGATAGGCCTATAGACAGTCAGGACTGATTATATCAACATCTACAATACCTCCACCTAATGTTCCCCGGGCTATGGAGACTCCTGTCCGACCCATATCAACACCAACAGAGAGAGTGGAAGAGGTTGCAAAAGGGAGAGCAGATCACAGAGGAGAGCTGACAGACACTCTAACTCTTGCAAGCTGTGAACAAACTTTTTTAGGAGGTTGATCCCTGCCATGAAACGTTTGCCACCAAGGAAGAGAGTGGACATTAGACTGAAATTTAAGCAGTTCCTTACTGAAGCAGAGTTTGGTGACAATGTTTACTTTTCTTGAACACACACACACACACACACACACACACACACACACACACACACACACACACACACACACACACACACACACACAAACACGATAATTGTAAATATTAATCCCAGAATCTTTAAAATTATTAACATATTTGAATTTTTTGATTATACTCACATTGTTAATATCATTGTAAATACCAGTTTTGCATTGCATTCCATTAAAATTTTAAAGAGATAGTTACCTGATATGTCTTCATCGTGTTTTGTTGCTACTATAGCCTACCTGTCGGCACGTTTGCTGTTGAGAAAACTCTAATCACAATACACTATATGTTAGACTATGTTTTAAAAATGTGTTTGGAATTATTTTCTCTCTTTGAATATAGAAGTGGCTCTTAAAATAGTCTTTTCTTTCATATTGTTGTTGGATGTATTGTGTCTTCAGATGGTAGATTGTGAATTAAGACACAGCTACATGCTGCCAAGACACTTCACCAGCAGAGGAGGAGAAATAGGTGGAAAACTTCTCTCTCACAGCCAGTGCTTCTCTGGAGGCGTTGTTGCTGCCAACCTGGGTGATACCCTTCATCCCAGCTGATGGCTCAGTGCACAAGGCTGTGCTGTTTGGGTCCTCTTCATCAGCAGAGTGCCAGCAAATAAAGATGTGCAAAATGCATGTTGCCTTCACCACGATTTCAGAAACTGCAGGTTACACTCCAATGACTCGCCTGTACAGTCGCCACTGTGAAGCCAAGATACCGGCACATTCCACTATCCGGGCGATAATTAAAGACCCTCTGCTCGGGGGACAAGTTGTGCTCAGGGAATGGACTCATCATGTTCCTCAGCAGAAGAAATGCCACGTCTGCCACAAAAACAAAGGGCACCGCTCTTGAAAGAGGTGCATCAGTTGGTAGGTTGAGGGTGCCATGACGGAGTGCTTGACCAAAGACTGATGAGGAAAGCGTACCTTTATCACTGCTCTTGCCACATCAATCATCCTAAAGTGATATCTGGCATCCACCACAGCCAGGAGGACAATGTAGAAGGAGCCTTTGTAGTTGTGGAACTGGAATCCACTATTTTCTGGGGCATGGATTGTGACGTGAATTCCGTCAATTGCTCCAACACAATTTGGAAAATTCCACATTTTCAAGAAGTCCTCCTGAAAATTGCCTTCCACTCCTCCATTTCCAGGCATGTATTCTCCAACCAGACATGACCAGATTGCCTTACATGCCTATTTCACAGTGCCCACCAAGTTAGAGAATCAAACCCTGTAGCTGAATGCAATTGTTCTGCACAAATCTCCAGTGGCTAGAAATCTGTACTATAAAAGGAATTTATAGTTACAGTGGGTAGTGCAAGAGCCTACACTTAATTTTCAGAATATCCAGGTATCTGTTCATACATAGCACTAGCCCTGGGTAGACTAATAATTGCATTTGAGTTACAGCCTGCCTTGCGGTCTAGGCAAATGGGGTGTGTCTATGCATAATAAATACTGTCCTTTTTACTTTTACTACATTTGTCTGACACTTTCAATCAGTTACTTTTCAGATTTTGAATACTGATACAAAATATATTACTAAATATTAACTAATAAATTATGCTGTATGATCACAGGTTAAGCTACCCAGCATGATACAGACTAGTATTTAAAATTAGCTAACATTACACCTTTACAAGAAACAACATTACACTCTAAAAAAAGCTAGGTAAAGAAAAACAACCCAACTTGGGTTGAAAATGGACTAACCCATCAATTGGGTTGTTTTAACCCAGCGATTGGGTTAAAACAATCCAATTGCTGGGTTAGTCCATTTTCAACCCAACTTGGGTCGTTTTTTACCCAGCATTTTTTAGAGTGTACCTACCGCAAACAAATGCTCAGCCAAACAGAAGGACCTATGGACTTCCTGTAGTTTGTGGTCATTTTTGTGATGCTAGGCCGTACAATTGACAGCAGGTTGTCAAATTGTCCCAGACTCATCATAAAGTAAGCCTTGAACCGACCATCATTAAGGTGAAGCTCCTGGACCAAGTAGTGGTACTCCCTGTGGTGTCTCGTCTTTCCGAGGGTCTCATGTACCCACATGGATCTCCATTTCCCTGTCTCCTACGGGTTTGTACACCTCTCACCCTCAATCAAAGTCAGCCCTCTGCTTGTCTGTGTTTTTTTTGTTTTTTTTTTTAAAGATTCTAGAGCCCTCGCACTATAATCCTTGATTAGACTGACAGGACAGTTGATTCAGTGGTTGCCTAGCAACATAAAAAAATACATACAATAAAAAAACGCATCATACTGCTCCTTTTCAAATAAAAAAAATTCAACCAAAAAAGGTAGTGCGGTTGAAAAAAAAAAGGCTCTGTCTGATCGGGGCCTGATCCTTTCTAATGGGCCCCCATTCATTTCCAATGATTCACTCTAGCTTTTGTTAGGATGCTATGGTAATTGGGGCGGATTAAAAAAATCCAGATTTTAAACGTGATGTCATTTAGACGTCAGACTTTCATGGTCCTGAACGCTTAATTTCATTCTTTGAATGTCAGTGAAAACCACTTTGTTGTGTAAAGACTATACCATCAGTAATGAATCAATTAAGTGTTTTACTTGTGGGAAGTACTGTCATACAAAACTGGTATGTTCAATGAACAATGAGGCTAATAGTACTAATGTGACTGAGCTTAATCCTTCTACGGAACAATTTCCTTATGTTCCAGTAAATATTGAAGGTGTAAAAAAAAATAACAGTGACAGGACTGATTAGAAAATGTAAGTGTCTTCTCTCTCTAAAGATGGTGAGAGTGCTAATGAGCCTGTAATGAACAAGTACTTTGACGATACGGTACATACCCCTGTGCATACCGCTGTAAATGTAAATGATGTGCAGTGCAGATTGAAGGTGAGCGCGCTGAAGCAGATCCCGGTGAAATCAATGAATCGGAGCTACCAGTAGTGCGGGTTGAGCTTGTGATGCCTGGTGGCGAGTCAATGGATTTGCAGGCATCAGGACCTTACCTGTCACAGGGTGATGCTGGTACGATGATAGAAGGATTTGAAGTTCATTCTATGGATTAAGGATTCTATGCAAATTCGCAGGGAGGTTCTGCAGAGCATTGTCACAATCTCAAATTAAAGCATCTGCATTATACAGTTCGCCAAATAAATAACACTCTTGACAATACCTTCAACCAAAAAAATTCCATGATTTGCAACATTTCATTGATTCTTGTACATTGGCTGTGATAAAAGAGACTAGCTCTGTTTAATACATTTACAATAAAAAAGCAGACCTAATTTTGCTTCAAGAGACCCAGTGGAATTGTGATTGGAAGGGAAATATTTTAAATGAGCCACGGGACTAATCTCACAGCAAGCAATTTTGACATCTGACATCTAGTCTAAAAAAGTCCAATTTTGGGCCGTCAGTGACAATGTAGTCCCTCCAGAAAAACGTGTTTATGCGATCGCCTGATTTAATGTATAACCAGCCAAAGTCTGCATTTTTTTTAAATACGCCACACTTTCACCGCATAAATTGCAGATTCACGTGAGCAAATATGTGGGGCTTGCATGACTTCATAATCCCTGCATTTTCATTTAAAAAAAGTCTGCGCATTTATACGTTTCATTTTCACAGTGGACTGTTGTAGTTTCATTCAGGAGTTGATGCAACTTTTCAGTTAAGATTGCACTTTTGTGTTACCAGTGGGTTAAATACTAGTTTTAAAAAACCTTCCACTTATAAGTATATTAGTAGTATGTAAATTTACGTTACAGTAAGAGATTGCACTTTGTGCATTGGAAGCACTTAATTTGGTAACACTTTACAATACGTGTGCACTAATATGCATTAATTCATGCTTAACTAACGCACAGATAATCACAGTTAATGTGTTACTAATGGTGAACTAACCCATGTATTAATGATTTACAAATGTGTCATTATGTTATGACTTTACTTGTTGGGGCACATGACTATTAACTAATTCAAAATTAATTCAAAAGCCATAACCACAATTACATTACTTAACCAATTAGTTAATAGTCATGTGCCCCAACAAGTAAAGTCATAACATAATGACACATTTGTAAATAATAAGCTAATGATTAATTAAAGCAGACAACTGGAAGTTGAAATGCATGGCTTTGACCCGCTGTGGTAATTAACACATTACTTTACATTATTAGTTCATATAATATGTTATTAAGGAATTAATACATTATGACACATTTAACTAATAACAATGTAATGATTACTTAATCTATTAATCATGTTGAATCTTCATTAGTTGCTGATGCAGTAATCATTAATAAATGGGTTAGTTCACCATTAGTAACACATTAACTCATGATTATCTGTGCATTAGTTAAGCATGAATTCATGCATATTAGTGCACCCGTATTGTAAAGTGTTACCTTTAATTTAACAGATATCTGTTTTGTATAGCTCTGTAAAACAGGAAGCACACATTTTTTTACTTAAAATTTTTACAGAAGTTTTAGCATATTCATTTTGTAAAGCTATGAACTTGTTTGACTCATCAATGTTTTGTAAGTTTGAGCAACGTGTTTATTAAGGCCTGAAATAAAACAAGATGAGAACTTAAATATTCCCAGCTCTTTCTGTGATTTAGTGTGCTTGCTTATCATAGGAAGTAATACGAAATGACTCTTTACATTAAGTTAGTAGCCTAGTGAGAACAGGGTGTTCTTTTAAAATTTTTATTTATTTTTCATTAAACCACAGTTTTTGCAGGTTCCCGCAATTTCATCGCATAAAATTGCATAAATATTCTGCATATTCCATTTTTTAAGAAAACATGCTGCAAAATCAAGGATTTTTGCATGCAACAATCAAAAAAAAAATCTACATTTTTCTGGAGGGACTGAATAGACGTCTAACCATAGCCCAAGAATGGACATCTAGAACATAAACATGTAAAAGAAATTCAACTTAACACCTTATAACCACTGTTGACTTTGTATCATACATTTTTCAAGTTATTTTGGCAAAAAGAACATGGCTAGAACTGGGTTACTCACAGCCGGACTATATTGGGTCTATAGTGCTTGCAGTTGCTATACTTTTTTCTCTCCATATATAATCAACCAGTAATGTTTGAGATAATACCTGGACAACTTTTAAGAGCACATGTTATTTTTCGTCATAATAAGTGTTTTTTTAGTGTTTTTTTATGTATATGCTCCAAATGTTGGACATGAGCGTACGACTTGACTGATTTTACGTTGCTAAGAGTAATAATCACTTGTACTGTATTTTCTATCTGACCACCACTATATCTCTGTAGTGGTTTCTGTCCTGTCTTCTAAAATACATAGATCACACTGACATTTTAACACCAGATTATCACAGGATCCCTCTTTTATTCACTCTTTTAACCTTTTCGGGTAATCTTAGAGAGATGAGATGTAGGGCTTCAAATAATCAAAGATATTTGAAAATGGACAAAGACATTTGCTTTACTGTTTCAGCCCTCTCTATTTCTTACCGCAAGGCCCGTTTGGAATTCCTAAAGACAGAGGTGTTGATAGGGATCAAGGCCTGTAGGCCAAGATGTGTGTACATTAGGTATTGGAACACATTTAATACAATGGGGGAGGTTGTAATTATCTGATTGGTCAGTTTGAATGAATCGCTTTGGGTTTCAGTCACATGGTCAAGAAAGGGATAAAAGAAGATTGAGCTGTTGCTAAAAAAAAATCTCTCTCTTCTCTGCTTTTATTTGCTCTGCATGCTCTTCCTTTCACTGGCTCTTCTTTTCTTCACATACACCAATTAGGGGAAGTGAATAGCACTGATTATCTCTTCATCACAGCACCTGTTAGTGGGTTGGAAATATTAGCAAGTGAACATATTGTCCTTGTAACAAATTAGCTCAAAGGGGAATTATTAATAATTAATCATAACTCATTATAATTAATTATAAATATTTGGATCAGTTAACTGAATTAAATTAATGAAACTGAATTTATATTACAATCAAATAATCTTGAGTATCAACTCTTCAGAAAGGATATTTTCTGTGGCCACAGAAAAATAACACTGGTCCCACTTTACATTAGGTGGCCTTAACTACTATGTACTTACATCACAAATGGGTTCATGTTGTATTGTAAAACACTTTTGCTGATATTAAGGTGGGATACGGGTAAAGTTAGGGACAGGTGTGGTGTTGCGTAAGTTTATTTTAGGTGTAAGGGAAGTGTCAACAGTGTAATTATACATGTAAATACAGAAATTAATTATGTAATTACATGTAAAAACATTTATGTTCTCAATAAGTGCAATGTATCAAATTATTAATTAAAAAGTAAGTACTTCGTAGTTAAGGCCACCTTAAATAAAGTGGGTCCAAAAAAAAATCACATTTTCTTTTACATCGCATGAATGGCTGGGTGCATCACTTAACTGGGGAACACATGGCACCAGGATCCACTATGGGAGGAATCTGAGCACCTGTGTGATGTGCTGAACAAACAAGTCAGATCCATGGAGGCCCCACCTTGCAACTTACAAGACTTAAATGATCTGCTGCTAACATCTTGGTGCCAGACACCACAGAACACCTTCAGGGGTCTATTGGAGTCCATGCCTCGACGGGTCAGGGCTGTTTTGGCAGCAAAAGGGATACCAACACAATATTTTAAATTAGTCATTATGTTATGCCTGGTCAGCGTTGCCTGACGTGGTCATACTCTATTCTAGTCAGAATATGAGTCTGATACTGCTCCATTGGGCTGTGATTATGGGGCGTGTTTCAACCGAACCAGGAAAGACCTCAATTGGATAGACCTACAACCAATCAGAGCAACGGAGCAACGCATAACGTTAGCTGTCATTCGATAACAGAACTCAACTGCACTGTGTTGCCAAGTCTGTGTTTTTTCCGCGGGTTGTTCTACATGTCCGTGGGTTGAAGCGACCCCAATTATGTGATATATAGACCCAGAAATGCGAATTTTGGCAGGCAACATTGCCAAAATAACAGATTTCCCAAACGCTTTTTCCGGAGAACCTGAGAGTTATTGTTTGGGGCTATTTTGAGTAGCAATTGTGCGACATTGCAAAAAAAATTGGCAACCCTGTCTGCATGCGCGCTGGAATAATGTTAGAAGAAAAAGATGAGTTTGATCGATCTTTGTTGTAAAAAAAGAAATTTTTGGATGGAAAACGTGGATGATTACTTTACTGTTTATCATCTGTCCATCATCGTCTAAAGCCTGCCCTGACAATTTCATTGGTCCGAACAGTTTCTGTTCGGGCATAATTACTCCTCTATGGATCGAGTCCAGACTGTTGTGTGCAGGGCTAAATTCGGCTGGCATCCAGACTATGGTCAGCGTATATGCTGGGTACAATTAATGGCATATGATTTTATCATCTTATACATCTATTGTGTGAATATTTTAAGTGTACCCGAAACCAGATATTGTCATTAAACCCTTTCAATTTCAAATTATGTGCTAACTAATTTTGATTTGGCAACAATAATTTACTACCTATTGCAATACAATATTGTCTCACTATAGCAACTCTCTCCCACATGTAGCTATTATAACTGTGTGTATTTCCATTATTGGTTTAAGTAGCAGTGGGTGGTAGTAGAAATGTACAGTTTCCTATCATCTTGCTTATAATGTTTCTTTTAGTAATTTGGCAATTCCAGCAGCCTGAACCACTGTAGGCAAACCACCCTTACAGAGAGAAGTAGTTTTCCTTTATTAAGTCCACCATAGTTACTTTGTCTGTCCATCCTCAGACAAAGTAACTATGGTGACACCTGCAGATTCCATTGAGAGAAATACATTCCTTCTAAAGACATTGTTGGAGAATCGAGGAAAACACAGCCCTCTTTCAAGGCCAGATATTCTCAGCTAAGTGAAATGGATGCTCCCTCTGCATTTTTATTTGGTCTTAACATCTTTTATGTGATCTACCACATTTATCAGAGGGAGATCAGCACATTTTTGAGAATCCTATATCCTTTACAGAACTTTCTCTGGCCATCCAGGAGCTGAGCCCTTGGAAGTCACCTGGTCTAGACGGTCTTTCAGCAGAATTTTATCATGTTGTCTAGAATTGTATTGGGGAGGATTTGTATGCAGTCTTTCTAGAAAGTTCTAATCAAAGGAAAGTTCCAATGAGTTGTTGGAGGGCAGTTCAAAAAGGTGATTTTCGATTCTTTAAAAACTGGAGGGAAAAAAAAGAAACAAAAACCTGTATTATTATTATTTATTTATTTTATCTAAAACAATAATAGACTTAAAAATATATGACAAATAATCCATGAAGATCAGTCATTTTTCTGTCCCTAAACGTACAATTTTCAATAATCTTTTCTTCTAATGGCATTATAACAGGTGCACTAGAGCACAAACTTGACATTGGACTCCTTTCTTTGGATCAGGAAAAAGCTTTCGACAGGGTCCATCATTACTTTTTCAAGACCCTGGAAGCTTTTGGTTTTGGTACACATTTTATTTCTCACATTTGCTAAAGATTATGGGTCTGTAACTAGGCTTTTCTCTGTGACCAGGGGAATAAGACAAGGCTGTCCTCTGTCAGGACACTCCATTTCTATTGAACTTCTGCTTGTTATATGCTGAGGAAACAGGTGTTTGGTATTGGTGTCCCATGTTTCCCAGAAGTAGACCCAGTAAACCTTACAGCTTATGCAGATGATATAGCAGTAATAGTTAAGAGCACTGATGATGTTACTAAATTTATTTCTTTAAAGTTTCAGAAAGCTAACTCTGCTCATATTAACTGGACTAAATGTGTATCTTTGTTGTTGGGGGACTGTGAGGATATAGGACCACCTTGATTGCCACAACAGTGTAAACAGGATTTTAAGTACTTGGAGTTTTTTTGGTTTTGTTATTCTTTGTTTGGGGGGACAGCCCAATACATCAAAAATAATTGGGTGGGATTAGCAAATCAGGTAATTGGCAGAATACAGAAATGCAATGGCTTCTTCCTCAGCTCTCCTTTAGAGGGAGGTGATTGATTATTAATATTTTTGCAGCCTCAATGCTATGGCGTATAGTTACTGTTTTAAAGCCTTCTAAGGAACACTCTTTTTTTGGAACAGTCACCGTTGGCTTATCCCTGGGATCCTCTATCTTCCTCTGACAGAGGGAAAAAATATGAAAAATATTAGTAATTAGATTACAAACATTGCAGATGCTTTCATTTACAATGGGATACATTTGGTTTGTCTATATTAACATATCTAAGTGGGATAGGCCTTGATAAACAGTTATTTTTTAATAGAAAAGCCCTTTGAGAAAAAATAACCACTTTTTAAATCTGTATATGTCAGCAATTAAATCATGGAAATATTTAGATTTTCAGAACCTTTGTTTTTGAATCCCCTTTTAAAACTACCAACTAATTTGTTTTATTTTTTTAAACCCTGGGGTCAGTAAATTAGTGAATTAAATTGATTTAACACTATGTCAGTGGCTAACTGTGCAATCACTTAAAAGCACAATTAAGATCTATGAGAACTGTGGATAAGATAATCAAGTGTGTTAAAGATGCCTTCCCTCCTACATTAATGTATTCTATAAATTCAGCCGTTAAATGGTTTTCATTTTTAAGTTGGTCCCTAAGTTGAAGGTGATGTCTAATGATGGAGGAGTTGGGGTAATATAAGTCAGTTCATTGTTGAATCGATATAGGGATTTGGTTTTTCATAATGTGATGAAGAAAACTATTATATTTGTGTTAAATCTCTGCATGTTGGAGATTTACAAGAAAGCACAGATACTGAATGGAGGGCTAATATCTCTCTTTGTGAAGGAGTACATTCATCCTGGAGAGTATTATATAAACCTCCTGTCTCTAAGAGGTGTGGTGATCTTCAGTGGAGAGTACTCCATTATGCTATACCCTTAAATAGTTTTGAAATTTAATGAGATGGTTTTATCATGTCCCTTCTGTAATACGCTTGATACTGTTTTTCCATGTTTACAGTATTAGCGTCCACATTTGTCAATTTCCCATACTTTGTCCCTTATTTGTAGTACTTTTGTAATAATACATAAATAAATAATAAAAAATATCACAAAATTGGGTTTTATTAATTGGTACTATTAATATACTGGTAATGCTACTTTTTTAACAAATGAGATGGGCTATTAGAGCGCAAAGTTTACCTTTTAATTGATAAAAATATATATATATATATATATATATATATATATATATATATATATATATATATATATATATATATATATATATATATATATATATATATATATTCAATATATATATTGAAATTGAAAAAAAATATTTTGTTCATTGAACCTTACTGTATTATTGTGAGCGAAAGATGGAGTGACCAAGTGCTATACCTGAATTCAGATTTAGCATATTCCTTTAGTTGATCAGTCCTATCTTCATAATACAAAATAAGTTTGAATGTCTGCTGCTATCTTGTCAGAAAAGGGGTATTCCCATGTCCTGACACTGACACTAGTCAAAGCATTTGTCAGTTTCGTCTTGTTCCCGTTTCACACAACAAGTGTCAGTCCTTTCAATATAAAAGTTTTCACTACTGAGTGACTCACTCATAAAGACAGCCTTAGCCAACATCTAATAGCTTAATAATGTTGTGTCTGTTCAGGAAGAAAAAAAATTCTGGCAGAAGGAAGGCTTTTAGTGAATTTATTTCATGAAAGCTGAACTGGTAGATATATTTTGGCTTTATATTTGTATTGTTTGATAACCGTTTTAAAGCAATAAGGTACTCAAGGCTAGTGATTTATCGTTAATAAGTCACAGCTGAAGGGCATTGTTAGTCACGATGCAAAGATACAGCTCAGCCTCCTGTACCTTATAGCTTACTTAATTGTTTTTATTTTTACCCCTTAATTGTTTTGAATAAAAGGGTTTTTAAAAGTCAAAAGTCTCTCTCAGCCTACCAAGGTCTGTCTTTATTCATTTCGTCTTAAAACTCCAACTGTTATTGTCTGATTTTATTCAATGAGCATTCAGCATGAAACACACTGCAGCACTGAAGCCCCACAGCTAAACAAAGCATCCTACTGCTCTTCTTCTGTGCACTGCTACCTATTAAGACATCTCTCTGAAATACAGCACAGCAGCAGCAAAAATGATACCGGTACCAGGGTGCGAATTATGGGTGTGTCTGACTGGCTGTTAAACACAAGGCTTAAATGAGTCCCGGAATACATTTAAGCGTTTTTTTTTTTTTTTGAGCGGTTTTTAAAGGGAACTTGCACGGTCATATCTTAATATGGCAGTGCCATTGTTTTGTCTCAAGATGCACATTGTAACAGAGCCACTGGAGGCAAGTTAGTTGAATCCATATGCTGTTTATTATGTTCAAGGACTTTACTTGAACAGACTTGACTTGAACTGACTCACCAACAGTGGTGCAGGGAACAATCACATAATACTAGACATTACACACACACACACACACACATGTTGTGTTTCCATGTTTTATGGGGACATTCCATAGGCGAAATGCATTTTATACTGTACAAACCGTATTTTCTATCCCCCTACACTGCCCCTGCCCCTAAACCTACCCATCACAGGAGACATGCTGCATTTTACTTTTACTCAAAAAAATGTCCCCACAAGGACAAAAATTTGGATATTGCCATCTTTGTGGGGACATTTTGTCCTTATACCGTAGGGATTACCAGTCCACACACACACACACACACACACACACACACACACACACACACACACACACACACACACACACACACACACACACACACACACACACACACACACACACACACACACACACACACACACACACACACACACAGTAGTATGTACTATGTGCAAGTATGTTTTTACTTAAAAGGCACATTTATAAAGCATACTGAAATGCGCTAATCGAACTAAGGCCTAATCCAGGCTTAATCTAAGCCCTGTCTGTGAAATGCAAATGTTATATTTATAGTTATGTTTTATTTTATATTTTTGTAAGTTATTTTACTAACATAACATAGTGTTAGTTTTGATTTATTTGTATATTATATTTGTATCTGTATTTATTTGTGTGTGTGTGTGTGTGTGTGTGTGTGTGTGTGTGTGTGTGTGTGTGTGTGTGTGTTATTACATTGTGGGGACCAAATGTCCCCATAAGGATAGTAAAACCTGAGATCACTTATATTGCACCAGCCAGCGGTTCTCACTTTTCAAAAGGCTTATAAATCACACAGGATGAGTTTTTTTGAGAAAGTAAAAATGCAGAATGTTTCCTGTGATGGGTAGGTTTAGGGGCAGGGGCAGTGTAGGGGGATAGAATGTACAGTTTGTACGGTATAAAAACCATTACATCTACGGAGAGTCCCCACAAAGATAGTGAACCAGACTTGTTTGTGTGTGTGTGTGTGTTTTGTTTTATTTAGATTGGAGTCTATTTTATTTCTTTATCCACAGCATGGCACAGATGAATATCTTCAAAATAGTGAGTTGAGGGCAAGCTCAACTTTTAGATAATAAATCAACTATTTTATTGTTTATTATTATTGTGTATTATTAATGGATTTGGCAGGTAAATTAATCCTGTTTGCATAGTAGGACTATGCATTAAATAATGCCATTCCATCATAAGCAGCTTCCAAAACTTTGGCTCAAAAATTATTTGATTTCAGATGATATAGGATTCCATGCATGAAACTGCCCCATTTTCATCTTTATGTCTGATTATTTATAGGGTATTTCAGGTGATGGAGGGCTCTTTACTGCTCTGCTTCTGTCTTGACAGACAGACGCTCACCGACCACTTTATTAGGTACACCTTGCACTTTTTCCTTCAGAACTGCCTTAATTCTTCATGCCATAGATCAAACAAGGTGCGGGAAACATTCCGCAGAGATTTTGGTCCATATTGATAGCATCACACAGTTGCTGCAGATTTGTTGGCTGCGCATCCATGAAGTGAATCTCCCGTTCCACCACATCCCAAAGGTGCTTCACTGGATTGAGATTTGGTGATTTGAGTATAATTAACTCCATTATTATGTTCAAGAATGCAGTTTGAGATGATCTGAGCTATGTGACATGGTGTGTTATCCTGCTGAAAGTAGCAATTAGAAGATGGGGCACAAAGAAAATAACCCACACACCATTACGCCGCGTTTATCAACCCGAACCATTGATAACCCTTTCAAAAACAAGTATACTTCAAATTAATTATAGTAAAGCTCAAGTATATTTTTCATATCAAGTATACTTTATGTAGTAAGTATACTGATATCAATGTACTAGAAGTATACTTGTTTTTCACACAAAATCTTTCACACAAAATCTGTTGTTCCATAAATGTTCAATACAAACATGTGTATTTTTTTCTGCAATCATATGGTCACAGTTATGTTTAGTTTTCAAGGACATTCAGTTTGTTTTCATTAGTCACATGTCTTCCTTTGTTTGATTTCCCCGCCACTCCTTTGTTACCATGGTCACGTCATTATGAGTTTGTTCTGATCAGCTGTGTTTCATTAATCATCTCGGTCAAAACATTTAGTACAAGTATAGGCCAAATATACATAGACTAGTCAAGTATACTTAACTGCAATTTTAAGTATTTCTGAGAAGTACATAACTTGAAAGTATACTTTCTTAAGTTTTAGTTTAAAAGTCGGGTAGAGTGGGGCACGACTTAACACTTTTTGACTTTCTCGGTTTGTGTAAATCCACTTGGTGTTCAGAGTATTTTTTTCCCCACATTAATTTTACACGTCTAGTACAATTATGTGGTTTTGTTTCCTTAATACAATGTATACTTTTTTTCTTGATTTACCCTGAAAGAATGGAAGTGAAATGTGACAACATGCCCCATAGGTGGGGTACATTGTAACATGACCAAATAGCATCTTAAAATGTTAGCTGATATAATATATATTTTTTTTTTAAATCACATATTTTGTCAAAAAAATAAAATAAATTCAAATAAAATAAAGGCATTTTTTAATCATTAAAAATGTTGATAAACACAGTGCAAAACACCGTTTTGCACTAATTTATAACTTCTGAACATTGACTCTAAGTCATTATTCACCTTGCATGGTTTATCAATACAATTCATAAAAGTATATAATACAACAGCATAGTTCTAATAGGGGCACATTGTAACGCAGTGTTACAACATGCCCTACCTGCGCAACTGATTAAAAATTAAGAAATGTACTTTTGCTATGGTTAAATAAATGTTTAGTGATATCTTCCAAAGATTTTTCATAAAAAAAAAAAATAATAAAAATAAAAAAGATCTATATAGTAATGTTATGGCAACTTGTAAACAGACTAAGTTTCGTTATCCTGACATGTGGGGAAGGTTTTAAACCAGGGGTATCAACCTCAACTTACCTACAGTCTGGGTCAGGCTGCTAATCAAGTATTCAACAAAAAAGTGTTTCAAGTATTCCAAAAAAAGGACCACAACTTATCAACAGTTCTTCAACATTAAATTCTTTCTTCTGAACATGAACTGTTGCTCTGAATTTGAACATTCCTTTCAGAACATTAACGGTTTTATGCTTTTAGGTGAACGTCGGAAGCTGCTCGCATATCTGAAGAGCCGACTCTGTTTTTTAAAAATGTAGCATATAGAAATGAAATCATTATCTAATAATAAAATATGGGGGACCAATTGTTATTTTATTTTATAAAGCAAAAGAACAGTGAACGAAATTCTGGATCTAATATGTGAAATAATCCTTTTGGGACTATTTGCATTCATTTGCGTCAAATATATGATTAGTCCCGAGATTCTTTGCATTAATTAATTAATACATAGAGCCGCTGGTATCATTTGATTGTATATTAAGAGCATGGACACGTTTGTGTGCATTTTATTGTGATTTCACCGGAAAGTCTTTCTCTGCAACGGCATTAAATGATAGCTTTACATGCTTGTCTGTGTGTGAAGACTATGCACGAGCCAAAAGAGAACGTAAACCCCGCCTACATTTGATTTGATTATCCATCTCAATCATTCTGATATTGACGAGCGCTGTTGGATCACATTCATTTCGACTGTCTGATCGGCCTCACATTCTGTTCCTGTCAATCATGCAGTGTCAACCAATTATACTGTATGAGGCAGGGCCGAGCCAGCACACTCGGGGCCATACACCCCACACACACAAACACAAAGTGAGGTGGCTTGCATTTCTGAAAATAAAAGCGTGGCAAGCGCGTCACACGCAACAACAAAGGTGCGTTTCAGAACAACGCGTGTGGGCCGCACTAACACTAAACTATGATGTCAAGGTTGTGCCCCTCTCACCCCTATACAAATTGCACACTTGAATAAATTTATTTTTTGTACGGCAGGGTAGATCCATGCTTTCATGTTGTTTACACCAAATTCTGACCCAACCATCTGAAAGTCGCAGTAGAAATGGAGACACACACCAGGCAACAGCTGATCAGCAGTTCCTGAAATACAACGTTCAAAGTCACTTAAATCACCTTTCATCCCCATTCTGATGCTCAGTTTGAACTTCAGCAGATTGTCTTTGACCGCGTATACAGAAAAGTTATTTCAAGTGAGAATAATGAATGTAACAGAGTCAAACAGTATGTTTATATTAAGATGAGCCACATTTTTATCTAATCTTGTCACCTTTGAATATAATTGAAGAGACAGATTGTCTAATATGAGGTATCCCCTGAAGATCAATTTAAAATTCAACATATTTCTGTGCATAAGGCTTGGATTTCCAGCTTTAAGTGTTTGCCAATTTTCCACTTGGGGAAAATTAATAGGACCACCACATGTGAAAAAATGGGGATTCACTGAAAGTAGTAATTAAGTCAATCAATTGCAAATTTAACAGCTGTTGAGTCATAATTAGCTTTTTACTGAGCACTTATCCCACAAAAATGCTAATATGACAGAATTGGTCACCATAGACTTCACCGTGTTCCTCCAGGGACGGCTTATAACCTTTTTCTGCTGCTTTTCAGTGCCAACAATAGTCTGGAATGTATCAAACTAAATTAATGTCATTAAACTAATTTAATTGAGTTGAGGAGTGATCTTGCACACAGTGCCCTTGTTATCCTTTGAAACAGACTAATGCTTGATAATGTCAACATTTCTGTCTCCATCCCTCCAGGCCTTTGCGACACTTCATCAATGATGCATCGGGTCAGGGAAGTATTGACATTTTCATTGCATCCCACTGACATCTGAGAATCAAACAGGAGGTCCGTGTTCTTGTTGACACCCACCCTGCAATACCAATTTGCGTCCGGCTGAAGTCAAGCTAGGATGGCTACAGGCTATGATAATATTTGGTCAGATGATGCAGATATTCGAGTGACTCAAATATTGATTTCATGCATTACTGTTATTATTATCATTATTTTTTAAATAATTTTTTATAATTTGTAATCCAGAGGCACTTGAACTTCATTAAAGGTGTTTTTTTTATACTGTTGTCTGAGGTCAACTTATGACGTTTGCGTGGTTTTTACATTCAAAAACATCATAATGGATAAGTATTATATTTTATACCCTGGTTTTGAGGCTCTCTCCTGGAACGCTCGGTTTTTATGGGCGTGCTGCACTGAAGACTTGGAAGTAAACACCCACAGCTAGGAACAGATTGGATAAGATTTGCATATTTAATGAGCTTCAGCTCCCCTGTCAGTACACGTGAGGGATTGTTTTGAAAGCGTGTGGGAAAACGGCAACCGGAATGAATCGCCCACAACAGGGCTCGCAAGATGTCTTTATCAAACAAACACAATGATTTATCTTTTCTTCCTGCTATTGATTGAAATGTTATATTTTTGTTAATTGGCCCAGCCGATTGGTGGATATAACCGCAAATCGTACACACACACTCACATTGCCCCGGGACATTGGGCTTTGCAAGCTCTGGCTCATACATGTCCGAGTCTGATCCTGAATCGCAATGAACCATCAACACAAATTAAGCATTCTTCAGCCTTTGACAGCGTGCTAAGGTATGTTCAGTTAGACACAAACACATAATCAATGATATGTCAAACAATATGTAACAATGCAATACTATCACATATATATATAAAAAAATGTTTTACTCACTCTAGTGTGTTGCTTTATTCATTAATGTAATCTCATCCTGTCTGCAAATCCAGTCTCTTGTTTACATACAAATCTGTGGTGAAATGAAGGAACAAAGTGCAAGGTCTTCCCCATGTGAGCTGGATATTCATTAAAAATACATTTAATCCATACATTTATAGTACTGGAATACCGATGAAGCTTATGTGGCATGTTTATTGCTTAGAAGTTTGATCCGGTTTAGCTCTTTTAGCTCTATGTAGACCTATGTAATGTCAGGCACAAGTTGGTGGGCGGGGCTACAAAATCAGGCGTTGTTCTTCTGTTGAGGAGTGTTTCACCACACAATGACATCAAGGGGTGGCATATTCTGAGATTGATTGTTTGCTGGGCCTAGTGTCAATAAAAGCTTTTCTTTGATTAGCAAAGAAGTTTTCAGCTCTGAAACTTACAGGATATTCTTATATTACTATGATCTTTATATACCAAAAGCTCAAGGGAAAGTTGATTTCTCGATTCATGAACTTTGATGAGCTATCATTAAAATGTACACATGTATGACCTGTGCTAAAACCTGTCAATGATTAATGTATTATTATGTTATATACAATGGTTACACACTTAAAACTGATCATAGTGTTTATATCTTTGTAAGACTGGCCAATCTATAGAACAATGGCAAGGAAAACTATCTTTAATGCACTCCGAGAGCCCCCTCGTGGTCGGGAGCATTTCCGTTGTGTTGTGGCTATTTCGTTGTGTTGTGGCTTGTTTCCGTTGTGTTGTGGCGATTTCTTTGTGTTGTGGTTTAATTTCGTACGGCTGCACTACTGGGCCACCGTACACAGCAACACACAAACATTTTTAAATATTAAAAGGATTCCTCTCTGGAGAAGTGTTCAGTCTTTCTGCTAGCAAATTCCACCATGATGCAATTCCGCAGTGGCTTTTGGAGGGAACTGGCTTTTGATGAGACTCTGATTGGTTTATTGCACGTTACACCCAAAACACACACATGACTCATTAAGTGACTAGGTACAACCCTTTTGGACCCTTTTCCGTTTTTAAGCCCTATGGGTCTGAGACAGTTTTGGGCCCAAAGTAAGCAAAAGTGGATTTGGACACTTTTCGTCATGCGCTTCAGACCGTGTGCTCAGATCGCTATAGGGCCCATAATGTCAATATGTCATTCACACCTGAACTATTCAAATCTCCTTTGCATCTGAGGTAATATACTTATAACAACTATAATAATACAGTTTGTTAAACAAAACACCACATGATTAATGACCATTGCATAACTTACCTTTCAATAAACCATGTCCAATACTCATTTTGATACTGCAGAATCTGACATCATCACCTCCAGTGCATGACTTTTCAGCATAGGCCCCGCCCACTGGTATTCAGCTGCTCAATGGCTGACACTTGCCAACACTGGATGTGAGCGTGTTTAGTGTAAACAGGAAATTATTTATTTTTTTTTTTTTTTTTTTAAGAATTCAAACCGATTGCCTTAAAAAATAGGAATGGTATGTTATACTGACAAATGCTTAGTTAGTATAGTTCACTAACACGAGAGTTCTAGTAACCACAAAGAACTGTAGATAGTACTTGAGTACTTCAGATTTACTCTCGACTTAGTATAGCTACCATTGTTGTGTTTTGCATGCTGAATGATGAAGTCTGTGTGTGACTCAAGCATGGTCAATTGCAAGATATTATCACAAATATAAAGGGATTATATCAAATTAATTAAAAGTTTTACAATGTGTTTATGACATAAGTGTTGGCAATAAAATTGTAAAAGATCATTATACGACATAAAGGGAGTTAATAAATGGGTTGCTTTTAAAAATCGAACTCCTGAGTCCTGATAAATCATTAACTATAGTCATTGATTCAGTCAGAAGTTGGTCCCCTTTTGCATCACTGCATCAATAGGAAGATAATTATAATAATATAAATTAAGTTCCAAGTGTCCAACCGAAGGGAACACTAATGACCACAATGAAAAAATAGAAAAATGTTTCCTAAAAAACATTCGAGGAAAATCAATATCAATTTATGAAGTCAGCTTATGTGATGTTCTCTTAAATTTTTCAGTTGTATTGATAATTCAATATTCAAGATTACTTTGGGAAATGAGTGAATGCTACCAGAGAAAGATAACTGCAGAAGTGGAGGAATTGAGTGAAAAGTCTATTAAGAATTGGCCGCCTCAAAAACTTTTTTTTTTTTTTTTTTTTTTTTTTTTGGTTGACAAATTCAATCAATCTTAAAGGACCTGTATGTAGGATTGTGGCCAAAACTGGTACTGCAATCACTTTCAAATGACTGTAGAGCAGTGTATCCCCTCTCCCCCTCCCCCCTGACTCAAGGTTGCCAGATAGGCTGCAGGATCCAGCAGGAACGTAGGCTGCTACAAGGAGCTTCAAATGGCAAGTGATGAGTCCTACACACTAAGCTGGGTTTTTCTTTCTGTTAATTATGTTTATGCTTCATGAGAGGTCTTTTAGGTTTCGTAAAGTTAGACATTTTTTATCCAAAAAGTTTGTATCTGCGGCTGTGGTAACAAGACTCCCGGCCACGAGGGGGACTACTGTTGTCAGTAATATAAGTATTTGAAATTAACATGATTTCTTACTATCTAGTGAAATATCAGGGCCATTTTATGATTAATTGAAATACATTTCTTACATACAGTTCCTTTAACTTGGGTTTTCTGAGTAAACAAGGTATCCGCTTGTTAATTTGTGACGTAAGGAACGCTGTTGCTGGGTCCAAGCCTCAACTCGTTTCACTTGAGAATGCCATCAATGGCCGTTTATGAGCGATATTTATTCATATTAAACATCAAACGTTTCAAAACGTCTACACAACAGTCTCTGTGCTCACAGCGTCACAGACATTAATATTTGAACGATTTATAAAAGATGAATCACTGTCTGGCCATCTGGAATTTTGGTATGGATATAAGGGTTATGATAAAAATGTTTTGTAGTATTACACCATATTGTGTGTGCATACCGTTTGTTGTTTTTCTTGTGGTATGAGATTGAGGACCCAGAAGCGCTGCCGCGTTACGTCAGATTTAACAACCGGATAGTATATGAATAATATACAGATTACTAGATTTTTACAATTAAGTTAAGACATTAAAGTTAACTAAAAAGAGTTAGTTAAAACACTATTGGATTTTACTGTGTATAATCACTGATGCTGTATACACTGGATACAGTATAGAGATGCATGTTCAGTTTCTAACGTGCTTGAGTCTATCGACAACAGGGCAAATGAAAGAGTGAAATAACGTTCACTTTTACATGTCTAGTTTAAACTGCACATCTGCACCTCTGTACAGACTTAACTGTACAGACAGAAGTAACCTAGCATCAGAAACAAGTGGATAAAAAGCAATGTCATGACCCCTTTAACGCTTTCCCCAACAATGTTTTATTTTAAGAGGCCAGCAGCGCCAGCATACCTGATCATATTCAAAAAAAAAAATTGAATATGTAAACAGTCAATATACACTGTATTGCCAAAAGTTTTGGGATGCCTGCCTCGTGACCTTCAAATTACATCCCATTCTTAATCCGTAGGGTTTAATATGGAGTTGGCCCACTCTTTGCAGCTATAACAGCTTCAAATATTCTGGGAATGCTTTACACAACATTTAGAAGAGTTATGGGAATTTTTGATCATTCTTCTAGAAGCGCATTTGTGAGGTCAGGCACTGATGTTGGATGAGAAGGTGGTTGGTTGTGAACTGGTGTCCAGAGCAGTCATTTTGGAACAGGAACGGGCCATCACCAAACTGTTCCCACAAAGTTGCTCTATAGAGTCCAGTGATGGTGTGATTTACACCACTGCATCTGACACTTTGCATTGCATTTGGTGATGTAAAGCTTGGATGCAGCTGCTAGGCCATGGAAACCCATTCCATGAAGCTCTTTATGTACTGTTCTTGAGCTAAACTGAAGGCCACATGAAGTTTGGAGGTCTCTAGCTATTGACTCTGCAGAAAGTTGGCAACTTTTGCGCACTGTGCGCCTCAGTATGCGCTGACCCCGCTCTATGATTTTACGTGGCCTACCACTTTGTGGCTGACTGTGTAGACTGTGGAATATTTAGTAGTGAGGAAATTTCACAAATGGACATATTGCACAGGTGACAACCTATCACGGTACCACGCTTGAATTCACTGAGCTCCTGAGAGCGACCCATTCTTTCACAAATGCTTGTAGCAGTCTGTATGCCAAGGTGCTTGAGTTTATATTGTACACCTGTGGTCATGGAAGTTATTGAAACACCTGGATTCAATGATTTGAAGGGGTGTCACAATATTTTTTGCCAATATAGTATATCAAAAGAAATAACAGAGACTCTGCTTTTAAACATTTTACTATAGCTTTTTTATTTTTATTTTTTTATCAACACTTGAATGTGGGTAAGTTGCATAAAACATAAAAATAAAATAAAACAGAACAAATAGTCAAATCACATTTTTGTAAAAGACTTGCAACTGGAAATGCTTATAAAAGGGGTTTACAATTATGCTTTGGATGCACTTGATTGATATCCTGTGAGAAATCTTTGGTTTCAATTGAAAACTTGAGTGTTGGACTTTTCCCAGAGGTGCGCTGAACTCCCTGCTGGGTCTGAGCAGCAGAAGGAAGGAATGATTGAAAATATGGCTGTATGAAATGAAGGGCAAAGTCTTAAGGAGAGAGAGAGAGAGAGAGAGAGAGAGAGAGAGAGAGAGAGAGAGAGAGAGAGAGAGAGAGAGAGAGAGAGAGAGAGAGAGAGAGAGAGAGAGAGAGAGAGAGAGAGAGAGAGAGAGAGAGAGAGAGAGAGAGAGAGAGAGAGAGAGAGAGAGAGAGAGAGAGAGAGAGAGAGAGAGAGAGAGGGAGAGAGGGAGAGAGGAGAGAGAGAGAGAGGGGGAGAGGGAGATGTGTCATGCAGCCTCTTACGGCTGTGACATCCGCCGTCAAAGCAGACTCTTTAAAGCAAACCACATCTGACTGGTAATGTAGTCAGTGTTGACATCTGCCATGAGCAACGGGGGCAAAGCGTAAAATGTTTCCTCCAGGGCTGGGATGACATGGTGGGGATAGGGATAAGGGATGTTAAGGTGGAAGGATGGGTAGCTAATGTACAGCGAAAAAACTTTACAGAGCGTTAAGGTAAGCCTTATTAGAAACAGGAAGAACATGCTTATTGATAACAGTGTAAACACTTTTTTAAGCTCTGAACATTGGTGTGTGGATCTCAGCTGTCACTTTTTAAAATGTCTATCATCTTCCACAATAATGCAATGTAGAGCATTCCTTCACTCACCAAATATTGTCTGTGACTAATTGTAACAAATTTCCTTAATTAATCATAATATAATGTAATTAGTTCGATTTAAAATATGAGTATATTATGGATGAATTTGTTTACATTTTCAAAATGATTCTCTTACAAGGGAACCCCTTTCTTAAAAAGAGATTTGTTTAATGTATTAAAGGTGCCCTAGAATGGAAAACTGTATTTACCTTGGCATAGTAGAATAATAAGAGTTCTGTATATGGAACTAACATACCATGAGCCTCAAACACCATTGTTTCCTCCTTCTTAGGTAAATCTTTTGCTTGAAAAAGATCATTAATATTTATGCCTCCCCAAATATTTATGCCTCCCCATATTAACGTGGACTGAATCAACAGAAGTTCTGCAGGTATTGTGAAGATGAGGACAATATAGTGAAAATGGCAGATCATGGATATAAATGTTATGTTCCAGGCTGTGCAGGGGATGTGAGGAGTTTTCATACCCTTCCCACAGAACAGAACTGTCAACAGGCATGGCTGGTGTTTATCAATAACAGGATACAGCACCGATTGAATTCAAAGTTGTTAGTTTGCTCTGAATAGTGTCAATTTTGTTAATGAAAATATGACTAAGACCAGACGAGATAACACAAACGTCCCTAAACGATTATCGTGACTATATAAGAAGTTGCCAGATTTCAGTAATTCAAATCCCCAATCATAGCTTTTCTGTTAAAAGAACACGTATACTATCCAGTATTTTACTTACACGTGTGCAATCTGGCAACCATGCTCATGCGTGCGAATAATCTGAAACCACCGACAAACAAGTAAATTGCATTTCAGCGATCTCCATTTGAGATTTGCTGCTGAAATTGTCATTCAGTCGGTCTGTGTTCTGTCAGGACTCACCAGCCGCTTGTGCTGTTTGCGACTGTTAGCTGAAGAACTGCTGAAATAAGCCAATCAGAGCAGAGCTCAACATTAATATTCATGACCCTTCCAAATAAGGCAAAAACAGACCACTTCATTCTAGGGATAATTTCTAGTGTTGTGCGAAATGTATATATTGTATATACATATATGAACATTTCATACACACACACACCTTTGATTTAGCACAGGTTTTACATCAGATGCCCTTTCCAACACAACATTTCTGGGACACATTCACACTCTACACTCTAAAATTTGGCATATCCAATCCAACTAACCTGTATTTGGACTATGGGTGGAGGAAACTCACGCTGACTTTGGAGATCATGGAAAAAAAGACCTTCTTGCTGTGAAGCAACAGTGCTACGCACTGAGCCACCGTGCTGCCCATACATATGAACATTTATGATGTTATTTATTTTTATTTATTTATTTTTTCTCACCATGGATCTATGGATTTAATATATGTTGGAAGAATTTGCTAAGCCATTCGTGAAATCAACCAGTCTCCATCCACATGAACTAATAGTGACAAGGTGAATTATTGACTCTGGGTTGGCAAAATGAAAAATATCAGATCATCAGGAAGGAGTGTGTCATTTTAACCACAGCACAGGAAAGTCGATAAAAGATCAACATGAGGAAGGTCTTCCTGTTTCCTTTGTACACGATTGGCTGTGTAAACAGTGAGGCATATAGAGATGACATTTCCAGAGTTTCTTGTTATCTGTGAACCCGGCACAGGCCTTGAGTCTTCTGTGAGGATTCCAGCTGCCCATTATAGCCTGCTAGCTGTTACTCAAACACTGAGTCAGAGCCTGAAAGGTCCTGCCTTTCCACCACAACAAGCATAGATACCAGCTCATTCTGCTGAGGCTGACCTTCCTGCATCGCCAAATGAATTTGTTCCCAGCATTTATTCATTTGATTCTATTTAAAAGTCAGCTGACACACAAAAGCATTTCAAGTATCAGAATAAAACTCCCTCAAATGAAAGGACCACCGTCAGAGGGCAGCATATCTTAGGTGAGTCTTCCTTTGCTTTCTGACCCATCCAGTCTGCTAAGCAAATCCATTAACATGCACAAAACACGCAGAAGACTGATGCGTTGTAAGTGAACTTTGTGTTCTTTACACGTGAGTCCAGCAGGAGAGGTCCTGCCCCAGTGCTTGGGTCTGCCAGGCTTGACTAGCTGCCTGCTAGAAAGATGATAAGGTTATATTAAGAGGAGGATGCTGTCCATCTCTTTGACAGCCCTCACTGTCGTCTTCAAAACCGCTGTCACCCGACTCTCAGCTGAAGACTGTGTGTGTGTTCTGTAGTCTGTCAGAGTTTGTGATATGGCAATGCCGAAAGGTGCTATGTCACGATTTGGGGTTCATTACCATAAAAAGCACTTATTACTCCTCATTACTCATTTTAATCAACTCCCATTACATTTAACTTCTTTCTGCTTCTTAATTTCCAAACCAATCACAATGGATTGCATTTCACCATTCTGTTATTTTGAAAAGCATTTATTCTCTAGTTTGCTGTTCTGAAAGGGATAGTGCACCCAAAAATCGTGTACATTTGACCTCACTCGCTGGAAGTGATGGCACGCTCGCAGCTTTTGGACATTGTGTTGTATTTGAGGTAAAAATTATATGAATACTGTTTGGTGTCTCACACAAACCAATCGTTTAATGTCTTGACACTTTGACATGTACGATCACACCCATGTGATCAATCTAGGCTGGTCCCTGGTGTGTACGATCACACGGGTGTGATTAGAACGCTCAGCGATCAACTGCCAAATTCAAAATTTCAAATCTGCTTTAGCGCGCTAACTGGTGCTGAGCCAAAAACTGAGCGAGTGAGTGAGAGACTGACTGAGGGTATCCTTTAATGTTAATTTTAGGTTTTATACACTTCAAATAACATTACACAAGCACAAAATATCAGCAAAAACTAAATATAGTTTTTAACTGCACACTAATATATATATAACATCAAGATATCAGTGTTTTAAACATATAATGGCCCGTGATAACATTACCGATCAAATGACACAATAATTTTCCACCCTGTTCCCTCACGTAGTGTCACATACAGGTCCTTCTCAAAAAATTAGCATATTGTGATAAAAGTTCATTATTTTCCATAATGTAATGATAAAATGAAAATTTCATATATTTTAGATTCATTGCACACCAACTGAAATATTTCAGGTATTTTATTGTTTTAATACTGATGATTTTGGCATACAGCTCATGAAAACCCAAAATTCCTATCTCAAAAATTAGCATATCATGAAAAGGTTCTCTAAACGAGCTATTAACCTAATCATCTGAATCAACTAATTAACTCTAAACACCTGCAAAAGATTCCTGAGGCTTTTAAAAACTCCCAGCCTGGTTCATTACTCAAAACCGCAATCATGGGTAAGACTGCCGACCTGACTGCTGTCCAGAAGGCCATCATTGACACCCTCAAGCGAGAGGGTAAGATACAGAAAGACATTTCTGAACGAATAGGCTGTTCCCAGAGTGCTGTATCAAGGCACCTCAGTGGGAAGTCTGTGGGAAGGAAAAGTGTGGCAAAAACGCTGCGAGAAGAGGTGACCGGACCCTGAGGAAGATTGTGGAGAAGGACCGATTCCAGACCTTGGGGGACCTGCGGAAGCAGTGGACTGAGTCTGGAGTAGAAACATCCAGATCCACCGTGCACAGGCGTGTGCAGGAAATGGGCTACAGGTGCCGCATTCCCCAGGTCAAGCCACTTTTGAACCAGAAACAGCGGCAGAAGCGCCTGACCTGGGCTACAGAGAAGCAGCACTGGACTGTAGCTCAAATTTTGCATGTCATTCGGAAATCAAGGTGCCAGAGTCTGGAGGAAGACCAGAATGCCTGAAGTCCAGTGTCAAGTACCCACAGTCAGTGATGGTCTGGGGTGCCATGTCAGCTGCTGGTGTTGGTCCACTGTGTTTTATCAAGGGCAGGGTCAATCCAGCTAGCTATCAGGAGATTTTGGAGCACTTCATGCTTCCATCTGCTGAAAAGCTTTATGGAGATGAAGATTTTGTTTTTCAGCACGACCTGGCACCTGCTCACAGTGCCAAAACCACTGGTAAATGGTTTACTGACCATGGTATTACTGTGCTCAATTGGCCTGCCAACTCTCCTGACCTGAACCCCATAGAGAATCTGTGGGATATTGTGAAGAGAAAGTTGAGAGACCCAAGACCCAACACTCTGGATGAGCTTAAGGCCGCTATCGAAGCATCCTGGGCCTCCATAACACCTCAGCGGTGCCACAGGCTGATTGCCTCCATGCCACGCCGCATTGAAGCAGTCATTTCTGCAAAAGGATTCCTGAGCAAGTATTGAGTGCATAACTGAACATAATTATTTGAAGGTTGACTTTTGTTGTATTAAAAACACTTTTCTTTTATTGGTCGGATGAAATATGCTAATTTTTTTAGATAGGAATTTTGGGTTTTCATGAGCTGTATGCCAAAATCATCAGTATTAAAACAATAAAAGACCTGAAATATTTCAGTTGGTGTGCAATGAATCTAAAATATATGACATTTTAATTTTATCATTACATTATGGAAAATAATGAACTTTTATCACAATATGCTAATTTTTTGAGAAGGACCTGTATATCAGAAGAAGTGGATGATCTTGTGTTGTAAATACAGCAGGCTCCGACTCCCTGTCAGTGTTGTAAACATATAACAGTGACGCGGATGCCCACAGCCTGTGATAACTTTACCGATTAACTAACTAGTAACACAATCATGTTCTACACTGTTCCCTCACGTAATGTCACACAGGGTGAATTCAGGGTGATTGTCTACTGACGGAGCCTGCTGGATTTACAACACAAGATCATCCATTTCTCCTGATTTAGGGTGAATTCAAGGTGGTTGGGACACTTTTTGGCATTGGGATGACTTGGGAAAAGTGTCCCAATTACCTTGAATTCACCCTAAATCAGGAGAAGTGGATGATCTTGTGTTGTAAATCCAGCAGGCTCCGTCAGTGTTGTAAACATAATGGCGGCGCGGACGCCATAGCCCGTGATAACTTTACAGATCAACTAACACAATAATTTTCTACCCTGTTCCCTCATAATGTCACATCAGGAGAAGAGGATGATCTTGTGTTGTAAATCCAGCAGGCTCCGACTCCCTGTCACTGTTGAAAAAATATAATGGTGGCGACCCGCCCGCAGCCCGTGATAACTTATTTATCAACAAACAAATAATTTATTTTTTATTTTTTATTATTTAAACCACATCCACTGTCAGAAAAAAAGGTTCAGTGCTGTCACTGGGGCGGTACCCTAAGGTACAAAAGTGAAAAGGTACATCTTTGTACCTTACTCACCCCTAAATGGTACATATTAGTACCTTAAAAGGTACATATCAGTACTTTAAGAGGGCATAATAGCACCTTAAAGTTACATATTAATACCTTAAAGGTACATATTAATACCTTAAAGGTACATATTAGTACCTTTTCGGTTTTGTACCTTAGGGTACCGCCCCAGTGACAGCAATGTACCTTTTTTTCTGACAGTGCATGTGTCAATTACAAGGTCCGTGGGCCAAACACGGCCCGCCACGACTTGTAATCAGCCCCGACAACAAATTCTGGTAATCAAATTAATGTGGCCCGTGCGCTGTCTGTTTCCATCCAGAGTGCCATTTTTGACCCACTTAAATACATCGTTATAAGTAATTTGTCTTTTTTATATTTATGGTATAAGACTTTACAAGGATGATGCCTGTATGATAACTTTAGTTTGGTTAACATAAAATGGCAGGTTTTGGGAAGCTATCTGTCAACATGCTGGTGGGGCACAAAAAGCGTTAAATGCTGGGGATTTTTGACTTGTCACAATCCATCTCTTGAATCTGTCATTAGACGCCATCCCGACATCTTCTGATGGCGCTGGAGACTCAGGACTTCCCTGAAAATGTCACAACCTGCTTGAAGCTCTGCTGCTGACAGTCCCCCCAAATGGCCTGAGCTGATTTCTTATCTCTACAGCACAGTCGTGCTGTCAGTCAATTTTTTACACTATGAAGTGAGTAGCCTTTAGTTAAATCTTTAAACTTCACATGGGGAGCCTGTCACTTCCTGTGAATGCCTCTGGTACACAACTGTTACACCGGAAAAACTAAACCGACCAGTGCTCAAAAATGGGCCATCATTGGCCAACATATGTCCCAGCCTTTATGTGTCTTTCGTGGTATTTAAAGACACAGAGGGTAAACATTTGTAATAAGTAAAAAACATCAGTACCTTAAATTAAGATAAAAATGAATCTAAAACATAATGAATATATATTTTTATCATTATTATTATATTCATGTGATTTTTGTAACTAACTAAGACATGAAGATTTAATACAATCTAAAATTCAATTAAAATGTAATGTAAGGCAAAGAAATATATAAAAGAAAAATGCAATCTGTTCACATTGCTGTGGATCAGAAATAATATGAGCATGAAATATGGTTCACTGATAATAAAGACAGCTAAAATCGGAGCTGAAAGAGTGGATAATGACCCATGGATTATCGTATGTAAAAAGAGAATCCAGATTTCAGGAAGTTTCTGCAGTTCCCTTGTTCTCATTTCTGCTTGTTCATTCTCCCATTATGAGCTGAGAGAGATTTCCAATATGATGCATTCTGGGTTTTAACACAGCTTTCTCCAGTCACTGGAATTCACACTCATTCCCCATGCCTCTAAGACAGGAATATTGACCCAGAACCATTAATAATGCATGAAGAGTAAGACAATCCATGTGAGTTGAAGGAGTGCTGGAGAAGGTCTAAATGCCTTGTCAGAAACTCCATATTATTTTGGGCTTTACATGTGTAGGCTTCTGCTCCTGGCTTAAACGGATAGTTCACACAAAAATGTATAATAGCCACGTTTCCACTCTCGAGCCAGAAGCTCCACATCGCTTCACTAAAGCCCGCCCATAACACGCCTCTCTGGAACATACGTCACACAAACCCATCATTTCACCAACAAATGGAAGTCTATCAGAAAACAAATCAGTAAGAAATTACAGGAAACTAGCGAGATTGCAAAACCAACATCAAATCAGCTGCCGTTTGTTGGCATTTTTGTTGTTTACTTAAAGATTTAACAATAATAACTTATACATTTAGCATCATAAATTAATTTGTGGAGATTACACAGAAATAAAGTGGTATTTACCATTATTTCACAAAAGAAAGAGGACACGTGTAGTCATGTCCGTTGCTGGTTATTTGTAGTCACGTGGACAGTTTATTACATTTAGAAAGAATAATCACTTCTACATAATTTCCAACAAAAATACGACCTGAGCAGCTTTAGCATTCTCTGCAG
This sequence comes from Gobiocypris rarus, assembly GCA_023029165.1. Taxonomy (NCBI): domain Eukaryota; kingdom Metazoa; phylum Chordata; class Actinopteri; order Cypriniformes; family Gobionidae; genus Gobiocypris; species Gobiocypris rarus. The sequence goes on from CM040911.1 coordinate 36,893,495, forward strand.
TGACAGTTCTAGTTGTATTTTCAGTCAGAGAAACAGAGGAAGCTCCCGAAAAGTGCTTTATTTTATGACATATGTGAAGCTAAATATGGATATCAGTTTGGTAGAGACTAGACACACTTACAGATCAAAATAAATACATGATTGTGATAGCCTATGATATGTCTGATTTCTTCAAGCAGTCGTATTTACCATGTTTACTATGGTAATGGTTAGCTCAAATAGTCTGTTGCATGGCATAGGCTCAATATTTCAGGATCCACATCGGATCACAAACAGAAGTTTTTCAAACACTCGCTGCTGTCTTAAAGTAAGTTTTGATCTAAAATTATTTTTAACGTCTTTTTAAAGTCTTTGCTGGTATATAAAATCATCCGCGCCCGCGGCGCTGCCGTCTCCAGACTCAGGGAAACTCCGCCTTTGCTCGTAACAACCCCTCAAGCCCGAGCTGGCCTGCTTTGGACCAAGGTATTCGGCAAACCAAAAAACCCTGGCCGTTGGCCCAACGAGGCCCGATCAATCCCTAGAAACAGTGGAAGCATGACTGGCCCTGGCACACACTAGCACGCCCGCTTTCGGCCCAACCGTGAAAAAGCGGCTATTGATTTCAATGAGAAATCTTTGGCGTTAAAAATTGATGCAGAGAGGTCCTGACCAAGCGTTGAAATGTGACGAGTTAGGAGCGAGAACATGTTGCTCTCTTTCTCTCTCTCCATAGAACACCAAATAAAGTCTGAAGTCTATTTCACATTCAATACACTCAAGACTGTCTTAAACAATCAAGGTGGGAAAATACACTTTTATTCAATTAAAGGGAACTTTGCCCTTAGCATGCTGTTGGTGACTGCCTAAATGAAACCTGTGAAAATGAAAAGAAATTCCCCTACAACGTAAAGATCTAGCTTCGATTTATTACCCTGATGGAGGATGTCGTCTCAAAAAGGTATAAGCATGTTGTCACAGACATTCAGTTATGTGGGTTTCATTTTCATGGACTTTTAGGTTGTTTTCATTTGTTTCACGATTTTCCTTTGTCTAGTTTTCCCGCCACTTTTGAGTTGTCATGGAGATCAATGTGGGGATCGCAGGTGTTTGTTATTATTACCCTCATTTGCCGTTTGTCTTCTCAGTTCTCATTTATATGGGGCCTATACCATGAAGCTGGTTTAGCTGGCTAGCCAGATATGTTTAAGCTTAGTTTGTGCCAATACTGGGTTTTAGGTACCATGAAAGAGGTTTGGCTTTTAGCAGTGTTCATCTCCATAGTAATTTACGCTCCACAGCTAATCTGCTCCAGGGCAGGTTATGTTCTGGATAAGGGATCTCAAACTGAAATTGGACCAATCAGCAGGGTAGAAAGTGACACACCTTTAATGCATTGAAGTCATTAAACTAACTCCTCCTTTTTTCTACTGCAAATTAATGGTCATTACATAGCAAATGTGTAGCTCAATAAGAACTACCTAAAATAATACAACAACCAATGAAGAAGCAGAATGATGGGATTCCAATTTCTCTTCCTCTACTGCCTCTACTGCCACCAAGCAATTTGTTTGTTTTTGCCAAAGGAAATATGTGATTTATGGTGGTATTCTACAAAATCCATTAATAATCTTCCTTACAAGTGTTTGTCTCTTGCAGGGGCAGTGCACATATTGTGAATGGGGCACACATACATGACCCAGAAAACTGTATGGATATTACAGGAGCTGATTTTGCTGCCTGCATTCAATATCATGCTATGCGATCCCCTGGCTAAACTGTTATCCAGAAAAACCGAGGAGTGAATGAGTCTGCCGAATATTTTTCCTATTGTTCTGTAGAATCCCTTATTCGTTTTGAAGCCAATATCTGTGTTTTTCCAAATAAGATATTCACCTTTGGGCACATCCCTACTCCTGAGTGTAAAGCATCTTGAATAAAGACTTTATACTCTAGTTGTGTGTGCGCGCAGACCAGGCATTGCAATTACTGATAAAAACACTTCCGAGGTGGCATTTCAAGATTTATTCATGGGTGATGTAACATCATGGGTCAAGGTTGAATCCCAGTTGAATTTTGTTTCGATTTTGCAAATCAAATCAATGTTGATATCACAACTTTGTTTTAACATCTTTCTTTTTGTACAGTAATGATTTGTAATCAACATAATTATAAACAACAACCTTACATCAAAAACTCACATTATTTCAAATGTTGGAGGTCGTTCACGTGCCAGCTGGTTTCATAATGTTGGGAAACCAAATCCTATTTGCAGTCATATGTGCTGTAAAACTTTGTATAACTGAAGTAAATATTGGTGGCAAGCCATAGTGATGTTTGATTTGCAAGAAAATTGTTCTTTTGAGTTGGTTCTTTTTATTAATGATTCATTAGTAAGTCAAATCACACTTCATACAATTCAGATTGCAGCTTCGCAGTATTTAACAGGAAAATAACGATTTTGCAAATTTAATAAATTATGAAACAAATTTTGTTCAGCTGTACAGCAGCTCAACTGAAGAAAAGATTCTGAATCATTATTTAGCTCAAGTCAGTTAAGTTGATTCAGTTCAGTTCAATGACTGCCAATGCTGCAAAATCAGTTCTTTTTGTTCTCATCCGATAGCGTTAATGCAGTCGATAACATTTCTGAATATTATGGAATAATAATAGTCTTTTCAACTCCAAAGTAAATCTGAATCAAAATGATAAAAAAAAAAATCCCTTTACAATACAAATTACTTAAAAGTCATGGAAAAGTTCACATGTGAAAGAGAAAAAAATAAAAATAAAAATAATACTTCGCCCTGAAATTTGTATGCAGTTTAGCATGGTCAATACAATATTTGGTAATAAAAGCACACACATAGCATTACATTTGATACCAATTCCATTATTCTCAGATGTGTCCAGTTTTCTCTTCAAACCATGTTTTATAATCTGTTTTGTTGACAACTCCCTTCACTATTTGTACTAATCGACCTCTGCAGAAAAGTTCACTGAGATGGTAGACGTGATTGGTACTTGAAATGACTCCTTGCCAGAGGCAATCATTCCGATCTTAATCTCCACTTCAAGAGATTCTACCCCTGAAGGTTAGATGGTATACCACATTGAGCCCATCACAGCACTGTTGCACCTGCAGAGGACAATTGCAGAGGACAAGGGAAACTCCGGTGCCCATTTTAGCTTTCATGTTAATCAAATGGATGAAAGATCAATGAATACTAGCCCAAGGAGGACAGATGTCAGCTCCATTCCTCCTCATTCCCTTAGTCAGAATTCCATTTGTAAGTAAATTGGTGTAAGATTAATTAAATAGCTAATCATTTGCCTGTCCCAAAAATCTCAGAAGGATGAGGAAGTGTCTGAAGAGGCCTTAAACCCTGCAGACTTGGGATAGAGGAGGTTTTTCTGCAGTGATTTAAAATGACAGGGATTAGAGAGTATTCTTCAAAAAGTACTTTCTTCTTGGGAACATTGCAGCTCAAACATTCATCTGGCCCTACCTTCTGCTGTGAATTAGACTACTTTTTTCCCCTCTCACATCTTGTTTCAGATCTTCTAGATTTTGTAAAATACAGAATGTGAAGTGATCAGAAATCAAAATTTGTGTGAAGGACTGATGTAATCATAAGTATGTCTTTAAGCTTAAGGGTATTGTTCATCCCAAGATGATGTTGTTCCAAGTATGACTTTCTTCTTTTTCGTCTTCCGCAGAACACAAAAAGAGATGTTTTGAAAAAAAGAAAAAAAGAATGGTTTTCAAACAAAGAATGAAATACATTGATTTATTATGAACCACATTGTATCAAAAAATAAATACTGAAAGACTTTTCGGAATATCTTCTTTTGTTTTCCACAGAAGAAAGAAATGTTCAAGTTACAAAACAACAGGCATAACAACAGGTTATACTATCTGACAGACCAAACAGGTAATGAAAGCTATTTCAGACATTCTTCTTACAATTCTGTTTAGAGCCACAAGTGGCACAACATTATTTTGGGAAATTTGTACTTTATACTCAAGTTCTATTAAAGCTGAATACTTTTACGCAATTACATTTGCATGGATATGGAAAAAGTTTACATGTTTTACCGTGCTAATAATCAAACTGTGAGTCAATTCTAACTTTTGTTTTAAATGGTTAATGAAATCTGAAATGCATGAATGTTTCGCCAATCATTATATTTGGGTCTTTAGTGACCCGGATCTATATCTAACACGGATGGATCTCAGCCTGTCGTGATAATATAAAATTCTCCTGATATAAGAAGAACAATTACAGAAGAATAAAATACAGCATATTTAGTTACCTTATGGAGTTTGGAAGGGTTCAGTTTGAGTAGATGTTTTATACCATCATCATTGTCCTCGTTAGATCTCACTTCCCAGTACATTCAGCATCTGGCACATATTCGCCATCTCAGACATTCACAAAAACAAAATTTTCAAAATCAATATTTTGAACACTGACAGCTTCTTCAGCAGATCCACCATTGAATGACAGTGATGCTAATGTTTGATTGTGTTCAGTACTTGCTCTGCGGTAAATCGCTGAGCCATTTCAAGTTTTGCTGATGACTCTTCCTATTCTTTTGTTTGCTGCCTGCGGTAACTATGAGTGAAACGTCACTTCATAATTGGGTTTCAGACATTGCCAGCTTGTGGAATAAAGGTGAATTGCACTTATTCAGTCATCAAAGGTTCAATTATTGTTGTGTAGAACAATATACTTACACTGTTGCACACCTTGGGTCGTTGGAAATGAAAATCGAATGGAAAACAGGAGTTATTTTAAAATTGTATTTAATGTTTATAATGAATCGACTGAGAAATACTAAGGAGGTTGATGGAATGAGGAGGAGGGTAGTGAATGACATCCCAGCTCACTAAAGACCAGACCTCAACATGTGAATAAATGTCACATCAGTCACACTGTGCAGTGTTTGACCTAAAAAAAAAGGGCTGCGATCAGTCTGTTCTTATCAGTTTTACTTAAATATCACACAGGTATGATAAGCTACTGAGGAACTTGAATCATTTAAGGTTTTAGGTTGTATAGTGTTTGTTTAACATCTAGAGATTTACATAGGACATTGAGAAAACAGGCATTAAACAAGTTAAACGTCTTTTCATCAGTCTTTTTCTATAGCTTTCATTTTTAATAAATATAAATATGGGGATAGTTTGGTTTTTAGACAGATCTTCTTTTAATTCACACTCATGGTAATTTCACTACCATACTAACACATTTTCCAGTTTTCCATTTATATCTTTGTAGATATTGCGTAAATACACATCATTGACCAATTTGCTCCAGTGGTCTGTGTGTAAACGTCAAGTAAAGCATTATTTATGAATAATGTATTTGGCATTACAGTCCTTTGCATGTTTGACTGTTATATTATTCATTATACTGTATATATCTCAAAGGGTAAATGTTTACATGATAATGATCAAATGTATACCAGTCGCAATGAATTACATAAAATTGTTTATTTACAGCTTGTTAGGCTCTGCTACATTATTCAGTAAAATTATTTTCATCTTTCATCTCTTTTCTGCTCCATGTTGTCTCTCACACACACTCTCTTTTTCTCTTCACCTCTCTCCTCTCGTTTACACAGCACTCTGTAATTCGTAGCTATTTGTGCTGGCCGCCAAAAGGTAGCCTGCCTCTCTGGCAATCAATCTTTTCACATTTTTTAGCACGTGAGGGGAATAAACAATGGTCTTTTTTTGTGGATTTTGAGAAACAGAGCCCCCTCAGAATTTCATCTCAAACCGCGTTTGTGTGTCTTTCTGATCCCGCTGCGTCTTCGGCTTCCTCCTGCTGCAAAGACACGAGTAATACTGCCTCTCTTGTAAAACCCACCCTTGTTCTCCCTGCAAGGGTTTCTGGTGCTAGAATTGAAGACACAGCGGGGCAAATTCACTAAACAGTTGCGCCATTCTAGTGCATGTTATTTCAGTGCAAACACCTGTGTGTTATTCAATAACCAACCTCAATGAAGTTTAACCAGACACTATTCTCCAATGGTTTAACGATCAGCACAAACACAGCCTCTTTTCTATGTAGCCTATGTAAATTAGTCTTATTTTAGAGTTTGTGTAAAGTGCTATTTATGGGACCCGGTTAATGCTGTACTATTACCACCTGCAGAATGTGAAATTTTGTTATAACTTTTAAGATTTGGAAAATCTTATATAGGTGTGCATTGTAAGTCACTTTTTTTGCCATTCTTAGAGCCTGCTATGAATGGATTATTTTTAATAAATTAATTACTTATTCAAAAGACACATTCAATTTGTCAAATGTGACAGTAAAGATTTGTATAATGAAACATTCTATTTCAGATAAGCTGTCTGGTTCTCTTAAAGCCAACTGCTTTTGCCAGTCGATCCCTCCACCTTCCCCAGCACCACCTGCCTAGATCTGTTCTCCCAACTTTTCTTGCAAGCGCTTACGTTCTTTAACTTTAGTTAAGTGCATGTTTCAGCAGTAGCCTTTACTCATGCAGCAGACCTATCAGATAGTCCGGCAAGACTAGTCTATATGTGCATTAATTTCTTATCAATGAATGTCATTTAAATCTATTCTGAGAGCTGTCGTGCCTGAAATGCTGTTCTTTTTAAACTTTCTGTCCATGAAATAATCCTTAAAAGTATCCACAAAAATATTAAGCGGCACAAATGTTTTCAACATTTGTTTTTCATTGTTTTTTCATTCTGAAACAATATAATAGTACATTTTCAGAAGACAATCCAAAACAAAACCACAATTCAATTCAAAGCTTTGTGGTCGGCAACAGAAGCCTGAGCGTAAATTAACATGGCAGCTGTTCACTAGCGTAGTTTATCTGCGGATGCTCACCTTTCTCCGCCCACACCATATGGATTGGACTGTCACAGAATTGCAGAGTTGGGATAATGTACTTAGGCGGGAGGGCTCTGGTTATGTGTGTTAGCACAGAAGCTGCAAATCACTGCAGTGATTGATCCCCCCCGTCAAACAATGTAGACTCTCTTTCTCAGCCTGTGTCAGTGTGATTTACTCACAGTATAATCCGGGCCTTGAGCTAGTCTGGTCTTTTCCTGCGGCGACTTCTCGTACGATCCAGAGAGAACGGATTTCTCTACTTATACGCCCAGGCGTTTATTGAATTACTGCGAGAACCAAAGCCTAAGCATCATATGGAACTTTCTTTTTTTATTCCATTTAGATGAATCGCATCGGAGGAGCTGTGAAATAAATAGAGAAAGCTCCCTGTGAGTGTGCAATAAACATTAACGTTATTTATTTACAAGTCTTGAAAGTACAAAAGAGCCACATTATAGAACATCAGGGAAATACTAAAGTTATGATTATATTATCTACAGCTGCACACACAAAATGAGCTGTTTAAAAGCGTTCTGTGCGCTTTGTAAACGCCGATTCACCTAATGAATCGGAAATCGGAGGGGTGGTGGGTGAAGAGCGTATTGTCGGCATCACAGCAACAGATTGTTTCTTGTTTCACTTCAGTAAAGCTGGGTGCAATTAACAGTGTTTGGATGATCATTCAATTGCAAGACAGATGTGCAAATGTGTTTGCTGATGTCACATGCCTCCCTGATAAGGATACTAATATTACAATCTAATGAGCCAGAGAGCATCAGTGTACTCCAAAGTGAAGATTTCTTTAAAAGATTAGTCCACCCCAAAATGAAAGTCATTATTCACTTATAATGCTGTTGCTCTCATATCTCATTTGCAAATGTACACTTACTGAATCTCGATATCACAAGCAAACATAAAATTTTCATTGTCAAACTTGACATGTCATGAATTTTCAAGGGCCAATGTGAATAAATATTGATTTGAATTCAAAGAGAAAAGACTGTCTATGCATGACTTGACATTTTATTATTATTATTATTATTATTATTATTATTATTATTATTATTATTATTATTATTATTATTATTATTTTAACGAGGCATTATGGAGTGCTAAACAGTCTCATGTAATGTCTGTTTCATTCATACTCAAAGCCAGAGGACACTGTTGCGTAAAGAAAGTCCAAACGGACTTAAGAAATTATAGTTTATGGCGGTCCGGAAATCCCTTATGTGGACAAAGGCATAATTGCTGTGATGATGCACATACACCTGGCCATCCACGTGATCTAAAAGAAAATGCGATTCATCAGACCAGGCCATCTCCTTCCATTTGCTCCGTGGTCCAGTTCTGATGCTCACATGCCCACTGTTGACGCTTTTTGCGGTGGACAGAGGTCAGCATGGGCACCCTGACTGATCTGCAGCTATCCAGCCTCATACGCAACAAACTGCGATGCACTGTGTATTCTTTTTATCAGAACCAGCATTAACTTCTTGAGCAATTTGAGCTACAGTGGCTCGTCTTTTTGATCGGACCACACAGAGTTTTCTCCCTATGTGCATCAATGAGCCTTGGCCACCCATGAACCTGTCGCTGGTTCACCTGTTCCTTCCTTGGACCACTTTTGATAGATACTGACCACTGTAGACCGTGAACACCTCACAAGAGCTGCAGTTTAAGAGGTGCTCTGACCCAGTCGTCTAGCCATAACAATTTGGCCCTAGTCCTTACACTTGCCCATTTTTCCTGCTTCTAACACATCAACTTTGAGGACAAAATGTTCACTTGCTGCCTAATATATCCCACCCACTAACAGGTGCCGTGATGAAGAGATAATCAGTGTTATTTACGTCACCTGTCATAATGTTGTGCATTATCGGTGCATATTTATAACAATATAGTATATGAATTATACAGTGCTTGTTGACAGCCTTCATTACAGTTAATAAAAATATAGTTTTGCCTTATTCTTTGATTATAAAAACTAGTTAGTTGGTTGGAATGGCTTTAAAAAAAACACTTTTTGGCATTGTATAAAATCTATAATGACTAAATGCACAAGTGTTTGTTACATAAACCAATTATAAAATTGTTATGAGGGAAATATGGGGCAATTATTATAGAACAAATTATTTGTTATTGTTTAGCAGTGTGTTGGCCAATTAAAAGCAAGAGAAGAAAACAAGTGAAACCTAAGTATATAGACAAAGATCAGAATAAACTGGAATTAACTTGACTTTTCTGTCCCCCTTACTTCTAAAATCATGTCGACTAGCAGTCATTAGAGTATTAGTCTTCTTAATATGCTAAACACTTTATATTGATGGTCCCCCAAGTATATTTTTAACTATACTACAAACTACAAACCCCAACCCTAACCAAATATTCTAATGAGAGTTAGTTGACATGCATTTGCAAAGTTACTTATAGTTAGTAGAGTGTTGAAAGTGGACTATCAAAATAAAGTGTAACCTCAAAGAATCAACTGCTGTTGGTTCATTATCTCCTATACGAACTTGATGAAGTGTTTTGGCAACCCCGTCACTAATGTTCTAGGTTGACAAACTTGGTAAAGGGAATGTGAGATGTGTATAATGTAGCAGAGACATATGAGGTAGATGTTGGATAATACCTGGCCTCTGCAGACTGTTTTACTAAGCATCTCTGTTGAGCAGGACCACTGCTTTCCCCCAGAGAAGGATTTTAATTGGTCTCTGAAGTTCTCATTACCATAAATTTGACATTTAACTACGGTTTATGATCATGTTTAGACTACATTTAATGCATATTTCATAAAAAAATACACTTTATCCCAGAGCTAAAACTATTAATAAGCTTTGACCAAGTTGCACTGAAGTTTGCAACCACAGTTCACTACATTTGCTTTGATGATATTAGTATAATTGTACTGTGTCATATCCTGTTTATCACTTGTGTCTGTCTCATTGCTGTAAATCATTAGGAATCCAGTGTGCTTTTCGTTCCATTATTAAAACTAATTATGTATATCCAGGACATAACTTTGCATTACAGACATAAATGACACAAATGTATTGCTTACAGGCAAAAAAAATCTCATGGACTTCCACTGAAAAAGTTACCCAATTAAAAGCAAGAGAAGAAAATAATAAAAGCTGTAAATTAGACAAAGGTCAGAATAAACTGGTATTACACTTGACTTTTCTGTCTCCCTCACATCTGAAATGATGTCAACTAGCAGCCATTTATTAAGCCATTTTTCCACCGTTGGGCTAAACCGTTATCTTTGCTTAACCGGTCCATTCCGTGCTTATCGGGATATGATTTATTTTGTAACAGCAATAACTTTTTACCTTTATGTTGCAAACTCACCAAACTTTGCACGGAGGGTATATAGCTAAGCTAATTGCATTTTGAGTCATTTGGGGATGCCATGAATGGTTGCCTAGCAACTAGTTGGCTGCTTATGGTTGCCTATTTCTAAACTAATTTGAAGTATTCAAAATGTCAGCCAACCCGGGAAGGGTGATTAAATATTTTATATTGTTTTATATTGTCTTTGAAATATGGTTCAAGTGTAATTACAAAATCCGTAAAGTACACATTTGTGATGAAGTTGCAATTCAGTACATTTTAAATATATTAACTTAAAATGTTATGTCGATTAACACACTGCAGTAATATAAACAAGAACATGCATGTGCTTTAGTATGTTAAGGAACACAAATATGCACTTTAAAACACTAAATAATTATTAAAACAATGTGTAAAACTTTTAATTTAAGTGTCATACAAACAGTCATGACGGTGTAAGTGGCCTTTTATTTCCGTAATATTGTATTATATGCAAGTACTTTTTTTTTCATTCAATAAAATTAATATTTTTTAAGTAATTTATGATTTTAACGGACATATTTTTTATAGGATATGCAGTGTTGGAGAAAAATACTTTTAGCATTTCAATATTGTGTTATGTCCCAAAAAAGTAAGTAATTGCATTACTAGGTTACTTTTTATGTAAAGTCATGCTTTGTTACTTTTGCGTTATTTTCCCTCATCAAATGTAAAGGCCTTTTAACACTAAAAGTGAAATGAAGACTTGCTGAAAATGCAAATTCATGCCTGTACAGCAAAGGGTGCATCTCAGACAAACCTTTCAGCTCTGCCCATTCTGAATTGCAGAAGAATCGGATACAGGGAAAGAAAGGTCAACACGCTTACTTCAGTAATAAAAGCAACAAAAAAATAAATAAATAAAAGTGAAATACAATTGTGATGTTAATCTGAAGTCATTTTGCTTATTATTATGGTTGAATTGGATCATCTAATGTCAGCAGTAAAGGGAGATTAAATACATAAAGAAGATTTGTGCTATTTAACATTCAATTATTGCAGGTTTGTACAATAGTCAGAGTTTGCATTTCACTGATTTTATTCATTTTGAGGAATTGAATCTGTTTTTGTGCATGCTCACATTTAGTCCAGAACTACAATAACCATCATGTTCACAGATAGTGCACACTACCCCTCTGCACTTACTTCCCATTTCTCTCAACATGTCTCAAGAGAGATGTCAATAAATGGGAAAAAGTAACCTGTGTTACTTTTTTAAAAATATTTTGTTGTATATTAAAAGTAATGCTTTACTTTTCTAGTAAAAAAAAAGTAATATGATTATATAACTTGCATCAAGGCTAAAGTGTACTTCGCTTGTTCAGCGCACAGTGCCACAAATTTCATCATCAGAAAAGTATGCGCATACTGAATGTGCACAGCTAAATTTTTGTAACCACACATGCAGGTTGTACGTGCAGGTTGCACATGCGCATTTTTTTTTTTTGCAGTATTTACAATCGGTTGTAACTCGTGGCGAGAGATTGCTCAAAACTGTGCATGCGTCGAATGCCCGTGCATGCGTTTGAGTCAAAAAAGCCTGTCTACTCGACTGTGTGCATACACAAAGTATATTTTCAGCTTTTCTTGTAATGCTTTAACCCCAACACCACTCTTATGTTGTTTCAAATCTGTATGTCTTTCTTTCTTCCTTGGAGAACAAAATATGTTTTGTCCACATAGAGTCCAAACAATATTGAAACCCAGCAATTTTCACTGTATTTACAGACAGTGAAACAATTCTAAATATCTTCCTCAAAATAACACCTCTTTCATTTTGGGTAAACAATAGACTACCTTTATATATATAAATGACAGCTGGGCTTGTTCTAACATTGGTTTTCTATAGTTTTATCCAGTAAATAACATCCACGCATCCTTTAATTGGTCATAATGTTACAGAATCTATGGCACTCACATAGGATGGATGTACCAGAGTGCAAACTTGGCTAATAATTATCATTTAGCAGTGCCTATAGTTGAAATTTCCTCCATTCCCTCTGGTCAAAGATTAATTCCAGTCACACTCTTGGCCTTTCATCACATGTGAAATTATCAGGTTAATTATGTTGCAATTCCTCAAGACCTGCAACACTTCTTGCTTCAATACCCAAGCTGCCTTCACCCCAACTGGCAATGTGAAAGTGACTAAATTCCGTTTTCTTAGCATCCACTTCGCAATTACATTGTACTTCAAAGCTTCCCCTGTGGTGGACTGCCTAAAGGAGAAGCACATTTGGTGCAACAGTGCACTGTTGCATTTCCTTATCGTCTGTTCTCTTCATGCCTAATGCCTTGGGGCCGTGGCACACACGCTGACCGTTGTTCGGTCACTTTGAACTTCTTGCCAGCTTAGCACTTAGCAAAGCATACTAGTTTCTCTGAGGCCATAAGGGCAGGCCCTGTCTTAGCAGACTTGTTCGGGGTGGCTTTCTTGGGCATTTCTTAAGACTTATAAGTTGTGTCCTCTTGAGGCAGTTACTTTATAATTCTATTAGCTCTGCTGTGCTATAAAAGTCTATGTTCAGCCAACACTGAACATACACAAACAAGAGAATTACATCTCAAGGACCTGCCTTATGAAAAATAAGTTTATTCAAGTGTGCCATTAGTATACTTCTTTTAAACTAAAAAAATAAGAAAGTATACTTTCAGTCTATTTTTTATGTACTTCTCAGAAAAATACTTGCACTTAGGTATACTTGACTTATACTGTGTAATGATAATCCACTGGAGGCAAGTATAGATGAACCAAAGAGTAGTTTATTCCAAAACAAGAAACGATACAAAATAGAGTTGGCCAGAACACATGAACAGACACTCACCATAGCAGGTTACACAAACAATACTCAATCATGAACAAGGCAAATATAATTCTTATGGTGCGTTCAAGTCCTCCTGTGATGTTCGTATTTACAAGGTGAGCAGTCGTGTTTATGACATCATGTGCGTTTAAGTCTCTTTGGTCAGAGCAAAATTACGTGGTACCTTCTTTACTGAATTTCACAAAAATACAGCAATGTTTGTTAACTCTGCTTATAGAAAATGAAGAACAAAGAATGCACATCAGGTGAGTTTTAATATTTTACATTTTTATTTATTTATCTATGAAGCCACTGTAAACGGTATCGTTATATATTAGGCTAATTGTTATATTACAATGCTAGCTGACTTTGTTGTAAATGACAAAGCATGACAGTGTCACTGCTAAATACCCTTTATATTCAACCACAGACAGCTGCATCCATTACAACTTTACAACTCTGTGGTGGCGTTCATGTGTGTTAAACTCACAAATACAATCTTTACGACATGACTTGAACACACCATTAAATACACAAGGACTGATGACAGAACAATACACACCTGAGGTGGGGAGATCGTTCCACCAGCAAGGAACACTGAACAAAATGTTCTGCAGAGTGATTCCATGCCTCTCCGTGGTGGTACCATGAGCGCCGCTCCTTTGCTGAGCAAAGGCTTCTGGTGGGGATGTAGACTCAAAGGACCAAGTATGCTGAGCATGTGGTGGATATGTAGGCAAGCGTCAACATATTGAGCTTGATGCAAGCAGCGAGTGATAGCCAGTACAGAGAGATGAGGAAAGGTGTGGTGGGCCCTTTGGGCTCGTTGAAGACAAGACGTGCCGCTGCATTCTGAATCATTTGAAGCGTTTTGATTGCACAAGATGGTAGTCCAGCCAGAAGTGCATTGCAATAGTCAAGCCTAGAAATGACCAGGGCCTCAACGAGAAGCTGTGTGGAATGGTCTGATTCTCCTGATGTTGTGCAGCGCAAACCTGCATGACCGAGCTGTCTTTGAAATGTGGTCTTTGAAGGACAGCTGGTAATCTAAGGTTACTCCAAGATTTCAGACCAACCTTGAAGGGGTAATCAACGATGAACTTAGCTGGATGGTGAAATCGTGCTGTAGAGTCGGATAGGCAGGGAAGATGAGAATCTCAGTCTTTGCCAGGTTGAGCTGCAGGTGATGTTCTTTCACCCATGCCAAGATGTCCACCAGACAGCTTTAGATTCGTGCAGCTGCTGTGGGATCATCTGGTTGAAATGAAAGGTAGAGCTGTGTGTCATCAGCATAGCAATGGTATGAGAAGCCATGTGCCTGTAAGATGGGTCCCAGTGATGTAGTGTATACAGAAGAAGAGCTGTCCATGCACTGAGCCCTGAGGAACCCCATGGTCAATTGATGTGCTTTTGGATAGGACTCAAACCAGTGGAGTGGAATCCCTTTGATGCCCAGTGACAAGAGTGTGGAAAGAAGGATCTGATGATTCACAGTGTCAAAGGTAGCATATAGATCAAGGTGGACAAGGACTGATGATTTGGAGCCAGCTTTAGCAATCCGTAGGGCTATCTACAAGTGAAGTGTTTAATGTGGGTTTCTAAGCAGTGGGGTTACCCGAGCCTGCTTGAATGAGATTGGGAAAATGCCAGTGCAGAGAGATGTGTTGATGATGTGTGTGAGTGCTGATAGGAGTGTAGAAGAGATGGCTTGTAGGAGGTGTGAGGGGATGGGATCTAGAGGGCAGGTGGTAGGGTGACTGGAGAGGAGAAGTTTAGATGCTTCTGCCTCAGTAAGTGTAGAGAAGGAGGAGAGAAGATTTTCGGCTGTGTGGCTGATCTAAAATCCTGTGTCTGTGGAGGTGAGAACTGACTGCTGAGTGTTGTTGTTGGTGATCTTGTTGTGGAAATATGAAGATTTAGCTGCGTGGACTTCATCCGAGAAGGATGAGAGCAGAGATTGATACTTAGTCAGGTCAGGCCGTTTGATTTGCACCATTTTCTCTCTGCTGCCTTGAGTTCACTAAGAACATCAGATAACCTAGGGTTAGAGGGAGTAGCGCATGCTGGCCTAGAAGATAGAGGACAGATACTGTCTAGACAAGAGGTTAAAGTAGAACATAAAGTGTCTATTGCATGATTCACATACATGAGAATTGTGTGGATGAGGGAAGAGTGGATGACACGACAGAGCAAAGATGAGAAGGAGAAAGTGAGTGCAGGTTTCATATGAAAGTAGGGATTGGTGGTGCATTAAATTGTAGATTAAAAGTGATGAGTAGAGGTTTCACCAAAATGTTGTCTGTAATGCAGTTGCGTGTGTACTGTATATTAGGTCAAGTTGGCTGCCAGATTTGTGGGTGTCTGTGGTGATGAGCTGTTTAAGATCAAATGAGGTTTGGAGGGAGTGGAAATCTGTAGCATAAGGCACATGACCTCACAAAAGGAACATTCTCAACAAGATATGCATGGCATAATTTAGTGGTTTCATGCCAAGGCAATTAGGCAATAACATGCGTTTGAAATAGCTAGACGCTACAGCTTGCTGCTTTCATTAGTACTATACACTGTATAAAAGTAATATTTAAAATAATAATAATAATAATATAAGTGAAAATAAATATTTTAAATTTGACCTTCCAGCATAGTTTAATTCCAATTTCTGAACCTCTGTGTTACTGTAAAATTAGGAACGTGCAACTGAGTTAATTCTAACTGATCTACCCCTTGAAATTACCTCTTTTGTAGACTAATGCGATTCAGTCATAGTGCACAAACATATGTTCAACCAACACAATATATTGAGTTAGAGGATCGTATTAACTTGTAACAAACACACATTTTTAAGTTAACTTGCTCCAACTAATTGAGTTGGACCCAGTTATCTGTTTATTATTTCTATTTCAGTTCAAATCCACAGGTATCATAATACCCACGTCATGTAAGTTATGTGGCATGTATATTTAATGAACAAGATATTGTCACTTACATTGCAGTCATTGCTTAGAGACAATGCAGTGTTTACCTCCATGCTGTCTACTCTTCATCACATGGTAAATAAAAACCGCAACATAACTGAAAATCTTTAAAATGTCAGCAACAGCAATGCAAACTAATGCATATAGGCCTATACAGAGAGCAAAGTGAACGTATTTAGAGGAATGCTTGTAGACTTAAAATGTATCAAAATATTCTTGATTTATTCCATAATCTCAATTAAATTAAACATAATGGTATTGTGTAAAACAAAATTTAAAAAAATCACCTATTTCAACTAAATATCACAAAAAGGGGGAAATAAAGATTTCAGCATAATTATAGGAGAGGGTTTGGGGTTGGGAGTTAAAAACTACAGTCCATTACCAAAAGAGGGTTGAGTTTGGTTTATCTGCCTGAACAATTCCTTACTCACCAGTCACAAATAAATCAAAGTTCATCAAATTCTGCTTTAACAAGGTCCTCTAATCTAAAATCATTCAATGTATTTCAAGTGCAAATACATCAAGATCATTATCAGCCTGCCCACTCTATATGCTCACCCGAAGAAGAATAATCTTATTTCATCACAATAATGTGCACAGCTTACTAATGTAAGAGTATGGATTATTATTCAGTGCATATGATGTTCTTGACCATATTCACAGATTGCTGTAACAGCTGTATAATTTCACCCCTAATAAAATCGAATGGGCTCAATACAGCTCAAAGAGGCAATTACACCATCTAAAGGTCCTTCTCAAAAAAATAGCATATTGTGATAAAAGTTCATTATTTTCCATAATGTAATGATAACAACTAAACTTTCATATATTTTAGATTCATTGCACACCAACTGAAATATTGCAGGTCTTTTATTGTTTTAATACTGATGATTTTGGCATACAGCTCATGAAAATCCAAAATTCCTATCTCAAAAAATTAGCATATTTAATCCGACCAATAAAAGAAAAGTGTTTTTAATACAAAAAAGTCAACCTTCAAATAATTATGTTCAGTCATGCACTCAATACTTGGTGGGGAATCCTTTTGCAGAAATGACTGCTTCAATGCGGCGTGGCATGGAGGCAATCAGCCTGTGGCACTGCTGAGGTGTTATGGAGGCCCAGGATGCTTCGATAAGGCCTTAAGCTCATCCAGAGTGTTGGGTCTTGCATCTCTCAACTTTCTCTTCACAATATCCCACAGATTCTCTATGGGGTTCAGGTCAGGAGAGTTGGCAGGCCAATTGAGCACAGTAATACCATGGTCAGTAAACCATTTACCAGTGGTTT
Organism: Gobiocypris rarus; assembly: GCA_023029165.1. Classification (NCBI taxonomy): domain Eukaryota; kingdom Metazoa; phylum Chordata; class Actinopteri; order Cypriniformes; family Gobionidae; genus Gobiocypris; species Gobiocypris rarus. The sequence goes on from CM040911.1 coordinate 36,910,805, forward strand.
TGGCACTGTGAGCAGGTGCCAGGTCGTGCTGAACTAAACTAAATCTTCATCTCCAAAAAGCTTTTCAGCAGATGGAAGCATGAAGTGCTCCAAAATCTCCTGATAGCTAGCTGCATTGACCCTGGCCTTGATAAAACACAGTGGACCAACACCAGCAGCTGACATGGCACCCCAGACCATCACTGACTGTGGGTACTTGACACTGGACTTCAGGCATTTTGGCATTTCCTTCTCCCCAGTCTTCCTCCAGACTCTGGCACCTTGATTTCGAATGACATGCAAAATTTGAGCGACAGTCCAGTGCTGCTTCTCTGTAGCCCAGGTTCAAAAGTGGCCTGACCTGGGAATGGCACCTGTAGCTCATTTCCTGCACACGGCTGTGCACGGTGGCTCTGGATGTTTCTACTCCAGACTCAGTCCACTACTTCCACAGGTCCCCAAGGTCTGGAATCGGTCCTTCTCCACAATCTTCCTCAGGGTCCGGTCACCTCTTCTCTGCAGCGGTTTTGCCACACTTTTCCTTCCCACAGACTTCCCACTGAGGTGCCTTGATACAGCACTCTGGGAACAGCCTATTCGTTCAGAAATTTCTTTCTGTGTCTTACCCTCTCGCTTGAGGGTGTCAATGATGTCCTTCTGGACAGCAGTCAGGTCGGCAGTCTTACCCATGATTGCGGTTTTGAGTAATGAACCAGGCTGGGAGTTTTTAAAAGCCTCAGGAATCTTTTGCAGGTGTTTAGAGTTAATTAGTTAATTAGGAATTTTGGGTTTTCATGAGCTGTTTTCCAAAATCATCAGGATTAAAACAATAAAATACCTGAAATATTTCAGTTGGTGTGCAATGAATCTAAAATATATGAAAGTTTATTTTTATCATTACATTATGGAAAATAATGAACTCGTATCACAATATGCTAATTTTTGAGAAGGACCTGTATATTTATGGTAACACTTTAGTTTAGTGTCCAATTCTCACTATCAACTAGTTGCTTATTAGAATACATTTTACCAGGATATTGACTGTTTATTGGTACTTATAAAGCAGATATTATTGTCATATTCTGCATAACCTTACTCTACATGCCTTAATTCTACCCAATACCTAAACTTAACCAGCCTGATGTCATCATACTCAATTCTAGTCAGAATATAAATCTGATACCGCTCCATCTGGCTGTGATTAAGGGGTGTGTCTACCGAACCAGGAAAGACCTCAATTGGATAGACCTACAACCAATCAGAGCAATGGAGCGTCCATCTGTCCATCCTGGTATAAAGCCCGCCCTGACAATTTCATTGATCCGAACAGCTCCTGTCTGAGCTTAGTTGCTCCACAACGGATAAAGTCCAGACCAAATTTCCCAAACTCAAATGTTGTGCGCGGGGTTCAATTCGGCTGGCATCCAAGCTAAAACTTAACAACTACACTGTAAAAATGAATCAAGGGCCTTGTAATTTTCATTAAAAAAAATAACGTGATAATTAAATATAATGGGTACATTTCATTATTGAAATTGTGGTTTTGTGTTTGATAGAATATATTAAGAAGATTTCACTAATAAAACCAAGAGATACGTTTTCCTCTTTTATTTAAGAAAATGTGTGCAATTTTTAGGCTTAATTTGAGCAAAATAAACTAATAAAATTAAGAAAATATTTACCCATTTATTTTAAGAGAATTGGTTCAATTATGCGGTTGAGACACCATTTGAAAGTGAACGGCAGTGATCAGAAGACATTTTTGGCGGAGTGGTCGAACGTCAATCACATAAGAGGTAAGCGTTCTCATTATTTCTTAAAGCAGTTATGTCCACTCTTGTTCAGTAGCATCGCTGAGGTCGCAGATTTTAGTTGTGTCATGCCGATGCCTATAAGGCAAAATAGATGAGATGAGTTGTCTTAAATCAACGAAAACAAATTATATGACTAGCGAAACTGTGAACGATTGTCTTATCTCCAGTGTGTACAACACCACCACATGCTTGTGCTGTGGCTAGAATATTGATTGCTAAAATAAATCGTTGTCAATGTGCTAACGTTATATTCTCCATAGGCCATCGGTAAGCTTGATATTGGGAAGATTAATAGATGTAACTTTTTAAAACTTCAAATTACTTCTTTCGAAATATAATAATGTATGACAATTTAAAATTAATCTTCTAGAAAAGAGTAATAATAATACAAATGGCACGATGTAATATTGCGTTCATACTGAAGCCAGATGGCGCCCTCTCTTTCAGTAGCCTGTACGCGATGTCCCAACTCGTTCATAGAAGTAGACTCTCCGCAAATATCGTGTAGAAATTCTCTGGCTGAAACGCTAAAACCATGAATAAAACATCCAGCAGTTGTGACCATGATCGTGAAGATATCTTTTTCTGCAAACCATCTCGGGTATGTTTATAAGAATATAGTGTATTTTAATGTAATGTTAAATTATGTAGTATATCATACCAGATTACAGAATATGTAACTGTGGAGCAAATTTAATCTGTAGCATTGCGATTTATAAATTAATGAATTTGAAATATAACTTTGTCAGACATGTTTTAGCTGCATTGTGTTTCTTAACCTCAACAAGGTCAATTTAATTTGGTTATTAAAAATACATTTTATGAAACATAATTTCTAAAACATTTATAAGACAGCCTTAACTTTTTTTGTATTTATTTATGATTGTAATTACAAATTGAAGCAAACTGAAATGTTAAAATGAGACCACAATTAGCCTTCTAGCCCAAAGGCTTAATAAACTAACATATCTATTTTTATTTGGTATTCTATAAGTTTGTGTTAAAGGGTCAGGTTAACAGATTATTGTAATGATGTTTGACAAGATAATAATACTTATTTAATGTTTATTTTACAGTGTGACAATGGAGATATTCTGCAGCACATAATGAAAATTGCCATCTGCAATAGGGATTATCAGGAGGATTTCAGCATCATCTTGGGAGGGGGTGCAAGTCATGGCTGGCTTGGAAAATCTGGCAAGAGCCTGTACTGTTCTTCTTGGACTCACATATGCACTTAACCTCACCTACCCAAAAGAACTTAGGCACACTTTTGAGGCCTTTCAGAAGCTCTTCTTGGAACTGGATGTTTGCAAGTTTTCACCAAAAATACTAACACTTAAAAACAAACTCATGACTTAGATTGAGACAATGCATGTTTTACAGTCTTGCTACAAGTTATTCTCAAGTTTTAGTCCATAATGTGACTTTTCTAACTGAAATATTTTTTTATACAAATTTGTATGCACAAGTTGTTTAACAAAATTATCTTTCTCATGGAATTTTTTAATTTTATTTTCATATCTTAAAACTGCTGACTTACATTTTATACAGATTTGTTTTATTTGTGCAAAAAAAAAGAAATATTAAAAGCATGTTTGATAACAAAAAGTGCATTATGTATTGATTATTATCTTAACCTGAAAAAAGCAGTAAATTTTATTAAGTAAATTTAATTCATACAAATGAGTAAATTCTGCTTGATTTATTTGTGAGACAACTTAAATTAAAAAAGCACGTTCCACTAATAATATTAAATTCATCATGTGCCATATACTAAATAATTTAGGAATTTTTACTTAATTTATTTGGGTAAATTTCACTAATAAAAACAACCTTAAAATCTACTCAAATATAATACGTGTAATATTGTTACCATAATTTTTTTAAGCAGATAGCATGTAATATTTTTTACAGTGTACCTTAGAAACTATTAATAAAGAGTTCATTGAGGAACAAGTTGTAGTTAATAGTTAGATAATGAGAACTGGACCCTAACTAAAGTGTGGCCATTTACATATATCAATAGTTTTTCTTCCTGGTTTTATTTATTTATTTATGTATTTATTTTCTTCATCCATGAAGTAAAGAACTGAGCAAGTGATGAAAGTGAAAAAACAAAAACAACAACTAGTTTTTCTAATAACACTTGATATTTACTATTACTACTTACTATTTTGAGTGATTGTCATCATTGTCACAGTTTGTCTGACATATATTGTCATATTTGCTAATAAGTTGTGATCATTTTTCCATGGTATGTGCAAATATTAGAACACAATGATAAGGAACAGTTTGTATCTGCTCTGACTTTCACACTACAAGAAAATGACAGACACATTCAAAATTTTAATAATTAAAAAGTGCCAACTTGGTAACCAAGGTTTTTATGTTATGGCATTTGATCAAGAACAATAGACAACATTGTGTGGAAGTGGCCTACTGGTTTTTTCACTTCTGCCAAACAAACGCACATGGGAGAGAAAGAGAGCACACTGAATGGGTATAAATCTGTTTTCAAGTGTATAAATATACACACTTCAACAACAATCAATTTTGGAATGTGGCCAAAAAAATCGTATGTATCAACTGAAATATGCACAGCTAATGATGCCACAAAACACAGTAATAGCGCCTTGGCACAGATGAGAGGTCATAATTCAAAAAACAGCATTTGTATTTGTGTTAATGTTGAAAACGTGTTGAGTGAAAGGCATTTCGCACCTCGTGCCTATCAGTTGTGAATATATTCCCAAGCAACTTTCAGATAAAGACATGAGTCCTCGTTGCTTCAAATTACTACAAACCAAACCTGCAACAGATGGTGGAGGGCAGAGCTTGGAAGTACAGTTAATTACACAAATGGGTTTGAGCTTTGCATGACAACAAATGTTAAAAACAAGCCTGTTCAAGGTCAGAGCATCAATATTGTAAGGGATAATATACAGCAGCCGGCCATTATCTCAGAGTAAACACAGACAGTGTGATCTAGACTCGACACCAAAGGGTCTTGTATTCATTTTGGGGAAATTAAGAGGTTAATTTTTCAAAAAATGTGATTAATTACATGGACGTTAATCATTTAAATGGATAAATCGATATTAAATTACTTTTAAATCACTTTGTGGATATATATACGTTTTAAAGTCATGCGCCCTCTAGCTGGCATAAAAATAATGACAGAGTCGTGTTATGTCTGACGTCATGAAATGATGTATGACTGTCGTTACTGATCAAAATGTGTGTTCATTTTAATGTAACGTGTGGACTTTTTACCACAAGAGCAGGGAGAGAAGGTATTGCTTCTCTCCCTGCTCTTATCCATGTTAGGCTGCATGGATGCGCAGGGAGTTCTTACCCAGAACAGAACCATACCGGCAATCCAAACTATATGCTAATAATAGTCAATCAATAATCTTTGACAATTGTGGACCTGACAGAACACCATTTATTTGAAATAGAAATCTTTCCCGTAATAAGTATTAATTTCAAGAATGGTAGTGTTGCATATATTGACATTTTTCTAAATAAAACAGGTTGTTGGTGATTTTATCAGGATTATTTCCGTTTAATTGGTCTTCCAATAATTGCACAACCCTACATTAGCACTAACCGAAGAAACAATAACATGCGTTCCCCTCGAAAAGCCTGTTGACAGTGCAGTTAATGAGTATACTTGTGGGATGTATTCGATTAATGAATTCATTTGCGCAATAATTGCATCTCAGCTAAACCCCACATGAATAAGGAATTATAAATAACGCTCAGCCTTGGAACCTTCAAGTCAAGTTCTTCATGCGTTCATTATTAACAAAGCAAATGTTCACAGAGAGGTGATGATTCAGAGCCGGTGAATGTTTCCTGCAGGTTGACTGTCACGCATCACTCGCTTTGATGTTCAATTGAGGGCTTTGAAAATCTGCCATGAAGCTGCTGTTAAACAAAGATGTTCTCATATTTCCTTGTCAAACCAAACTGAACACCTAGCAGATGATTAAAGGTGCTCTTTACCCTGTACCTCTTAAACTTGGCTTTTTTTTCCCCTCCATGGAGGGTGGCACCAAGGCACACAGAAGAGCAAACATCCGCATACAGCCAATAGTCTGAATCAATAATGGAGATTTAATTAAAGTGCTATAGAGCCCAAGCCACACCTCTGCAGCACTGAGGCTCAGACGTTATCCCACAGGAAGTGCCACACATCAATGCACACACCCACATAAGACTTACATAGGTTTTTAATAGGATTTCTGTTAACAGGTTTACAACCTTTTTGCATCTGTCATCGTTCTTGTCACATTAATTCAGGTTGGTTGTAAAGTGTTCATATTAGCATTTAATAATCCCAGAGAATGCGAGCACTGATCAAATTGTGAATGCAGTTGAATTTGACAAAAACAAAACTCTGTTATTTACTTCTCTCACTCAAAAACCCCAAAGAAAAACAAAAACATTATCGACTGCTCTCATTCATGTTGTTAAATGCCTATATGAAAAAAAATAAAAAATAAATAAATAATAATAATAAAATAAAATAAAAAAAATTATATATTATTTACTCCTCTCACGCATGCTTAACTCAAAGTGTATTTTCAATTTGCATTGCTCTTCAGATGGTGTTGAGATTCAATTTTAATATAACGATAAATAAGGATATATTGATGTATATCTGATGATTAAAAATGCCGGTAAAAAAACAACCCAAGTTGGGTTGAAAATGGACTAACTCAGCAATTGAGTTGTTTTAAACCAGCGATTGGGTTGTCTTAAGCAAACATTTGAACCAACCGCAGGGTTAAAACAACCCAATTGCTGGGTTAGTCCATTTTGAACTGGGTTAGTCCATTTAAATTGTCCACTGCAACTCTTGTGGGGTGTTCCAGGTCTGCAGTGGTCAGCAGTCAGTATCTATCAAAAGTGGTCCAAGGAAGGAACAGTGGTGATCCGGCGGCAGGGTCATGGGTGGCCAAGGCTCATTGATGCATGTAGGGAGCGTAGGACCATATACACCCTTTCATGGAAACAGTATTCCCTGTGGCTGTGGCCTCTTTCAGTAGGAATACCACAGGGCAAAAATGGTTCAGGAATGGTTTGAGGAGCTCAACAACGAGTTTGAGGTGTTGACTTGGCCTCCAAATTCTCCAGATCTCAATTCAATCGAGCATCTGTGGGATGTGCTGAATAAACAAGTCCACCTTGCAACTTACAGGACTTAAATGATCTGCTTGGTGCCAGATACCACAGCACACCTTCAGGGATCTTTTGGAGTCGACAGGTCTGGGCTGTTTTTTGCAGCAAAAGGGGGACCAACACAATATTAGGAAGGTGGTCATAATGTTATGTCTCTTGTCTGCCTAGCGAGTGTCAGGATAAAATTGAGTTGTAGAATGAGAAAGTATATGGTATTGTGCTGATTTAGCATAATACATCAAGTACAGGTAGATTTGAAAACCAAATCAGATTTGTGTGCAGTGTGAACAAAGCCTTAGTATAACTGCTATTGTTAATGGTATTGTGCTCTGACTGATTAAATATAATGCCTCCCTCTTCACTCTGTTTATGAGCTACAAAAAAAAATTGGACTGCTGTGTGAAATCTAATTACATCGCTAATTGGTAAATGGGGTCCATATAGATAGGCCTTGCATTAACAAGTATATTACCCAGATGACTTGCACAAGCTAGGATAATTTTATCAGTCAGAGCTGCAGTATAGTCAAAATCCTGTCTTATCAGAAATGTGTCTTAGATATGGCTGTGCTGTTTCCGCTTCTCTTATTGGTATGAATTCCTAAACTCTACTAAAGCTAGGTCATTCTGGGGGTGTGTCTCATTCAGTTCCCTATAGCTCCCGAGCTTGTGAATCAGTATATTGTGTACACAAGTCCGGGCACTGGTAAAGACAGTAAAAGACTCTGACTCACTACACATTGGGACACTGACGACTTATTTCTGGCAACATGACAACGTCATTACTGGTATTTATGAACAACAGCAGAGCTTATATCTTTCTGCCATTACTTGTGTTACGATAAATACTTTGCTTATTACATATATGTGCAACATTTCAGCCGTAAATAAATTATAAATGTTTAAATGTTAGCTAGATTGTTTTCATTACCTGTCTAACGATGTATGTTTATGCTGAAATAGAATAAAATAATGCTTTCTTTTTAAAAAAAAAACACATGTTGCGTGTCTTTATCGGTCGTTATGTGTAGTGATTGGCTCACGTGATTTGAGTTTCGCGCTTCTGAACTTCTGTTAAGGGAGCATAGTGATCATCAATCCACGCTGGGTTTTTCGGTATATTGTGGGACTTTTTAGGGAGGGAACATTTCTGTGCACTGGAAGGATCAGTACCCTGATCAGTACCCTGACTACTGAATAGGGAGCTGATTGAGACGCATCCTTGGACTTGGTGCTGGTAACCCAAATGCACAGGACAATGGTGACACTAGATTAAAAATATTCATGATTCTGAAGCTGAAAAAATAAATAAATAAATAAAAATATTTTAGACAAATATGCTTGCACTCTGTCACTGACTATGTCACTCTGTGAGAGATTTGGCATTATCAGGACCCACAAATAGTCCCCCATTGCATTAGTATGCATTATATTCAACATTAGTAGTTATGTAGTACTGACAGTAAAACTCTGTAAACTCATACAGTAATTTTCATTGTGGGTGAACTATACACAATATATTGTCACTACTCACTAAGACTATAACTTTTTTTGCTCACCAGTCACTGTGGCTAGTGGTTTTCCAAAGTTAGCCACTCAGCAATTTCACTGGCCACAATTTTCCAGTTTGGAAATTACATTCTATATGATTAAAGTTGACTATAGCATGCTTGAATTACTTGATTTTGAGTAATTTTACTTGATTTAGAAGATTTAAAAACCTTTCGAACTTTCAAATGCAGTGACCACCCAAATCAAGACTACATTGTATATCAGCTGGTATGTGCAGGTGAGCAATATGAGCATATATTAGCCTATGAGAAATGTTATATGACATATAAAGAGTTATATGATATATAATATAGTTATTTCTGTTAGGCTATAAAAGAACAAAGAAGCGAATTAGCAATATTCGGACACATATCCAGTTATTACCCACCTGTTTAGGTACACACTTAAGCCATAACCGACTTTGTTCATGCGAAATACTCCACACGATGGGCATTTTCACATCAGTGTGCGCGTGGATTTGACTATTCAGGTGCAAGGAGAACTGATCGCGCGTGCGACAGAGAGAGCACCTCTGTTGTGTGTGATTCAGCGCGATTCCGCCTATCCCGCCTTCATTAACTGCAAGTTAATCGATAAAGAATTGTAATTTTGTGATACGACGGTCTTGACATTTCATTTGGCTGTATAGGCTGAAATTACATTCAACCCACCAAGGTGGCTAATGGGAGAGGCTGCCTTGCTGTTAATGTCAAGCCGTGCTATCCACAATACATACGGTTGCATTTTTGTTATCGCGATAAATTGTGACAAGATATATTGTTACACCCCTAATAGGGGATGATCTGAAAATGTCAATCCTGTTACCATTATTTTGTATAGTAAACAACTGATAATTGAACATAACATTTGTAAAAATATCAAATATCACCCTCAGACCGGTCATCTTTCTGAAAGCACAGTTACATTCCCATATATTACAATTGTTTCATTTGCCTTGAGATGACAATGAATTAACACTTAAGCACAATTAAACTATTGCAAAAAATTGATAATATAAATATAATAAAATAATGTAAATAAACATGGTCATACAAAACAAGGAAAGACACCCATTTTATAGCATGTTTCTACACTTCTCTTCCATGTCTTAGGTTAGATTCTTTCCTAAATGGCGCCCTGTGTATTCATTTTCTAGGGGAAAAAAAGTGCTGATCACCACCAGATCCCTGGATAAGTATGATCTCAGTGCGAGCACAGCACAGAACTGCAGGTAGCATGTCGGTTAGACACTAATTACAGGCCTTCTAGTAACTGTCAAGAGATCGCCTCGTCTCAGCTTCAAAACAAGCATAACAGTCATGATATTTCAAGCATGATAGCTTAAATATACCTAGCAGTCACTGGCAAGCTAATTGAAGGTATTTGGTGTACTGTATGTGTGAGAGGTGTGTGTGTGTGTGTGTTCGCATACGTGAGTGTGAATGTTAGATGGAGGTTAGTCTTAGACAGCACACTCAGGACCGCCCACTCTTCATTCCCTATTTGATTCACACATAACCTGAAAGCATGTGAGAATCATAAGCTTCAATCAAAGTGTTCAACTTTGAGTCGGGTACACAGGTTTTTATCAGTCCACCCTGGAAGAAAATTGTTTAAAAGTAGTGTTGTCAAAGACACCAAAACGAGATATCTATCTGTCCGTCCAGCCCCCTTTACAGGATACCAGGTTGATATCACGAGTGCTGAACAAAGGCTACAAATATATGTGTGTGAGCAGATTCATGTGTATTAATCTGAGCATGTGCAAACTGGCATACACAGGCTACATGACTTTCTTTAACACCTGTGCCTGTAAGTGTATGTGGGACCATTACAGTGTGCTTCATTCCCATCGTGTGAGCCATATTAGCACAAGTACTAATGGCTTTTAAGAACTGAATTCAGCTGAAAGTCTAAGTAATGTGTGAGAAACTACCTCAGTCCTGAATGATTCAGGGTACCTTGAAAACCATCAACCGGAGTGCATTACCGCATGCCACGCAGCACGAGGGAAATCACACCACTCATCTGAGCAATGAAATTTCTCAAACTCTTTTCTCAGCATCATGCTGTACTGCAAAAGCTTGTTTTCCTCCTTCTCCTTGGTTTCTTCAGTAGATGGATAATGCAGCGGATTCATTAGCCCAGTGTCCTGCTGTGTGGAGGCTGCTGCCGGCGTTCCTCTGTTACTTATACGGGTTATGTGAAAGTGTACCTCAGAGAATAAAACAAGCCATGTAGCTAAGTGTGTGTCTTACCATCATAACATTATGTCGTTAATGCTTATGGTAGAAGGTGTGAGGAAGATTATGACTTTATTGCCTAATTATTTTTATCGGACTGTAAAGTTATTAGCGTCTTCATTATTATTTTATCTATTTCTGTTCCTTTTGGCCATTTAGCTAATTTGTTGCACTCCATGATCTAGGGCAGTTAGAAGAAGTTTTGTCAACACATTTTTGATGTTAAGGATCCCGCAATAAGTTGATCCTCTGGTACCCTTTTCCTAAAAATATGGTATATAGTATAATAAACTGTATTATAATTCTATAGTCATATAACTTTTATATGTATGTACTGTGAATCTGTATGTGTCTTTTCTTGATACTGCCTGTCTAATTATTTTATGTGTTGGTGAGCCAAAGAAAATTTTCCACCTCGGTGGACAATAAAGAAATACATAGACAAATACAATTATTTCCATGTATATTAAGACAATAAGCATGATATCATAATTTGACAGTGAATGTCTTTTTTTCTTGAATGTTAGATATTAACAATTAATTTATAAACAAACGTAGAAATGTTTAATTATAAATTTAAGTACAGTCAACTTAGTCAAGTTATTTCAACTTAAATTAAATAAAAAATGAGTTAAATATTGTATAATTAATTAAAAAACCGTTGACAATTGCATACCTTATTTTGATGAGTTAAAGTAAATGTAAAACATGATATAAATGAATTGATAAATCCTTTTTTTTATTTTTTTATTTTTTACTGTGAATGTTTATTGTATGTGTATATTATACATACATAAACATATGGGTGTGTATATATGGCATGCCGTTCATAATATGTATAAGGATTTCATTCCAAATACTTAGACTTAACATTATACATATTACTCTGAATTACTTCTGAATATATGGATATATGAAATAAAACTGAATATATAGAATGAAACGTATATAACTTATGGAATATATAAACTTATGAATATATTCACGTTTCATTCCATACATTCAGTTTCATTCCATATATTCATACTTTCATTCCATATACTCCAATGTCATTATAAATAACAACAATAATTTCCTGAATGGCATGCCATAATATACATACGAATATATGTATACATCTCTCCAGTTATTCAAAGAGCAACCTAGCAGAACATGACTGCATATTGGTATTAATTAGTACAAAGGAGTTCACACGATCAATTTTCTTTGATTAGTGAGAGAATAACATTTATTGTTTTCTTTTAAATATTTGAAAATGTAAATTAGATTTGAAATCCTAGATTTAAATTATAAATTCTATTTGAAGAAACATAATCTTGCTTCTGTACTGGTAGCCTACCTTTACAGCCTGACATTTAATAGCAATGAAACACCTTTCCTCTTTCTGCAGCCTCTCTTCCTCCTCCATACAGTATGTGTGATCTCATCAAAGACACTCAGAGAGAGAGTGAGCCATTCCAGGTTGAACCCCATCTCGCCTTCTGTCCTTTAGGGGATATTAAGAATTCCTTGTGTTTGTATGTTTCTCTGCTCAATGCCACAGAGAAAACTTAGGCTCTCTTTCTTTTCCAATGACCTAGATTCCTGGGAGCAGCTGTGTGGAAGAGCCACGGACCTTCACAGGCACTGGCTGCATATACAAAGTATATGTACCTATGGTTTATTTATTGCATTCATTATGAATGAACGTGCCATGTGATTTATTGGTCATTGGTCTCCTAAAATGCTTTACAGTGAAGTTTTTTGGAAAGCTTAGAGGTTGTATTTTAAGCTCTGTGGCTTGTACAGTTTCATTTGTAGGTTACATTGTGGGCTACTGGCTAATATTATGAACCTCATTATCATCAGCATTAGAATTAGCATAATTGGACTAAAGCATATGGTGAGAGCACTCGGAGCTCTTAGCTTTCATCAATTCTCAGTTAACAGAAACACACTGTCAGGTTTTCACATACACCCATTTCCTATTGCGGTGTAATCAGAATGTACTCGGACAGGATAATTGATTCCTTCAGCTGACTTTTTTTGTGTTATTATTATGATTTTTTTATTCATTTCAAGTAAAACTCTGGGATTTTCGAGTGAGTTATAAAGTAAAACTTTACAATAAGGTTAAGGGTCATGTTTTCGTTGTCCATAACATATACCTGTCCATATCATAACCCCACCGCCAACATGGGCCACTCAATCCACAACATTGATATCAGACGATGTCATCAGTCTCAGACGATCTTGGTGGTGAAGATGCTGGATGTGGAGGTCTGTGGTTGTGATGCTGGTCTGGTTACACGTGGTCCGCAGTTGTGAGGCCGGTCGGATGTACTGCCAAATTCTCTGAAATGCCTTTGGAGACGGTTTATGGTAGAGAAATTAAAATTCAGTTCACGGACAACAACTCTGGTGGGCATTCCTGCAGTCAGCATTCCAATTGCATGCTCCCTCAAAACTTGCGACGTCTGTGGCATTGTTTCTTTTGTTGTGGCCAGCCTAAGGCACACCTGTGCAATAATCATGCTGTCTAATCAGCATCTTGATATGCCACACCTGTGAGGTGGACTGATTATCTCGGCAAAGGAGAAGTGCTCACTAACACAGATTTAAACAGATTTGTGAACAATATTTGAGAGAAGGCATTTTGTGTACTTAGAAAAAGTCTTAGATCTTTGAGTTCAGCTCATGAAAAATGGGGGCAAAAACAGAAGTGTTGCGTTTATAATGTTGTTCAGTGCAGTTAGTTAAAAGTGAGAATTGGACCCTAATCTAAAGTCTGACCTTGATATCTAATTGGCCGTAAGCCCTTTAATGCATTAACTATGGGACCTTATTGTGTTATCAGCTATAGGATATTTATGTTCATCAAGCTGTTATATTTTAAAGTGTAACTGATTTGCTGCTCGAGAAACATTTTGTATTATTATCAATGTTGAAACAGGTATGCTGCTTAATTTTCTTTTTTTTCCCTTCTTTTTTTCTCAAAACATGACATTTTAAAATAAATCAGCATTTATTTAAAATATAAAAGTTTCGCAAGTTTTTGCATCCTTGCTGAATAAAAGCATTAATTTCTTTTTTTTTAACTGAACCCAAACTTTTGAACGGTAGCAAATATTCAGCACCATACACAAGATCCTCTGCATCCTCTACTTTCTGGAATCCTCAATAAATATCTAGAGTCCATATTTCCATATTGCAAAGGTCAATGTTATAAATAATGTGCATTGCTGAGACAGACATCAAATGTTTTCAGAACTCCAAGGGAATCAGTTTCTCAAAGTCAATTAAAAATAATATAAAAAATCCTCTCTACTCCACCAAAGCAGAACGCACAAGACAAGGCCATTTCTATGAGACTCTTAAAGAGTTCTCCAATGGTAAACAAATGTTCTCTTCAAAAGTTTTCAGTGAAGTGACGATTACTTATCTGTGACCACAATTACTTGTATTGATCTTTCTGCAGTGAGATGTTTGCATGCTGGACCGTGACCCACATGTTTTACACATTTGAATCGAATCTGGTTTATTTGTTATTTTAAACAGTATAACAACCACAAGAATTCCACACACATCATATCCACACCAAACCTGGGTTTTATTATTTATTTATTTTTATGATACAGATTTTAAAAATTCTATGCATACTGTAAATACTGAAATTCTGAAAGGATTGAATGAGATCCCATAATAATTTAATATAGCTTTACAGTAGTAACAAATGAATATGATGATAATTTATATGATATATGATTATTATATGATTAAATAAAAATGATAACATATACATATATATATAGGGATGCAAACAGCGCGCTTTTCGGCGCCTGTCAATTTGGGTGACTTGTGTGAATCGTGCAGAATGTCTGATTATAGTTTCACCAACAGTAATTCTGGATTGCCTCCACCAAACAGTAAATATGAGCGAGTAGGGCCTAAATCAAAACACTGAGCGTGGTTACCTCTCTCTTTTTTGACCATACATTATATATATATATATATATATATATATATATATATATATATATATATATATATATATATATATATATGTATGTATATATATATATATATATATATATATGTATATATATATATATATATATATATATATATATATATATATATATATATATATATATATATATATATATATATATATATATATATATATATATATATATATATATATATATATATATATATGGATTATTAGAAACATTTGTTCAATTTTTTCATTAATTTTTCATTAAACCAATCACATGGCAGTTGCTTCAATGCATTTAGGGGTGTGGTCCTGGTCAAGACAATCTCCTGAACTCTAAACTGAATGTCAGAATGGGAAAGAAAGGTGATTTAAGCAATTTTGAGCGTGGCATGGTTGTTGGTGCCAGACGGGCCGGTCTGAGTATTTTCACGCACAACCATTTCTAGGGTTTACAAAGAATGGTGTGAAAAGGGAAAAACATCCAGTATGCGGCAGTCCTGTGGGTGAAAATGCCTTGTTAATGCTAGAGGTCAGAGGAGAATGGGCCGACTGATTCAAGCTGAAAGAAGAGCAACTTTGACTGAAATAACCACTCGTTACAACCGAGGTATGCAGCAAAGCATTTGTGAAGCCACAACACGCCCAACCTTGAGGCGGATGGGCTACAACAGCAGAAGACCCCACCGGGAACCACTCATCTCCACTACAAATAGGAATAAGAGGCTACAATTTGCACAAGCTCAGCAAAATTGGACAGTTGAAGACTGGAAAAATCTTGCCTGGTCAGGTGAGTCTCGATTTATGTTGAGACGGTAGAGTCAGAATTTGGCGTAAACAGAATGAGAACATGGATCCATCATGCCTTGTTACCACTGTGCAGGCTGCTGGTGGTGGTGTAATGGTGTGGGGGATGTTTTCTTGGCACACTTTAGGCCCCTTAGTGCTAATTGGGCATCATTTAAATGCCACGGCCTACCTGAGCATTGTTTCTGACCATGTCCATACCTTTATGACCACCATGTACCCATCCTCTGATGGCTACTTCCAGCAGGATAATGCACCATGTCACAAAGCTCGAATCATTTCAAATTGGTTTCTTGAACATGACAATGAGTTCACTGTACTAAAATGGCCCCCACAGTCACCAGATCTCAACCCAATAGAGCATCTTTAGGATGTGGTGGAACGGGAGCTCTGTGCCCTGGATGTGCATCCCACAAATCTCCATCAACTGCAAGATGCTATCCTATCAATATGGGCCAACATTTCTAAAGAATGCTTTCAGCACCTTGTTGAATCAATGCCACGTAGAATTAAGGCAGTTCTGAAGGAAAAAGGAGGTCAAACACAGTATTAGTATGGTGTTCCTAATAATTCTTGAGGTGAGTGTGTGTGTATATATATCATTATAAATATTATTATCTTTAAGGTGGACACCCAACTATGATATTTACCGTCGGAATGTACCCATGTCATGT
This sequence comes from Gobiocypris rarus, assembly GCA_023029165.1. Lineage (NCBI taxonomy): Eukaryota > Metazoa > Chordata > Actinopteri > Cypriniformes > Gobionidae > Gobiocypris > Gobiocypris rarus. Next base: position 36,927,038 of record CM040911.1, read on the forward strand.
CAACAATTGGAAAGGTCAGCCAGCTGTTTATCATCATGTTAATTATTGTGCCTTTTACCCCAAATACCATTTTACAAAATCTTCTGTTACTGAAAAATAAAAAAGTTAACTTTAGAGTTACTGCTTTAATTACCTTGAACAAAACTCATAAACAACACCATTGTCTCAAAATAGAGTCACTAATTGTATCACTTCATTTGCTATCTACAACATAAAAAAAAAATAATAATAATTACATAATCATCCAGTTAGCTCAAATTATCACAGAATTTTCTTCAACTTTATCTTATTTCACTTAGTTATCAACACAACAATAATTTTCTTTTAAGTTTTTTTAGTTTTTAGTTTTTCATCTAACATTTACGTTTTATTCCATCTGTATTTCAATTAGCAAAAAATATTTTAAATAATTTTAGTCAACTCTAAAATCACAAAAAAAAAAAAAAACAAAGAAACTCTGAGATGAATGAAATTAACCTTGAAATTAACCTTAGTAAGACAAAGGAATTGGTCATTTTGTTGCAAAATGTCGTTTCCACTACAGTATGCAACACAATACAAGAGATGTGTTGGGAAAAGCTGTGGAGATTTCATTAAAGTAGCCCTATTATGCCCTAAAGGTTCCCAATTTAGTTTTGAAGGTCTCCCACAATAGGTTTACATTTATCCAAGGTCAAAAAACACTTCTATTTTCTCATAGTATACGAGCATCCCCTCTTTTCTCACAGTATCTGAAACGATTCGATACATTATCTGGTATCTCTAAACCCATGGTTTCTGAGAGCAAACTCTGCTCTGATTGGTCAGATGTCCCCGGTCTGTTTTAATTTGTCTACCGCTTACAGTGTGTGTTGGAAACCAAATGCCATTTACCATATCTGAATTTCAGCTCTGGATCTTCCTCAGCACTTGTATACAGAGTGATATGAACAATAATGATGGTGTCGAACCAAACTCTTCCAAGCCTCAGCTACAACTACAACTACAATGTTTGAGGATGGGTCAAAGTAGACATTCACGGCATCCAATGAAGACCATAGGCTGGCATTACGCAAATGTGTTACAAACCTACGTAGGTTTGTGCAGGAAGTAATACTAGAATTACTGATGACACGTTTCAGGCAGTTCAGAATCGATTCTTTCTTTTGAGAGACAATGGGCCCTATTATACACTCCGCCAGGCATGACACAGCCGTGACAAGTGTTTTTTTGTTATATGCGTCTATAGGCGGGTGCAAAACCATGTACACTCTGATTTTTACACATACAGGGATGAGTAGCATCATACAAACATTTTAAAATATTACAAATGAAAGGATTCCTCTCTGGAAAAGTGTTCATTCTTACTGCTCGCTCGCAAATTCCGCTTTGTAAATCGCAAATCCGCCATGATGCAGCCCAATTGGCTTTTAAAGGGAATGGGAGATGAGACTCTGATTGGTTTATTGCACGTTACACCCAAAACACACCCATGACTCATTGAGAGGATAGGCATAACCCTTTTGTAACCATGCGCCTGACACACAGACTGTTTTTTCCATTGTTAACCCTCCTATTATCTTTGAGGTCAATTTGACCCCATTCAATGTTTAAAGTCAGTAAAAACACAATTGACATATTTTTTTTTTGCTTCAGATTGAATGACTTTTCCTAATTTAATGGGGACAACTGTGTAAACATAAAATTAACATGATGCCATAAATTACCTGAGACATAAACCTTTGTAAAAAAATAAACAATAAAAAAATCATATTCTGGATGTTTAAATTGCTGGGTTCAAATTGACCCAGTGGGTAAAAAATGTTACCAGATTTGAGGGTAACAGGAGGGTTAAACTAGTCCAAATCCACTTTTGCTAGTTTAACCCTCCTGTTACCCTCAAATCTGGTAACATGCGCTTCAGACACATGCACTTCAGACCATGCGCTCGTTAAAATAGGGCCCAATGACAAAATTACTCACAATTATTCTTTTCTTGCAATGTATATATCATATATATTGTAGACAACAAACTACTATGTTAAGAGAGTTTTTTTTTCCAGGGCCAAACCTACAGAGCCCCTAAGATGATATTGTGATATATAAGATTGGAACAATAACTACATTTAATATAATTAGAAAACTTGGTAAAGTTTTACATTTCCCTGTAAACTTTGCATTCTTTCCCAAAAGCATTGAAATACAGCATTTCACACCTCATATTATTCCCTTACTAATTTTGTGTTTGCACACAAAACATTTGGAATTGAATGCAACGTTTCTCAGAGGAATGCAGAGGAACGCAAAAGCAAACACAAGCAGTGAAATATAATTGTACCTCCTCTAACTCTCCGCCTGGTGGTGAAAGTGACAGGAAATAAAGCAAACGCATACATTTCTCTAGATGCCACCGTGTACAAAGCTGTCTGTCTGCTCTCTACATGCTTCCAGCTCCTGGTTATACAAGAAAACCTCTTAGCATAGTGCGGATGCCAGTATTATTACTATAGCAACCATAGTAGATATGCTAGAAAAGGAGCAAACTGCCTGAACACAGGATCTGATTTGAGCACCAGTAAATAACAGTGTGGACAATCCTAAACATCATATTCAGAAAACAAAATTGTCATCGTCTGCATTGCGAACAGTCATTCCTTGGAATCAAATCTCTGAAGAATGTGTAAATCCTCCATCACAAGTGGCATCATAAGGAACATTCAATCACAAAAGCTAGAATTAAAATCATAAGATGTAAGATGCTCAATATTCTTAAATGAGATTACACTTGGAAAGAGAACAGATTTTGTTATTCAAATATCCTATTGATTTTGCTGGGAGACTGTCACTGCTTATTACACATGGATGCAGAAGGAGCTGGCATTTGGAGATTGTTTTTCTTTTTTCCCTCCTGTTTCTAGTGCGCTTTGCAGACCTGAACAACTCCGCTGGCATGTTAGACCTGGGATGTTATTTGAGATGGCAACAGATTCTTGGCTGCCTGGAAGAGGCACTAATTACTTGCTTTGTATTGTAAAATGGCTGCCAACTGGATTGTGCTGATGGAGTGTGTATCTGAAAATGTTCTTTCCTGTGGTTGGAATGCGGGTTGCATCAGATATAAGTGCACAACGGTACTTCAAATCTGAAAACATGATATGGAAACCAATTTAAGGTGAAAAAATCAAGTTCGTCTGAAACACGTTTATACAGCAGGATACTGCATTTAGACACTGAAAAAAAAAAAAAAAAGGAGCTTTATCCTTAGAATAGAGTTGGCAAATATAAACAGAATGTATATTTACACCAAGTGCAAGTAGTGTGCCTTGTTTTGCACTAGCTCCACCTAACAATGCCTGGTTGGGACAAACAAGATTAAAAAAGATTTTAAAAAGTCACATGATTTTGAATGTCTTCAGTGGTGCAGACAGTAAAGCGTAAGGCTTAAATATCAAGGTTTGGACACGATCGACTCAGGTTCGAATCCACCTTTTGCTGAGTTCGTTTTTCTCTCTTTTCCCATCACATAACACATCAGAAAGGCATTTACTTACAAATTACAAAAATGTTCTAAAAGTGGAAACAAAGTGCCTAACAAAATATCTAATAATAATAAAAGCTTTTAGTGGGCAGGGTTAGGGGTAGGTGAAGGGGGGGCTTTTATTATCCCATTAACAACATGTGCTCCAACCAGTACGCCTATATAGGTTGTTTGTCACTTCCTTGAAATATGACCCATAGGAGCGTTCAGTAAAGTCGCGCCCCTATCGACGATATTTTAATTAATGAAAAACGACCCATAGGAGCGTTTCCTAAAGTTGTTCTCCTATTGACAACAGGACTCATTTTCCCCTTTTATCTGCATAATATTTCAGGTTTTGCATTGCTCAATTGTGCTCATAAAGTGTGAATGCACTATAAATCACTGGGTAGGTTTAGGGATGGGGTGGGTGTAGTTATAAATAAATAAAAATATTTTTGCTAAATGGAAATATGACAAATGGTGGTAAAAAGTCCACACATTGCATTAAAATGAACACACATCTTGATTGGTAATGACAGTCATACGTCTATTCATGACGTCAGACGTAAAGCCAGCTAGAGGGCGCATGACTTTAAAACATTAATATCGGTCGTAAAAAGATGCTTGAAAAACGACCTATTTAGTCGGGGGTTTTTTGGAGGACAGGTTGCCCATTAGGGCAGCCTCCATTTAATAATTTTAATAAATATAATCAGTTACATCATGTTATTATTGCATCATGTATATGTACAACAATACTGAGCTAATAGTATGTATATGTCAAAATGAAGTATAAACATCTAATTACTATATTACACATACCGCAAAGAACTGCTACTTTTATATGGTGTAAATAGAATACACTGTTTTCCCTTAGTATGCTATTTCACTTAGTAAATAACATCTACAGCTAAGATAATTTTATTTTCACTTAGTGTAAATGGAATCTAGTTGCTATTTGCACTTGGTGTAAAAAGTATCGCTATTAGCACTTAGTGCAAATAGCTGCTGCCAAATGTAAAACTGTTTAAATATCAGTCAAATACAAAATGTAGGTGCTAATAAAAATGCTTTGCTGCGTCCCAATTCGCCTACTTATACGACGTCCTAAAAGTATGTACTCTTTTTGTGAAGAAAAAGTACATACTTTTGAGTGTGTAGCAGATGAGTATGCAAGCTTTGGGACATACTACTTCATCATCATTAACGGACTCTGTCGCTTAGTCACGTGCATCACCTCTCAGTTTACTCCCCTGTCAATCATCTCGTCACAGTTAAAATCCTCCACATTCAGTTTAATTCCCTACCATAGTGGAGAGAAATGTAGTAGTAGTTGCACGTTGATCTGGCATTCGTGGGTCTTTAATGCAGAGACTCTCCTCATGTGTTTGCAGTTTAAATATAATTATGTATTTAAAAGTTAATGGCCAAACGTATCATTACAAAAGTTCACAATGCTGCTGCAGTTGAAATATAATGTGGATAACACTGAATAAGTATATTTTTTGTCAGGTTAAATACTGATAATTAATCACTCAAGACTCGCATATCCGTCATGTTTGTAGTTTTTTAACACTTTTTATCCGCGTTTGTAGTTCTAATTGAATCCTCGCCCAACTCGCTATGGGTTGGGCAATATCAACAGTTAGAGTGTGCGTTAATCTGCACTTCGGATTCTGCACTTCGGAAATAGTAGACCATCCGGGTATCTTTGGAATACTCTTTTCAACATACTACGATTTGGGACATACTAATTCCATTTTATAATACTATTTAGTACAGATAGTATGCGAATTGGGACGCAGGGCTTGTCTGTGGCTAATCTACTGCTAGTCAACTGAGAAATAGTAATTGGGACCATGAACAACCATCCTGCCATCTATCGATATTACAATATTGTAATGTTGGTTTGCTCCCTAAAATAGTCGTTCTGTGAATCAAAGCCTAAATTCAATCTATTTATCATATAAAGCAATAATGTCTTCAGGAAATTTGGACTAAACAGCTCCATTCATATGGATTAGTTTTGCAATATCTTCATGAACTTTTTGAAGTGTAAAAGTGGTAGTTGCATAGCTGTCAATGGAGGGGCAGAAAGCTCGCAGATGTGAACGAATTAATATGAACAGACGTCTTACGAGTTCGGAATGACATGAGGGTGAGTAAATGTCAATCTTTATAGTTGGGTGAACTATACCTTTAATATTAATATAAATTTATATTTTCTTTATATATTTGTATTATTTTTTATATATATTTTCCTCTTGTTTCAAACAATGTTTTTCAAAAGTGCTCTGTTGTTGTTGTTTTCTATTCTGCACACAACCTAAAAAGCCGAGGCAAAAATCGAAGGCACTTTTATAGAATGTTCTCTCTCCAATACTTTTGCCAAGTTTGACTCATTTCAGAAAACTGCTTTTAATCATGAGCGAGTTTTAGCTTTGCAACTTTCAAAGTTTCTTCCTCTCCACTGCCTCTTGCCAGGTTGAGGCAAGGATCCTTTGAAACTGCAGTTGCGGGATGCCATCCAACCCTGGCAAAAGAGCTTCACAAAGTTGCCGGCCTCTGGCAGGGGAAGAGTAATGTCTCTGGGCTCGTCTGATGTGTTGGCACTGTGTAACAGATCCTGGACGGTCATCTGTCCTGCAGGCCGCCTGACATGTGCAGACAGGTCACAGTGATGAGGTGTGGTCTGTGTGTCTGGAAACCTTGACACATGACATGTCTGCCTGCAGCACGCCAATTGTCCAGTATTTTGCTTCAGGTGATATTTGAGGCATAATGCTAATACAGAAAATGTATTTATAGCGTAGCTTTTTTATTTCAGTCACAAAAACTAGAATGCATATTTATATCATTTTTATTATGTATATAGCCTATATACATATTTAAAACTTTGCAGTTTTTCAATTAATAAGTAACTACATATTAATACATTAGTAATATCTGTGGAATATTACATCTTCACACTTCATGTGTGCGATATTGTATGTTTTTTTATATGCAAATTGACAGACAGATCGCTCGTTACAGCCTGTGTCAGGGATGACAACAGATTTTTGACTCTCTGGAGGAGGCAGTAATTACAAGCTTTGTATTATAAAATGGCTGCCAACTGGATTTTGGAAAAGCAGCGTTCGTCTCTGGTGGATGTGTTCTGCAACTGTGGTTGTCTAAAGATTTCTCCTTGGAGTAGAATGAATGTCGTTTCAGATGACGAGTGCAGAAAGCTTGTGTGCATAATGGTCCTGAAAATAAAAATCCATGCTTTCAAAAAAATAGATGCATAATAGACATACTTCAGGTAGATTTCCGGTATTTCCTCTCATAAGTCAGAATGATTGTTTTGATGAATTGAAATGGCTAAGGCCACTCACTCACTGCAGCTAAATATAAAATAGTTGAGGGTGTAATGCTGTTTTACAAATGTTACGGTAGGGACAACTGCATTCTACAAGCAAACAGTACTGACAACTAAATGTACACTACATGTGTGTACAGAACTGAACACCTAGTTGTTAATGCATTGATGCTTTTGGCAGGAACAACAAATCACTTTAGTATTTATTGTCAGAGTAAAATGGAAAAAAATTTGCAGTCCTGTAGCAGTACAACAGCTTGTTACTTATGAAGTACCTTCAAAGGTGCGTACTATATTACTAATAGATGAGGTATAAGGATGCATCTTTAAGGGTAGGGGGGAGCGGGGCACAACCTAACGCTTTTGACTTTCTCAGTTTGTGTAAACCCACTTGGGGTTTAGAGTATTTGTACCTACATTAATTTCACACGTCTAGTAAAATTATGTGGTTTTGTTTCATTAATACAGTGTATACTTTTTTCTTGATTTAGCCCGAAAGAATGGAAGTGAAATGTGACAACATGCCCCGTAGGTGGTGTACATTGTAACATGTGAGGGGGCACATTGTAACATGTCCAAATAACAGCGTAAAATGTGTTCTGATATAATCAAAATAATATCCAATGCAAACTAAAATATTTTGTCAATAAAATACAATAAAATAATGACATTTTTTAATTATTAAAAATATATTTTTTTTGAGTTTGACAACAAACAGTGGGTATAGAAGGTTGATTTACTCAACCTTACAAGGCTGACTCTTTAATAATTAGGGCCACAACTGACTGATCAGAGTAAGGTTTATGGGGGTGAGTATTACGGAGGCCAACTAGTATGAGCTGTGCAGGTAAACCATGTCAAGAAGTGTACAAGGGACTGGTGCAAGAGGTTGCAGTTTTAGTGTGGTTTTGTCCATGAGGAATTGATTGGATGGTTGTGGTACTGCTACTGCTGAGTGATATGTTGTCCCGCCCTCACACCAGAAGAGAAGAGTCTTTTTTTATAATAAGTTCAACATAGCATTTAACATAATAATAACAATAGGCCATATTTATACCATTGTGGCTTCAATTTAAATCAGTTTCAAGAGCTAAGATTGTTTTTCTTTTTTTTATGTTTAAGTAATGTGAAAATGTTGTGGACTATAATGTTTTTGGTTGGATAATTAGTCTATTAAATAAGTAAAATGTTTGACACTCATATTTCTACTTCTCAGTATTTATTACACCCCTGGATTTCGCACACTGACATCTAATTTGAGAAATGGTTGCTATTATCACTACATCAACCATATAAATATGCTTTGCAGTGTGATGTTTTTTTCATCTTTGTAAAAAGTACACATTAGCATACTTTTAAAAAGAGTGCTTATGCAAATAATATACTTTAAAAGAATATGTGTAAGTGCATACTGTGTGTGATTTTATTTTTTTTTTTTCAGAGACTTTACTGCATGTTATTTGCAGTTAAATAAGCTGTAGTGGCTTCTGACCGTAAATTTAGGTAGGGCAGATTCTGGGTCTTAGAGATATAGTAAATGTTAAATATTTGGAAAGCTTTATATTGTAATCACTGAAAACGCAGACATTTTTGGTAGAGGTAGTTCTTGCCTTATTCAGCCTGAGGGTGGCCTGTCATCAAAGTAAAACAATTGAAAATGGGAGGGGAAAATCACATATGTGTAAATGTTTTTCTCCAAAATATGTTAGCCACAATTATTGGCACCCCTAGAAATTCTTAAGAGTAAAAAGATCTAAAGCATCCTCCTTCAATATTTTTATAATTTATAGTGTAAATATGAGGAAACACAAAGGCCAAATTCCCTTATTCATCAGTGAGTAAAACCACAGAGTATAGTTCAGATGTGCTGTGAAAAAAATAATATAAAACAATTATGTTGAGCTTCACAAAATAGAATGTGGCTGTAAGAAAATAGCTAAAGCATTGAAAATGCACATTTCTACCATCAGGGAAATAATTAAGAAGTTAACGTATGTTCCAAATCTGCCATGAAGATGGCATGTGTCTATATTGTCTTAATGCTAGGCAAGGAGGAGAGTCTGAGTGGCTCTCCAGGGATCACAGCTGGATAATTGCAGAAATTAGTTGAGTCTTGGGGTCAGAAAGCCTAATATATATATATATATATATATATATATATATATATATATATATATATATATATATATATATATATATATATATATATATATATATATATATATATATATATATATATATATATATATATATATATATATATATATATATCAAACCCGCACCTACATCACCACACGTTGTTTGGGAGGGTTTCAAGAAAAATCCTCTGCTCCCATCCAAAACAAACTCCAGCATATTCAGTTGCCAGACACTAACTTCAAACGGGACTGGGATCTATGATCAGATGAAAAAAAAAAAAAGCTTTTGGCAGCAAACCCACCCGAAGGGTTTGGTGCAAACAGGGATAAAAAGTACCCCATGCCCATGGTTAAATATACTGCTGGATCTTTAAGGTTGTGGGCCTATTTTCCTGGACATATGCTGTATACATGATTATATCTAAAACCAAAAGATTAAAAAAAATCTAAACCTTACCGCTTCTGCTAGAAATCTTAGAAGGGGTCGTGGTTAAATCTTCCATCAGGAAATGGGCTAAAACAAACATCAAAATCAACACACAAATGTGTCACTAAGCACAAAATGAAGCTTCTGCCATGGCCGTCCCAGTGCCCTGACCTGAACCATATAGAGAATGAGTGGGGTAAACTGGAAAGGAAAGTGAATCAAGATGAACCTGAAGGATCTGGCAAGATTCCATATGGAGGAATGGTTTCTGATCTCGTCAAGTCGTCACCTTTATTTATACAGCGCTTTTTACAATACAGATTGTTTCAAAGCAGTTTTACAGTGATAATGAAAATAATACAACAAAGATTGTTTTGACTGTACAGCAGCTCTAGAAGATAGTCATTGTCCAGTTTAAGTAAGTTCAGCGTTGATTCATTTCCGCTGTAAAAATCATTAGTTATTCATTTAGGGACCATTTTCAACTAAAAACTGAAAACTTTTATGCGGCCATTTATTTACACAACAACAGCGTTTTGGTTTGCCTGAGAATACTAACTTTGAAATTTTTCAAAGTGCAAGTTTTCTTTGTGAATTTCAAAAAAGTGAATCTGTTAAAACAGTGACGGCATGCACATTACGTGTTTAGTCTATAGGCGAATAGTCTTTCTTTACAAAGTAGCATTACTCGTCTGACATGCATGATACAGCTTTTTTGTCGTTTTCGCGTATACGTGCATGGGAATCATTTTGATGATATTGTCATCTGTACAGAGTAAAAACACTTTCCCATTTTTAGTACTCTTGTCGGGTATTCTTCAAACTCAATCATTGCAGGAGAAGACTCAGTGCTGTTATCTTGGCATAAAAAGTACTGAAAGGTGTCATTAATTGTGGCCAACATGTATTGGAGAAAAACATTTAATAAAGAGACCCATGAAACACAACAAGAATATTGGTGAGAACACTCATTTAACCAGCATACACACCAGGACATTTGACTGCATATCACATTGACATTATTGATACTGCTTAAAATCATAATTCTACGAGACATAAATTAAACCTTTTTAAATAAAAGAGTTATTGAGCTGTTTTTACAGTCAATTACAATAAAAGAACCAGCACAGTGATGAGCAACTGAGGTGTAGCCAGGGCACTGGAGGGCGGAGCAATCAGGGCCGGCCCAATCCCTTATAGGGCCCTAAGCAGAATTTTATTTGGGAGCAATCAAGGACCAAGAAAGAGCTGAAGGGGTGGAGAGATTAGGCATGGCTATTGTCTCAGAAATCCATGTTGGAGGCAGTGCGACGGCTAACCAAGGCGTAGCCGGCGGGGCGACGATCCCAGGTGGAGCAAAAGGGCGAGGAGCCAGGGCAGAGCCAAACAGAGCAGAAGGGGAGGAGAGATTAGGCACGGCTATTTTCTCGGAAATCCATGTCGCAGGCAGTGCGATGGCTAACCAAGGCGTAGCCGGCAGGACGACGATCCCAGGTGGAGCAGAAGGGGCGAGGAGCCAGGGCAAAGCCAATTGGTCAACAGGCCGAGATGGAATGACGGGCAGAGCTAGTGGGTTGATACTCCTGGGCTGGGCTGAGCTGTTGAACTCAAGGACCATAGTGCATCCTGACATTGAGGGAAAGCCAGCATGGGAGGAGCTGATGGGCTGAAAGAAGTGCCAACAGGGCAGGAGGACTAGGTAGTGCAAACATGAATTTCACAATAATGACCCTTTTGGCCAACGGGGAACAGGGATAATGTTTTTACTAGGCGGAATAAAAACATTCACTGATATCAATACCACAGGGCTTGGTGTCTATTAAAATCTATTAAATCCTCCTCTGCCACAGTAGAGGAAGTAGGGCTCCAGTTCATCCTCTCTTTCTCCACCAATAGGTCCACAAGCACGGGTGAAGATGTTAATGTAGCTGGCTTGGGCTCTGGGGTGATCTTTAGCACAGGCTTTAGCTCACCTACCGTGGCAGTCTCTGGCTCAGCATCTACGGGAGGCACTGGTATCACTGGTTTTATGCTGTTGGTGGTGGCAGGTGTGATTATTTCCTCCCTGCTCTCACAGATTGTAGGTGGGGAATCATTGTGGAAAAATACCTATTCCATATAGACTTTATAGCTCCCTGGGAGGCTGTCTCTGGGCAGGCGTGCACTGGTCTTTTCATTGAGGGCTGACCAGAAAAACACATGCAGGCTAGCTTCGTAGTAATGAACTAGAAGTTGTAGCTCCAAGAACGCCTGATTGTGTGCCTCCAGGGTTTGCTTCCCCTGTGAGAGCAGGAGGATTCTCACTGCTGCTAAATCCATAGTCGTCTGATCTTCTGTCACGTATACGTTGAGGCAAATATTTCAAAATAAACAGAATTTAAGTGTAGCAGTCTGGTGTTTAATAACACAAAAATAGATGATCAGAATACTGAGAGAACTCTTTGATTACAGACATGGGAACGGAAAAACCAAACTTCATAAAACGAGATCGGACAAAGAACTGAACAAAACATAAATAACAAAACAGTAAACTAATCATGCAAAACATTAGGTGAAACTAAAACATAATTTAGTAATCTTTTTGCATCTTTTTTGCTACCAGTGTGTGCGTGAGTAAAGAAGCTTCAAGCTTTCATGACATTCTCCCGTGGGGTTCATCTGAATCTCATGCGAGAACTGGCATCTCTGTCTTCTAGTCGTATTTGTTTCTCATTGCTATTAACATTTATTATGTTATTGTTTTTGTATACTGTTGTGAGCATTAATAAAAATAAAAAATAAAATAAAAACGGACGGTAACTGACATCCAGGTGACCAGAGTTTCTCGCTTCAAATTACGTCAAGTGTGAACTCAACCCTCTCATTCACGCAGATGACTGCTGGTATTCTAGAAAACTTATTGTTTCACTTCAGAAAACATTGATTAATTCATTGGGATCGGATGGATTACTGTAGTTATTGCTGTATGTGCTGTTTGATGCTTCAACTTTTAGGAACCCAAATGAGTTTATTAGCAAAGATTATTTATTTTTCTGTGCTCATCTGAAGAAAAAAGTCATATACATCTTGGGTGGCATGAGGGTAAAAGACGAGTAAATGGTGATCACATTTCTGCTTGTACTGTATTTTCTTTAAATACATAATACAAAATAGCTAGAGACATAGTATTCCTTCTTAAGATTCATCTGTGGCAACTATGAAAAAGAAGAGGAACAAAAGGAGGATGAAGCCAAGCAAGATACATAAATAAGAAGTGTTGTAAATGTGTTGTAAATGTGTTATTTTTCAAATAAAGATTTCCGAGTGATATCAGATTGTGTACGTGTTTTTATTGTACTTACCCTGTAACTTCATGAAATGAGGGGAACAAACACCCCTTTAATTTATAGCCTGCAGATTCATTATTACCCTTTAAATACATGAAACAAGGGGAGAACAAACACCCCCTTAATTTACAGCCTGCAGATTCATACTTACCCTTTAAATACATGAAAGAAGGGAGGGACAAACACCACTTTAATTTACAGCCCGCAGATTCATACTTACCCTGTAACTACATGAAACAAGAGGGGACAAACACCCATTTAATTTACAGCTCTCAGAGTCATACTTACCCTGTAACTACATGAAACAAGTGGGGGACAAACTCCACTTTAATTTACAGCTCTCAGATTCATACTTACCCTTTAAATACATGAAAGAAGGGAGGGACAAACACCACTTTAATTTACAGCCCGCAGATTCATACTTACCCTTTAAATACATGAAACAAGAGGGGAACAAACACCCATTTAATTTACAGCTCTCAGATTCATACTTACCCTGTAACTACATGAAAGAAGGGAGGGACAAACACCACTTTAATTTACAGCTCTCAGATTCATACTTACCCTGTAACTACATGAAACAAGTGGGGACAAACTCCACTTTAATTTAAAGCCTGCCGATTCATATCTTCAAACTACATGGATAATTACCCCTTAATTAAATAAAATACTTCAATCAACAGCAAATGTTCATTTGTGGATGAACTATCCCTTTAAGGTGCATTTACTTATAAATGTATATATATATATATATATATATATATATATATATATATATATATATATATATATATATATATATATATATATATATATATATATATATATATCTTTCACTCTCCTCTTCAGGTGTCACATCTATAAAAAGCAGTTACAGTCTGTCAACATCTCTCAGTTCTGTCATTCCAACTCTTTCCTCATCCCCTCATTTCCCTCTTGCAGTTTTTTCTTTTCATTCTGAATGAAATGTAGATGCTGTTTTCATATGAAAATTCGAAATGGGGGCCTCCGTATTTTGAAAGATTCATGATTTCCCAAATTAGTCTGGTTAATAATTCAGCATTTGTATAAGCTGACTCTAGAAGGCAGAGAATGAGAGTCTGTCTGTCGTACTGGGTCGATCTGCTGAAATAGAGGCCAGGATGCTTCAGTGCGCTGACAGGCCATTTTTGCGGGTTAAAAAGGCTTCAGCATAATGAACTAACCAAGGGACTGGAAGTCTAAAGGGCTGACCTGACTTATTCAAGTGTGGACACAAATGTGCACGCACATTAACATGCACAGCTCTTGCTCTCTCTTTCTTCGCCCTTTCATAATCCTCACTCTCCCAATAACTATTTTCCAGTGATTATCCTTTGAGCGCATCCACCAACATTCACAGTGTAGCTAATTTTCATAGGCCAAAAAAGGTGGTAAAACTTTCCGAGTTGTTTATGTTCTTTAACTTTCAGTGAGAAGAGATTGTTGTTGTTTTTTTGTACTTGTAGAAAATATAAATATTAATTAAATTTTAAAAAGGCAACACACTTAAGTACCATTTTACAAAGTGAACTTTGTAATAACAAGAAACATGAGCAGAACAACTTAACACAACTATAACAGACACTGAACAGAACAATACACAGTGCAAACAAAGGATCTAATAAGATCTTTAATGAAATACACCACAATATGGAACCATGGATCTGGAATTTCACCTCACTGGATCAGACTCTGGAATTTCTCTCGCCAGAACGGACTCGGATATCTCTCTCACTGGAACGGACATGGGCATTTCTCTCACTGGAATAGGCATGCTGGTTTTCTCCTCGCTCTCACCGATGGAAAAGTGGGAACAACTGCAGAGTACCACCCAATCCACATACTCACTAAATGTCCCTCGGGGTCCATATTCAGTAAAAACACACACAAGCTGGCCTTATCATAATAGACGAGATGTTGCAAATCCAGGAATGCCTGGGTGTGTGTTTCGAGAGACTGGTTCCCCTGCAATGAAGGATGAATGCAGGATCTAAACGCAAGTAGTTTTACTTTTTATTTACAAAGAACTCAGGAACAAGAAACACAAGCAGATCAACCCAACGCGGCGATAACAGACACCGAAGAGAACATTATACAGGGCAAACAATGGATCTAATGAGATATTTAACGAAACACCTGAACTGTGGACTCGAATCAATCTGTAACCATGGTGATAAATTGGCAGGGAAACAGAGAACAGAAATACAAACATGAATGGAAACAATCGCAACATGTGTCATAGGGTTTGGTTTAGTTGCATGTAATTATGCTTAATTTACTGTTATTACTAAAGTAAGTACATGTTACATATGTATCAAGGACTATGTAAAATGATGTGTTACCCACATTTGTAATTAGAAATATATAGCTAGTCTCAATAGAAATTACATTCATAAATTATGAGGTATTATTGTCAGTATATTTGTCATTACACTAACCATATTTCATACACAGTATGAAGATATACTTACGTTCATGTTGCAGGCAGTGCGATGGCTAACCAAGGCACAGCCGGCGAGGTTAAGAGTCAAAAAGGCACTTAAGTGTTACACAACATTATATTCAGTTTGCAAATAGGTGTATTCTTTTAAAGTATATTTTTCCATAATAGATTTTAAAAGTTTGCTAAAGTAATTTTTAACAAGGGATTATTTAGTTTTATTCGGATTCACATATTGCCATGTATCACTGTTGTTTTCTTTTCTTTTTCTCAATGTCATACTATGAGAGGCGCAGTTTCAGTACACAGTGTCAAGTAAAACGTAGTTTAGTTAAAAAATCCTAACTGCTCAAAAGAGACAAAATTAAATTAGATAAAATGTAATTGATTGCTTGTATATGCTAGTAAAACAGATTATTAACCAAATAAACTGTAAAGTGAACCAGACTTTATATTAATAGTTATATATTGGTACCTCTACAGGCAGAAACTCAGTAATAGATCATTAGGTCCTCTATTAACTCTCAGTGACCTGTCATGACTTGCCCAAGTTCCCTTTCTATCTATCTACACTTAAACCCTGAAAAACAACCCTTATCACCACACTGAGCCCTAAATGCTTGTCTCAACACTTGTTCAACACAAGTATGTCTTCAGGGTTTGCTAAAGTGTAAGCATATCAGTCTTCCCTATAGTGAGCAGACAGTTGCTCTGAGACAACTCTTTGGGAAATGGATAGCCACAGAGCTCCAGGTCAGTGCTGTGTAAAGAGATAGGACATTGTTTTTTTTCTGTTTAAGACAGGAAGAAACTGTCTCTTTCAGGGTCAAAAAGATGGAGAAATGTATTCTGTAAAGCCAGTTTAAAGGACAGGGTTTTTTGTTGTTGTTGTTGTTTTAGGAAAACGGCTAAGCATTGACAAAGATCCATTCAGATCAATCAAAGGACTTTGTGTCTGTACATTATTTCCCATATTCCTCCAAGTTATCATGGTTGATTACTGCTGATTGAACATGATCAATACAGCCATTCTGAACAATAAATCAATGAACAATGAAGAACACTGATGTGAATCTGTCTGAGGAGCCCGATC
The DNA here is from genome assembly GCA_023029165.1 of Gobiocypris rarus. NCBI lineage: Eukaryota > Metazoa > Chordata > Actinopteri > Cypriniformes > Gobionidae > Gobiocypris > Gobiocypris rarus. The sequence continues at coordinate 36,943,343 of CM040911.1, forward strand.
TTATGAAAATGCGTATAAATAAAACGAGTGTGCAATCTCGTGGAATGTATACGCCAAAATGAGTTATGGCGTGCAGATGGTACGTGTTTTTCGCGTGCATATGATACGCGCTTTATGGCGTATTATATGTACGAACCCCCCACACCCCCACCCTCACCCTACCCAAAAGCGTGTCATATACACGCCATAAAGTGTGTATCAAATGCACGTGAAAAACTGCGTACCATATGCACGCCAAAACTCATTTTGGCGTATACATTCCACGAGATTGCACACTCGTACTATTGATACGCATTGTCATGAGATCGTGTTGGACCGAGAGAGGATGGAAAAAAGAGAAGAAGGCATACTTCACTTTAAAGTGCAAATACTTCTCAACATCACTTACAAGATGGATATAGTTTTGTAGTCAAGACCATCTCACATGAGTCAGAGTCCAGGCTGGGACCTGAGTAGGATGAGTCGGATTCAAAACTAGAGAGGGTCGAGTCAGAGTTAAGATCACGTCCAAATGCTGCCGAGTCCATGACTAGACCATGGAAATATGGTCTTGGACCCAAGACAAATCTTGAGTACTACTATACTGGTCTTCTAGCTTGTTTTGCTTGAGGACCAAGATTTTACATACAACATTATGTGGTATAATATAATAATGTATAGTTTAATATATTATTGTACAATACAATACAATAGTTGTATGATTGAACATACAGATGATGATGTCAACAACAAAACTGTTTTCCAAAATTGTTTTAATTGCATTGATTACAGTTTATTTTGAAAGTCCTCTCAATAGAGTATTAGCAGACTGTTAGGTTAGGGTTATGGTTAGTAGAATAAGTTTACTTGACTTGTTTACCTTTTAGAACACCTTAAATTGTTATCTAGGTAGTCAGCTCACTGGATTTTAGAACAGAGCAAATGTATTGACTCAGTCTCTGTATTTAACTAACACATTTAAAATGTGCCCCAATTCATTTATTATGTGTTATTGTGAGAGAAGCTGACAAATTTGGAAGAACAGATAAAACAACATAAATTCTTCATCTGTCCTAGAATCCTGACATGAAACAGTCAAAACAGAAAACATGCTTTTCTTTTGAGCGTTCACTGAAAAATGAATTCTTTCATTTATTAAAACTAAAAAAATGAGTAAGACTGTCAGAACAGACCTTGGCTATAGAAACTTTGTCAATAAAAGGCTTGACTTCAAAGCTTTACTTAATTTTTCTGCAATTATCTTTTTACGACGTGCTTGCAGAGAAAGGGTTGTGTGCATCAACAAAACTGCGCCATACACAAATGAAGATCTTTTTGCTTTCACCAGCCGAGCTAAACAAAAACTGATACATTTCATCCATCCAAACCGCCATCCCTCATCATGTTAAGTGTGTGTGTGTGTCTCTGTCACAAACCCCGTCACACATTAAGATTTCAGTATATAATCTGGTCTCATTGCATTAACATTTCATCAAACAACTTGGAAGAGAAATCATAGAAAATCTTTCATGAAAAATTCATTACCATTGGCAGGTGTATTCCTCTGTCTGTCTATAAGATAAAACCACATATAGGGGTCAAGGCTTTGTTATCGCTTTTAAATGTTTCAGACACCTGAAGTGGTCTGGAATTAATTCATTAAAGTGGATAAACTCTCAAAAATAGATGAGACATAACCATGAAAAGATAATATAAATTTAAAGATTTCTTCTGTTATGAGAATGGTCTTGATCGCCTTCTCAGATTCCTCATGCATATCTAAGCAGCACAATTTCACTGCCATTTCATATAACAACTAACACTTACATTACACTCACTATTATATTCTTGGCAGATGCCGTTTACCCAAATTGACTTAGAAAGTGCACATTACCACATCAAGTGGCTAATAGTGCATGTCAAGTCACCCTTATATAGTGTTTTTTTTACAATACAGATTGTTTTAAAGCCACTTTACAATGATGACAGAAAAAATACATTCTAAAAAAGTTTGTTTCGGCTGTACAGCAGATCTAGAAGAAAATGGTGTCATAGCCCAGCTTAAGTAAGTTCAGTGATGATTCATTTCCAACCCAACCTCACGGCAATTTGTACATATTTTGTGTTTTACGAGGTGGCTAATTCATACGAAATTTGTACGACCTCACTCATACGGTTTTATCTAAAGCGTATGTATTTTACGAGTTGCCCAGTTTGTATGAATTCGTATGAATTACCTCCCGCTAACCCCACCCCTAAACCTACCCTTCACTGGGGTTTAGACAAATCATACTAGTGAGGTCGTATAAATTAGCCACCCCGTAAAATACGTACAAATTAGCCACCCCGTAAAATACGTACAAATTAGCCATCCCGTAAAATACGTATAAATTAGCCACCCCGTAAAATATATACAAATGAGCCATCCCGTAAAATACGTACAAATTAGCCATCCAGTAAAATACGTATAAATTAGCCACCCCATAAAAAATGTTCAAATTTCCCGTAAAATACGTACAAATTAGCCACCCCGTAAAATACGTACAAATTAGCCGTGAGATAGCGTTGTCATTTCTGTTGTAAAAATAGTAAAACCAATTATTTAGTATGTTTATCTATACAGCCGCTCTGGAGAAAATGTCAAACTGGGATGTAATCGTCCAGGGCCGGGTTTCCCAATAACGATGTATCTTAGCTCTAAAGAGCACGTTCTACGAGAGAAGTTACGATCACTCGCAGCAATTCCACGTGCGTTTCCCAAAAATTTACTTAACATGAACGCGGGAGAGCGCGCTCTAAGTGCTACTTAAGAGTCGCAGTCCATTTGCGAAGTGCTGAAATATAACCTAATATGGAATCATTTCCTGTGAACGTTTCACCTAATAATTGTCATCTGATGTGGATTAGCTATCAAAACAGCAACTACCTTTAGGCTGAGGCACAAAAATAGCTGGAAAAAAAAAAAAAAAAAAATAGAAAAGATACCTTTCAAAAAGACGAAATAAATATCCTTTTAGAGGTGGTGGAGGAGGAGGAGGCTGACGAAGATGGCATGGGACCACATGCTGGCCAACCAAGAAATGTCCAATACATGGCTGGTTTTCGTGCACGTCAGCAAGTCATTGACAGATTTTTTTGAGTTTATCTCTATTTTTCCCAGTCTTTGAAGTATATTTTCTACATTACTTATTTCATTTATTTATCTATTATTTATCTTTTTGCTGTCATTTAATTCAGATGTGTATTTATATTTTTTTTTGTTTGTTACCTGCCCTCATAAAAAAAAGTGTACAATAAAGTACAATCAAAACTTTATAGTATTATCACAATGCACTTTAAAGGTGCACTTTACCGGTTTTCCTGTAGGTGACCTCATAACTCTTCTTACGATACACTTGGAGCTTTATGATTACTCCAGAGCACTCGTAGATCTACGATCATTTTCAAGTGCTACTTAAGTTAACTTAACTTAACTTAATATTAAGATTACTCGTACGATCGTTTTTACGATCAACTTAGGCTTACGATGCTTTTGGGTAACGCAGCCCAACTAAGTTCAGTTCTCAAACAATGTTGTCAGTGCAGGCAGATCAATAATATTGTTGAATATTAAGGTCCGGTATCACAGAGAGGGTTTATATTTAAGCCAGGATTAGGCCTTAGTTCAAGGACATTTAAGTAGCTTTTTTAAATGTGCCTTAGAAAAGAACACTACTGAACAATGGAACTGACGTATTTTAAGATATATCAGTCCAAGTTGCTTTTAGTTAAAACATGCATTTTAGTCTGGGACAAGCTTAAGCCTTGTCTGTGAAACCGGCCATATGAGTTTCCCCAACTAAGCAATTAAAGGCCAAGACTCCATCAAGTGACAGAATGGAGAAAAAACCTTGGGAGAAACCAGGCTCAGTCAGGGGGCAAGTTCTCCTCTGGGCAACGAACAAACAGTGCATGTTTAGGATTCAGGCAGCATTACAGGTCAGAAGTTAAATTCGATCAGAAAGTTCAGAATATTTATCCAATTCCATCTGGTTGAAGATCAGAGTCATCACGTCGGTATGGAGATGGCTTTGTTGAGGATCAGTGCCAACTGGCTGTCGTGTCGATGAGGCCTTCACAGGGGAGAGTCTAGTTGACACAATCTCAGCTGACACTTCAGGGATCCGTTGTGGTCATGTCTAGGCGCAGGTCCACCATCTGATCTGGATCCGGCCCAGATCCGGCCGACTACAGTAAACCTTGGGATAAACAGAGACTAATATTAGCGTATATATCATTCTTCTTATGATGTAACGAGTACATCAGGTGTTGTAGGAAGTGTCCCCTGTTCAGGCGGACCTAGTTTATACAGCCTTACAATCATTTATTTGATTTGAATAATATAAATTGATACTAATCTGTGTATGCCAGGTTAAAGAGATACTTTTTAGTCAGTTAAACTAAAAAAGAGTGTGTCTGCTTCTCAAACAATGCTAGGAAGACTTTCAAAGTTTAGATGCCAAATAGGGAAAAGGATCTACCGCTTGCAGTTGATTTGATATTCTAGGTATTATCTTTAGTATTATTATTTTGAGATTGCAATAGACGTGAAGGAATATAATGTGTAAAAGCTCGCTCAAGTATTAACACAATAGAGACGTATTATACATTGAATATACTGAAGTATGTTAATCTCCCGATTTTATTAGAAACCTAATGAAACTGCAGACACAGCGACATTTCCATCCATAGGCCTACTCATTTTGTTACATATTTATTCATTGACATTGAATTCAAATCAGATGAAGACCTTTAAATCCAAATTCACATCTGCATCTGATCTTGTTGTATACATTTGGTGAACAATGAACTCCAAGAAGAGGATAACATTTTAAAGCCAGTAGTGAAAAGCATATGCAGTAGTACGAACATGAAAATATTACCATAGTTTACTCCGTACAATCTTTTTAGAAATACACTACCATTCAGAAGTTTGGGTCAGTAAGCTTTACATAAGTGTCTTATGCTAACCAGGATGTTTATTTTGATTAAAAAATAAATAAAAATACAGTGTAACCATTTTACATTTTAATTAGTCAAAAATCAATCATCAACTTCTGCTTGAGCTCTACATCTTTCTCAATCTTTCTTTTCACGTAGTAAAATGACTTCAACTCAAATCAATATTTCATGCCCATTTACTACCTTATTTGGTAAGAAGCCATGTAATATGCGGGATAATGTACAGTCAGCAAAATAAACACCTACATAAACCCCTTGTATATAGTGCTGATACAGCTCTAGAGCTCCAAGTCACAATGCTCAGGTCACTGAACAAGTCTAAAGATGAGTTGAGTCAACACATCTAGAGTTTTCTCTGTTATGGAACATCTTGGGCAAAGGTTAAAACACCTCTCTGCTATTTACACCAACACAGCCACCCACTAGCCAAACTGAATAGGAGTTTGAGGCCATCCTGTCCTTATGTCACAGGGAGCAAAGCACAAAAGAGCACTAAGAGTTTGAGTGATTGAGCGAGGAGAGAGGATGTGTGCTGAAAGAATAGGGATAACATATCAAGAGCCTTTTCCAAAGTCTAGAGGCGGAAGGGAGACATTGCACTTGCACCAGCAGAAACGATCATTTGGTTATAAGGGTCCAAAGCCTTGAATTAATCATGCACTGAAATATCCCACTGAAGTATAACTACTGCTTCAGCTCAACAAGGTCTATTACACAGCCCTGCAGCTTGAAAAAAAAAAAAGTCTGCTGATTTGCAAAAAAAGACCTTGTATTACACATTTTGGTAATGCTGAGTTCAAAAATTTTAAATCACAATATTCCATCATATTAAGGTTTTTTTTATTTTTTTTATTAGATACTATACCAGTTTCAATGAACTTATCAAAATTACATAAGCAGGCATTTCAAACGTTATGACAGTGTTCATATGTTCAATTCACTCATTCAAATAAATGTTCTTTAATGGCATAGGCGGTTCCAGGAAGAACCTTCAACATCCATTGAAACTTAATAAAATGTTTTTAAATAAGAAAACAAATATATATATATATATATATATATATATATATATATATATATATATATATATATATATATATATATATATATATATATATATATATATATATTTTACAGTAAAAACTGTTTACTGAAAGGTTCTTTCCAAAATGGTTCTTCTGTGGAATTGCTGCAAAACCACCCTTTTGAAACCTTACAAAGAAATGTACATATCTTATTATTATTTTTTTTTTTAATAGATTGGATGTAGTTGTTTGTGCAAAAGTTTTATTAACTAAATCACGAACACAATTATTTTAACAGAATTGAATACTGTACATACAAATCACACACACGAGTAAGATGGAAAGTGACATGATGAAACCAGAAAACGGGAATGAAGCTATGGAAAAGAGTCATTAACCATGAAAAGATCAGTCAGCTTGTTATTTCCAAAGCACCTCGTCAGGAGGATTTCACTACTTATCCTAACCCTCTGATTAGTTAAAATAGGCAATACTTGCATTGCCGTAAACAGTTCCTGCTTTGATGGTTCTGTGAGTCGACGGTGTTGAAGTTGCAATTGATTTATTTTGTGTTGACTGAAGATATGATGAACTTGCACGGTTAGTTTCGACTCCGTGGTCGAGGAAGTTGCACATGGCTTGAGGTATTGGGCCTGTCGGCCCACAACCGTTTGGTCGGACCGGGTTTCCGTCCCACATGCACAGCAACCACGAGAAGCAGGAAAAGCACTGATGTTTTCTCAGTGCAGTGATGGGGAAGTTGCAATTTCCTTTGAAATGTCAGACTCTGTTGGAAGAGTTCTCTCTCGGCGCAGAGAGTGAAGACATAACAGGCTGTGGTTGAGGCCTTCCGGCGCCCATGGGTCCCCCACGCATATCAACCAGCAGGAGCTGCAGTAAAAGGAAGAAGAGCGTTAGATCTGTGTGGGGCGGCATTTTCAACCTCTGAGGATAGCCTCTCCTCCTAGAGGTCAGTGAGCCAATCGTACTTAGTCTTTTGGAGGAAAAATTGTACCATCCTTTGTCTTCTAGAAGGGTATTTGAATATGCAATTTGATTGGTGATAAAGAGAAGAACCTTCAATATTCTTATAATATTAATGTGGCACAGAGTTAGCAAACTGTAATGTAAATTAACAAATGGGGAACGACATCTGGAGTTCGTAGAGACTAAACATGCCATTCACATGATTTCCATTAACCATAGTATGCAATTCTGAAACATAAATCCAACAGAGATTGAAATAATTTATAGACCAAACCCTATAAAAGACAAATCATGAGATGGATATATGTTTATATATTTCTAAAATGGTTATATATAGGCTATATGGGTTTAAGATAGTTTATTTGTCCTTTTCAGAATTAAGGGATTCACAACTCTATGCAAATTCCTTCTGGTCATAAACCTTATCAGTCTCCATGTGTCCTGTAACCAGAGGCCCGGTGTTAGCTGCACTAGGGAAGTTAGTTGCAGTTTTGCAGGCTGGTTCACAACCCTTTGTTGGAAGAGTGAGTTTGCTGGGTTATTCATTAAATATAATGAATATATAATTGTGTCTGATTTGTTTCAGTCATTACAAATGTTTATTTTTGAAAGCGGATGTTTCCAATAAGTAACTAGATAAGACAGTTTGGAGTGTGAGTATGTGCAGTTTACATTGTCAATTATTTATTTATTTATATATAAAGCACTAATAAACACAATAATAGTTGAGCAATGTGCTGTACAGTAAATAGGTCTTATGTACACTATATTGCCAAAAGTTGGGACTTCTGCCTTTACATACACATTAACTTTAATGACATCCCATTCTTATTCTGTAGGGTTTAATATGGAGTTGACACACCCTTTCAACTCTTCTGGGAAGGCTTTCCACAAGGTTTAGGAGTGTGTTTATGGGACTTTTTCCTGAAGCGCTTTATTGAGGATAGGCACTGATTTTGGACGAGAAGATCAGGCTCACAGTCTCCTCTCTAATTCATTCCAAAAGTGTTCTATCTGGTTGAGGTCAGGACTCTGTGCAGGTCAGTAAAGTTCCTCTACACCAAACTCACTCATCTATGTCTTTATGGACCTTGCTTTGTGCACTGGTGCGCTGTCACACCAACTGAAATATTTCAGGTCTTTTATTGTTTTAATACTGATGATTTTGGCATACAGCTCATGAAAACCCAAAATTCATATCTCAAAAAAATTAGCATATCATGAAAAGGTTCTCTAAACTAGCTATTAACCTAATTATCTGAATCAACTAATTAACTCTAAACACCTGCAAAAGATTCCTGAGGCTTTTAAAAACTCCCAGCCTGGTTCATTACTCAAAACCGCAATCATGGGTAAGACTGCCGACCTGACTGCTGTCCAGAAGGCCATCATTGACACCCTAAAGCGAGAGGGTAAGAGACAGAAAGAAATTTCTGAACCAATAGGCTGTTCCCAGAGTGCTGTATCAAGGCACCTCAGTGGGAAGTCTGTGGGAAGGAAAAAGTGTGGCAAAAAACGCTGCACAACGAGAAGAGGTAACCGGACCCTGAGGAAGATTGTGGAGAAGGACCGATTCCAGACCTTGGGTGACCTGCGGAAGCAGTGGACTGAGTCTGGAGCAGAAACATCCAGAGCCACCGTGCACAGGTGTGTGCAGGAAATGGGCTACAGGTGCCGCCTTCCCCAGGTCAAGCCTGACCTGGGCTACTGAGAAGCAGCACTGGACTGTTGCTCAGTGGTACAGAGTACTTTTTTCGGATGAAAGCAAATTTTGCATGTAATTCGGAAATCAAGGTGCCAGAGTCTGGAGGAAGACTGGGGAGAAGGAAAAGCCAAAATGCCTGAAGTCCAGTGTCAAGTACCCACAGTCAGTGATGGTCTGGGGTGCCATGTCAGCTGCTGGTGTTGGTCCACTGTGTTTTATCAAGGGCAGGGTCAATGCAGCTAGCTATCGGGAGATTTTGGAGCACTTCATGCTTCCATCTGCTGAAAAGCTTTATGGAGATGAAGATTTTGTTTTTCAGCACGACCTGGCACCTGCTCACAGTGGCAAAACCACTGGTAAATGGTATACTGACCATGGTATTACTGTGCTCAATTGGCCTGCCAACTCTCCTGACCTGAACCCCATAGAGAATCTGTGGGATATTGTGAAGAGAAAGTTGAGAGACGCAAGACCCAACACTCTGGATGAGCTTAAGGCCGCTATCGAAGCATCCTGGGCCTCCATAACACCTCAGCAGTGCCACAGGCTGATTGCCTCCATGCCACGCCGCATTGAAGCAGTCATTTCTGCAAAAGGATTCCCCACCAAGTATTGAGTGCATAACTGAACATAATTATTTGAAGGTTGACTTTTTTTGTATTAAAAACACTTTTCTTTTATTGGTCGGATAAAATATGCTAATTTTTTGAGATTGGAATTTTGGATTTTCATGAGCTGTATGCCAAAATCATCAGTATTAAAACAATAAAAGACCTGAAATATTTCAGTCGGTGTGCATTGAATCTAAAATATATGAAAGTTTAGTTGTTATCATTACATTATGGAAAATAATGAACTTTTATCACAATATGCTAATTTTTTGAGAAGGACCTGTTATGCACTTGCAACCCATTAAGAGTGGAGTCATATGTTCTCATTTACAAACCCCAGTTTTTGGATCTTGGATCTTGTAAAAATCTGGCTTCGGCATTTTGTACCATAATATTCCACCATATAGGGAATTACAATAATCAAAGATAAAACAAAAGCATGCATAACTCTTTCAACATTTTTAAAGGATAGGAAAGACTTTACTCTGGACAGAAGTTTCAATCGGAAAAAGCTTGCCTTAACTACTAATATGTTGATCAAGCATAGGGGGGAGTCAAAAACTACTCCACAATTTTTTTCACAGCCAGTTTGATAGAGAAATTCAGATTTCCAGCATTAAAATGCATTTTTTATTTTCCCACAGAGGGCCCAAAAATAATTGCTTCCGTTTTACTCGCATTTAAGTGTAGAAAATGTGAGGACATCCAGGACCAAGTAAGGTTTCTAAGCCTTTCTTGTCATTGTGCTTCAAAAGCAGATGGATTTGGGTGTCATCTGCATAAAAATGAAAAGACACTCCATGTCTCATAATAATAGAGCCTAATGGTAGCATGTATAAAGAAAACAAAATTGGAGCCAAAAATGAGCCTTGGGGAACACTACAGGTAAGAGGAGCTACGGATGAAACCGAGCCTCCAATGCCTGCTGAAATGTTCTGTTAGTAAGAAAATATTTAAACCAACTTGGGCATTCAGCTTTTCCCCGAATGCCCACACACTGTCCAGGACGTGACAAAATAATGCCATGGTCAATGGTGTCAAAAGCTGCACTCAGATCTAAATGCTTTAAAATGACTAAATCCCCAGAGTCGACAGATCACAGAATATCATTTAAAACTCTTGATAGAGCAGACTCAGTGCTGTGGTTGTTTCTAAAACCAGACTTAAATTTATCAAGGATGCTGTTTAGGTCCAAGAAAGTCTGTAACTCTAATAATACAGGTTTCTTTCAATTTTAGCCATAACGAGGTACATTTTCTAAAATTTGATAAAACAGTGCCGATTTGGTCTTTTTTAATATTGGTCTCACCATGGCATGTTTACAATGAGCTGGAACAGAACCAGAGAGAAAGCTTTTGTTCACAGTTGATAGGATTCATGACCCAACACTATCACATATTGGTTTTAAAAAAGTGTGTAGAAACAATATCAAGAGGAGAAGTGGTAGGCTTCAACTTGGCAACTCTATCAAATAAACAAGACATATCAAATGTCTTGAAAGAATTTGAAAACTTGGGTTCAACTTAAGGTTTAAAAATAAAAGGTGAAAGACTCCCAGCAAGCAAATTTACATCTAATAGCCCTCCAAACACAACCCTGACATATAGACCAAAAAAAGCGCCCAAATTTAATAGAAGTCTAACCATAGCCCAAGAATAGACTAGTCATCTAGAACATGTCAAATAAATAAAACCAAACACCTCATAAATCACTGTTGGCTTTGCTTACATGATGGAATATCATACATCTCGCAACTTATTTTGGCAAAAACGACAGGTAACCAAATTCAAGGTTATTTAGGCTAGAAGTGGGTAACTAATAGCCGTACTATATTGTGTCTATAGTTAACCAAGACAGTGAAATGATGGCTAGGCTGTCTTATTGCTACTATTTTATCCACAAAGAATCTCAAAAACTATTCACACAGAGTAGCAGATTCAGTGAGATTGACTGTAGGATTAAAAACGAATGGTTCAAATTAGTTTTTCTGGTGTTTAAATCTCAAGGGGGCAATAGGATATAAGACGTTAGTGCACAAGGAATTAAGTGTGTTGAGCAGTTCATCAATATTTAACATAGCTAGGTATTCAACAGAAAGCATCTGACAAGCCTTGCCAAACGCTGCAGAAAAAGCCTCAGCCGATGTCAGGCAGGATAAGCCTACACGTGACCATTTTACAGGTCTAATGATCTGCTGCGATTATTTAAAAAAAAGCAGGCCTATGGTCTGAGAAACTTAGGTCACCAAGTCCAGCGAATGGCCATGTGTGGTACAAAATGTCAAAGTATCCTCAATGTATCTTTACCACAGGTTTATGTTTATTGTGCAGAGTGATCAGATGTGTTCTAAATAATTGCAAAAGTCTCCCTTTTGCTGCCAAAACAGCCCTGACACGTCGAGGCATGGACTCCACTAGATTCCTAAAGGTGTGCTGTGGTGTCTGATTGGACCACACAGGCCAGCCTTCGTTCCCCACGACCCTGTCGCTGGTTCACCATTGTTCCTTGCTTGGACCACTTTTGATAGATGACTACAGCAGACCAGGAACACCCCACAAGTTTCGGAGGTGCTCTGACCCAGTCGTCTAGCCATCACAATTTGGCCCTTGTCAAACTCACTCACATCCCTAAGCTTGCCCATTTTCATTTGCTTCTAACATATCAAGTTTGAGGACAAAATGTTCACTTGCTGCCTAATATATCCCACCCACTAACAGGTGCCACCGGTCATAAAAACGTATACATAAAACTATATATTAATTTAACTGTTTATTTGGTCCTGGCACAACATGACAAGTGTGCCCAATCCCCACAGTACTGCAAACCACACAAATTACACCCCCTACTACAAGTTACCAATTAGCGCCTCCCTCTAGAATCAGATGCTGCGTCCCAATTTTCCTACTTATATTTCACCCTAAAAGTATGTACTCTTTTTGTGAAGAAGAAAAAAAACAACAACAACATACTTTTGACTGTGTAGCAAAGCGTAGACAAGCTTTGCATAATATCACGTCATACAATTGCACCTTTTGAAGACTTCAGAGGCAAAAGCCTCTAAGTCCGTCTGACATTTCTTTAAAATAAGCATTTTTGTCAGACTCCTATGTGTAGGTTTCTACCTAAGTACCGGTACTTCTGAATGGGCTGAGGCTGGGATTTAGTGGGTTTGAAGTCAAAATATTTTATGAACTTATACTATATGCGGAGACAACACGATCTCATGACAATGCGTATCAATAGTACGAGTGTGCAATCTCGTGGAATGTATACGCCAAAATGAGTTTTGGTGTACATATGGTACGCCGTTTTTGGCGTGCATATGATACGCACTTTATGGCGTGTATATGACACGCTTTTGGGTAGGGTGAGGGTGGGGTGTGGGGTTTGTACATATAATACGCCATAAAGTGCGATCATATGCACGCTAAAAACGGCGTACCATATGCACGCTAAAACTCATTTTGGCGTATACATTCCACGAGATTGCACACTCGTACTATTTATACGCATTTTCGTGAGATCGGGTTCATGGAGAGCATTCACTCAGTATCGTTATCTCATTTTTGACCGAAGTGGCTTTTAGAAGCTTTTGCATTTGAACTCTTCAGTTGAGTCTTTCACGCGGATAGTCTCCTCAAAACACATATAAAAGTTTATGGCCAAACGGATGTTTCCAGATGAGATATTGATACCATATTATATATATATATATATAATTTTTTTTTTTTTTTTTTTAATCAGGTTAAACTTTAGTCACTCAAACCCCTTTATCTAAACCTCTCCACTTAGCCATCAATTGCACATATACTCCATGTTTGTAGTTTAGCACTTTGTATTTGTGGTTCTGAACTGAATCCTCCTTCAAAGCGCAATGGTTTGTGGGCGATATTAGCCATTATAGGGCCAGATTTACTAAACAGGGCAAATTACAGTGAGAGCGCAATTCCATAAAAGCGCCGATGGGAGTGGATAGTTCTGCGTATCATCTACTGATGACATTCAAATTAATGAACACAGACACTTGGAAAATCTACCAGAAATAGTAGACCATCTGGGGACTTTTCACATGCTCTTTCAAAGTACTATGCTTTGGGACACACTTATTATAAATCTCACATACTATTTAGGATGGATAGGATAGACGTTGGGACGCAGGGACTGTTGTCTTCAATAGTAACGCTCTTCTTCTACTTCACTTTTTTTGCTTTTTAAACTTCACCATAGACACCTAATGATAAGGCATACAGATCGTACTGCATAGATCAATAAGACAATGGAATGACTATAAGTCATCCTGTTCATTTTCCCTCAGAAACAGTAAATGTACATTTTATTGAAAGGGTAGTGTTAGGGTAAGGTTTAAAGGTAACGATAAACATGTAGTTCTAAAAATCTCTCAATAGCAGAGTTCAGAGCACAGCTATAATGAAAACGACACAGAGAAACGATATCAGAGAATCACTTTCAGAACGATTTTTATTACAGACAATCAGAATCCATTCTGCTGCAAAGAGCTCGATATAAGAGCAGACGGATTGCAATGAAAGGGGGGAAGAATTGCTTTAATCATTGTGTTCTTGTGTCACCAATGGTTACCTCCAAACAGAAATGTGCAGCCATCATCACTTTGCATCAAAATGGCCTCACATGCAAGGAAATTTCTGCAAAGAATAATGCACCAGAAATAACAATTCATTGGATCATCAAGAACTTCAAGGAGAGAGGTTAAACTGCAGTGAAGGCTTCAGGACATCCCAGAGTGTCCAGCAAGCACCAGGAACGTCTCCTCATAAGGAGTCCGCTACGGAATCGGTTCTCCACCAGTGCAGAGCTTGCTCAATATTGGCAGCAGGTGGGTGAGAGTACATCTGCACACACAGGCTTTTGGACAGCGGCCTGGGTCAAGAAGGGCAGCAAATAAGCCACTTCTCTCCAAGAAAACAAAACATCAAGGACAGACTCAAATGCTGCAGGATGTAAACAGATTGGACAGCAGAGGATTTATTTTCTGGGATGAAGTGATCTTCCGGCTGTTTGGTAAATTTGTAAAAATCGATTGTCAGGAAGTGAACAAAAAGGTGAACACTACCATGAGTCCTGTGTCGTGCCAAAAGAGAAGCATCCTGAGATCATCCATGTGTGGGATTGCTTTTCATCCAAGGGCTTCTGCCTAAAAACACTGCCATGATTAAAGAATATTATGAAATAACAGAAAATTCTCCCAACGACCCAGGAGAAATTTGGTGATGGTCCACTATGTCACAAGGAAAGAGTTGTAATAAATTGACTCAGAGATCCTTTTATTGAAATTTTAGAGCTGTGGCCAGGCAACTCCCCAGATCCTAATCCCTCAGAAAACCTGTGGTCAATCCTAAAAAGGTGAGTGGATAAGCAGAAGCTTACAGATCAACTCTGAGCACTAATAAGGGAAGAATGGAGTGAATTGCAAAGGATATGAAGCTGTGCTCCCAACACTGCCTTCCCAACTCTTTGCATATATTAAGTTTTTGCCAATATTTGATTTCTTCTGTCACTGGTTATATATAGAATATCTAGAATATGATATAAATATATAGATCAGAATTGTCTTTTTTTTCTGGTGATTGAAGGATAATACAAGATTATTTGCGATACAAATGGATGTCAAAAGCAAAAAAAAAGAACATTTTGGAATCAGCACCCCAAAATTAGTAATATATACAACATTGGATTTTTCATTAGAAATATGCAGTTTGGTATTATACGTGTGACTATACGTGTATTATACGTGAGAAGAACATTGTGTTTCTACCAGCATTTAGAGAACATTTTGGTGTCCGTGATCATGATGTACTGTACCAGAAAAGCAGGGTCACAGAAATGTGATTCTATAAATGTAATTTTACTTTTTGGAGCTCACAAACACAGAAAACCCAAAGCTACAGACTTCTTGGATGGAGATATAGCATTGCCAGGGGCTGAATCAGTTCAGGAAGCAGCTATAGGTTCCACAAGACCCGAGACTAAGCCTGGTTATTGCTTACTTGGATGGAAACAAAAACTGAACCCTGAAGGCTCTACAACACCCAAAGCTTAAGTGCAAAATTGCTATTGAAACTGAATTTGGTACCATGGGATACGCTAAACTGTTGTTGTGTTACTCGGGATCAGAGCAGGATCAGTGATCCTGTAGTTCCACAGATGCAGAAGTGTCCTCGGATGCATGATGGGAGTGGAGATTCAGCTGTCGAAAAGGCTGCAGCTGAATTGATGAGCAGAGCCGGGGAAGAGCACCTGCTGTTGCTGTCCGTGGTGCTGAATGAACGACAGTGGGATTTAATGTGCGCCTCTCATTTCTCTCAGCTCTCATGGTTCACACACACAGCCACAAGCAAAAGCATCGGCTGTGTTACCTGAAATTAACATTCTGTAGACTACATTACAAATAATTTTTCCTGAGCACTGTTAATTCATTTAAAATGATGTACAATTGCTTTCATAATTAGTTTTGTGCTACTTTTTAATGTCATATATAGATTTGAGATAATATTTTTTGATTTTCATCTCTTAAGTTACATTTTAAAACTATGATTATCGATAAAAATAGGTTTTACTGTATCATTTAAAATGTAAATGTATTAGAAAAATAATAAAACATACAGAAAATTACTACTGTGTGAATTTCTAAAAATTATTGTATTATTTATAATGAATATAATGAAAATACTTATTTAACAAAAACATTGGAAATCTGTCAATCTCACCAAGGCAACGTTATAATTAAATACAGTAAAAACTATTTAAAATAACTTTATATTTTAATATATTTTAAATTGTCATTTAATGCGGTGAAATTTTTAAAAATAAATTTGGATCATCATTACTCCAGTCTTCAGTGTCACATGATACCTCAGAAATCATTATATGATGATGTGATCCTCAAGAAACATTTATTATGATCAAAATTGAAAATTGTTCCTTACAGTACAAACCTTTTTACAGAATTATTTTATGAATAGACTGTGAAAAAAATGTGATTTAATTTGTTACTGTAAATAAGAGAGAACTTAGAGTTTCGGATTCAAAAAATAAATAAAAATCAAGGTAGATGTTTAAAAAAAAGGAAAGAAATAAAAAGCCCATTCAGCCTTTATTTTTGTTGTCACAGAGTCTCATTAATTTGAGCTTCAGTGTTTTAAGATCAGAACAACTTTAATGTACGATGCGCGACTCTGTAAAATAAGATACTTGGTTATGGGAATATTATGCTGGCATTTACATACTGTACGTTCTCTTGTCTCTTTAATTGGAGTCCTTGAGAAGACAAAGGAAAGGAAGATAAAAAAACATCTAGTGTGAACAGTCGGTTGTGTAACAGCAGAACCGATGATGCGCAGGCCTATAAATACAGACTGGCAGCAGCAGTGCATCGTGGGCCAGTGTTTCCCCTCAGCCCACTCGGCTTTGTTTATTCCCAACCGCTTGGCTTGTTATGCCTCTGCACTGCTTTGACATTGGCAGAGAAATCAGGAAACACAATGCACAGCACCGACTCCCTCACGGACTCTGACCGATGCCTCCTTCACTGTTTGTGCGACTCCCTCATATGGGAAAACAAACGATCAATTTGCAATACATCGGCCGTTTCATTGGCACAGTTACAATGCTTTCCAGTATAGTAAACCACTGAATAACAAATGTTTTCTCCCTGCAAGATGATGCAATGATTAATGTAGCTGCCCTGTCCTGTAAAAAAATGCACCTGGTAGCCCAGAGCTAGTGCAACCCGCAACACCACCGCTGTCATTTGAGCTTAATATGAATTCAGCACAGCTCAGTTGTCAACCAATCCAATTCACTCCAAGCTAACTAGTTAAGGTATCGCCTGGAGTAGTTGAAGGAGAAGATGCAAATGATAAACACATATAATGTGAAGATAAGGCGAAAGAGACAGGCGGAGTTGGGGCTTATCTAAATTGTTAGATAATGCATTCGAATGAGTTGCATGTATCTAGCCTTTCCGGCAAATTCTGCCATGCATTTTCTAAGCTTCTAATGAAACAATATATCACCTTCTCTACCCACGTTCCTCAGCCGTGGTGCAGGCTTGCTAACACTTCAGCTTTCATCTTCTAGACGTGGGAGATATTATTCATAAAGTGTAAAAATCAACTCTTCAGCTATTTACTGCAAGCTCACCAAGTGGAGAGCAAAAAACAGAAGCCCCAGGGAGACTGTCACTAAGACCAGTCGTATCACAACCATGTCCGAAAATATAAACGCTTACTAACAAACAAGACATTTGGAGACCTTCTAACTCGTATTAGTTAACTCGTAAGGAGATTCTGTATCTAGCAGAATGTCCAAGCTGCTGTTCTCCATACAATGAAAGTGAACGGAGACTATGACAGCCTCTGTCCAGGAATTGTAAGGAATTGAGTGATTCCAATTCCTTAATTATATGAGGAAAATATATTTGGTAAACAATTTTACTTTTTTGATTTGCTGAAGAGAACTGGACTGCATTCCCCAAAGGCAGGACCGTAGCTAGGAAATTTTGGGCCAAAACTTGTATGTATGCTCCCAACACCCTCCACTCATTATATAGGCCTACGTATGCCTATAAGATATGGGCATGGAGGCCCACATCTGCTGTCATGCACTTATTAAGGAATTCTTACAAAACAACTAAACAGACAAATTAATAAATTCAATATATATTATTGCTTTTACTTATTTTATATACAAAGTTGTATATAAATAGTATATAAAAAAATGGCATTAAGCAATTAATAACTTTGTTTGAAGTCATCAAGCAATTATGCAAGACAAACTAATTAACAACAACAAAAGACAAGAAATTGATAAAATGATCAAATCTACTTTTGGTCATACCAGTAATATAATAGGCCTATAAAATGTCTGGCCTATTCTCAGTCAGCCTGATGTCTAACAGCGGAGAAATATATATTCACAAACGAAAAAGAATGCCGTCAAATGTAAAATACAACCACTTAAGTTTATCACTGTCTTCATTTGATGAAGATAATGTGCTTTTTTATTAAATAAAGCTAATATATCCATCAATCGCAGTGAGTTGTTTTCGTGTCTTCTTGACAGTAGGCTTTTGTTAAAAATATCACATCAGCAGCCAGCGAGTCTGTAACACGCACATTTTTCTGCATGTTATACAAACCAACAAATATAATAGCGCAAAAAGACGGGGACTTTGAGCGCATAATCGCTCGGGCGTTGCGTGCCGCACAGATACAGAGATGACAGTACTGGAGTGCGTGGGCAGCATCCTATTCCAACGAAAGTAACTAGTGCACTAACCTGTCGTCTTGTTTGATAGATTTGTTTGCCACCCTTTCCTTTTCATGACATTACTGGTACCCAGATATTATTCACAACATTTTCAGTTCAGTCTCACTTCCACTTTAACTTTACTTCTAACTTCAACTGTTCTCTGGGCAGCCTCGACTTTTTTATTGAACTATCAGGCATACAAAAATATATACTATAATGACTGATAAGAGTAGGGAAATAGTGTACCTAAAGGATTTAGTGTGCGCCCTGGGCCCCTATAATTGTTACCACCTTTCACCCCAGTAGCGACAGCCCTGCCCAAAGGGATTGTAAACTTAAGTAGATTGTTGAAACCATTAGCACCAATGGTCTCTACGAGCTGTTCGCACTTACGATACTTTTGGGAAACGCACATTCATCAGCTTGGAATAAAAACGTGATGCTCTGATTGTGGTTAACTAGATACACCATTCACTAAAAGTGCAGCAAACGCATGAAGCCACTTTTACACCAAGCAGCTTTATATGGAGAATTTACAGAACAAACTTGAGTCTGCATTCGAATATTTCCGGCCTCATGAAACTCAGAGATGTCTACTGAAATGACTGTTTCAGTGCTGTGAAAGAATGCAAATGTGAGAACGTTACCAGAAATGAACTGCATGCAATTTTGCTATTTTTATTTGCATTTTAAAAAAATAGGAAACAAATATCCTTCCTCCTTTCCCCTACAGCACAAAACCAAACAGGTTTGGAACAATGAGTTCATGATGACAGGATTTTCATTTTTATGTGAACTATTCCTTTAAGCACTGCAAGTTTGGATTTAATAGATTAGAATAGAATAGTCTACTGACATTTCAAGGATGCAAGGCAGAGCTGATGTATTTAAGTAGCAAATCATCTGGAAGCTCATGGGGAAACGGTTTGATTTGAATGCTGTACAACTGTATCGACTGGTGAAATGGCTATGATGCAAGCACACAGGTAAAGGTGGCCCAGGAGATGTTCACGATGGCTGAATGTTCCTTTCATTAACAGCACAGCAATGTTTATTTATACTTTCGCCATTTCTGCTATACCCAACGGGCTGCTGGTGTCCTGTGATGATGAGCTAGTGTAATCACTGAGCCCAGCTTGTGATTTATAGCTTACAGCGCAGAACCTAAAAACAGAAGCTCTTTAAAGCACTTGATTTCTACTAGTTTACAAGCCCTAAAAGCACTGCGGTAAGTGAAGGTCTGGCATTACTAGGGGCTTCAGCAGATTTCTGTATTTACGTAAGACCAGTGAACTGTAACTGGAAAAGACTTTCGGAAACTCACAGGTAGGCCATTTATCACATTCACGAGGGATTGTATGCCCCTGCCACAGGGTCTAAATGCTTATTTTTTATGCAATCAATAAAGGAAGTTCCTCTAAGAAGTGTTAAAAATACCACCATCTTTTGCATGGGCAATTGTAAAAGTCTAATTTATCATTGATTTGCTTTTCTGACAGTCATTTTTTGGAATTTGGACCCCTTCTTTGAAAGTTGTCTCTTTCTTGAGCAAGAACAAAAATGTATTATTCTATGTGATTATGATTGTGACATTGTGGCGTAATGAAAAGGCTATACCTTTTCAACACTTTTCCTATATCCTTCCCCCCTCTTTTGTTTACCTAATCTGTACAATGAATGAAGATAACCCATCCGATATCTGTAATCTGCAAAAAAATACTGTGGCGGCATCATAATACAGTAATGGTATGGTGATTTTGTGCAGTTACGATATGGTAATGTACTTTGAAATATATCATAATACTTAATGATTAATGGCAATAATACATATTATAAAACATCTCCGGTTACTTGACTGTAACCATTCCCTGAAGAAGCAGGAACGAAATGCTGCACTGACAGCATTATGGGAAAACATCTTTGTTTGACAGGATGCGTGGAAAACATGCCAAGAACTTTGCTTTAAGTAACATCTGACGACGTCATGAGAGGCTATAAATAGATGTGAAACAGGCGTTCTTTCAGGTATCCTGAACACACCCCCAGTGCGCCAATGCAGTGCAACATCTCGTTCAAGCTCTTTCAGAGAACAAGGTTACAGTCAAGTAACCAGAGACATTCCCAATCAAAAGCTACTCTCAATGCTGTGCTGACAGCGCTATATGGGAATGAGAATACCAATGCTGCCGCACTGGAAGCGTCTGGACCCCTCAGTGTTGTAGCAAACACGGGAAAGGTGTCAGACATGAGCTTGGGATGTTAAATCAAAGGCATGTGAGCCCGGTAAAACATGAACATCCAAACTATACAACCTGATAAACATGTGCAGAGAGGACTAGCCTGCCGCATCACATATTTTTTATCTTCATTCCTCTCATGTGCTTCATCGCGGGAGAAGTTCTCAGAGGTGGCGTTCTCAAATTCCATCTCCAGATGTCTATTTGACCAATTCCTCAGAATTAAATGTAGCGGAAGAACAGCCAGACAAGATATTAATACAAGCATCTAACTTCTCAAATCAGAGGAGTAGGCTACATTGCTCAATTAAATGCAGCCAAATATCAACCAGACAGTGGTCTGGATTAAAGGTTATGGTTATTTCATATCAATACAAGCACTTCTTAAATCAGATGAGTTTTTAAATCACTTGTTTTGACTTAGCAGCCAAATAATAACCAGACAAGTAAAAACGGTCTTGGTGAAATTATAAATATAGTCATTATCATAGGCTATTAGAAGGGTTTCAACAAAGAACCATAAAAGCTTGCAAACACAATTCGTTTGCGGTGATCATAGGAAAAAGAGAGAAAGGGAATCTCCCGTGTGCTCGGTTCTTCTGCATTCTACTGGACTCGTAATCTGCGCATTGCCTCGGCAAAAGCGAGCTCTGAGCCACTATATTCTTTACCGACAATTAACGTCCTAGTCCCACTCTGAAGAAGCGCCGTATTCAGCAGCAGACGTGAGGACGTCGCGATCGGAGAGAGAACGAGATCAACTCACAGTGCTCACACTCACTCTTCTCTTTTCACACTGAGAAATTTCTGCACACTGACAGCCGGAACGCTAACTCCTAACAAAGTGGACAGATAGCGAAAGTAGCGTGTGCGCGCACAAAGCAGCCTCAAGACAAAGAAATCCTGAAAGCGCACTTGTTTCACGTCTATTTATAGCCTTTAATGAGCGCGCATTGAAATGACGTCATCGTCAGAGGTTATTTAAAACCACATTCTTGGCTTCTTTGCCACACATAGCCTACTTCACAACTGGTCAGGGAACAGAGTAAATATTTTGTTTTTATGTATATGGAAATGCACAGAAGAACAGTCCTAGGGTATATAAGAGACCCCAAGTGTCCTTAAAGAAAGTACACTTTCACGACTATGTCTTCTAACGCAAAACACAACACTTAACATTTAAAATAATTGTTTTAATAATCTTTTAATATAATATAAAATATACTGTATCTTTGTGCTGACTAACATACTGCACGTGTAAAGTACTTGATTATAATTTGAACTATTCAACATACTGTTAATATATTTTAAATGTACAAATATGCCACTTTTATCATTACATTTTTTATTTTTTTTTAAAAATAGGATTGGCAATTGACCCTTCGCTAAGCCACGGCCGAAAACCACCACAGGCCAATGGTGGCTTAGCAACCGTAACTAGGCATGGAAGATCTGTCAAGCTTTTGAGCGAGCGGAACATGCCGAAGCATTGTGCTTATGGATTGTGCAAATCTGATACCCGGTATCCTATTAATTTGGACAGGGGGTGGAATTTTTCCCTTCCCCAAACCTAAAACCCAAGGGGAGAAATGACGCTGTTCTGTCGATTTGTCCTACCGTTTCATATTTTCCTACCGTAGCGCAAAATTATATCGATCCTTGCTACCGCATCAAAAAATCCTGCATATTTTACACAAGAATTGTGAAATTACATGTAAAGATGTACTTAAATCATACTTTTTATGTTTAGCTATTTAATATAAACAGTAACATGCGATTAAGTGTCATATAACATTACATTTGGTACAGTCATTTAAAGTATTATTTCCATTATAAATACTCTTTTTAAAAGTATGCTTAAGTGTATATATTCACAAGGTTTGTTTGACAGCGTCCGACATCATGTGTCTAAGAGCTAAATATGAAAAATTGTATTCACACTAAATCAAGAACCAATTCAAAAAGAGCTAATCAGGCATCACTAGTTCTGATTCTAAACTCAACTTGTTTGGTAAAACATCGTCATGGGAAATATAGCATAACGTGATTATGATCATGTAACATATATATATATATATATATATATATATATATATATATATATATATATATATATATATATTTATCTTTATGCCTTTGAAATGATTCACAGTGTATGTTTTCTATTTTTTACTCACTGTATTGTGATGTGTTCTCACATGAGGCTCATTTGTACCCTGGGATTAAAACGAGAAGCTTAATCACACAAATCAGCAGAACTGGTGTTCTCAGAATAGTCTTTTTAGAATAAGAGGATTTGGGTTGCAGTTCAGCTCTGGATGATAGAGATTGTTTATGGTGACAGAGACACACTTGTAATCCCGTTAAAACGAACTACAGGGCAGATCTCAGCTCTGTTTGTCACATTTATCGCGGCCATTTGCGCACTGAACTTAGCCGTATCTCTTAACATGTAGCGAGAAGTGAACAGGTTGCTGGTAGACTTGTTTGTGTGTCGTAAACTTCTCTGTGAGTAACACACATATGGGTTTCCTTGTGGAAGCACAAAGTGTTTTTCTTAGCAAGGGGCATACATAAAGCTGAGTAAATAAGACCTCTGGTGAATTACTGTGTAAAAAGGGAAAGGGTTTAGATGGAAGATGGTATATGGAGAAAAGTCGTAGAAAACCATGATTTAACAGCATACCCAGCGCTGGACTGGTAATCTGGCATACCGGGCATTTTCCCGGTGGGCCGACGGACTTTGGGGCCAATACAATGTTATTTATTTATTTATTTATTTTCCACTGACTGGCCCATCATGCAGGGACAGCGGCCCATTGGTTTGTCTTCTGAATTGACAGGCCAAAGCGAGAGAGACCTCCCCTCCATATTCTGCGCTTTTTAAAATTTTTATTAAAAAAATATTTGAGCGCATATAGCGCATGGAACCGCAAAAGGTGAATATCCAGACAGTGCTGCCGTTGACAAACGTTCCTGCTGCTGTATGAAGTGATGGGCAGCACTTTGACTCCGAATTTTGTTTTATGCAATCGTGTGCTATATGGGAACATTACAGGTTCTGTGGTGAATCAGCTGAAAACTGACACGAGCATGTAAACACATGATGAGGTTAAGTGGAAAACGGCAATACACACAAATACAAACTTGTCACTTTAGCACAACCACAATTCACCTGGCAGCTACTAAAAGTGAAGAAATATTGGTGTTTTGGAAGAAACATATTTATTAAAAACGTTGCTATTATTACTTACATTAAATATTTTGAAATATAAATCACTTTTATAGAGGCTGTTTTCGTATTTTCTACATGTTTAAATTTTTTTTATTACAAATTCAATAGTTTGTTTATTATATATGGTTTATATACGTTAAAACCATACCCATGGTAATGATGAGCATGGTTTTACCTGTGACTACCATGATCTTACAGTTAAATGAAACTGTTAAACTCAGTTAAAATGCCATTATAATTCAACAAAACAGCTTTAAATCTTGGATCCCATGAATTAAGGAAAAAGCTTTTTTCTCTTTAAATGTTTTATCAACTTTGTAATAGAACTAATTAAATTTAACTAAATGTTATTTCAGTGACAACCTCATGAAAGATAGATATCAGTGTCTTGCATAAATTGTGTCAACTCTTGACATTGTTTTATTGTTTTTAAAGGGGTAGTTCAACCCAAAAATGTGATTGTTTACTCACCCCAATGTCATTCCAAACCTAAATGAATTTATTCCTGTGTAATTTGAGTCTGTTTTTTTGTTCAAACAATATTCGATGGTAGCCTAAAAGGGCTTGGTTGCCAACATTCTTCAAAATATATATTTTTTGTGTTTCACGGAAGAGATAAAGTCATACAGGTTTGGAATGACATGAGAGTGAGTAAATGTTGACAGCATTTAAAAGCAGTACATTTACTTTACTGCATCCTAGCTCTAAATCAATGCTTTACTGTCAAGTGCATTTCTGTGTGACAAAAGTGCAATATTGAGTTTGTTATCTGCATTTGCAGTAAATTCAATAATATATATCATTATTTGTCCCTGTTCTAGTTTTATTTATTTACTCCAATTTAAGGCCCTAACCCCAGCAAAAACATTAACGGGGAACTCATGGGCCGGATGGGCTGGGTTTGCCAGGGCCGAATTTTGGCCCCAGTCCAGCCCTGAGCCCTTAGTTCAGTGAACTCATTGTCATGTTCAAGAAACCAATTTGAAATGATTGGAGCTTTGTGACACGGTGGATTATCCTGCTGGAAGTAGACATCAGAAGATGGGTACATGGTGGTCATAAAGGGATGGATATGGTCAGAAACAATATGCTCAGGTAGGCCGTGGCATTTAAACAATGCCCAATTGGCACGAAGGGGCCTACAGTGTGCCAAGAAAACATCCCCCACACCATTACACCACCAGCCTGCACAGTGGTAACAAGGCATGATGGATCCAAGTTCTCACTCTGTTTACGCCCAATTCTGACTCTACCATCTGAATGTCTCAACAGAAATTGAGACTCATCAGACCAGAAAACATTTTTCCAGTCTTCAACTGTCCAATTTTGGTGGCGTCGTGCAAATTGTAGCATCTTTATCCTATATGTAGTGGAGATGATGAGTGGTACCCGGTGGGGTCTTCTGCTGTTGTAGCCCATCCACCTCAAGGTTGTGAGTGTTGTGGCTTCACAAATGCTTTGCTGCATACCACGGTTGTAACGTGTGCTTATTTCAGTCAAAGTTGCTCTTCTTTCAGCTTGAATCAGTCGGCCCATTCTCCTCTGACCTCTAGCATTAACAAGGCATTTTCGCCCACAGGACTGCCGCATACTGGATGTTTTTCCATTTTCACACCATTCTTTGTAAATCCTAGGAATGGTTGTGTGTGAAAATCCCAGTAACTGAGCAGATCGTGAAATACTCAGACCGGCCCGTCTGGCACCAACAACCATGACACGCTCAAAATTGCTTAAATCACCTTTCTTTCCCATTCTGATATTCAGTTTGGAGTTCAGGAGATTGTCTTGACCAGGACCACACCCCTAAATGCATTGAAGCAACTGCCATGTGATTGGTTGATTAGATAATTGCATTAATGAGAAATTGAACAGGTGTTCCTAATAATCCTTTAGGTGAGTATATAGTTAGAGTTAGGTTATCAGTTAGGTATATATGCCATTCTTCTTTCAGATGAATACAAAAAAATGGCCTGGCTCTTCCAAGCTTTATAATGGCAGTGAATGGCTGTTTCTGTTTTGAAGTCCATAAAAGTACATCTATCCATCATAAAAGTAATCCACACATCGCGTCTTTTCAAAGTGACTGGAAGCTTTGTCACCAGACTGGAACACTGTGCTCTGATTTGCTAAAACTGACTTATCGGGTTGTGTTCACAAACAAGGGTGCTGCTCGTCGGTTTCTGTTGTAAAACATGAACTTGTGATACTTTGACAGTGGACAATACCAGTTTTTGTGACAAAATGTGTTTACGGTTCTGAATGTGCTATATATGGAGAATAACGCACGGCAGTCTTTAATTTTTAAGTTTTTTTGCAAATAAACTCTTCAAATTTATGTGATTCTTCATTTATAGCTCTCCATAGTGCATTCATGGGAGATTTAGAAAAAAAAATACATAGTTCAGTTATGAAACTCTAACAGAGCTCTGTCTGGTTCTTCTAATACTGTGGCATTAGCCATCCAGATGTACTTCGTAATCCACGTAACCATACAGGATATATTCATTCCCTATCCTGCAATCGCTCTGCTGCAAGATTATGAACCTTCTTTTACCCCCTCCTTCCCAGCGCCACCTGTAGAAATCTTGGGGTTTAATATATTCAGCAGCACGTCCTTTATGCATGCTATTAACTAAGATGAACAAATTGTTGCATTTGCTCATCAGAAGGACAGCAGATCTCGTCTGTCAAAATCAAGCATATGTACATTTTATGCTCCATGCCAATGAATGCTGGTTAAATAATTCATTCTGAGAGTTGTCATAGTTGAAGTATGGTTCAAAATCAAACCGGGTTCAACTGATCTGGATCAACAGCTCATTTATTGTGTCTGTTTCTCACACAAAGCTATATGGCTTCATATGAATTGGTATATAGTGCACAAATTGTGTTGACTCATTTTTTACTCTTGAAGTTCAAGAGATTCACCGCTGGTTTCATAGACTAGGCTTGAGCTATTAAGTCTTAAGCCTTTAGTCCCAGACTATAATGCATGTTTGAGCTGTTTTAACTGACAGCATCTTGCACTGATAGATCTACTGTATGTCAGTGCCATTGTTTGTATCAAGCACATTAATGCACTTTAGTAATTTTTTTCTTCTTCTTTTTCTAAGGCATGTTTATAAAAGCTACTTAAAGGTGCATAATGTAGTATTTTTTTGCAGTAAAATATCCAAAAACCACTAGGCCACTGTTATATATTTTGTTCAGTTGAGTACTTACAAAATCCCAAATGTTTCTAACCAAATTGTAAATTGTGAGAAAATTGCTGTTTTAGCCAAGGAGCCGGGATGTCTGAGCATAGCTTCTGAGGGAATCACCTGTCAATTGCGTCATGTGTTACCCTCGGTTTCCGAGGAAGAAACGCTTTACTCTCACTGCAGTGTGAACAAGTGTCACAGCAGCAGTAACGTCATAACATGATTTTATGACGTTAAATAAAAGTCCCGCTGCTCTCGAGGCGTATGTTGTTCATCTTATTAACAATCGCTCCACCGGCCTTGCTCAGCTCCACAACACTCACCCCTGCTCTGCTTCAAACTACAGTAATGTTAATACCCGCATCCATCAACATGATTTCTGCCAAAGTCCTATCCCGATTATTGTCCACCCGCTGTGAGGTGAAGACCACATGTCCCAAGATGCTGTGCTCAAACTACATCTTTGTTTTGAACAGGCGCCCTCTAGCGGATGGAAAAGTGCACCTTTAAATGTCCTAATTGAACGAAGGCTTAATCCTGGCTTAAGACATGTCTGTGAAACCAGGCCTCAACCTCCATTATAATTGCTTGGAACAAGTTTGGAAATGTTGACTTTTGTGTAAATTGTTCCTTTAAGTAAATGGAATAACAACAACAACAAAAACAACAACAAAAAACTGTGTGACCTTTTCAACATTTTGAGGTCATCTATTGTTTTTAGGTGTGCTATATCCATAATTCCCAAAGACAACGATGAACATGAAACACCAGAGATTGCCACTCCCTAAAAATCCATTTCCTATTATCTCATCCACAGCAGTTGTGGCATGACGATCACTTCAAATCCCATTTTGGTCCGACAGCTTCAGCCAGCTCAATCTACTGTTTCACCCAGGCATGGTGAGAATAGAGCACTTCAGTAATCACAACTCCCACCCCACCCCACCCCACCCTCTTCAAGAAAAAACAAAAATGTTTTTCTCCTCCACACTGTTGAAACAGCAAAAAGTATTATACGGATAATTATTATAAAAAGTGAATATAACAAAAGTATAACAATTCATCTCAGGATTATTTGTGCATTAGTTAGGCATGAAGTAATGCATATTGGTGCTGCCGTAGTGTGTTACCAGTAGTTGTTATAGTTCTCAGGTTCTAAATGTGTGTCATGGAAATTGTTCATGAACCACAAAATAGATTATTTTAATTATTGATTTATTTTTTATTGATTTATTTTGACATAACGTTTGTTAATCAGGAACATTCGCCATTAATAATTCTCATTGCATTAATGAAAAAAAAAAGCTTTTATACAAAATTAATACGGTAATACTGTTTATTTTTTATTATTGTGCAGTAATGACGAAAATCTTATCAATAAAACAATGTTAGCCATTAACGCTAGCCATTTAACATGGCTGCTCGCTCTAACATTAATGTTAACCTAGATAAACGTACATATTCAAGTATTTGTGCAGAGTGTGGAGCCTAAATTAATACAACACTGGTAACAGTGTTGGGGGTAACGCATTACAAGTAACTTGAGTTACATAATAAGATTACTTTTTCAAGTAACCAGTAAAGTAATGCATTACTTTTCAAATTTACAACAAAATATCTCAGTTACTTTTTCAAAAAAGTAACGCAGGTAACTTTTTCAGATTTATGAAATTGAGAGTAAGTGCAGAGGCGTTGTTAAATTAAATGTTCTATAAATTGCCTTTCATTCAGCAATTGCTATGCTATGCTAATACTATTAAAACAGTGTTTCCAATTAGCATATTAGCATTTGCTGAATTAGTTTCCACTAAAAATACTTAAGTTAAGTTTACATGATCATGATAATTTTAGTGCAAAATAAAATAAAAAATCTGCCAGTTCTGCTTACTTAAACTTTGAATTACTTAACTTAAAATAATAATAATAATAATGTAACCGATTACCTCAGAATTCTCTATGAGTTTGGCCAACTTATTTGGGTTTACAGTTCACAGATGTTGGAAGGCAGAGATTTCCAAGCACAAAAGTTTATTGCATGCAATTAGCTCTCGCTAATCAACTTTATAAATTTAATGACACTTGAAATCATCTCATCATGCGAGATGTTTGAGAGTAATGCTCTCTCGAGCAAGAGTCCTATAATCTGACATCAATTAGCTATTTCAGTTCAATTAACCATCACAACACAGGAAAAGGTGCAGCCATGTCCAAAACGAGCAAACCATAAATCACTCTCTTAAAGAGAGCGTCACCTCATCTGCCTGTCTGGGTTTCACTTCTAAACAGTTTGCCTTTATTTTCTTCCAGAACAGGCCTGATGCAAGATTGTGATTAACCTTGCAGGTCATTAAAAGTAACACAGCGTGAAGAATTTACAAAGTCTGGCCCATTAAGTGTGATAGGTTTAGAAGTTTTTTTTAAATGACCCTTCCTTTCTTCTATTGGACTCCAGAGTGTAAGATCTGTAAATCTGTAATGGTAGATGAACTGGAACCAAGGCAATGCATCCAGGTCCCTGCTGTGTATCCAATACAACCTTTCTGACATTGGGAACTTCACTCGTCCCTAAATGAGAGACTGCTGGAGTCTCTCAAGACTTTGAGAAATAGTCTGGCTTTACAACAAGGTCACTCTGAAAGAGACAGACATTTCTCACAGTGACAGCACAGAATGGAGACAGCACTAAAACAGTCATTTCACTAAAATCTGCCATTACAAACCTCCTCTCATTTCACAAATGCTGGCTCCAAATAAATACTGAATGTGGTGATAAATTACTGTAACAACCAGGTATCTTCATGTTTAATGCAGCAGTCATTCTCAGCTCATGGGCATCACCCAAAAAATGGGTTGCATGCCTGTTCTAAAGAAAAAAACAAACAAAAACATAAAAAATGCAGTAAAAGTAAACTAAAAATAACCCATTTTATGCTTAAAATTAAGTGCAAATAGCAAAAGATTATATTTACACTAAGTGAAAATATCATATTTTCTTAGCAAAAGATGCTCTTTACAATAAATACAAATATCGATAGCTGCTATGTGACATTCGGCACCGAGGTTTCAAAGCTTGTATCAAAAAAACTAAACATTTTATATTGAAGCACTGTACCGTAGCTTGATTCATTTTGCCACAACATGATCTGTGATGTCCAAAGCTTTGTTTTCGCGCACACAATCGCGTGACTGCCTCATACTCTGATTCAAAAATAACTCAAACCCTTTGTGGAGCTCTAGTGTCATTCTCTTATTTGATAAGAATAAATCATAATACAAATATTTGTGCATTTCATTTTCAGCATTAATCTCCAGTTCACACGGACTTCTACTGATCATTCCACAATTATTTATTTTGATCATATTCCTACATGAGCCTTATAAAGTCAGGTTTAAGGCTTAGGCAAAAGTTTATGTGAATAAGGATGCATGTGTTGATCGAAGTAGACTGCATTTCTCTTTTAAATTTAAAATGCAGTATTGCATTGTATAGTATTGCATTGTTATATATCGTTTGACATCTATTAATTATGTGTACGTGTCTAACTGAACATACCTTAGCACGCTGTCAAAGGCTGAAGAATGCTTTATTTGTGGTGTTGCTGGTTCATTGCTATTCGGGATCAGACTCGGACATGTACGAGCCAGAGCTGGCAAAGCCCAACATCCCGGAGCTATGTGTGTGTGTGTACGGTTTGTGGTTATATCCACCGAACGGGCAGCCCAAGTAATAAAAAATATAACATTCCAATCAATCGCGGGAAGATGAGAGATAAATCATTGTGTTTAAAGACATTTTGCGAGCCCTGTTGTGGGCGATTCATTCCGGCTGCCGTTTTCCCACACACTTTCAAAACAATCCCTCACGTGTACTGACAGGGGAGCTGAAGGTCATTAAATATACAAATCTTATCCAATCTGTTCCTAGCTGTGGGTGTTTACTTCCAAGTCTTCAGTGCAGCATGCCCATAAAAACCAAATGTTCCAGGAGAGAGCCTCAAAACCAGGGTAGAAAATTATTCATTATGATGTTTTTGAATGTAAAAACCATAGGTTACAGGTTGACCTCAGACAACAGTATATATTAAAAAATGCCAGTCCATGACACCTTTCATGTATGTTACCATTATGGTGTTTACTGTATGTGTGAATGACTGTGCAAGCTTCTCAGCTTGTGGAAAAGTTGCTTGTGATGAGTTTTGATTAATCGTGTAGCTCATCACCACTGTGATAATATGAAAATGTTAAATAAAGGCTACATAGTGCAAACATAAATTAATTGAATGATTGAAAATTTAACAAATAATAGTTTAATCAAAATGTGTTACAGCACTTTCCGGTCTCTTGTATGACTAACCGATTGTGGATTTTCCTATTTGTGTCCACAGACCTGAAGATTAGTGACTGTGCCATTATTTGTAAAGGTCATTATCCTTTCCTGAAAGGTTTTGCAAATTAAATGACACTTTCATTAATTCTTGGCCAACGTGTTATCCGTGTTTGAGAAAGTTTCTGTCTTGTTTCTACAAATCTTGTCCACCAATCTGGCGAAATAATTAAACAACTAATTAACACTCAAAGAGGAAAGGTTATTTTACTGTTAAAGTATGTGCCTCCCATAAACAGGATGTTCACTGGAGACTTTGGGCCAGAAACGAGCCAGATGGGTGATGAAATACTTTGCATTGTTTTTGCTAATTACTGTATTTTATTTTTGACTCTCTCTCTCCACAGACTTTCAATATAAACTCAAGTTGTAACAGCACAAAGTCATGTTTTCCATTTGACTGGTGTAATTATTGCCCTAGTTAAACTGCTTTGACACATGAATCCGAGTTTCTTTCCACCCTGCTCCCAATGCCCCATGCTTTTCACATTATATGTCTGGGTCTAAATCACAGTCCATGTGCGTTATCAGCACAAATACTGGCGTGATTTCTAGCGGCAGCTGTTTATCACTAACTAGGTGATGTCTCAGGAGAAGATACCAGTTTCACTGTTATTGAAGCATTTTTCCCTTTGGATGTATCACCAAACATCAAGAACCGTGCTTGTTTCTCTCTGCCGCACATGCATTATCCTACAAGACCTACAAGAATTGTGAAGCTGTCTCCAAATGCAAATGATCTGGAGACAAGCAGCTAAGTGTGACCGGGAGCATACAAAGAAATTATATCATTTACTTACATTAAACATTAATGTTTTAAGGACACTAAGACTTTTTTAACCAACTGGATCCACGATGGTGATGGTGCCTTTTTTGAGCATTTTATAGACTATAAGTAACTTTACAACTACATGTCAACTTATGCTGCGTTCCAGACAGGTTTTTGAGCCCGTAAATTACGACTTCAAACCACGACTCACAACTTTGTAGCGTTCCACGCAAAGTCACGCCAAACTGCCTGAGCGTAAGGAATTGCGGAAGAGAGATGTAAACAAAGCATAGCGGACCTTACAGGGCTTATGCTCATTTACAATCATTTGTATCGCCAAAGGTGCTACTCTTTGCTTATTTGAGTGAAGAGGAGGAGAAAAAACGGTGCATAAAGCAGGAGAAGCTGTTATACCTTTTATTTTACATTATTTGTATATTTGGAAATGTATTTGGTATTAATGTATTCTTGCACTCAATGGACTGAAAACTAGCTAACGCTAGAAAAGCTGCTGATAATGCATAGCATTTGCTGATAAATAACGTTAGAGCAGTACCTTATTTTAATAAACAATTTGGTTTTTAATGCATGACTTCCATAAACACCACATCCGTAGGGGCAGCCATTGTTGTTTCGCAGGCCATGTGACGTCTGAACTCATAACTGGGAGTACATCGATCTAGTACGAGTTCACGGGCGGGTTACGGGTCTCCTGGAACGCAGAAATACTCTCATTAGAGTATTTGTAACAATTCCACTGAGGTGAGCGAAGTGAACCCAAGTGTAGTTTATTGGTGTGAAAACAGATACAAACATAGACGTGGAAAACTAAACTTGAAACATAACTCAACTTGAAAAGTAATGATACACGTAGACATTAAGCAGGGGAAGCAAATGACAAAATCAAATGAGGATACGGAGGTGACATGACAAGAACCAGGAAATATGACTAAGAACATGAATACAAAATAAAAGACATGAACAAAAACAAAGCCCAAAACCAACCGTGACATATGCTCCCCGAAAAAAGGGCGGCTCAAAAAGCCCATATATAACACCGACACAAACCAAAAAGTCCAAGAGGGTGGCAATAGTCCGAGGGCTCAAACGTGGCGGCCATCTAGGCCGAGAGGTTGGGCGTGGCGGCCATCTTGTCCAGTGTGACATGAACAGTCTCTGGCTTGGTAGGCATGACGTGAACAGGCTCTGGCGTGGCAGGTACAGCAGGATTGCATGGTTCCTCATCCAAAGTCCCCACAATAAATGATGAACTACCGAGCAGTAAGGCAAAGTCTATGTCCAGTGAGTCCAGTGAGACATATTGTCTGTCATTAGATAAGCAAGATGCTCATCTAAACCTATACGAAAAATGTCTTTCAAAGACAAATCATTAAAATCCACAAGAGTCAGCAGAATTTCTCAACATACTCCTCCAGGGATCAATTCCCCTGGTGCAAACGCAGGAGAGTAACTGCTGGGTCCATAGTTTCAGTTTGACTATTCTGTAACATTAGTCCACTGATGCGAGTTATAGTTGAACCCGTGCAGTTGTATTTACATCTAGAGTGAACAGGAATACAAAAAAAGACATGAACACAAAAAAAAAATCCAAAACCAACCGTGACACTTGTACCTACAAATAACTTTGCAACTACATGTCAACTTATTCTAACCCTACCTATGAGAGTTAGTAGAAATAGGTGCAACTTTACTTGTAGTCAACAGAATGTGTTAAAGGGACCATTAAAATTAAGTGAAACCAACAATTTTGTATCTATTTTAACATTTAAAAAGCAACTAATAAAGAAAATTGCGCTTCAATCTCAGTGCTAGATATGTTTATAGACAAAAGACATAACATAGGGCTACATGGAAATTAGTGGCTGTGTGTTGGTCCATCCTTCCCCTCACACTAGTGTCACCATAACCAGCGTAGATCTCTCATCACAGGGGCATCTTTCCATCCCCTCTCGGGCCAAACTGACAGGATTAACAGCAAAGCAGCAGACTGCTGTTATTAATTGCTCTCCCTGTGGAGAAGAACCTCTAAACATCCAGTAAGCATTATATATTTTCACACTCCATCAGCCTGTGCCATTCCGGGAGTTTCATGTTTTTAGAATGTGCCGCTTTGCCTTTGTCAAATTTTCTTCTCTTTCCCAGGGCACGTGCCATGTGGTTTCACAGAAATATTCTGCGTTAATGACATTTTGATGTCACTGCATTCGTAAGCCAGTGGTTAACAAAACTAGAAATGATCGCTTTTTCTTCCATTTCCTATTCCTTATTCATTTATTCACTCCATCCCCTTTAGACTATGATAAGGCTTAATTCACAGTCGCAGTAAAATGGAGCATGGTCTCGTTTGCAGAACTCACTAACTTTCAGAACGCTCCAGTATATCAAAGAAGAACAAACACTGTCTATTCAGCCTCTGTCGAGCTGGTTTGAAACACTGTAAAGGGGGTAATAGCGTTTGCAATTCTTTCAACCCATTAATGGGTTTCCTGTCATAGCTTAGAGTGTCGTAGTGAGAGAGAAAGAGAGAAACCGGCTCCATAATTACATCTGAAGTACCACATTTCAAGCTGTATTCAATTATGTGGCTGTCAGTGCTAAGTTCAAAACTGCCGGCTCCGAAAGTGTTATTACCGTAACTACATTTACTAACATAATAAATGAGGTGAGAGGTGCATTTTTTAGATAGAATAATTCCTGACCGGCTGGAAATAGACAAAGAGCTCATCCAAGGATTATAATTTTGGCCATGGATGTCTGAACCCGTTTACGAACTGGAAGCTAGCGACATGACTCGAAAAACTTGATTGTCCCATTAGAATCAATGAAATTGTACATCATTGCAACGCTGCACAGCACTGTTCCTCATAATTGGAACAGTCTAGCCTTGTTGCAGTGCATATTTGCAGTGTCAAATTAGGACCCGGAACAATGTTCCTGTAATAATAAATAACATGCCTGTTTATTGTCAATCCAGTCAATTTCCTGTAGACTATATTCCAGTCCAGCTAATCCAGCACATATTACAGATTCATTTAGCAAATCTGTTGCTGATACACGTCTATGCAGGAGATATTCAGGAGCTATTTTGCTTAGTGTATTAAAAGTTGTGTATGCTGTTGGATGGTCCGAACTCAGAATTGCCCACAACACAAAACATAATGTAATAATTTTGCAGTTAATCTCCAAATTAATGTAGAAACAACATAAATACAGTATATTTGAAATACTTGTTTAATGGCATATTTTTATGAATGATGGCCAGTATCAATAATACTGATACAGCTACTGATGTCTCAACAAAATTGATTTATCTTAAACATTAATTAGCCATTCAACATTACAGTGAAATTTATTTGTTACGTTTATACATTTATATAGCGCTTTTCTAGGCACTCAAGGCATTTTACATGGAATAGGGGAATCTGCTCCACCACCACCAATGTGCAGCACCACCTGCATGATGTGACGGCAGCCATATTGCGCAAGAACGCCCACCACACACCATCTTATTGGTGGAGAGGAGACAGAGTGATGAAGCCAATCATATGGGGATGATTAGGAGGCCATGATGGACAGAACCCAATGGGCAAATTTGTCCAGGATGCCGGGTTAAACCCCTACTCTTTATCGAAGGACATCCTGGGATTTTTAATGACCACAGAGAGTCAGACCCTCAGTTTAACGTCTCAACCGAAGGATGGTGCTTGTTAGAGTATAGTGTCCCACTCACTATACTGGGGTGTTAGGACACACACAGACCACAGGGTGAGCACCCCCTGCTGGCCTCACTAACACCTCTACCAGCAGCAACCTAGTTTTCCCAGTTGGTCTCCCATCCAGGTACTGACCGGAGCCAGGCGAAAGTATGAACAAGGATTTAGGCATCTCCTGCACTCACTCTGCCATCACCCACACCTGGTTCAATCTGTCATCTTTGAGCTAGTGCTTTTCAGCACCTTGCGCTGATAACTGTTAATTTACACTTCACCTGATTGTTTGCATGTCATTGTTAGTTTACTCTATGCAACAATTATCAAATCTTCTTGGAAATGTCTTCATTGCGTATGTAAAGCATATGTTCTAAATCAGGATGGGACTGAGTGGGTTTTCAATCTCCCTTTGAGCTGCATATATTTTCTTCCATTATCTGTATCAATTTTCTGCTTGAAAGAGCCCTCTTATCTTGCGCTAACATGCTCACTTGACTCGGGGTCTTATCCAAGGACCTACTGACAACTACTGTATACATTGTCACACAGCAGAACTACCTTTGCATGATATTGACAATGGCGGGTTGTGGCTTTTTTTATAAGTGGCGTTAGTATGAGGGGGCGGGCCGTGCCTATTCATAAACTGTTAAGGCACTTCAGTTCCTGCTTATTTACAAGCTTATGCATCTAAATTGAACCTTTACATCATCTAAGACCACAAGTACATATTTAAAAAATGTACAGGAGAACCTTAAAATTAATATATTTTTACAGGAAGTGGAATTCACCCTTGTTCCAGGGATTCTTCAAGTAAGGTATCTCTAATCATGTGAATAAATTGTTTTTTAAAGGTACACCATTTAACGTTTGGCCCTATAGCGGTTCAAAAACAAAACTGCATTCATCTTGTGGGTGAACATTGTTTTGGTTGTGCTTCAGCTCTGCGTGACTGTGTGGATGAATATGGTTATCCTACTGCTCATAAAAAAAATCCACTACTAGGCTTAAGAGATACAACCAGTTCAAATAGAAAGGATATCATGCTGACTGAAGACGTTACTGTAAATTTACCCGTTACTAGACACAGTACTTCCTTGAAAAGCAACTGTAATGAAACGAGACTTCACAATAGATAATGCTTTATAATGAACTCAAAAATAATGATTTCAAATCCTCAGTTCCCTGAAAAGCCAAGCCAATGTTGATTCTTGTTTTATTACAAGCTCTGTCATGTTATATTTTGGCCAGCAGGCTCTCCTCTCCATTTGTTTTAAACATGTGATTCCCCGAAGGTTTGAGATTTAGCTGCTCCATGTCAACCTTTCTCACTAGTTGTGACAACTAACCTATGCCACTCCCACACCCACACCATACATGCATCAAAGTAGCAGGAGCAACCTTTCTCTATTTACAGATGAGACAAGACATGCAAGGGTGAGTGATGTATGTGTGCAATATCCTGCAAAAACTATCCTGCTAAGTCTAAAATATTATCGCATATAAAAGGCATTTCTTCCATTTCGGAAGAAGGACTGATTATGTAGCCTATTGACTTCATTTTGAACATAAGAAAGTTACATTGTGTACCTTTAAGTATTACTTAAGTGTCCAAATATTCGTTGAAGCTACTGAATGTTATTTACTTACTTACCTGCATAC
Organism: Gobiocypris rarus; assembly: GCA_023029165.1. Taxonomy (NCBI): domain Eukaryota; kingdom Metazoa; phylum Chordata; class Actinopteri; order Cypriniformes; family Gobionidae; genus Gobiocypris; species Gobiocypris rarus. The sequence goes on from CM040911.1 coordinate 36,981,157, forward strand.
AGTACATTTTAATTAAAATGTTCTGTGTTTTATCCATAGTTATATCCCTAACATTCAAGTTTCTCCAAAAGTTATGAACAAATTTTCTTTCAGTAGTAAGTTATTTGGTCTTTAATAATGTTCTCAACATTTTTAGCACAGAAACGCAGTCATGGAACGTGTGTTTTTTTTTCTCAAACTCATATTTATATTTACATTTAGGATGTAAATGTATCCTATTCAAATTTTACATTTAGCTGATTTTTTTTGTGTTTGTTTTCCATTTTCTTTTTACAGTACACCTACTGTGAAAGTCCCCTTGGGGTAACCTGAGGTTAGGTACAAACATAAATACAAATAATCTAAATGATCATTACAATCTATTTTTATGTTATACACGGAACAGGAAGTGTATAAAAATATGTATCTAATTGTATCCCGTATCACATGCTGTCTAGAAGGGAAGTTGCAATCTAGGGTTAATGGATGTTAAAGTAATATAATTAGTAATTTAGCTAATGCTTTAACTAAAGGTGCTCTCAAGTAATTTTGTGCTAATTAAAAATACACAAAGAAAGAAATTTGTTTTTGAGAAATATCATTAAGATTTGGTGCACTCACATGTGATGAAGACTCTCAAATCAATGTAATAAAAAAGCTATTTTTTTTCCTCTCATGGGTGCCACCATTTTGAGATCACATGACCAGCAATGTTACAACAAGGTAATACTACTACTACTACTACTACTACTACTACTACTACTACTACTAATAATAATAATAATAATAATAATAATTCTTATTGCTTACTTTACAAAGCTCTTTAGCCAAGTCAAGGCATTGTACAACACACACACACACACACACACACACACACACACACACACACACACACACACACACACACACACACACGTCTGGTTTGCTATCTCTGTGTGGACTCTACAAAGACGGAATAGATTTTTATAGTGTACAAACTGTATATTGTATTCCCTTACACTAAACCTACCCATCACAGAAAACTTTCTGCATTTTTACATTTAAAAAACAAACATTCTGTATGATTTAACATAGCATAATCAGAGAGAGCTTTCTCCATCATATATTTTAAAATTAATTGCATGTAATTTAGCAATCCAGTTTGTATTAATGATATTCTAATATCGATCTAGATTACTGCAAAGTGCAACAAGTCGCTCCTACCAGCCACCGAACGAACGCACAGTAACGTTATAGCATTCCACTCAAATGTATTTAATATGATTGTTTTAACCATGTAGAACAGCGATGCATTACCCTACATATGCAACAAAAAGATTGAAAACAGCTGACTGCTGCTGGTCTTGACACTGGTTTGAATCGCAGGTGTCTTTCATCAGCATTCGCTCCCACGGCTCTCATGAATAACCACCGTTGTAATGTTAATAAAACTTTAATACATTTGCTCATCCATGAACATGATTTCTGCCCAAGTCCGTTGGCTTCCTTTCATTGGCTTTGGAGGTTAAGACAACAACTCCCATGATTCCACGCTCATTCACGGTGTCATCAAACAAAGGCTTTGTTTTGAATAAGCGACCTCTAGTGGTGAAATGTACATATTGTGCCTTTAAGTCAATGGGATCAGAAGAGGAACAAGAGATGCAGACTCCGCTGTTGGTAGATCTCCAGGAACATTATTGGGCACCTGTGGCCTACACTACACACACAACATAACAGACATTCAACAGCAATGTTCCAAGTGATGGTATGGATCTGCATATGTGCAATCCTCCTGGTAGATCAAAGTTTGAATTTTAAATACAATTTTAAATCAAATGTTTAAAACATAGACCATAAAAAAAATATGGATGACACGTGTTCACTGAAGAAAAAAGAAGCCATCGACATCCGAATATGGCGCATGATGTCAAGATGTCTTGCACAGATTTGGGACGAGTGACCTCGGGAACGGAGTCTGCGCAGTAGAGAGCAGCAAGTAGAGCTATATCACAGATGCAGAACAATTCATTATGTTGGTGTGAAATAAATAGTAATGGAGATGTATAAATTAAAGCTATTAAAACTCCAATCTCCTCCTGAAAAAATAAGTGACAACTTCACTCAGAGAAGCAGTCAATCTCAGCTGTCAATCATGACGTCACAGTCCCCGTTTTTGTAGCATCAAATAACCAGTGGTGGGCTGTCAGGGCCATCAGGACTTTCGCTGCTGGCCCTGTCAAAATCATAATTCAATCAAATGAGTGTCTGAACATGTCTAAATGCAATTACTGTCTATTTCAGTATACGTTGCAGTTATATTTCCAGAAAGAATGTGGTTATTTTTTGTGACGCTGAGCTGTATTTTCCATATGCTGTCATCTAAACACATCACAGCTTGTGGACCAGCACTTGTACTATAGCTAGCCTTCCGTTGAAGCTGCCATTTTTCATTGGATCATAACTTTGACTGACGTGGGTCATCAGCCAATCAAAAATTCGATGTGTAGTGATAGAACGCCCCAGAGGCCCAGCGATGTTTCGGCGCTACCCCCTGCTGATGTCATCAGCCTTTTGAACTTTTCGCGGGTTGTGAGCGATCTATGTGAAATAAGCTATGGCCACTGCGGATGATGGGCTGCATTCTAATGAGCTTCATGTGCATCCTGATATAAAGCCGGTAGTTTCTTTTGGTATTCTTGTTGGTCTGCGTTTTTGTTAAGAGTATTTGTGCCAGTGAGTTGATTTCGGTTAATTTCACCTGTTCTCTAAACGGTGATACGTGAGTGCAGTGGTATTAATAAATAGTTAAATTGTCTTATTGTCCCGCGTGTCATTTTATGTTGCTTGCCCCCTTCCCAGCGAGCACTTTGAAACCGGGGTTCCTAACAGTAGTGCATACAGTGCATGTGTATGACTGTATTCTGTATGTATCGGTGTTTGTGTTGTTATGGCGCCGGTGTGTGGTGTGTTGATCGTTAGTGAAGGCCCTGGCTGAAACCCCACGGTACGCTATTGCAAATAATTAACTAAAACCAAACTTGTTATAAAAAATCGAACACTTGAAATGAAATAATCATGATACAAACTGCCTAAAATGACAGAAGCCATCTTTGGGAAAAATTATATTGTTTGGTTTGTCTCGTGTCCATTAGAATACCTGGAGGGGTGGGGATGAGATGTTTTGGCTTCAGTTTTCAACACAAGGGCGGCAGGCTAGGTGTAAACAAGCACCTTGCGGTTTTGTAAAAACAAAAACCCTAGAACTCGAAACCTCATTAAATGCATCTTTAAAGAACACTTGTTTCAGGCACCATAACCCTGGAGTAACCTTAAAGTGTCTTGGCCAAAAGCACAGTGATGTTTCCACAGCAAGATTTGAGTTTACAACCTTTAGCCAACAGCCAAACATTGCATAAATTATGCTTTATTACCCATTACACAGCAACTCACAATGTGAAACGATATGTTAAAATGACATCATTGAATCCTCAGTGATTATGTCTGAAAGCTGGACATAAAAAGAAGACCAAAATCCCCAATCCCACTTCTAATTTCCATGTTTCACATGCTTCCTGGAGCGCTTCACATCACAGGCAGTGGGAGTTATCTTCTGAATATTCTGCAAAAATGCTGTTTATATTACAGAGAGGCTTCACTCTGTCGGACCTGAAGTCCCGGTTGAGTTCATTTTATTGTTTGACCTCATTCTTGGATTCTGAACGCTAATAGACTGGTGAGCTTTTTATGAGACGTGCACTTTTGAGATGTTCATTTGCATTTCACTTCAGAAGAGAATTAGCCGCTGCATATGTGGAGTGCAGCGAGTTAGAAATTAATCACTCTAGCCTCTAGCCATTACAGTAAAAGCTCTGCAATTTTCAGTTTTTTTTTTTAGACCCTCAGTAATGCACAGAGAGTTTTTATCATTCCGTTGAAAATTCAGTGTCTTGATGAGATAAGACTGAAGTTAATCAGTGATAGCCTGTGCTTTGACTTTGACTAATTCTATGTTTCAATCGACCCCAAAAGTCTCAAATCCTGCTTCTAAAAATGCACTGAAACAGCACTTGACAATGTTACAAACTTTCATTATCTGTCAAAACCAAGGGGCAATCTCCCACAGTTTATCTTGAAGCCAGTACGGAAGTGACTTAAACTGCAATTCATCGACTGGCTGCTAGGGACAGGCTCCAGAAGGGAGCAGAATCTCATTGAGCTCCATGTTAAAATGCCCAACTTTACAGCAGAAAAAAAAGACATGTTTACAGCCTGGTACAAATTGTGGTTTTGGTACATACGGGGTGAATTTTAGGGGTGAACTCATTCGTTTACATTATATAAAGCTATAAAGTTCGACTTTGAGTGACAGGTGAATTGCCAGTTAGCTGCTGTCTGTTAGTCATCACATCACCTCAGCTCCAAATACATCCCTCCTCTTTGCGCCATTTTCTGTTATCTGGGAGTGACGTGCTGCCAAGATGGCAACGGCCAGCTCGACTCTACCTTACGCTTCAAACCTTACACTTTATGACTGCTTATCACAGAAGCAAAGAAGTTTTGTATTCAACACCAAATACAAGATGGCAGTTTCAGATTCTTACTATGCTATTCGCTGTCATTTTGCAAAGTACTTGCCACCAAGTCATAGTTTAATGCAACATCAAAAACTCTGGTACAGTACATGACCAACAGCGTAAATTGTATTGGTTGGCCAGAGTTTTTCGCATCGCATTGACAAAATGTGAATGTTTGTGTTTGTCTAAAGAGAACCATTAACAGCAATTCAAATTCAATTCATGCGATTCATGTTTAGTGTGCCATTCACACCTACCTTTGTCTTGGTGATTGTCTTTTCAGCTGTTTTAAACAAAATGAGGGTGTACAATGTCACACAAACATAGCGACACCTACTGTAACGCTAATCCTAAACAAACTTTTACACAGATAAAATACATGAATGAGTCCTAGATAACATGCTAATAAAAGTTTTTTAGCAAACGTTTGGTCATGGACTTTCAAATTAGAAACTTTCGAAAATCCAATCCAATATCACAGCAATTTGTACGTATTTTACGAGGAGGCCTATTCATATGATTATTGCTAAATCGTATTTATTTTATGAGTTGTCCAATTCGTATGAATTCATACAAATAACTTAGCCCTAAACCCACCCCTAATCATACCCTTCACTGGGGTTTAGACAAATTGTACGAATTCGTACGAATTAGCCACCTTGTTAAAATGAATACGAATTAGTTGTGAGATAGCATTGGGAAATCAGATTTTGCCAAGATGAGGGTGTATGATGTCACATAAACATAGCGACACCCATGAAGCGCTAATGTGAATCAAACTTTTTTACGCAAATAAAAATCATCAGTGAGTCAAAGTTCCTGTGTAACATGCTAATAAAACTTGTGAAGAAAACATTCGCAGATGTATTTTTGTGAAACACAGAAATTATTATTTCTGTTGATAATTGCAGAGCAAATATATTTACCTAACATTGTTCGGATATTTTCGCTACTTTATTAGCATTTAAACAACTGCAAAGCTAATTTGCCATTATGTTTTCTTGTACAACGTATTTTGTAGCGTCATGCAAAAGAACGACTTTATGGATATTAGGGATATCAAGTATGAATATCCCACATCAGATTTTGAATGGAAAGCAGCATAAAGCAAACAGAAAGCCATTGATTGTCTATGATAATTGCAGATTTCCAGCAATATAAGCAACAGCGAGACTGTTGCAATCATCAACATTTTGGAATTCATGAAAATTTTTCATCTTTTTCATTTGAAATGATGCACAGCTTCAGTTTATATAACAGCACTTTCCCCTCCAGAATGTCAATGTTTACCAGAGGGAGACTGTTTTCTTGTCAAAATAAACAAGAAACCAACAATAAGTTTCATTCAGCTGCAACTACCAACTACCAACCGTATTTCAGTGACCTGGTAACCTCCAGCGGTAAAATCACAGTCAGCGTGAACGGACATAAGGGGAATGGATGGGAAGTGATGTGGCATCAGACAAGTCAAAGATTTCTTGAGGGGAACCTGTTCACAGCAGGGTGTGTTGTGGTCCATTGCAATCTAAAGATTGGTTTTCAGGATAGACATTGAGGAAAGCAAGGTGAAAGAGCGAGAGATAGAGAGCAAGTTGGTGAAGACTGGTGTTTTTCTGTGTGACCGTGCCCCAGGGGTTTTTCACAGACCAGACACAGTGTAGGAAATCCAATAATCAGCTCGCTCTGAATAGGCACGCCGTAGCCATTCAAAGCTGCTCTCAGTCTAACAACTCCTTCATGGCAACGACTGGTACAGACGAGCCCATCAGATATCCAAACAGCTAGCTTCACCTCAAAACCTGACATCTCACAGGAATCTCTTCTCCTTTTTATTGAAAAAGAAGGTTCCTCAAATCCAAAAATCCCAGATCAGATTTGATCAGAATTTGTGTTTGACTAGTAAGGACAGATGCTCAAATAAGAGGTATTAATGATGGACAGATGACTTGATGAGAGGAGATTATATATGTTTTAGGAAGCATGAGGTAGCACAAGTGTGCTGCAGACATGATCTTTAGAGTTAAATATAAATAAAAACAGATGAGGAAATTATTTGACAGTGGCCATTTTATGTCACATAGTGTCACGTTAAAGAAAGTTGACCAAAAAAGAACATTTTCAATAAGTGATGACTTTGAGATAATGTTTTAGGAAAGCGGTATCTTAGCTTAGATCATGCTCAATTAAATATCCAATATTAACTCATTACCAATAAAAAGTCTGGAGTTGGTAAGATTAATTCATGTTTTAAAGAAGTCACTCATGCAGGATTTATTTGTTGCAAAGCTAAATTCTCAGGATCATTTCTCCAGTTTTCAGTGTCACGTGATCCTATAGAAAACATAATATGCTGATTCGGTGCTCAAACAGCCTTTATTAATAAATTAAAATATCATGATACATGATTTTTTGTGAATTCAAGTGTGAATTCAAATTCAGTGAATTCAGTGTGAAATGTTAGATGAATTAAGTAGGTCTGGGACGGGACAAGTGAGTTAAAAACAAATAACACATAAATATATATTATGTGTATATGTGTATATATATATATATAAATATATATATATATATATATATATATATATATATATATATATATATATATATATATATATATATATATATATATATATATATATATATATATACAAACAGTGATTGAATTCAGCTTTGAATGATCTATAATAACACATCTGACACCAGAAAATATAAAACCAATAAAGTGTAAAAAAAGAGCCATGGCATATACCTACCTAATGCCAAAGGGGGGAAAAAAGCTATTAATAATGACGGTGGAACCTATCACAGCCTCAGAAACTCATTGCCTCTCTTTCCTGCCACCCTGCTGTGCGTGCTGCTTATTCCTAAAGCAATCTGTGCCTCCCAAGCAGCCTAATCTCAGCCTGACGGAACCCTACTGACCACCTTCACATGCCCTCAATGTGTCTTCCTGAAAAAAAAAACAGCCGTTTAGTCCCTTTCCAGAGTTCCACAGTCTCACTGGAATAATTACTGGCCCAAAGGTACGACGCTCTTCTGTTCCATTTATACGTCTCTCATCATTTGCACGGCAAGCAATTTTGTGACGCTGGGATATGTTGACAGTCCGAAAAGGAAAGAAAGGTGCGCTCCTAAAACAGAAATCAAATCCTGGATGATCCCATTTTAGCATTAATCTCAGCACAAAACAGAGATGCAAGCAAATAATGTGATTAAGAGGTACTTTGATTAGAATTGGCATCTGATGAATTGCTCTCAGCACTCTACTCCCCTAAAGATGGATATATATGTTGCTAAAGAGAATCCAATTACTCAGAAATTGTTGTCCATGGATGGGATAAGAAATTGATATCAAACGTTTGGTCATGATTAATGTCGCCTCTTGGATGGGCCAACAAGAGGCGTTTCCAGCGATGCGGTTTGATGTAGTACGGGTTATTGACTGATCGGGCCTGCATCGCAAAAAAAGTGTGTACTTTCAATCATTAAGACTCAAACCTTCATGGTAGTTGTGAATTGCACATTGCTTGCAGCCCATAGAAATGTGTCTAAATCAAGGCAGTGAAGAAAAAAAGTCAGATAAATGATAATGGCAATGTGAGGAGATATTGAGAGGGTAATGTAACACAAGTGTCACAGCACAGACATTATCGGTTAAGGCTGAGGTTATTTGTGGCGCGCTGAAGATAAAAGCACCATTAAAGCAGGGTGATAGAACTTTCCTCCTTCTCCCTGAGCTGTGAATGTGACAGGGCACCAGAGTGTAGAAATCCTTGGATTTGCATTAAAAAAATGTGAGTAGGGAACTGCAGGAAAGCAGCAAACACTGTGAAAAATGTCCTGCAAATGATAAGTTCTGCATAAAGTCATTTTAAAACCTTTAACCTTACCGGAGACCTGAAGGGTCCAGCTGAAAAAAAAAAAAAGAAAAAAAGAACACAAATCTGCATTTATCTGGTTTGTTGCTGGTTTAGCTGGTTGGATGAGTGCTGGTTAATATAGTCAAAGGGATGCTTCACACAAAAGGACAATTCTGACATTATTAACTTAGTCCCACAGTGTTTCAAACCTGTAATGTAACATAAGGGTAGCATTAAAGCAATCCAAAACCTCCCACCAGTAATGCAATTCAAGTCTCCAGATTAGGTTGGATGTTTTTTTTTTTACAAAACACTCTTGCTATCGTACGAAGGGATTTTATCGCTTAGGAAAACCTGGATTGGGGGGGGCATAGTGATGTGGTCAGCTGTCAAATCATTCCAATCACTACCATTCTCCTGGGATATATATATATATATATATATATATATATATATATATATATATATATATATATATATATATCCCAGGAGAATGGTATATATGGTATATATATATATATATATGGTATATAATATATATATATATATATATATATATATATATATATATATATATATATATATATATATATATGTCCTTCTCAAAAATTAGCATATTGTGATAAAAGTTCATTATTTTCCATAACGTAATGATAAAAATTAAACTTTCATATATTTTAGATTCATTGCACACCAACTGAAATATTTCAGGTCTTTTATTGTTTTAATACTGATGATTTTGGCATACAGCTCATGAAAACCCAAAATTCCTATAAAAAAAAATAGCATATTTCATCCGACCAATAAAAGAAAAGTGTTTTTAATTAATCAAATAATTATGTTCAGTTATGCACTCAATACTTGGTCGGGAATCCTTTTGCAGAAATGACTGCTTCAATGCGGCGTGGCATGGAGGCAATCAGCCTGTGGCACTGCTGAGGTGTTATGGAGGCCCAGGATGCTTCGATAGCGGCCTTAAGCTCATCCAGAGTGTTGGGTCTTGCGTCTCTCAACTTTCTCTTCACAATATCCCACAGATTCTCTATGGGGTTCAGGTCAGGAGAGTTGGCAGGCCAATTGAGCACAGTAATACCATGGTCAGTAAACCATTTACCAGTGGTTTTGGCACTGTGAGCAGGTGCCAGGTCTTGCTGAAAAACGAAATCTTCATCTCCATAAAGCTTTTCAGCAGATGGAAGCATGAAGTGCTCCAAAATCTCCTGATAGCTAGCTGCATTGACCCTGCCCTTGATAAAACACAGTGGACCAACAACAGCAGCTGACATGGCACCCCAGACCATCACTGACTGTGGGTACTTGACACTGGACTTCAGGCATTTTGGCATTTCCTTCTCCCCAGTCTTCCTCCAGACTCTGGCAGCTTGATTTCTGAATGAAATGCAAAATTTGAGCGACAGTCCAGTGCTGATTTTCTGTAGCCCAGGTCAGGCGCTTCTGCCGCTGTTTCTGGTTTAAAAGTGGCTTGACCTGGGAATGCGGCACCTGTAGCCCATTTCCTGAACACACCTGTGCACGGTGGCTCTGGATGTTTCTACTCCAGACTCATTCCACTGCTTCCGCAGGTCCCCTAGGTCTGGAATCGGTCCTCCTCCACAATCTTCCTCAGGGTCCGGTCACCTTTTCTTGTTGTGCAGCGTTTTTGCCACACTTTTTCCTTCCCATAGACTTCCCACTGAGGTGCCTTGATACAGCACTCTGGGAACAGCCTATTCGTTCTGAAATGTCTTTCTGTGTCTTACCCTCTCGCTTGAGGGTGTCAATGATGGCCTTCTGGACAGCAGTCAGGTCGGCAGTCTTACCCATGATTGCGGTTTTGAGTAATGAACCAGGCTGGGAGTTTTTAAAAGCCTCAAGAATCTTTTGCAGGTGTTTAGAGTTAATTAGTTGATTCAGATGATTAGGTTAATGATATGCTATTTTTTTGTTTTCATGAGCTGTATGCCAAAATCATCAGAATTAAAACAATAAAAGACCTGAAATATTTCAGTTGGTGTGCAATGAATCTAAAATATATGAAAGTTTAATTTTTATCATTACATTATGGAAAATAATGCACTTTTATTACAATATGCTAATTTTTTTAGAAGGACCTGTATATATATATATATATATATATATATATATATATATATATATATATATATATATATATATATATATATATATATATATATATATATATATATATATATAGCAGTTTGTAGATAGAAATGGCTCATTCTAAGGTAATACAAATATAACGGTTCATTATGTAAGGTCTTCATACACCACTGAAAACATAGTTATGTATTATGTTTAATTTCTGTCAATAAATATTACACACTGCACCTTTAATTGGATTGAATATATTATTTTATAATTAACATGCAGTTAAGTGCCCAAGAACATTACAATCAGTTCACACGTAAGCAAATTCTTTTAAAAGTATATTATTTTTGTAATAAGTATAAAAAGTATATATTTTTTTACGATTGACTTCCTGTTGTCTTTTTCTCAAGTGGCTTGAAAACTTTGGAACCTAAGAGCTTTGTTCCCTTATTGTTCCACAGAAGAAATACACTCAAGCTGAAACGAAATGAGGGTGATTCAATTCGTTTTTGGGTGAACCATCCCTTTAAAGGTACACTATGTAGGATTTTTGCAGTCAAATATCCAAAAACCACCAGGCCAGTGTTATATATTTTGTTCTGTTGAGTTCTTACAATGTCCCAAATGTTTCCAAATACTTGTAAATTGTGAGAAAATCGCTATTTTTTACCAATGAACCGGGACGTGTGAGCACAGCGTCTGAGGGAGTCACCTGTCAATTGCATCATATCTGTGTTACCCTCGTTTCCGGTTTTATTTAGCAGAAAAGCTTTACTCTCACTGGAGTGTGAACAAGTGTCACAGCAGCTGCCGAGCGAACGCACAGAGTAACGTCATAACATCATTTTAAACACACTGAAATGTATCTAATATGATAAACAGAGCTGCGGTACCTCATACTCATGACTGGAAAAGCAGAGATTACGCTGGCGACTGTGTCCCGTCATAATAAAAGTCCCGCTACTCGCGAGCGGTTTTGCTAAACAATCACTCCAGCGGCTTCGCTCAGCTCCACAGCACTCGCCCCTGCTCTGCTTTATACTAGTAACGTTAATAATCGCATCCATGAACATGATTTCTGCCTGAGTCCTGTTCCGATTCTTTTCCACTGAAGACAACATGTCCCAGGATTCTGCGCTCAGACTTGCCGTCCTCAAACTACGCCTTTGTTTTGAACAGGCGCCCTCTAGCGGACGGAAAAGCTGCATAGTGTACCTTTAAGAAGTCTTGTCTGAACACCACAAGACCAAACACAACACAGTCACCAGGATTTTGGCAAGTAAGTCATGTTCCTGGATCAACATATTTTTCAAACAACATTACTGTTTTTTGTCTTATTTTTGTCTTAAATTTAATCTTAACCCTATCTTTATCCCTAACCCTAATCCTACCCATACCTTATCCCTTAAAATCAGAGGGAAATGATAGGTGAATAACACTGATGTAGAAGCATCATGGTTGTTAGCCAAAGCTTGACATAAACTGTAAACTTATCCCTCAAATCTGATTGGTTGGAACATGTTGTAGTTGGTGAATTACGTTCGCCCCCCATCCCCTATTCCCCCCAACCTCCCCTTTTGATTGCCTGACTTTTCCTGCAGGGTGATCTCTCTCTGTTACCTTAAAGCCACTTTAATATCTACCACTTACCATGATGTATTGTTTTTATTGGAAGCTGGTGGAAACTGCATTTTTCAAGGATTTTCATCAGAACAACAGAAACGTTTCTCCTGCCCACATCATGTTTGATAAGGTGGTAAAGGTGAGTTGCTGCGACACAGCAGTCATTTTTCCTCATGCCTCCCAGTAGCTGCCAGTCCAACCATGTGTGTTTTTCCTTCTAATAAAGATAAGTTGCTTGTTTAGCAGTGATCATGCAATCCTGCTGCCTTTCTTAGTTAGGCAGCTAAATTTGCAAGGGTAACCTGCCCTTGTTCTTTCATGTTTTTTCCCTTTGTTTTTGCTAGAGTATAGTTAATTTAATTTACCTGCAGTTTTTCCCCTTTTTATTTGACTAGGTTAGTCATTTTTCTCCTTTCTCTTATTTTCCGTATCTGTTCTGTTTGTGGTTTTGGGACAGGTGTCATCCTGATGATAAAACTAACATCTGTTGCTTATCCTTGTTATTTAGATTAGGCAATAGATGCTATTTAAGTGCACATAGCGATATATGCTATTTCCACCAAGTGTTAATAGCAACTAGATTCTATTTACACTCAGTGAAAATAGCATTTTCTTGGCGATTGATGATATTTACACTAAGTGCAAATAGATGCTTTTGCAAATAGATGATATATTCTATTTACAGCATGTAAAACTGTACATTTCTCGTCTATAACCACCCACTGCAACTTATATCAATGACAGAAATAAGCACAGTTACAATAAATATGTGGGAGAGTGTTGCTATAATGTGATATTGTATTGCAATAGGTACCACTTCAAAGTCAATACAGAATCAAAGCAATTCTATTGTAACTGAAAGAATTTTAATGACAAAATCTGGTTAAGGCTACACTTAAAATAGTTACAAAATAGATGCATGAGATGATAAAAACTTATACCATTAATCGTACCTAGCATGAATGTTACCTGAGGGATAGAAAGTGAGAAAGGGAGAGAGAGAGACTTTAGAAAGGAGAAGAGCGAAAGAGCCAGAGCATAGAAGCCAGAGAGCAGACCCCAAGAAGGGAGAGCCAGAGAATAAATAAGACAGAGAAACAGTTGCAATCTTCTTTTAGTCTCTTCCTTAACCATGTGAGACATTCAAACTAACCAATCAGATCAAATCTCACCCACTTTATACAGGTGTGACACACATTTGGCCTACAAGCCTTCAGTATCTCTTTGTCCTAAGGAATTCCAAATGGCCCTTCTGATAAGAGAGATTGGGGTTGAAAACAAGCAATGTCATTGTTCAATTCAACGTGATCTCATGAAAATACGTGAGTATTTTTACGCAAAGTGTGATTCTACTACACGTACATTTACTCACGTTTTCACACACAGTAAAACGTACAATACTGACTTATTTACAGCACTAGAATGTACAATATTGACGTATTGACAACACTTACCAGCCACCGGCTCCCATGCATTAATATCAAAATCGTGGCATTAATATTGTTTATTTTATATTCAATAGTCACGTCAATACATGTTTTCAGTCGCATTTATTAAATGCATTTTACTAAGTTAATCTACCTAATATAAAATAACAGAAATATAAAATAACATTTTGCTCTGTTCGTGACTTCTGCTACAAACTAATTTCGGATGACTAGATAATGTTAAAAGAACACTGCATTTTAAAACCTTAAGATGAATAACATTCTTGCCAACCACTTTGTAGTATGTTATTTAGTAGGTAGTAGGTTTTAAAATGCTTGTTGTTTGCAGTGAGACATAACAAGGCGTTTTCTCCTATTCAGCAACTGGCGATCACAAGATACACCGAAACACAACATCAATTCACAAAACACAACACTTTATTCGTTCGCTGTAATCCAAATCGTTAGAATCCATATGTCTGCGAGAAACAAATCCAAATTGAGCCCTTTATCCAGTGATCTTCATCTCCATTAGCCTTCCATTAGTCTTCATCTCCTCTCAGTAGCGCGACCGTAAACATCAAATCTCGCGCTCGTTGTGAATTCGAATTCAAAAAACGCGCTCTCATGAAGCGTTACGACATGATTTACGGCAGTGGCATCGAACGCTCATTGGCTCTCGCCTGCTCTCGCCTGCTTCGTCAGATTTTGACATGTCGTGTTTCAGTCGATTTGTATTTGAAATGGGAAATGCGCAACTTCACGGAGAGAAGCCGGATTAATATTTTCATTGATTAATAGCTTACATTCTGCTCTGTACCTCATACAAAACTATTGTATACCACCAGAGAGGACTGCGACTGCAACACATCTTCATTTGAACTACTTTTGGTACCGCTTTTGACATTTTTGCAATAGGCCTACATAAATTATTGTGATTACACTGGTCTGTCTGTTATGCTTTTATTTATAGCAGTACGTTGTTTTAATAAATGCTAATGGGTAGGTTTAGGGGTAGGTGTAGGATTAGCCGTTCAAAATATATTTTTAATGCTATTGTTACCAAAATTGTCATTTTCCAACGTTATACCTTTTGTTCTCTTTATATTCTGTATTAAATTGGTGTGTTTAGGTTTGGGGTAGTTTTAAGGGATCTTACATTAATCATTAAAACGGTCAAAGGTATATTATATAGATATCTCTATGATAAAAAAATAAATAAAATAAAATAAAAAAATGTTTTTGCCAGTATAACGTTTTGGATTCTTTAAAAAAAAAAAAAAGATTTCATGATGGATTCGTAATTGTTACGTTTTTTAGCTGTAAAAATGAAATAATGTTACGTATAAATTTTGCCAATACGTCTATATTCTACATTTTAGCACTTCTCCAAACGTACTAAGACGAACGTTTTGTCTCTTTGAAAGTAACGTATTAATTCCTACATATTAACAATGAGACCAGGCTGTTCAATTTCAAATATCAAATATCTTTGATTATATCCAATCCTACAGTATTGTGAAATAGTATTACAGTTTAAAATGTATTTTATTCTTTTGATGCAAAGCTGAATTTTCATCACCATTTGTTCAGTGTCACATGATCCTTCAGAAATAATTGTAATATGCTGATTTGCTGCAGAAACACATCTATTATTATCAATGTTGAAAACAGATGTGCTGCTTAATATTATTGTTGAAATTGTGATGAAAATGTTCAGGAAGAATGAATAGAAATATCAAAAGAACAGCGTTTATTTACATTTTAAGTTGAAATGTTTTGTAACATTATAAATGTATTTATTCTCACGTTAGATCAATTTAATGCATTCTTTATGAATAAAAAGTAATACTTTCTTTAAAAAAATTAATTAATGAATTAATAAACTCCCAAAATTTTGAACAGTATATTTATTTATTTATTTATTATATTATATAATAAATACTATATTACTATAATACTATATTAGTTTATTTATTATAGTAATGGCAATGACTGGGTAACAACTAGGTAATAACCATGAACCTACCCCTAAGCGTATCCCTAATCCATGTATTTTTTTTATATTACTTTTTTTTTAAGGTAGGAATACTGTACATACTGTAAAATAAAATGCAATTGCCGTTAATCACATTCCATTCAGAATGAGGTTGTCAGTCACCGAGAATAATAATGCAACAAACAATGAACCCCTGTGACTCATGCCAGAGCTCTCTGACATCAGACTAGCCCTTAACTTACCACGTCCATCACTTCTGATTGCCTGTGAGAATTCAACAATATTCATTTGTTTTCCAGACCGTTTTTGAGTCAGTAATGAATGGCAATACACTTGCAGGGTTGGTGCCAGGTGAAAAGAGAGCCAACTTTTGCTCAAGAAATAAATTAAGAAATATATACGAATTGCAGGTCTGGCTTTCAAACCAGAGCGTTTTATTGACAGGGTCAAAGGAGCTGTTGCCAACTTTAGAAAATCCTTAAAAAGACCAACTGGTCTAAGATTTGCATGTTCCCTGTTAGTGGTGTTTTTACAATAATTATTTAATTATTAAAAAAAAATCTGATTTGTTTACAGAATTGTATAAGTATTCATATAATGGCATGGAATTCAGTTATTATAAAAGCATAACTGCAATCAATAATTATGGTGCTGAGTACCAAAGGGATATGTAAGTCACAAAACTATAGTTCATAAATTGCTCCATGCAGAGTTTAAATCAAGAAACTTTAACTCTCCAACCCAAACCTTTAGTCATCACATCACACTGCCACAAATGCCATTGAAAATAATGTTGATAAAAGGTTTTTGAATACAACAAATCATTTTTGTTGGTTCAGATAAAAGGGTTGGTGCACCCAAAAAAGAAAATTCTGTCATTTACTCATGATCATGTTGTTATACTTATAACTTATAACTTATAAGACTGTCGTTCATCTTCGGAACAGGAATGAAGATATTTTTCATGAAGTGTGAGAGAAGATTTCTCGCTGTTAAAGCTAGCTAGAGTATTACAATATCTTTTGTGGATTTTCAAAAAAGTTATTTCTGAAGGATGGGTCAATACCAACGCTTTGTGCTCTAACTTCATATCCAGAACAAGTAAGTATGGCACTTCATATTTTATGAATGTTTGCCAATTTCCTTTCTGAATGAGCTTTCTAGAATGCTGTACAGCTAATATGGCTAAAGTTCCCATAGACTGTATTCACAGAGACTAGAGCTATGTCGTTTTATCCTGAAAACGCTCACTGCCCTAAGTAAAATTCACATAAATACACATTTATTATGCATTGTATAGTCAGGTGAAGGACATTATAAAGGTATCCAATAACCATTCAGAAAAGTCCAGGTGGAGTTTAAAATTTGCAACCTCTTCCTGAGTCTCTTCATCTCTTTCCGACTCCGGTTCAAACAGGTAAGGCTGCACTTTGGTTATTTCTGACATTTTGGCCGAGTGAGGTTCACCTGTTTTATTGTTGGCGGAGTATCCAAAGTTTGTGTAAACGAGCCACCCTCCTCTGCAAGGGGTTGGGGAGCAGCAGCTCATTTGCATTTAAAGGAACACACAACTTTTGCTCACAACCAAACGGAGAAAATTTGACAAGCTATAATAAATGATTTCGGGATATTTTAAGCTGAAATTTCACAGACACATTCTGGGGACACCAGAGATGAAAAGGGGCATAATATGTCCCATTTAAATGAAATGAAATTTTAAGGTAGAAAGACTGAAATAGTATTTTCTTGTAAAACATACATGTAATCCTTGTAATTTTTTGTTTTATTAACAACTTTGAACAATATTTTTTACATTGTATATCTGAAGTCATCTTAAGTAAATTTTTGGAGTGCCAAAAAAAAAGTGATCACAATGCGACGCTGCCGTCCCTAACCATGACATGGCCATCCATGTTCGGAAACAAATGACAAAGCATGTTATGATAAAATGTTTAATTGTGGAAGAAGGCAATATGGCTGACCTTGGAAAAATTGGGTCTATGCCATGACTATGAAAAATTACTTATATTTAAAGTACATGACTTTGAAGAAATACCCCTGTATCATGCAACCTGTGAAAAAAACGCATGCTAAATATTTGGATAGCATCGTTAGCATCTCGCTCAAAACTGACCAAAGAGATTTGATATTTTTCCTATTTAAAACTTGACTTTTCTGTAGATAAATTGTGTACTAGGACTGACGGGAAATGAAAAGTTGTGATTTTCTAGGCCGATGTGGCTAGGAACTATTCTCTCATTCCTGCATAATAATCAATTAACTTTGCTGCCATACCATGGGTGCGGCGGCGCAATGAAATCACGCAGCACCTGAAAATAGGCTAACTTCCGCCAACATAACCAACGTGACAACCTGCCTGCACAGGGAGCGTGCCTTGTAACCATGGAGATGTTTGTGAGAGACGATTCAGAAGATATTGGCCGTTTCTCAAAACCAAGTACACAACTTTCAGACTTGCCAAGTTCGACTCAGGACAACGAACTCCAGAGGACGTCTGGTAATTCTGCAAACGGAACAGCAGCGTTCTTGATAGTGCCACTCAGCTCGCTCTCTGGTTATCTCTGTATGTATATTTGAGGCTACAATTAAATTAAATATGTTATAAAACACCACTCTGCCTCTTTTCGTTTTAATTAAAAAAATCTTAAACATGTTAATATCCTCACAAATGTAGTTCAGGCAACGCGACCAAAAATTGCCCGTTAGATATACACAAGACAAATTATATCTCATGCTTAACCACTACAGAGACATCAGAGTCAGCGGCAAACGTCACAAGGTGTAGTCGAGGAAAAGCCGCTCTCGACTGGGTTAATGAGCGCTGAACGCACGATGATTGACCTGATCTCACAACTCCGAAAACGGCAGATCAAATTTTCAAATAGGCGCTCTCTTTATAAATAAACCACAGATTTGAGTTTTAAACAAGTACATGCTCGCCTGTTGAGAAACGGCCATTTACTTTGGTGCAGATCCTGAACCGTATCTATTTGAACCGGAATACACTGATGAGCTTTTGGAACATGTGGCTTAACAGACTGGTGGAGAAGGGAGGAGGAGAGCAGATTTTAACCTTTACAACGCACAGAACCATGGCTAATCAAACAGGTAAATCCACTACCTGCACTAACATGTGCATTTTCTTTTTTTTTTTATAATGTTACTAACATGCAATTAATCCAGTCATTTCACTAGCTTACTGTTTTATTTTTTATTAAGTGGGTCGCCTCGTGGTGGCTGCCATATTGAGATCACATAACCAACCACTTTATCTAAGAAAAACTCCTATTGCTTGTCTTTTTTTTTTTTACAGAAATAAATTAATCAGTGATTGTCAGTATTATAAGTAACTAAAAACTGTTAATTTTGTGTGATTACTACATCCAAGCCTCATTAAAAGTGACTTACTACTTGTTATTTGTCAGGGAAATGTAATATAATCTAATACATAAACTGCAAAGTGTATTGGATCAGTATATTTTAAATAAAAATGGTTGTTATAATTGGTGGCCTTAACTACTATGTACTAACATTTTAATTAATAATTTGATACATTGCACTTATTGTGTACATACATGTTTTTACATTGTACTTACATTTTTAAAAATACCTTAATGTAATTACATCTGTAATTAATTTTTACATTTGTAATTACACTGTTGACACTTCCCTTGTACCTAACCCTACCCTTAAACTTACCCATACCACCACATCTGTCCCTAACTTTACCCGTATCCCTCCTCAATATCAGCAAAGGTGTTTTGCAACACAATATGAACACAGTAAGTACATTGTACTTAATTTTTGATGTAAGTACATAGTTAAGACCACCTAATTTTTACCCCAATAAAAAATTATAAACTTTCCACTTGAGATGAACTGCACTGGAACAAATTTGTAATCTAGTTGTTATAGTTTTTTAATGGATCTGTAATAATAATTTCAAGATTTATCAGAGTTGGCATTTTGTACTGCTTAATGTATTGTAAATCAAATTAAATAGACAGTTTTTTGACTGTAACAGCATTTTACCCCACACTCAAAGACATTTTCTCTGGATTTATGTAACATTTTTATCAGAGTGAGAAGTTCGTTTATAGCCTTACTCGGAATTATACATTTATAACCCATTACTTCAGAGCTGAGACACACAATATCTTCAAAATTCTCTCAGGATTCTTCTGGGACTCCAAATAAAGAGATGGGAAAAAAATATTCTATCATTTTAAAAACACCCACTACTGACTGTGGGGTATGAATGAGTAATATCAAGACACAGTCAAAATAATCAGTAAAAGCTATTAACCTAATCAGATACAAAAACAGCACAGACGCAGAGAGTCTATGACTAAAATCTGCCTTAATCCACACAAAAGTCAGCTGGAAATTCGACGCCAATTCCTAGCATTAGATTTAGCAAGCTGTGTTTGAGCTAGGCTATTTAAAGTCTGCGTCTTGCTAGGATGACAGAACTAGCATTACCCCAAAAGCAATGCATCTGTGACAAGGCTGGCCTGGTAATGTTATTGTACCCAATTAACAGTTAACATATTGGAGGTCTACAACAGAATTGTATAGTCCATTGATTTTATGACATTAGGAGAAACACTAAAGCTGGAATAAACAGATTGAACCAGACAGGGGTGCATTTCCCATACAAAGATGTAAATCGCTGCAGCTGCTTAACTACCATAGCATGATGCATTGATGGAGAAACTAACTAGCTATTCACAACTGTTTCCTGAAACCTTAGTAACTTTGTTGCACATTCTTCACACACAGAAAAAAAAAAGGTGTCAAATTTGTACCTTTAGGTGTACAACAGCTTGTCACTGGGGCAGTACACTTAAATATGCTGTATGTAAGTTTTTCACTTTACTAAAGCATAAAAATACCATAATATGCTTGCAGATATGTAGGAAAAATGCCAAATTCATCTACTAGTTTCTCAGAAAAACAATGCTACAGCCAGTTATTCTACTTTGAAATGTGCGTTCCGTGTCCGAATGTCTGTTTTTGTTTTGTTCTGTGCGATACCACACTCCGCCAGTTTACCCAGTAGTATTTCGACACCACAGGTTGCCAGTTGGCGGAAAACACAGAGTACTGCTGCCATGGAAGCCAGCTAACAAACTGGGTAAGAGATTGCAGATATTATCCGACCTAAAAAGCCTCAGAATCCATCTAAAAATCTCTATGAGCGAGAGCATATTATATTATATAAATGTGAATATTTTTGTTCTTCATTATTTTGATTTGGTTTATTCAATCGCAGGTTCCCTCTTATACATCACTCTGAGTTCCCACATCATAGAGTAAGTTCGCACACGTGAACTCATCCTAAAGCCCAAAGTATTCTTCAGCCGTCTGCATTCGTGCACCGGACATCATTTTTGTCATCAGGAGGTTCTCAGACGTTCGACGACGCGTGGCCCCAAAAATACAACAGCGCATGTGCAAGACAGAAGAGTCTACATCTGGAGCGAATGTCCTGTTGATGACTCGACTCCAATGCCCTCCGATGTCTGGTAGAGTATAAAAAAACCTGTCGAATTGTCGAACTCGGCCAACCGCGGTTGAGTATACTTTGAAAGCTGTGGTATTGAAGTATACACAGGGCTCAACAGTGCTTTAATTCTCTTGACAAACTAAAAGACGTAGAATGAAACTAGTTGTTATATATTATGCTGCATGTTAGCTTGCATTTTGCTAAGAGCATGATCTGTTTATGTTCACATTTCATACTAACAAGATGCTTCTAACCACAGCTCGAGAGCTGTAGTTCCATTCACACAACCTTGCGATGTAGTGTTGAACTGCTGTCATAGGAACTTAGCAGAACTT
Organism: Gobiocypris rarus; assembly: GCA_023029165.1. Taxonomy (NCBI): domain Eukaryota; kingdom Metazoa; phylum Chordata; class Actinopteri; order Cypriniformes; family Gobionidae; genus Gobiocypris; species Gobiocypris rarus. The sequence continues at coordinate 37,002,575 of CM040911.1, forward strand.
GTTAATGATGGAACTTGTGACAGTTGGCTAACAATGCTTTTGGGAAACGCACCTCAGATTTGTTGAGGTAAGCATATTCTTGTACTGTTGCAGTAATAAACTTGACTAAAAGGTTCTTATGTTATCCAGTGACAGCAAAAGATCCAAAAATGGCGGATAATATTCCACCTCTGTGCCAGTACTGCGCTTTACAGTTCACTGCTCATGTGGATTATGTAAATAGTATTCACAAAATCATGTAGCTAATGTACCCTTGATATGATAACTGCTCATGCAGTACTGTCAATTGATTATGAATATGCTAATACAAGAAGATTACATTTAAATATATGGTACAAATATGATTCAGCACTAGCTGAAATATATGCGAAAGCTTAAGAAAGTATCTAATTTCTGTTTTGTTGCAATTATTGTTATGCATATATGAATGTCACAATATTTCCTGACATATTATGGTACAGACTCTGTCAGAGGGCTGGCATTTTAAAAGCACTTAAACATCATAATTAGTTTTCTTATGCACAGCATCCGCTCGTCTGGCAGAGTCAATGAAAATAAATGTATGTATTTGTATTATTTATTTAATGTTAAAATAGCTGATTATGTGATATGCAACATAAAAACAAATCTGTAATTTTTGCCATTCTTGAATATTTATTATGCATGTAATGTAATGTAAATTTAAAAGTAATGCGATACTTTACTACTAATTGACTGAGGTGATTTTTATTTCTAATCAAACCACTAGATCACAAGCATATGTTGCATACATTTATGCAAATAAGTTTAACCGAGACTCAAGAGTCCTCTCATTTGCAGCATTTCTCTCTCTGGTTTCATTTAGAATGTTTGAAATTGTGGAAATATTCTAGGTAAAGGTTTAGATACAGTCAGCAGGCATGACGTCAGGCCTTTTTACCACCCTGCAAAAACTGCTGTGTTGCAGAGCGCATGTAATGTGATATGTGGGCAGAGTCATTCAGATTCTGCCGTCTAACCAATCAATTCCACAAACGAAGCGCCACCTTATCTTCAGGTGCACTACACCACTGATAAGCTTAACATTGATTTTTTATGTTTAAGTGTTGTCTCTGCAGGAAGCATCCGTACGGACTTTAAACTCTCTCCAAGCACCAGTGAAAGATCTGAGTTAGTACAGAAGGCTCTGTTTGAATGTGAGACTGGGAAAAAGCTGCAGGCTAGGAACGCTGCCTCCTTTACACTCTCTTATGACAACTGTGTGTGTTAGAACACTTCTGAAGATAACCCAGTGCAAGTCAGGCTTGTTACACTCATTTAAGGGAGTTTTGCCCCTAGTGAATATCGCTTGTTTTTTTGCCACTTTTGGTAGTTCTCGCAGCTTGTTAATATTTTTTAAAAAGAAATCTTGGTTTTTGAATGGAAAACACACTGCATCACCAAGAGTGAGTGGCCATCCTTTGTGATCTATGGATTTGTTTATTCATATCCATTAACAAGGATAGTGTTGGAAATTATCTCTTGTAAAAAAATCACTTGATTTGATATTAAAATCACTTGGCGGAGACAGGGAATTCAAATCAACAAAGCCGAGTCTCTCCTGCAGGAGACAACTCCCAAGTCATGTCCTTTCACAAATTTATACTAGCTGCTTTCCCAAAATGGTAAGCATTTCAGTTATATTTTTGGTTGTTTTCCTCAGCTCATCTTACATAGATTCCAAGTTGTGTAGACAATCCTATCGGTCACTTTTACAGCAAGTTCACAGAGTGAGAGTCAGTTTAAAATGGTATTTTTACATACAGATTATCTTATATTAAATGACTGATTTTAAATAATAAACTCTGTAGCTTTAGTGCATTGGGACTGAAGCTGAATATATATATATATATATATATATATATATATATATATATATATATATATATATATATATATATATATATATATATATATATATATATATATATATATATATATATATATATATATATATTGCATCATAGAACTGTCGATTATTTCATAAAATTTTCTTCATATCCTGATAGCAACCAATAATAGAAGTATAGTCTAAATATTAAAACATGTACATATATCTTCTGTGGAAGAAAAAAATATCGTCCAATCATTGTATTCGGTCTGAATGCAATGATAGGATGTCCTTCCTGCCTGTATTTGCATAGCCTGTATAGTGCACCCTGCTCATACAGACATTACATGTCATGAGCGCAAACATGAGGCTATGCAGAGTTGTAGGCACAGTCACAGAGCGCTGCAAACAAACAGCAGCAACTTTCTACAGTTCCTCCTGAACTAAAACAATGTGCTAATGCTGCGTTCACACCATGTTGTAATTAAGACATGGCAACCCGTGACATTATACTCAGAGCTGTTCACATCCTCAGACTCTAATAATGTGCAGTTTAATGTGCAGCAGTCAGGTGGTACAAGCCAGAGCTCATTAAGTTGTTTACGGTCATTATTATCGTAATGTTATGTGCTTTGAGACATGAGGGGCCCTATCATACACCCGGCACAGTTTTTTTTTTTTTTTTGCTTTTAGCCAAACGCAGTTATCATTTTCATATCCAGCGTCACATTGTTTAAATAGTAAATGCACTCGTGACCATCTGTTCGGCCATGGGCGTGCAAGTCTAAAAATGAGATGTATTCAGAAACTGAAAACGACTGCACCATTATAATATAATATAATAATATAATATAATTCATTGTAGAATTTTGCATAGCACTCAGGGACATGGCAAAAATGTATTTTTGCGGAGTTATATATAAGGAACATAAACCTAATATTAAAAAAGAAAATCATATTGTCATTCAGAATGGTAACAAATATATAATGAGGACATGAATATACAGCATAGTAGGACTCTCAATAAGTGATTACAAATTAAATTAAAATGGTAAATGCCTTTAGAGTTTTGCCTTTTTCAGGCTACAGTTTTTTTTCCAGTTTAAAATAATCATCATATATACATTGTGTGTGTGTGTGTGTGTGTGTGTGTGTGTGTGTGTGTGTGTGTGTGTGTGTGTGTGTGTGTGTGTGGACTGGTAATCCCTACGGTATGGGACAAAATGTCCCCACAAAGATGGCAATATCCAAATTTTTGTCCTTGTGGGGACATTTTTTGGTCCCCATGAGGAAAACATCTTATAAATCACACTAAGTGATGTTTTTGAAAATGTAAAAATGCAGCATGTCTCCTGTGATGGGTAGGTTTAGGGGCAGGGGCAGTGTAGGGGACAGAAAATATGGTTTGTACAGTATAAAATGCATTACGCCTATGGAATGTCCCCATAAAACATGGAAACACAACATGTGTGTGTGTGTGTGTGTGTGTGTGTGTGTGTGTGTGTGTGTGTGTTTATTGTTTGTGGGTTTAGCATCACTCCAGTCATCCAGCTGTCTTAAGTGACTTCCACAAAGCCGAGCCGAGCAGGAGCTCATGTTCCTGTCATGTGAACCTTCTGATTAGGCTGGAAAGAGAAAGGAACAGGGACTGGAACAGAATACGACTCTCTGATAGCTTTGACAGCAGGTAATGAGGCACTTAATGAAGTCCAGGGTAATTTCGCAACCACAACAAGAGGGAGATGCATGCAAGGCGTGCAGTGTTAGGTCCATAACAGCCTTTAATCAAATGGGAAAGGCAGGCTGAAAATGATAGCCTGGGTCTGTGGGGATTTTGACGGCAACCGCAGGTAGCAGGTGCTTCTCTTAACCTGTTGGCATGGCAACCGCAGCGTATATTCTTCCCCAACAGTGCATTTACGGCATCTCCAAAATGATCCTTACACAAGAAAATATGTTTGTTTTATTTCTGTTCATCAGGAGGCCTTCCACTGCCGCCCACACATCTGCTGCTGTGACTCTGCCTCCTCAAGGTTGTGTGTTTACCATTTGCATGTTTTCAAGATTTCCTCAATCGGCAACATGATGTTTTTCCTTCTTGTCACAAACAACAAGTGCTTTTTTGGTTCCTGGTGCAATAGGGTGAGAAAAAATAAAAATAAATTATTAGTTCACATACTTGACATTCGGCACTGCGCTGCACAATGTCAGGCGAACATATACGGTAGCATAGTGTTTTGGTAATATTTTTTTTATGGAAAGAGAAATAAGTCTCTTATGCTCACCAAGGCAGCATTTATTTGATGCATTCTGTAAAAACATTAAATAATTTTGCAATTTAAAGGTACACTGTTTAACTATTATTTTTGGGTCAAAATTTACTTTTTTTTTTCAATCAATCCTTCTTCCAAAATTTATTTTTGTCTTACCATGATTCACTATGGTAAGCCTATTATAAATGTTTAAAATTTAGGCTTTGCATGAAGGTTCTCGAGGGAAATTGCATACACTCGCCCAAGTGTGTCTTGTCATATCCGTGAACAGAGAAAAGTTGCTCTGGCTGCTTTAATGTGTGGGAGTGGCACAGGTTAGTTGTCACAACTAGTGAGAACGGATGATATGGAGCAGCTAAATCTCCAACCTCCGCGGAATTACTGAACAGAGGACAGTCTACTGGCAAAAAGAGAATGTGACAGAGCTCGTAATAAAACAAGAATAAACATTAGCTTGGCTTTTCCGAGATGTTGATTTGAAATCTTGTAAAAGCAATGCGGAGATGGTGTTTTTATTACTCAACAGGTGAGTAAGGAGTTTTATTGAACAGATAAATTGCCACATGTAGCTCATTGTAAAGCATTTCCTTATTGTGGAGGCTTGTTTTATTATGGGTTGTTGTAGCACTGTGCTGGAATTTTAATTTCAAGAAATCGTGTTCAGTGATAATAATGGCGTTATAGATAAACGGCGTTAATAACGGAATTATTTTTTTCAGTAACGAGTAATCAAACGAATTACTGTTTCTCCCGTTACAACGCCGTTAGCGTTACTGAAGAAAAAAAATGCGGCGTTACTATAATTGAGATGACTGAAGCGGTTTGCATCCGAATAGGCTCTCAGTCAGTCGGACCTGCAATGTTTTCTTTCTCTGGTTGATGTGTGTGTGTGTGTGTGTGTGTGTGTGTGTGCGGGCGTGCATGCTTGTTGGGGGGTGGATGGGGTAGTAACACATAACTGATGATGATTGGTGGGTGGGAGACAAGGTTGAGATTGATAGGTTGAGTTCACACACATATGCACAGTCAGCGATGGCAAGTCTAACGACTTCAAAGTTAGCTTTCGCAAACTGGAAGTATAAGCGCAACTTTTCTGTCATTGAGGTGAAAGGTAAGAATGTTTATGTAACGTGCAACATATGCCCAGAGCCTCTCCACGTCGGAGGAAAGTAATTCTAATCTAACGAAGCACCTCACATCATCACATGCCGCCACAAAATTAGTGGCTAAAAACCCAGTTGATAACGCTCCACTACCAAAGGAGTAGTACAGTACTGATAATATTTACACTATAGTAGGCTTACTGATAATATTTACACTATAGGCCTACTGATAGCCTAATATTACAATAATGTATTGAATTTGATAGTTGTCTCTCACATTGTTCCACAGCAACATTACAACAGTGTACATTAATGTACAATGTTTTATAATAATGTATTCTATTTCATATTCTATTTAATGTGCAACTCATTTATTTAACATATTTAATATTGGGCGCATCCACGTTTTGAAAAAAAAGTAACTCAGTAGTTACTTTCCCTGGTAATTAGTTACTTTTATAATGATATAACTCAGTTACTAACTCAGTTACTATTTGTAAGAAGTAACTAGTAACTATAACTAATTACTTTTTTTAAAGTAACGTGCCCAACACTGATCGTCTTCATTAACTCTTTCCAAAGAATACATATATGCTGCCTTCAAAAAATCACCCAGATGAAGCTATCTCAGGAGGCAGGAAGTGAAGCTTACATTCGGAAGTGCCTTGATGTTTTCCTACCTTAGAATGGGTCCTGCGAAGGCAGCATTTTTCAGTTTTTGGATGCAAACAGTATATACTAAACTTGGTTAAGGTTTTATTTTACTATTTAAACAAAATGCATAGAAAAAAATATCATGACTACAACATAATCAGTTGTTAAGATTTTCTTGGTTCTTTCTTGTTTATGCATGTGTTCATAATTTCTTTGAATGAAAACCTGTCCAAAAATTACTTGCCATGTATTATTTTTGGCATTGCGCCATCACAAAGAAAAATAAACAAGAAAAAAAACTTTTTTTTTTTAAATATTTGAATAAAGGGTGAAGATGTTTTTTTTCTAGGCCAGACACCACTTCAGGTCACTACTGTATACATTAGCATGAGCAACACAAAATACTTTGTATTTTTAGCATTGCAGCATGTTCTGGGTCTGTTGTGAGCGCCGCTCTGCTGTTCCTTTATAAAACACAAATCGATTGTGTTGAAGTGCCTAATTACTTCTCCCATTCCATTCTTGATTACCCCCTCCCTGCCTTCCAACTTCTACTAGTGCAAGCAATCAAACATCACATGTCCATTCAATATCATTTTCTTTGATTGATGCTCAACATGAAAGCATAAAAAGCATAAAAATGTGACAACAACAAAAGCAAATGTTTTTTTTTACTTTTTGGTACTTTTTTTGGGATTATATATATATATATATATATATATATATATATATATATATATATATATATATATATATATATATATATATATTATAAACCCAGAATAGAGATAACACCTGATCCAAACTCCAAAAAATCCCTAAAGAATGAATAGAATGATACAGTTCCACAACATTAGGTAAACACATCAACGTTAACATCCCTAAGCTGAAAAGTGTGCATCTGTTGTACTGTAGTCAATTTGTTTGTTGATTAGCTCCACCTATTGTACAGGAACTATTTGAATAGGCATTTTGTTTCTTATTGCAATTTCATTTGCATCTGGTGTGGATAGAAGTATCTTTCCCAGCAAAGCAAGGATGCATATGCTGGTGCTCTGATGCATATGCAAACATCCTTCACTCCCACTCTCCCTCTTGTCCATTTGAAGATATTCATATAACTTGCCAGCACCACAATTAACTCCCAGAGCGACCCGCTCACCACCCTGTTGTTCAATCGGATTAGGTCTCTCCCTGTCTCCGCCAAGCTCCTGCCGGCTTATCTGGGGCATGTTTGGAGGGCGAAGCAACAGGACAGGGACACATGCCTGGAAATAAACGGAGTCTCGCGGTGATAGCCTCTCTGCTCACCCAGCCATGAAGGTTAAAACAGCTCATTCTTGCCTACAGTCAACCTTGCTCCATGACTGTGAATAAGGACAGAGGAATTCTGCAGACATCTGCGTCTGTGTCTGCTGTCACGGGTCAGCAGGTAGACAAATGATAGATATCATGCCGGGGTCACGGTGTGTTAAAACACAGAGGGCAGAAAAGTCAATCAATGAATAGAAAAAAATGTGTCCGGCATCACAAAGCAGTGAAGTGCATGATATTTTCTGTATTTATTGTTTTATTGATTTGATCCTTGCTGCTGCTCTATTGTGTAGCATTATGATATACACTATAAAACTATGTGCATGTGTCAGTTGTTCTTTCATGACTCTTAAATGATCAGTCAGCAGAAATTGTATTTAGTATTTTGTTTAAAGGGTTTGTTCACCCCAAAAATTTAATTATGTGATTATTTACTCATGTCGTTCCAAACCCGTTAGACTTTTGTTCATCTTCGAAAACCCAATTGAAGATATTTTAATAAAATCTGAGAGATGTCTCTCCCTCCATTGACAGTCCATGCAACTACCACTACGCTTGAAAAAGTTCATTTAAGAGATTGTAATACTAATCCATGTGGATCAAGTTTTATATTATGAACAGGTTGAATTTAGGCTTTTATTCACATATAAACATTCATCAACACACATCACTTGTGGTAAACAGAAGCTCAAGCATGTTCACTTGACGTGAGAGAACCAATGAGATTCATCCTCGCGTTACGCAGCACGTTTGAGCTTCCGCAAGAACCAATGAGGTTCATTCTTTTGTTACTCGGCACGTTTGAGCTTCCGCAAGAACCAATGAGGTTCATTCTTGTGTTCCTCAGCATTAATGAGCCTCTGCAAGAACCAATGAGGTTCATTCTTGTGTTACGCAGCATTAATGAGCCTCCGCAAGAACCAATGAGGTTCATTCTTGTGTTACGCAGCATTAATGAGCCTCCGCAAGAACCAATGAGGTTCATCCTCGTGTTACGCATTACATATGAGCCTCCACAAGAACCAATGCGGTTCATCCTTGTGTTCAGCACCATGTATGAGCCTCCGCAAGAACCAATGAGGTTCATTCTCGTGTTACGCAGCACGTACGAGCCTCCACAAGAACCAATGAGGTTCATTCTTGTGTTATGCAGCACGTTTGAGCATCCGCAAGAACCAATGAGGTTCAATCCTCATGTTACGCAGCACGTATGAGCCTCCACAAGAACCAATGAGGTTCATCCTTGTGTTCAGCACCACGTATAAGCCTCTGCAAGAACCAATGTGGTTAATCCTTGTGTTACGCAGCACGTATGAGCCTCCGCAAGAACCAATGAGGTTCATTCTCGTGTTACGCAGCACGTACGAGCCTCCACAAGAACCAATGAGGTTCATTCTTGTGTTATGCAGCACGTTTGAGCCTCCGCAAGAACCAATGAGGTTCAATCCTCATGTTACGCAGCACGTATGAGCCTCCACAAGAACCAATGAGGTTCATTCTTGTGTTCCGCAGCACGTATGAGCCTCCACAAGAACCAATGAGGTTCATTCTTGTGTTCCGCAGCATGTATGAGTCTCCACAAGACCAATGAGGTTCATCCTCGTGTTACGCAGCACGTTTGAGCTTCCGCAAGAACCAATGAGGTTTGCATGATGAGAAAGTACAGTTGAGCTTCTGTTGATGTTCGCTGATTGATGTTTATATGTGAATAAAAGACCAATGAATCAATTCTGAATGTCCTTATTTGTTTCGCAAAAGCATTGTTAGCCAACAATGGTTGCAAGTTCCGTATAGTATAGTTCAAGAAGTCAGTGTTTCCCGAAACCATAGTCCCAACAAACTTTCACTAACAGCATCGCAAAGTTAATTGTGTGGCTGGAACTACAGCTCTCGACCTGTGGCTAGAAGCATAGTTTCTTGTTTGTATGACATGTGGACTTAATAAATTATTATCTTGAGCCAGATAAGCAAGCTGACGTTCTATATTGCTCCTGATCGATTGCTTCAGTCTCCTGTCTCCCGTCTGCCTCTTGCTCAGCTAGAGTTTGTAGCTCTGTACAGTCTTGCTTTTGAATCTCTATTTGATATATTTTCTTTGTCCTACTGCTAAATATAGTTTACTCATCACCATATATTGTTTAAATATTGCCAATCACGTTAAATTTGACATCAATAGCTTTTAATCTAAATCACCATCACACATTAGCATTTCGCTAGCCTTTTAGCTTGTCATCTCTGCACTCGGGTCTCCTGTTTTCTGAGTTCATTAAAAAACCGTGGTGAGTTGGAATAGTAAATAGTCTCCAACAAAGCACTGTGGTAAGTTGGATCAACAAACACAGTAAGCAATGTAATCTACTGTCATTGTCACTTGCACTGCTTGCTGCATGTTTAGTATAGGCTTCTCCGTTGGCGAACAGGGCTTCACATGTGATAAATGTAAAGAGATAATTAGGCTGACGGAGAAGATTTCAGAATTAGAGACACGCATCCAGACTTTATCTGAGAGTAGTGAGGATGTTACAGCTTTAGACACTGATTTGGATGCGAGTAGCTTAGTGAACTCTGTACATTCTCCGGTTCCGGCTGCAGGGCCCCCGCAGCAGGGAAACTGGGTAACGGTGAGGCGGCATAGTAGCGGATCAAAAAACCACTCTTCCATTCCGATTAGAATATCAAACAGGTGTTCCCCACTCAGTGACGCACCCACTTAGAATCCTGTAGTCACATGTTTACCGGGAGCCAGAGCGCCTGACATCAAAGCAAATTTAAAAGTGCTGGCTAATGCTAATTGTAAATTCTCTAAGATTATTTTTCACATCTGCACTAATGATGTTCGACTTCGCCAGTCGGAGATAACCAAAATTAACATTAAAGAGGTGTGTGAACTTGCTAGTACGATGGCAGGTTCAGTTTTTTGTTCTTGTCCGCTCCCCGTTAAAAGGAGTGATGCAATAGTTAGCAGATTATCATCACTCAATGGCTGGTTGTCTAAGTGGTGTCCGCAAAATAACATAGGGTTCATAGACAATTGGAAAAGCTTTTGGGGCAGACCTGGCCTGTTAAAACACGACGGCATCCATCCTTCTTGGAGTGGTTCCGATCTTCTCTCTAGTAATATGGCACATAGTCTTGGAGTTAAACCTTGACTAACTAGGGCCCAGGTCAGGAAGCAGACGGACTGGCTTACCCGACCGCCTGCTAGCTGCCTCCCGTTACAGAAGTCAGGTAAATCCCAACACATAGACACTCTTTTACCTAGATATTATCACATAGAGACTGTGTCTGTTCCGCGAAGTAGTAATTACAAAAAAACATCAAAACCATTTAACGGTAACAATATATATAATACGGATAATCAAGTGGTAAAGCTTGGGTTGCAGACACACTCTGTCAGTTTAAATCTAGACTAAAAACACATCTCTTTTCTATGGCATACACATAAAACACTTTTTCAATTAAATGATTATTAGGCTGCATTATCTAGGTCAGCCGGAACCGGGAACACTTCCCATAACACCTGATGTACTCGTTACATCATCAGAAGAATGGCATCTACGCTAATGTTAGTGTATCTGTTTTATCCTGAGGTCTACTGCAGTCAGCCGGATCCAGGCTGTATCCAGATCAGACGGTGGACCTGCACCCAGATGTGACCAACACATGACCCTGAAGTGTCTGCAGAGACCGTATCATTTAGACTTCCTTAAGCTGCCTCATCGACACGGCATCCTCAATAAACCTGTCTCCGGCGTGATGACTCCGATTGTTTGAATAGTCCTAGTTAAGAATTCTTTAAATCGATATGTCATCCTCAAAACAACCCGTCTCCAGCGTGTTGCCACCGATCTTTTGAATATTACACTTTAGTAATTGTTTAATCAATACGGCATCCTCAATAAAAACCTGTCTCCGGCGTAATGACTCAGATATTTCAAATTATTTATTTTTAACAATGATTTAATCGATACATCATCCTCAATAAAGTGTTGCCTAAGATCTTTCGAATATTCAGATCTATTATGACCTCTGACCTTTAAAATTCCCAGAATAATAATAATACGCTTGTTTGTTAATTGGCCAGAGCAGAACTGGCACCCCGACTGAGCCTGGTTTCTCCCAAGGTTTATTTTTCTCCATAAGGTCTCCTGATGGGGTTTTGGTTTCCTTGCCACTGTCGCCTCTGGCTTGGCTTGCTCAGTTGGGGAAAAACAATTTTTCAAATAAATTTCCAAATAAATCTAATTATTAAACTAAATTAACCATATAGACCAAATTACCACATTACTAAAGCCCACATTGTTACTGTATGATAATCAAAATATATTCTGTTGCATTATTTTTCTGTTTAACACTGTGAAGCTGCGTTGAAACAATCTGTATTGTTAAAAGCGCTATATAAACAAAGTTGACTTGACTTGACTATATCTTTCATTTTGAATATATACAAATTTAGTTTGTATACAAATCTTGTAGTTTGTCAAGAGAAAAGCACCATTTTTGAAGAGCGTGCATACGTGTATCTGCCTACATACGCAAGTGTAAGCTATTATTAGAGCAACTCTTTACACTTGTATGCACATGCCCAGTGTGCATGAATGGTCATGTGACATGCGTTTAGTGTGACTGGAGGTCGTTTCTGAAACGCCAGTGTAGACAAGGAACATTTTCCACATCATACTATAGTAGTTAAGAGGCGAGTTATGTCGTTGTATGGGAAACTCACCCTTGATCAGTCTGATTTGTGGACGGACAAGCCAGTTATTTTCAATAAACCAGTTGATTAGGCTGGTTTTGAAATATGTGGATGCTTCATTTAGATAACAAAAAAGCAAACACTTGTTCTTGAGCTAACACATGTTCAGACAACGTATCTGTTTATGTGAAAGTGGATCACTACCCAGATTTCAAAGAGGACACCATTAGATTCTCTCAAAGCAGCACATGCAATTGATTCAATAATACAGCCGGGCTGCATTAGCCACCAGCCTGTGCTGGGATGTGTTCCCTGATGGCCGTATAATCAAGGAAGTGCTCTTTGCATTATGTCCCAGTTCAAGTATGAATGAATCATTCTCCATCAGCAGACATCTATGTGGTCCAGCGTTTCACTGATAATGCATCCTGTGAAACTGAGTAGCGAATGAGCCACAGCGGGATGATAGCTGAGAGAGGATACAATGTTTTAAAACAGACACCGTATGTCCATGGCAACATTAAAATAAGATTATTTAATAAAGCCCTAATCAAGGAAGTAGGAAAGCAAGTAATTCCTCTTATAAAAAGAACTCAGGTTATCACAACGGGCATTAAGTGTGTAGGGAATATGCTACCAACATATGTAAATAAATATAGTAACCTACTATTGGATGGAATATGAGGCCACTTTGTGTCACTTTTCCAACCAGCTCTCAAAAGGTTGTCTTTTGATTAAGTTCACCAAAATTACTTATTTACAGAGTAATTTTGTGACTTTTTCTGTGGGTGTTTTTGAGTGTTAAAACACTGTAACAGTGGGTACTTATTTAAAGCTGACATGCAACGGAAGTTACATTTAGTCTTGATGTATATTTGAGTGAAATGCCTTCTTGAACAAGAAAAAAACATGTAGTAGTGGACTTGATTGTGTCTATGGGGAATTGATTGGATGGTTGTGGTTTGCTATTGGTTGATCTTATTTGAGCGATGGGTTGTCCCGCATCAGTAAACATCAGAGAAGAGAAGAGAAGAGATGTCACTGCAAGAGGACGGAGAAGTTTTTGGTTTAAGATTACAAGGGCACATAGAATTAATAAAAAAGAAAAAGATATGCACAGATGAATAATTTATAATAAATACTGCAATATTCCTTAATAAAATATCCATTAAGATTTTATGGCATTTTTAAAATGCAGACTTACATTTGTATTATCAATCATCATAAAATTAAATATACATAATACTGCACTGTGTATTATATTTTAACTTCACTTCCCTTAAACTGATTCCAACAGAATGTTTTTTTCATTAAATTGTACTACTTTTAGAAATAAAAGGCTTTTTTTCTGATTTTAGCTCTCTGATTTGAGCACTCTATTTGAAGGGGTGTGTCTGCTGTGAGACTTCAGTGTAAACACCCACTGCTGTGATTGGCTGACACCTTTGTATATGAAATAACATGTGGAACTCTCTCAAAAACTTTTAGCATGTGTGAAAAGTATAGCATTATATTTATGTGATAGTGATGAGCATTGTAGCCGATCACAGACATGTTGAGCGCATGAATGCAGTGATCTTGTCAATTGCAACTTAATTTTGGCTCTCTAATAAATGCTTTCATCGTAACTAACAGCGCAAACACAAGTTTTATTTGATTATAACGGTTTGTCCAGAACTCGGTCACTGATAAACTTGCGCTGTTTGAATGACAGCTCCAGCGATTGTAAAGGAAGCGTTCTTTGATTGCTTTCTATATACGGTATAATTTAATCACAGTGTAAATAACATATTATTTTCATCCCACTATAAGGTAAACAATGTGAAGTTGACTGTTTAGTCACTGCTTTGATTTACTGACTCATAGACAAAGAACATCTGAATCATTACATTTACATTTTACATTTATGCATTTGGCAGACGCTTTTATCCAAAGCGACTTACAGTGCACTAATTTCAGGGACAATCACCCTGAAGCAACGTGGAGTAAAGTGCCTTGCTCAAGGACACACTGGTGGTGACCTGGGATCGAACCAGCAACCTTCTGCATGGTAGTTAGGTGGTTTAATTACATATCAGAAATCACTATATGCCTAGCATTAGGATCCTTTGGAAGTTATGTATTTTTTTATTTTTTTATTTCCAGTGATCCTGCTTCTTTCTTCTCTCCTCGTCATCTCACTAACACACCAGTAGGCGGGGCCAAAGTTGCAATGATGAAGTAGGAGTTGATCATCTATATCATAGACAGGCACATTCCACAAAGAGTTGTTCTCTGTGCTTGGTTACAATTAAAGTTTTCAGTTCAGTAACCTCTTATATGTCAAAATCTCAAGGAAAATCAATTTCAATTTTTAAATTTCTCAATTTATGACCTCTTTAATCAAATAACTTTCCCTCACTCTAGCAGTGACATGTCTTCTCTGCTGTGTTTATTGGTGTGAGGGTCGGACAACCTGTCACTCACATGAGATCGACCAATAGCGAACCACTACCATCCAATCAATTCCCAATGGACAAAAATCAAATCCTAGCATTTTTTCCAGAAGCCAGGTTACTTGAACATGCTTTACAATTGAGAACAAATGACTGTTGTAACTTCTGTTTCATGATGACTTTAAAAGCTGAACTTCTTTTAATAATAATAATAATAATAATAATAATTTTATACAATTTATTGCACCATTTATGCATAAAAATGGCACCTTTCCAACACCCAAGATTGCTTTACAAAGACATGTTTAAAGAACAGAACCTAATAAACATCAATAACAAAGCAAAATACACACCGAGAGCTGAAAAGTAATATACAGAGGTTGCTTACCAAGTTACGTTAGACATACAAACAAAGAGGGATTCAAACAGGACTGAGTAATACAAACAAACAGAGGAATACAAATAAATAACATATCCATAACAAGCTACAATTTAAAGACTGAGAGCTGAAGAGTGATATTCAGAGAAAATACAGGAGCAAAAGACTGAAGTAAGTCAGATAAAATTGTAGGACCAAGGTTATGTAGAGTTTTGTAAGTGAGAATTATTACCTTGAAGTCTATACTCAAGTAAACCGGAAGCCAATGAAGATGATAGAGGATTAGAGTAATGTGCTCATTCTTTCATGTGAGAGTGATCAGGCGGGCTGCAGAGTTTTGAACATACTGTAATAGTTTGATATTTTTAGCTGAAATGCCATTAAGAAGTGAGTTACAGTAATCCAGTTGAGATTTGACAAATACATGTATAACAGTTTCAGCATCCTGCAGACTAAGAAAGGAGAGAATATGAGAGGTATTATGTAGGTGGAAAAAAAGCTGATCATTAAATGAAAGAGTGGAATCAAGAAGAACACCAAGATTTTGAACTGTCGTGGAGGGCATTATCAAAGTCACCATCCAAATCTATCATTTGACTGGATAGATCGGATTTAGAGCCGTTCAGTATTACCTCCATTAACTATTTCCCCACCAAACACGGAATTTTCTGTTATTTGTGAGAAAACGCTTCCCAGGAAACACAGAATATTTCGGGTTTCCGTGTTTTCACTGATAAATGCTAGGGGGAGGGGGGGGGTAACATTAGATCCACATTTCATTCAGTAACATTAGATCGTTTAAGGACGATCTAATGTTACTGAATGAAATGTGGACCCAGAACGAGTTACATGACTGTGCAAGCATTAGGGTTGATGGACTCGATAATACTCCATCTGTGTTTACATTTACATTTACATTTAGGCATTTAGCAGACGCTTTTATCCAAAGCGACTTACAACATAGGAGTACAGGAAGCGATCGGTCATGAATAGGCGCAAAACGCAAAAAGTGCCTTAAATACCAAGTTTTGGATATTACATAGAATAAGCTTAAGCTAGAATAAGGAAGGAATAAAAGAGAAGAGTTGTTTTTTATTTTATTTTATTTTTTTTTTATGATAAGTGTTCACGGAAGAGATGAGTTTTTAGCTGTCTTTTGAATGATGACAGTGATTCTGCCATCCGGATGGAGGTAGGAAGATTGTTCCACCAGCCAGGAACGGTGAATGAAAAAGTTCTGGAGAGGGATTTCATGCCTCTCTGTGATGGTACCATAAGCCTACGCTCCTTACCTGAGCGAAGGCTTCTGGTAGGGGTGTAGACTCGTAGGAGCGAGTCGAAATATGCTAGTGCCGAGCCTGTGGTAGATCCATAAGCGAGTGTCAAGGCCTTGAACTTGATGCGGGCATCAAGTGGCAGCCAGTGCAGAGAGATGAAGAGAGGTGTGACATGGGCCCTTTTGGGCTCATTGAATACAAGACGTGCTGCAGCATTCTGAATCAATTGAAGAGTTTTGATTGCACACGATGGAAGACCAGCCAGAAGCGCATTGCAGTAGTCAAGCCTAGAAATGACAAGGGCCTGGACGAGAAGTTGTGTTGCATGCTCTATAAGGAACGGTCTGATCTTCCTGATGTTGTGCAGAGCAAACCTGCATGATCGAGCTGTCTTTGAAATGTGGTCTTTGAAGGACAGCTGGTCGTCAAAGATTACTCCTAGATTTCTGACCGACCCTGAGGGGGTAATCAGAGATGAACCTTGCTGGATGGTGAAGTTGTGTTGTAGAGTCTGATTGGCAGGGAAGACGAGAAGCTCAGTCTTTGCCAGGTTGAGCTGAAGGTGGTGTTCTTTAATCCATGCCGAGATGTCTGCCAGACAGCTTGAGATGCGTCCATCTACTGTGGGGTCATCTGGTTTAAATGAAAGATAGAGTTGAGTGTCATCAGCATAGCAATGGTATGAGAAGCCATGTGCCTGTATGATGGGTCCCAGTGACGTAGTGTAAATGGAGAAGAGAAGAGGTCCCAGCACTGAGCCCTGAGGAACCCCCGTGGTCAGTTGATGTGCTTTGGATACCTCACCTCTCCAGGCAACCTTGAAGGACCTACCTGTGAGGTAAGACTCAAACCAGTGGAGTGGAGTCCCTGTGATGCCCAGTGATGAGAGGGATGACAGAAGAATCTGGTGATTCACATTGGAATGTTTAATCATCGCTCTGAATCTGATCTGGATGTAGTGTTTGACAAAAACGTGATTTTCTCAGCTTTTTGTTCAAAATGTTGCTTTTTTATGAAACTTACTCATATTTAAGTGTTGATAAAAAAGGAATGCATGTTTTTTTTTGTTTCAAAGCAGAGGGTCTGCTCTTTCTTTTGATGTATTGCATGCTCAGATATCCACACAACAAAATATTCAATGTGCCATTACATTTTTATGAAAATGATCAAAACCCTGGGGGTGGCTGGAAACTTTTTCTAAAAAACGCTGGCGGGGAAAAACTTCAATTTAAAGTAATCTACCTCAAGCCTAAGCTTGAGTTCCTTGATGCAAGTTGATAATGTTGGCATAGGAAACACTGAGGTGGGAGGTGTGCTAAAATAGATCTGTATATCATCAGCATTACTGGAAGTTCAACACAATCACAAGAGAATGCGTATCAATAGTACGAGTGTGCTATTGGAATGTATGCGCCAAATGATTTGCGCATCATATGCATGCGGAAAATTGCGTACCATATGCACAACATTGCATACTCTTATTATTTATACACATTTTCATGAGATCGGTCTCGGCAATTAATCCCACAGCGTTTGGTTATTTGTCCAATTGGTAACATAAATAGTGAAAAGAAGACAGCCAAAGACAGAACCTTACACCAGAAATTATGGATTTGGTGGATGATTTGTGTTTCTGGGGGCGTAATACAAAAACTTTCTATCTTAGGTCTTAACTTAAGATATGATAAGTTAATGTAGGATTTTTCACAATTTCGTATTACAGAAGCAAATCTTAACTTGATTTAGGATTCTTATCCTATCTTACAAAATAGTTCGGAAATCTTATACCGCTCACTCGTGTTTCGGTAATCAACTGTCAAGTTACCAAGCAACCAATAACGTGCAAAATGCTTCTGAGGCGCGCTTTTAATTCCAATGTGGCAGAAAATTACATTTTTAAAAGCTCCGTTGAAAAGTCAAAGCCTGTTATAAAAAAACAGTATGGCCTTAGTCACTTGAAGAATGAACTGGCATAGAGTTGGTTTGACGTTAGACGTTCGAAATTTAGGGACCATCTCTAAAGTTACATCCATTGGTTTACACATTTCTAACTTCAGTAGCATTTCAACGGACTGTCTTAAAGTATCAAAACCGTAAAGTGTTCAACAAGGTGTCAGCTATGATGCACAGTTTTTTACATATTACATGTTCAAATGCTATTGAAGTTAGAAATGTGTAGGTCTACAAATCTTGTATGTAACTTTAGAGAATGTCCTTAAATGTGTGAATATCGAATGTCTAGTGTCAAACCTACTCTTTGCCATTGAAGAAAGACTGTTAATGCTCTGTCTCGGCTCGTTGGCCTCTGTCGCAATGGACCCTTTTCACAGTCTGTGATGACACTTTTTAACGGTCATCAATATCGTAAATCCTGCAAAGTTTTTTGTATTTCCATTTTTTTTTTTTTTATGTATTTATATTTATAACACTAATAGTTTGTATTATATTACTTTTGCATTAAATTACAAAAAACGCATTACCTGCTGTGAGGGTGTTTCTAATACAGTGTCTATGGGAGTGATGGTAAAAGTAACATCTTTCTTTTCACTGCCGTTATCAATCTCACTCTATGTTTCCCTCTTTTTGAAAGTTGTGAAATCACTATTGTTGCGTTTTTCTTTTGCTATTTGAGCAAATCGGGACACAAAACAAATTTATTTAATGTATTCTCTCATTCGCTGCTACAAAAGTTAACACAACTATGACGACTCCCGCTCTGAGAGACCCGGAAATGTGAAAAGGGTCTATTCGTCTAACTAACTGCAAAATCATGTGTCGTGGGAGTCTGTAATTATTTACAAACATTTTATCATCAAAACACAGCACATCCTCTGGGTCCTCCAAAAGTCTCTCCAATATCAAAACATCACTGCTCTTCATCTTATATAATTAAAAATGTAACGCTCTCTCGAAAAAGGATTTTTGTCCTGTGATTTTTACCGTTGGATTTCAAAAATGTTTGAATTTAGGACACCAGTGGGGTTGTCCTATAAAGTTAAGACAGCTCTTATGATTTTTTGTCGAGTTGGGATGCTTCTGTAATACCCGTTTCCTGTCCATAGTTGAGATAAGATTATGCACTTAAGAAATGTCATTCTGTAATAGCCTTTGTCCTAAATGCGGTCCTAACTGAAATTGCCATGGTTACCAAAACAGAAAAGATAGGATTCTAAAGATAAGATGTTTTTGTAATACGCCCCCTGGTATACAACAAATTGTTGCCTCCCTGTCAAATAGAAGGAAAACCAGTCAAATGCTGTACCAGTAATTCCGATTGCCTCGACAAGAGTAACATGTCAAAAGCTGAGCTGAGGTCTAACAGAAGGAGAGTGCTAAATGTAGCAGAATCAGAAGCTAGAAGGAGATCATTAAGAAACCAGGTCTGTTCCAGTACTGTATAACGGACGAAAGCCAGAGGCTGTTAAATAGGCCTGTAACAGGGCGACAACTACTTTTTCTAATGTCTTAGCGAGAAAAGAGAGGTTTCGAAATAGGCCTGTCGTTTAGAGATGGAGGATCAAGACCATGCTTTTTAAGAACAGGACTGACAGCAGCAATCCCAAGCTTAGTTGCTACAGTTCCAGAAGTCATTGACATAATAATTAATATAGTGATGGGTAGTGACTAAGCAGTCAAGCAATTCATTTCAGTAAAGGGGTTGGTGCAGGATCAAGAAGACTAGTAGAGGAATTAGACAGCCTGATAGCCTTTTAACTCGACCGTCGACCCCTGTGTCATGAGCAATACGTAGTTTGCCAAAAATATGTTGAAAAATATGACAATTTTACATACAATGTAAAATGCTCTGCTAATCTATTTATTTCTCTTTTGTGATATAGGTCTTCAAATAGCAACATCAAATATTGGAGAAATGCTACTCACCCAACATAAACAATGTGAAAGCTGTTGCTTTTTCGCTTCTGCGCCACTTATGTGCAGCTTATGCATGCGGTGGGTGTGAAATGGGCTTTATTGTGTGTTTGGATGAGGTTCCTGATTACATTTTTGTAATTAATTAGTCATTTCTCCATGAATACGTTTCTAAATTCCTCCTTCTCTGGCTGCTGCTGACACATTCAGAAAAGAAAATCGTCTGTTTGCCTTCCCAACACATTTCGTCCCTGATCCTGGTGTCAGCTTGTGAGGGAGAGAAGTCTAGGAGGGGGTTCGGTAACCACATTATCCATGTTCTTTACAGTGGCTGAGTCTCCTGGAACCGTTCAGACGACAGATCAAAGCCTCACGCTCTCGCTGTGCTGGCCCAGCTACTCTGGAGATGCTACCCTTCAGTCCTGGCTCCAGAGACAGGCTTCTGCCTTCACAGACCACGGCTTGGATTGTTTCCCCAAGTACGGGCATTGGTCTTTGATGGTCAGTTTTCTGTGACTTAGACCCAAGGGTAGGCTTAGAAGAGCTGAACATGGGAAAAGAGGATGAAACGGAAGCCGGAAAAAGAGAAAAAAGTATTTTTTCCATGGGCATATTTTGTCAGAAGCATTCATGCGTCACAAGATGGAGTTAGCATGTTTTCGGTTGTGTCTAGCCCTGTGGGAGTTGAACCAGTACATACGTAGCAGAGATCTACCACAAAGTGTCTGATTTATTAGGGGTTAAATTGAATTAACTGAAAAAGTTATTAATTAATCAAATGAATAACAATTAACTGCCTACATTGATATTTACATCGAAAAATCAATATATTGTTTGTTTTTATTTACATATATCTAGTCCACAGCAATCCATTTTGTATCTTGGTATTTACTATACATAATAAATTACTACTACTAATAATAATAACAACAATAACAATAATTAATATTTGTATTATGTATTAAATTATAAATAAAAATAAAATAAATTTCATAATAAATTCTTATTTTTATTAAAGAATAAATACAATTAATTTTAATCAGACTAAATTAGTCACACACTCAATTAAATGTAATAATATATACACATATACACATGCATATATTATATAAACACAAACCTTTGTGTTAGATGTGATTAATCGTGATTCATTATATATATATATATATATATATATATATATATATATATATATATATATATATATATATATATATATATATATTTACACACACATATACATACATACACACACACACACACACACACACACACACACACACACACACACACACACACACACTCACACACATACACACATGTTGTGTTTCCATGTTTTATGGGGACATTCCATAGGCGTAATGCATTTTATACTGTACAAACCGTATTTTCTATCCCCCTGCACTGCCCCTGCCCCTAAACCTACCCATCACAGGAGACATGCTGCATTTTTACATTTTCAAAAACATCACTTAGTGGGATTTATAAGATGTTTTCCTCATGGGGACCAAAAAATGTCCCCACAAGGACAAGGATTTTGGATATTGCCATCTTTGTGGGAACATTTTGTCCCCATACCGTAGGGATTACCAGGACACACACACACACAACTAAAATTTTTATTTTGCCACTCTGTTTCCTTCTCTTCCCCTTCAACTGATTCAGTATGCTGTGCGTGTCAAACCCTGCATGACTATCATTTAAGTGCCCCTCCTTCTGCTCCCAGATAAAAGCAGTGTCCTGGTCTGTCTCGGTTGGACTTCCCAACCAACACTAATTATTGATATGCATTTGTCTGGTTTGCATCAGCCATCCTCTGTGATCTTGGCATATGAGGTGCGCTTATTCCAGCAATTGTTCATGGAAAAACGCACTGGGACAGGCAGGGCTGTTTATGGATGCTTCTCAGCCTCTTAAATTATGGATTTCCTTCGCCCTGCATCTTTCTTCGCTGCCCCTATTCGCTTTGTTGTTTTTTCATTTCACTTTTTATTGGGGGTGAACAAGCAGACTGAAGTCTCAGAAACGAACATGTAGAAAAAGCTACATTAAAGGTTCAAATATTTATAAAACCTCATATTCTGAATTTAGACGAGCTTATGCTCATTCTTAAAACTAGCAAGTTTTAGTTGAAAATCATATCTCAGTTGAGACAATCCACACGTCTTCTAAAACCTATAGTGAGCTATCTTTAAGAGAGCATTATGACGTCAGAATATTGTATAGGCATAAAACACATTGAGTTTGTTTAACAATAGTAAGCTGCCTTTTGCCTTAATAGACCCTTGTGAAAAAGGACATGTTACAGCATACTTATATTGGAAATAATATAATTTAAAAGAATATACTTAAGTGTGAACTGAATGTAATGATTTTAGACACGTAATTGCATGTTATTTACTTTGAAATGAAAATGTATTAGTTTAAATTTATATTAAATGCAACTAGAGTTGATCTTAAGAGTGCTTTTGTGATCAATGTAGAGAGCTTATATGTAATTTAATAATTGTATCGTCATTTAAATATGGTTAAGTGTACAGCTGAATGTATTGACAAGCATTTGTAGAAAACTATACTTTAGTGTAATTTCTAGTGAAACTTGTGTCATGTATTTACATACAATACTAATTACACATTTATAATGAAGTTCCAATTTAGCACATTTAAAATATATTAACTTTAATAACTTCAGTTAAAATAATCAATTACTTTACATGTGCTTTAGTATGTAAGTCCTATTTGCGTGTTTTTAAATTTTTTTGAACATTTTTGACAAAAACTCTCAATTCTGACTTCTTTTCTCAGAATTGAGATATAAAGTCTGAATCACGAAAATGCGATATGTACTCACAATTCTGAGAAAGGTCATAAAGAAAAGTTTATATAACTTTATAAACAAGCAATTGCAACTTTATAACACACAATTCTGGCTTTAACATGCAATTCTGAGAAAAAAAAGTAACAAAATGCAAAAAGATTTGTGAAATTGTCGTAGTTACCCTTATTTTTTATTCCATGGCAGGAAACAAGCGACCATATTAATGCTGCAAGTTGATTAGCTGCAGATTAACTTGTCTGTAGGCTCTAAGGCTACATTCAGACTGTCAGTCCAAATACGATTTTTGTGCATATATGATTGAAATTCAGATTTAACAAGTCTGAATGGCCAAAAATGCATTTTTTACAAATCCGTTTAAAGCTACAATCATATGTGGTACATAAAAATTTTATACAAATTGCATTTCTGGAAATCCGTTTCATTCTGACCGTTCTGATCGGATTTCAAGTGGTTTAAGTGACTTTCTCACGCCACGTAAAGCGTAAACATCAGACGCTGTTATGGGAAACATGCTGAAAGACGCTGCAGAAACAAGTTAGTGTTGTTGCAAAATGCCAGTCGAGCAGAAAATTACAATATAACAGGGACATGTTTTGATCGGAACAGTTGCGATACACAGTGTAGACATCAATCATTCCAATCTGATACACAAATTATCGGATTTGTACTGACAGTGTGAATGTGGCCTAACTGAATTCGTAACAGCATATTACTCTAATTATTTTTCCCATAGAAATAGTCGGAGAGATATGCTAGCTATTCCTGCTACTGATGCTAATTCAAATTAAGCTTCTTTTATGTGCTTAACAAGAGGAGTGCTAATTCGTAGACACATATGAGTAATGGTTAAATTAACATATGTACTAGCAGAAAACAAGGCAGTTTAGTAAGTTTTGGAACAGAGCCAATGACTTGACCTCTAGTGAAATAGCTTAGAATCCTCTTGACCATTTTCTGAGAGGAACAACAGAACAATTTCTCTAAATAATGTCTCCTGGACAGATGCAGATGTTGACTAATACAGATTTTCACAGTAAAATACTCCTCGGCGGTGGAGTTTAATCCGTGACTGCACGGGTCTGGAAACACTGCCCTGGAAATTGGCCATATGGCTTGACAAAGTGAGGTTTCCCCTGGGTGATTGCACGGCATAGGAGCGTGAGGATGTTTTGCAGAAACACCTTTGAGTAGGTTGTGACATTACATGTCTCCAGATTCTGTGCTGAAAAATACAAATGGAGTGAGATTTCCAGACGCACGGAGACAGGGATGCATAAGGTTGACCATATTCAGCCACTCAGTAGCTAATGGACAATTTATGTCAGCTAGACTAAAAAAGATGAGTCTGAACTCTGAGGTGCAAGTTTCGTCGGAAGAAAGAATTGACTTTTAAGACTAAAATGTCTATGTCTGAGTTAAGAGAAATTGGATGTAATGAATGTAGCACCGCTGTTGATGGTGGTCATCCCAAATCCAAGATATTATACAACAGCAGAGCTGTCTTTACTGTAGCAAGACGGTCTCTCATTTTTTCATTGCCAGCTTGCTATATATATATATATATAGCAAGCTGGCAATGAAAGAGTGATAAATTGTTTTAGTGGAAGTGGGAAATGTAATTTCTAATTTGTGACACAATGTAACATTACAATTACACTAAAAAAGTTTTACATGTAATAAAAACACATTTATGAGTATTATGAGTATTAGCGGAACTGAAGGTGTCAGAATAAACTTGAATCCAGTCAATTGTGTAACAGCTGTGTCAATATCAGAGCTTGTGCAGCCAGAGGCGGATTAAGGTGGTCTGGGGCCCTAGGCTGCTCTTTGTGTAACCCCCCACCCCCCAGTCAATTTAGGGTTTTTTTCTGTATATATACTTGGTTACTTTGTTCTTTTTTATCATTGTATTTTCCGTTATTGTAAAAATACAATATTCCACTATCGTACTTTCTTTCTGCAGCCTAGGCAAGCCGTTAATCCGCGGCTGTGTGTAGCCACTCTGGAGAAACTGCGGGCAAATTCTAATCACAAGTGAGCATACATATACCCTACTCACTCCAAAGGGCAAAGCCCTTCAAATGGGGACTTTGGAGTAAGTAGGGCACTTGTGTGTTTTGATGAAGCCGTTTTGAACACACTTAGCGAAGAGAGCAATGAAAGACCACATAATTGCCTCATTAGCTTCACGTGGAATGTTACCACAACAAAGCTACGCAGCAAATAGGAATATATTGCTAGTATAGCTAAATAAATGTACATTTATTATTAAGTGTTTATAAAACATGTTTCATATGTGTGTGTGTGTGTGTGTGTGTGTGTGTGTGTGTGTGTGGGCATGTTTTTGTGAAATATCAGGACACAAATGTGTATAATGACATGGGTATGACATGGTATTACAAAAAGAGGGTGAAATATGAGGACGTTCCCCATGTCCTCGCTTTTCAGAATGCTTATAAATCACACAGGATGAGGTTTTTTTCACAGAAAGTAAACTGCGCAGTCTCCTGTGATGGGTAGGTTTAGCGGCAGGGGCAGTGTAGGGGGATAGAAAATACGGTATAAAACCGTTTGTACAGTATAAAATGCATTACGCCTATGGAATGTCCCCACATTTCACAAAAACAAACATGTGTGTGTGTTCCTGATCTGTACTTAACTTTACAAGTTAATCATTAAACAAAGCATTAACACATTTCTTTAAACTTTTTTTTTTACCCTTAAATGCATGAATGTTTCGCCAATCATTATTACATATTTGGGTCTTTAGCGACCCGGATCTATATCTAACACGGATGGATCTCTCCCTGTCTCGATAATATAAAACTCTCCTGATATTAGAGTAACAATTACAGAAGAATAAAATAAAGCATATTTTGTTTCCTTTTGGAGTTTGTAAGGGTTCAGTTTGAGCAGATGTTTTATACCATCATCACTGTCCTCGTCAGAGCTCATTTCCCAGTACATTCAGGCTCATCTTCGCCATCTCAACCTTACTGTCAGAGCTATCATTTTCAACATCTTCAAAATTGACAGCTTCTTCAGGGGGCAAGATAGCAATTCCAGAAAGCAAGGTTAACTTACCGTTATATACCCTGAACTCCCGGTTGATTAACCCAAACCTTGCTTATTGAGGTATGCTGGTCCCAAAAAAACGCATCCAGAAGTAAGTTCAGGCAACTCAGAGTATGTTCCTGGTTAACATGCAAGACATTTTCAACAGAGCGACAAATCAATAATTCACCATGGAAACAGACGCAAAAAAAAAAGCTTCTTTATTTTCAATCTACATAGCCTATACTTAATGCACATCACTACCTATTTGGTGGTTGTGCAATTTTTTTTTCAAACTTTTAATTAGTAATATTTATTCACTGAGGATAAGCAGAGCTTTAGAATGTATATATAATATT
The DNA here is from genome assembly GCA_023029165.1 of Gobiocypris rarus. Taxonomy (NCBI): domain Eukaryota; kingdom Metazoa; phylum Chordata; class Actinopteri; order Cypriniformes; family Gobionidae; genus Gobiocypris; species Gobiocypris rarus. The sequence goes on from CM040911.1 coordinate 37,028,677, forward strand.
GTATATTATATAACTGTAACTATATAACGCATTTATTTATATTAATATAACTATATTAATTATATAACACACATCTGAATACCTCTTAAGCAAATATACCTCGGGTCGTTAGCGACCCTATATAATTTTGACAAAAAATGAATAGGAAAACAGGCATTCTTTTATCATTTTATTATTTTTCTTGTTATATTGTTTATAATGAATTGTTTGAGGAATACTATTTCTAATCTAGGAGGATAGTGAATGACGTCCCAGGTCACTAAAGACCCGAGGTATGCGTTTAAGTGTTAAACTAAATATGAAATGCATGACGAAAATGTGTCTATTTATCACTACAAAACAAAACGACTTGAATTATACATTAACAAACAATTATATATGTTTACACATTAACCCCAACTCTCCTGTCATAGCTACATTTAAAATGAATCGTGAGGATTTGTCACCCTGGGTCACATGACCATAAACTATTATTACTTCTTTGAAGTGACCATTGCAGGTCGAACAAGCCTATTCACTATAGAGGCGAGGCAGAGTTATTGGTTATACCAAGAGTTTGAGGATCCAATGGAGTTACAAGCACTTTTTAATACTTTCCATTGGTTAAATATTTGCAAATCTACAGACAGGTGTAAAGGGTAACCAATGGTGTTATTGTCATATGACATTTATGACTCAACAAAATGTCCCAAACTGAATAGCTACGATCTTGGGCTGTGTCTGAAATAGCACACTCTCTTGAGTAGGTAGGCTTCTTTTTTTTTGAATAAGTACTTCTGAAAAATATGTTCTATATAGTAGGAATGTGTGTAGTATTAATGTAATCTGCACATACTACATTCGCCATGCTGTCATTATCACTTGAGCAGCATTACCTGTGTCAGTTGCGTCACTTCACTGACATTCACAAATCCTCTCCTGTCATCGGATAGTAAAGTGTCCATCGTATACACTCTTTAGAATCTCGCCATAAATAGTACTGTGAATTAAGACATTTTGTCGCATGCTGTTTTTCACCAACTATGTAGCAGGGAAGTGTGCAATTTTGGATGTAGCCATGTTAGCAAGCAGGACACGTACCTCCTGTGGGGTCATGCCAGGAACTGTCATTGTGCTGAATGCTATCAGATAGCTTTGCTCACAGTACACCTCTTTGGTGTTCATTTATATGGGTGTTTACTTCCTCAGCATGACAAAACAGAATCCTGTTCGTTTTTAACAGCTTTGACAAATTTAGCACAGAAAATAATTTTGCATGTATAGTGATAATTGCGTTTTCTGTAACTTTATTGTTTATAAAGGGAAGAGAAATGAACAGTTAGCAGTGCAAATCGATTTACAAGTAAATTCCTGAAAGGAATGTAACACGTTTAAATGAGACCATTAGAATTGATCTAGTCTTTTATTTTATAAAAAAATCACACACCATAAAAATTACATGTACAAAACTATAAGATCTTAAATTGATTTATGTACAGTTACAAAAGAAAATGGCAAAATAAAAAGTGACCGAACAACTCAAATTTAACAGGTATACTTGTGCTCCCATTTGGGACTGCTGTCGCCGTCTGTTTGTTGCTTTGGGTCCTTTGAGTTTCAATTCTCACTGGGCGGGAGGGTCATGGCTGACACTGTAAAGCCAGATGAGATGGAGGAGGAGGAGGAGGAGAAGGGCAGATTGATGAAAGTGCAGGAAGCACAGACATGCTGTTTACTTTGTCCCATCTGAGTTTCCTCTCACTGGTGCAGTTTGCATGATTGAATGGGAGGAGGATGATGAATATCTACAGGAAATAAGAGAGAGAAACAAGATCAGAGTCCTTGGCAGAAGGTGTGAAGCATCTGATGAGATAAGAAAAGACTGCGGCCCTTGCCTAGTCACCATGAAGCTGATCGCAGGTCAGCTAAAATACAATTTAGAAGAATGATCCGGTTCAAAACAATTTAAGCTCTGTTGACAGCATTTGTGGCACAATGATTAACAGAGTGAATTTATTTCTACATAGCGAAAGGTTCTTCATCTATCTATCTATATATCTGTCTGTCAGTCATTTCTATTATTCTATCATTTCTATACATTTCATTCTATTGGTTTTATATCTATCTATCATTTATCTGATCAACAATACAGTAAAAATAATAATAATATTATTACAATTTAAAATAACTGTTTTCCATTTCAATACATCATTACTCCAGTCACATGATCCTTCAAAAATCTTTCTAATATGCCAGTTTGGTGCACAAGAAACATTTCTCATTTTCAGTGTTGAAAGCAACTGTGCTTCTAAATATATTTATGGAAACATGATTCTTTGATGAAGAGAAAGTTCAAAAGAACACTGTTTGTTTGAAATTGAAACCTACTGAAACATTATAAATAATAAAACATCAGTAAAAATAAATAAATAAATAAATATTTAGTATATTCCTGTAATAAATATTCCTGTATGACTGTGTATTTTAAAGATCAATATCATGAATTGAAATATAAAATTTTCCTTGAGAGGACATTATTCAATAAGGAGATCCTGTGAGTTTCATAACTGAAAACGTTGTTAGTCAAAAAACAGCTTTTATTATTATTTATTGCCCAGAGAACAACTCGTTGCGGAATGTGGCTATATATGTGAAAGAACGCCTCTGCCAAAGAAAACCAACGCCTGCTTCATCATCGCAACGTTGGCCCCGCCCACTGGCGTGTTAGTGAGATGACGAGGAGAGAAGATCTATACAGGATCACTGGACTAAAGATAACATTACCTTCCAAATTATCCTAATGTGGTTATTTCTTTTCAACAATGTGAATGTCTCATTATGAGCATTATTTATTTGTATTCTGTTCATTTTTGATAAATCAGTCGCAATTTCGGCAAAGGCTTTGCAAGCAGATTTTTACGATATTTTTACGATAATGACACAACATGTAAGTAATTGTTTTAATTCTAATGCCTGATCTGTGACCAGTGATTTCTGACATGTAATGATTCATGTTAAGTCAGATGTTCTTTTTCTGTGTCAGTAAATCAAACCAGTGACGATCTGCTAATGCTCATCACTGCAACCTTTCATGCCAATATCTAGATATACTGTTATAAATCTAAATGTAATGCTATATATCTAAATATAATGCTATTATCAACACTTTTCACGATAAGTTAACCTTGTCAGCTGTCACAAACATGTGCTTAAAGTTTTAGAGAGAGCTACACATGTGATACTTAACTATTTCATACACAAAGACATTAGCCAATCACAGCAGTGGGTGTTTAAACTAAAGTCTCACAGCAGACACACCCCTTCAAACAGAGAGCTAAAATCAGGGTAGGAAAATGCCTTTTATTTCTAAATTATGACCTTTTTTGATGTAAAAATCGTACTAATTGTAACGCAGTTCATTGACATGGGAAGGAAGGAGGAGGGAACCGGCAAACATCAAAAGACTTTAATACATCAATAAACAAACTAAAAAAAAAAAAAAGCAGCAAGCCCCTCACGGACGGCTGCCGTGCACACACATAACAAACATAAACAAAACATAATGTAAAATCCAGGCCTGGTCCTCTCTCGTCCTTCACTGGTGTCGCTTGTCCTTATATGCCTCCGAGCTCCCTCATGAGAGGACACGAGACCGGTGTGCCTCGCAGGTGACTCTCATTATCAGTAACGCACCGGTCTCACTAGCTCCTCCCACGTTTCTCGCTCGTCTACCTCGCCACATACCCCCATCGCCCCTCGCAGGCCGGGGGTTACACCCGAGACGGCGCCTACTCCCTCCCAGGGGCCCAGTTGCAGCATCTCCCGCATCTGGGGTATGGACAGACGAGACGAGAGAAATGGGAGATGGAGACACAGAGAGTGACAGGGACGAGAGTGTGGAGAGAAAAAGAATTCTGGTCAGGTTCCCAAACACACTGCCGCTTGGTCCTCAGCCAGCCAAGAGGCTCTTCCTCACGTTGCCATGCGATGGTACTGGACGGTCAATGAACGGCTCGATCCTCCTCTGCCCCCTGGCAGCCAGCGGTGGCTCCACCGGTTGAGAGCAGACGGCAGCGAGTCCCACGTGCTCCCTGCTCCTCCCCATCATGGTGGATGGCACCAGGCTCTGGCCCACGGCGAATGCCGGCGACTCCTCCGCTCCCTCCAGGACGGCCGCCGCCCCACCTCAACCCAAGAGCACAGCAGAGAGCTCTCCGTCCCACCGGTCTTCACTCACTCCAGCACCATCGCCTCGGGCAGCCACTCACGGTCTCTCTTCATCCGCGTTGCCCGAACTCCTCAGCACCGCGATCCCCCTCTCCGACAGCATGTCCCTCCTTCCTCCCGGGTTTTCAGCACCAATGTATCTTCTACTTCCAGCGTGTATGCATTTGAGTTCTGGTGACAACTATGCGTCGCTCTCTTGCTCTGATTGGTTGTAGGTCTATCCAATTGAGGTCTTTCCTGGTTCGGTTGAAACACGCCTCATAATCACAGCCCAATGAAGCAGTATCAGACTCATATTCTGACTAGAATTGAGTAGGACGGTGTCAGGCTACAAAACATTTTTTTTTGTTTGGGCCCTATAACAAATATAGCCACCATGTGACACCAATATTCCATTGAACTCTACTGTATGCATTCTCCTGTAACAAAAAATATATATATATACATTTCTGTCACAATATCACTTCTATAACAAAACAGTTGCCATACATGGAACCTTGAGTCTCAGAACTTTCCAATAATGTATGTTCTGTCAAGATTAAAACTATTTTGATTATATAATAATTAAAATAATTTGTGTAATATGAAACACAACACCGCCTCTAAAAGGAATTACAGTACCGTTTTCATGGTAATGCAATGTCTGATTTCAAAATGGTTTTCACAAGAAGATTTTTAAGCTTTCGAAGGATATGTAATTTATGATAATTACTAAAATATGTAATAGGAAAACAAGGCAATATAAAAGAGTGCCAAGCGTCCCGTTAGCATGCATACACAAGCTTAAAATGAAATGCTGTCAACTGAGCATAACTTGCACTGAAGCTGGAGTATTCCTTCATAGCCTGAAGTCTTCAAATACCAGAGGGAGCGGGTGAAATTGGCTTTCATAAGTGGTGATTGTGACATCTATCATTACATTGATCTTGTATGCATAAAGGAACAAAAGGAATAAACAGCAGAATGCTGGCATCCCCTCAAATCTACGATGGTGGTCTTCGCTTTGGTCTTCTGGACCCTTTGGATGGGAGAACAGCTGATATAAATGTTAATTTGTTGGCAGGCGCAGCAAACGGTGCCGCCAAGCTCTGGAAAGCATGAGAGACCATGAAAGCAGCCGGGATTAGACAAAATCTCTGCAAGAGACTCGACCCCATGCCTTTTCTGCTTCAGTCAAATACATTCGCTGAGACCACCTTCAACAGCTCAACACCTGGGCAAGGACCTCCATCCATGTTTCAGCAAACACCACAATCAGGCTCATATCAAAACCTAAATGAACGTCCATCAATATTGATCTAAGTATGTCACAACTGATTTATTTTTAGCTCGGTCCTGACAAAAGAAAATTCATCGGCATGAATTTGGCCTCTAGAGCGGCCATATGTTCCAGCCAAGCGTGCTCAGCTCTGAGACAGATACTGGATGTTTCACGCCGCATGTGGCCCCCGAGATGGATCTGTCTGGAGCCTCGCAGCTCTAAATGACAGTGCAGACGTGATGGTAGACTGAACAACACAACCAAAATCATCCAAACACAGCTAAGATCAACAGCTCCAGGCATTTCCATATTAAGTGAAGTTTCTGTTCCTGCTTGTTTTTAATCTCAGCCGTTTTCTACCCTCACCTACCCGAAAAGCCAAGCGGTTCCGGTGTTTAATCTTGTTAGGTGAAAAATGAATGTTTTCAGTTTGAAGTGTGACGACGTAAACAGCCTACTTAAGATATATGGGAGTTTATACAAAGAGAAAAGATATGCCTGTTGTTCTGGCAAGGGGACTATTTCGAGTAAATAAAGAAGATAAATAAACTTCAAACTACAATCCCATTGTGTCATAACAGCTTGATCCCTCAGCTTTACAAATGCTTGCAATCAAATCTGTTCATAATTAATGATAATTAAGTCTGGATTTCAATCTCTTTCAATTGCCCTGAAGCTTCTCCTACGTTTTGAATTATGTTTATATGTCAACGCCAGCACTATTGTTCAAAGGTTTTGATTCTGTACGTTTATTTAATTTTAATTTTTCAGTAATGATGCATTAAAGGGATAGTTCACCCAAAAATGAAAATTACCCCATGATTTACTCACCATTTATGACATTCTTCTTTCCTTCTGAAGTGAGTCGATGGGTTTGTGTAAGAAAAACATCCATATTTAAAACTTTATGAAGTAAAATATCTAGCTTCCATCAGACTGCCTTCCATATTCAACTTACAAAAAAAAAAAAGCATAAATATGGCGTCGGACGTAGCGTAAGCATTTTGAACAGCGAGAGATGTTACACCATGTCCTAACCAGACGCAATGCGATAAAATTCCAGCGTCAAGCTATTTGTCTGTCCACACCAGACGCAACGTGACTGAGATGCAACAAAATCAATCAAAAACCACAGCCAATCAGAATAGCTTGTGGGTGGGCTCTCATGGAAAGTGTATAGCACCAGAGATTAATCTTAACTCGCAAGGAAATGGATAAGTACATAATCAAATTCACAAATATTACACCATTTAAACATTACTAAACCATGTTTTGTGTTGTTCCAGTCGCGTTCGCAAAAGTAGAAACTGTTTCTAAAATAGAATCATTGTGTGTGGCCGTCACGGATGGTTAGGACACAAACTCTAATTAACATGGAAAATATACCTTTTATCGCATGTTACACTTTATTCGTGAGTTGAATACAGAAGCCGGTCTGGCAGAAGCTAGATATTTTACTTTATAAAGTTTGAATTATGGATATTTTTCATACACAAATCCATCGATTCGCTTCAGAAGGCCTTCATTAACCCCCCGGAGCCATGTGGAATACTTTTAGAATGAATTGATGCACTTTTTTGGACTTCAAATTTCGGCCTGCCATTCACTGCCATCATTTTTAATATAACTCCAGTTGTATTCATCTGAAAGAAGAATGTCATATACACCTAGGATGGATTGATGGTGAGTAAATCATAGGGTCATTTTCATTTTTGGGTGAGCTATTCCTTTACATAGATCATAAGTAACTGTAATGATACAATGTTAATAATACATAACTGCTGTTTTTTTCAGTTTCCACAAATATATTTAGCAGCACAGCTTTTTTCAACATTGATAATAATAAGATTATTGAGCAGCAAATCAAAATATTAGAATGGTTTTTGAAGAATAATGTGACACTGACGACTGGGGTAAGGGAGTAATAGAAGATAAGTATTTCGCCGCATTGAAGCAGTCATTTCTGCAAAAGGATTCCCGACCAAGTATTGAGTGCATTACTGAACATAATTATTTAAAGGTTGACTTTTTTTTGTATTAAAAACACTTTTCTTTTATTGGTCGGCTGAAATACGCTAATTTTTTGAGATAGGAATTTTGGGTTTTCATGAGCTGTATGCCAAAATCATCAGTATTTAAACAATAAAAGACCTGAAATATCTCAGTTGGTGTCCAATGAATCTAAAATATATGAAAGTATCATTACATTATGGAAAATAATGAACTTTTATCACAATATGCAATTTTTTTTAGAAGGACCTGTAAGTACAATTTACTTATTGTGCTCATATTGTATTGCAAAATACTTTTGCTGATATTGAGGAGGGATACGGGTAACGTTAGGGACAGGTGTGGTGGTATGGGTGAGTATAAGGGTAGGGTTAGGTGTAAGGGAAGGGTCAACAGTGTAATTATACATTAATTATACAGATATAATTAATGGCAGGTATGTTTTTTTAAATGTAAGTACAATGTAAAAACATGTATGTACACAATAAGTGCATTGTATCAAATGATTCATTTAAATGTTAAAAGTTAAGGCCATCTAATATAAAGTGGGGCTCTGTTTTTATTGATCAAATAAATACAGATTTGTGAACATAAGAGACTTCTTTCAAAAACATTAAGAAATCTTACCGACCCCAAACTTTTGAATGGTTATGTATTTACTTATTTATTTATTTTATTCTTCAAATATGTGAACAACAAAAAATGTATTTAAAAGTATGTATCTTTATTTTTTCTATTGGAGGTGCATTTTTTATTTTTTTATTTTTTTATCAGCCAATCGAGAGGGCTTATGCAAGACTAATCCACACATAAATGAAATTGATGAAGAACAATATTAAACCCTTAGATGAAAACTTGAGCGTAAACACATCCATTCTTCTTCATCAGAAACCGAGGACGGCATTCAGCACTCATAGAATCGTATTACTTGGTTTGGCTGCCATTATAGCTTTCATTATGAGTTATATCGCCACACCTTGTTTCTCGTCAGCACTATTGATTCTGCAATTAAATCCAGCCTGACCATTAGATATCAAATAAAGGAGTCTTTCAATGGATTTTGTGCAAACCCAGGGGCAAACGGTGAATGACAGCCGGGCATAAATTGCAGAAGCTCTTTAATAAAACAGCAGCCTGTCATGCAAATGACACACAGGGGAATGTAGGCCACGTCACTTTCCAAACGAGCAAGATAAGTAAACTCCATTTCAACTCTAATCGTTGTAGTGCTAACCTTTTTAATTGACACATACACTTATATGCATAGAAAGTCCATCTGGTTCTGCATACACTGCCTGTATTTATTTATTTTATTTAATGTATTTTTTTATGTAAATTTTTTTTTATGTAAAAAACCTGTCAATTAATTTAACTGTAAGTTACCTTATCATATATGACAGAAAGGTTCTAAATGGTTTAACATTGCATTAAATGTAATTTTACTGACCATGTAAGTACAATGTAAAAACATGTATGTATACAATAAGTGCATTGTATCAAATGATTAATTTAAGGTGCTATTGTGTAAGGTGCTATTAAAGGAACACTCCACCATTTTTAGAAATAGGGCTTATTCAACTTCTTTCCTACATTTAGATATGAGGGGAAATGCATTTTTGTCTCAGTGCATGCATTGTTTTATTTTGGCAGGGTCGCCGCTAGCTTAGCTTAGCATAATGAATTGAATCCTATGTTGCCAGCTAGCATGTCCTGAGTAAAAGTGATCAAAAAAATAAAAATAAAAAATAAATAAATAGGCGATTTCCTAGGCAGATATTAACTTGGGACTATATTAGGGTAAAGCAGAAGCGAAGCACTGCTACTTGGGCGCAGAGATATTTGCGTGTGCTTCCCCATAATATAGTCCCACATCAAAATCTGCCTAGGAAATCGCCTAATCTTGATCTGCATCACTATTTTTATTCGTTGTGAATACGCAGGCCACAAGAAGTAATTAGGTGGGTTTTTTTTTTTTTTTTGATCACTTTTACTCGGGACATGCTAGCTGGCAACATAGGATTCCATTCATTATGCTAAGCTAAGCTAACGATGACCCTGCCAAACTAAAACAATGCATGCACTGAGACAAAAATGCATTTGCCCACATATCTAAATGTAGGAAAGATGTTGAATTATCCCTTTTTCTAAAAACGGTGGAGTGTTCCTTTATATTAAACTAAATGTATTAATTTTAGAAGTAAAAACTATGAATTACTGAATAATTTATGGTGAAAATGGATAAATAACATTCTCAGAAGTCCATTCATGATGCACCACATATAATTATATTTTTTTCATTTTTTATATATTTTTGTTATTAGTAATGCACCATGTTTTGTTGCATTTCTGTTATTAAGATTTTTATTTGTCGAGTTGTGTGTAACCCCCTACTCTTACAAAGCTAAACGGTCTCACTCCAACTCATCACATATTGACGCTTTGTAAGGACCCCCTTTTTGACACACAGGATTCCCCTTTAGCGGAATATTCTTCACAGCGAAGTCTATGATTTCAGTTGACGCAATTGGTAACGAGACATGCAAGAGCCAATGCAATTTCACTATCAAATCTGACGTAACGTTTCTTTGGGCGGACATTTTTGAATGTGTGCATGATCTTTGACCGATGGAGATGCTGATCGCTTTTGGGGATCGTCTTCACACAAATCAATCGTTCGGCCTCGGAACACTTGGAATGTTCGTACTTTTTGAATAAAAAAAAAGTGCCTGAATTGTGCCCGCGGTTGGATCTGCCTGTTATATCCTGTGTTTTATGTCATTGAATACACAAATGGGTAGGTTTAGGGATGAGGTTTGGTATAGCGTAAATACAAAAGAAATCAATGGAGTACTCTGTGTGTTGAAAAATTACGCTGAAGGGTCCTGACCAAGCGTCGATATGTGACGAGTTGGGAGTGAGGCCGGGTTGTAAAAATACAATAAAGGTTCCAAAAAGGGGGTTTTCGAAGTGATGCCATAAAGAGGAAACATTTTGGTTCCTCAAAGAACCTTTCAGTGAACAGCTCTAAAGAGCTCTTTATTATCATTAGTGTGAAGAACATTTGAATAATCGGAGGAACCTTTTTCCACTCTAAAGAACCTATTGTGGTTCCATGGATGTTAAAGGTTCTTCATGGAACCATCAATGCCAATAAAGCATTGATTATTATATCTTTTTTTTTTTTGCGTATATGACAGTATTGGCCATAATTTATAGACGGCAAATTACGATGATCTGATTCATTATGTGGCTTTCTATTTTGTCATCTGTATTATCAGTGGTTATCAGTAAAGCAGATTTCCGTAGTCCAAGTAGCTTGTTATAATAACATTATATTACTTACTGATGTATCTGGTTTTAAAATATCTGTATTAAAACATATTAACATTGTGAATAATCCATCCATTTTCCAAACCCTCTGTCCTGTGTAGGGTATATAATAAAATACATATATATTTAGTATTTCTTAAAATCAGAAGTCATGGAATGTAGGCATTAAATCCTGTTGCAATATTCTAAAATAATTTTACAACCTAAATCCATGTGTGACCACCTCCGTACGAAATGAGACGTATTTGGAGAAGTCAATGTGGGCGACCATTTAAATCCATCTGGATAATCTAAACAGTGAGCAAATTCGCATTTTCTCTGACCCTGTGAGGGGAGGATTTGGGCTCATGGAAAGGGCAAATTCGTGAGTCATTATATGTTTCATTCCTAATTTCAATTAGCCAAAAAACGCACTCTGAAGGGTTTCCAAGAAACAAAACATTAGCAACAAAACCAGCACCGAACCGTTAATTTCGAGGAGCTCGGCTGCGCTACGTGATTAACAATGTTGTGGTAATTACTAATTGCGGAGTACTTATCTCAAAGAGGTGGAAGGTGGAACGAAGAATTAAGGTATTAACAAACATCCCCTCTGGGTGAGCAGACAAAGGCCAGATAACATCACCGTGGACTCCTTCAACACCGTGTTCACAGAAAACAACAACAAACCGTAAGAACAGCTAATTAAAACAGCAGAAAATATACTATTGTTTCTAAAATGTCTTCTTTTCACTCTACCAATTTCGGATTAGATTTGGAAAATTAAAGGACATTTCAAGGTTTTTACCATGAGCCAACTGGTCTAAAGCAGAGGTAAGATTGCACTACAATCCCGATATAATTAATAATTACGTATCAATATTTAAAACTGCTCTCGTTAGTGTAATTTCTGTTTTAATGGCATGATTTAAATGGCAAATAAGTAATCAAAACGGACAACCTGCATAAGCGTCTGTGGCAACAAAATGTGTTCAGTGAGCTTATCGCTGTGTCATCGGCATGGAGAAGTGATTAGTCACGTAATGATTTTTTAATTGGCGAAGAAATGAAGCTTGACAAGTCAAAATGAAATGCTAAGTGTGGCGAAGGGGTGCCAACAACTAAAATACTGTGTAATTGCAGTTCAGTTGGAGTATTTTTTTAAAACTAACAACATGGATGCACCACTGAGAAATACTATGAAATAACAGTTTTGGAAAGCTCAGTTATAGAAAAAAATATTTTTCAGAATAAAAATATATAAATGTATATTCATGAGTCTTTAGTGTCACATGATCGTTCAGAAATCATTATATTATTTTGATTTGGAGCTCGGGAGACATTTCTTATTGTTATCAGTGTTTTTTTTGTTTTGTTTTTTGTGGAAATCGTGATACCTTTTCTTTAGGACTCGTTGAATAGAACAGCATGTATTTGAAATCGAATGTTCTGTAACAATGTCTTTAATGTCTTTTCTTTTCTTTTTTTTTTTTTAAGAAAAACTTTCTTCCCCCAAACATTTAGTGTATCATTTATGCCACAGTTAGAAATGATTACCTGCTCTCAAAATCAAGATGGTATCACAGAGGCAAACACCTGACAGCTAGGTTTGATTCACAGCTTTAGGCATTGAAACAGGGAAATAAACATCTCAATCCATCTTAACTTTACATTTCGAACTTTTAACTGCTCTCGTTTCTCAAAGTCGTGGAAAGCAGAAGCTTTGATTTTGGGATCAATAGCCATGTGAAGCACCAATCGTTGGCCTGTCAATTTTTCTTAGTCAGCTCCTTTACCTGGCAGACTTTTGAACAGTCCCACTGATTGCGTGTGACATCGGCATCAAACACCTTTCTGGGGTCACAGACAGCCAGGCCACATGTGTCCTCAAATTCAATCAATATTTCATCAAGCGAGTTGCAATTTAATTGACGGCTAAAGATTTGTTGCGCTGTATACTCTCTGTATTTCTGTCTATTTCAAAATGTCATGCTTAATTCACTGTTACTTGTGAATTCTTAGCAAATATTTGTGAAATTTACTAGCAATTTCAATTTCTGAGTGTTTCTACACCAACTTTTTTTCAGTGGACGTGCTATTCCGATGGATTGTCCAGTGTCTGTATGTAGCATTCCCTAGTGCATTGGGTTTGCGTGCATCATCCTATTCATTCCCTTTGACATGCTCTGTCAAACCTCTGTTTTGACGTCACAACGCATGAATAGTGGGGGAATTTTTAGCAACAGTAAAAAAAAAATCCCAGTATGATCAAATAATTCATGAGGCGGTCGCATGCGCTGTTTCTGAGCTTGAATACAATCTTCATATCCACTGTCCAACAACTATGCCGTTAAGTCACCTTGTAGTGTAAATTGGCTCCATTATAACCTCTGCTTTGATGCCTAGCCTTAAATGGGGGGGGGGACTTACATACTTGCATTTACTATGGCCTTATGTTGGCATTTGTTTGCTGTCTGAGGTGATACTTAGAGATGAAAGGTACTGATTATGCAACACAAACAAGTTAATTATATTTCCACATGAGTGATCATGAGTTTTGGTAGAGAGTCTGATACATGAAGCTGAGATGCAAGACATTAGCTGATAACCTCAGGACAGACACAGCAATGTCAACACAAGAGCTGAGAGCTTCCTAATCGCTGACTCTGATTGCATTTTAGTAAGAAAACCTTATCTTATGTTATCATAAAAAACAAATTTGTTTTATGTCTACTATATATATATATATATATATATATATATATATATATATATGAATATGTATATATGTGTAAATATATATATATATATATATATGTAAATATATATATATATATATATATATATATACACACTGTTTAAATATATCGTTTTTTTTCTATTTTAAAGCTGCAGTCTGTAAGTTTTGCCTCTGTCGCCATCTCAGTACTTATTTGCGGAATTATTATCTTTATGTGGGTTGTGCGTCGGCACAGCAACTCAGCTCTGAGTAATCTAATGTTTCGAGGAGTATGTTCGGCTTGCTGTCCGTCACAACACCGGTGTGGATACTGTACTTCAGAATCACAGATTCTACATCTTGGAGTATGACCAAAATAAGACTTTTCACAGGAAAAGGTCATCCAAACAATTAAGTAGGCTAACAGGTCTGCTAAATCGCGCTACCAATGGTTATTAAATAGTTCGCATAGCTTGTATCACATCAAAAAGTGCAAATGATTATTGTTATACTTTGTTCTCAAATTGTTAATGTTTTGGGGAAATATAAGAAAAATAAGATAAGATAGATAGATGAAAAGCATGAAGCCAATGTGATTGCGGCAACTGTGACTCCTGAGGTTAACAACATTAGCATTGCGATACCTGTAGAAGTGTAGATTTCAATATCTGTACAGTCTAATCTTTTGCTTTTGACTACGGATGAATCTCGAGTGCAATTACAATCCGACATCTAAATGACATGTTTAATTATTCCAGCTGCTGTGAGAAAAGGCTATAAATGATCCGCCACCTGCAGCATCCTCACATGCGATATAGCCTGCATACAGACGCGACGCAAAGACGAACGGCGGCATGCTCAAATTTTACATGGAAAGCTACCAGTACCACTCAAATTATGGTAGTAGAACACTTTATTACAAGCTTACCGTTGTGAATCTGGCTTAGGTAAGGAGATTTTTTAAAACTGGCTTGGTATGTGCTTGAATTTCATTCAATGTAATGCATCCTTGCTGTTATATTTAAATAATATATTTAATTAATAATAACATTTATGTATAATATCAAACAAATATTAACAGTCTACATGATTTTATTGACAAAACATTTTATGTTTTTAAACCAGTGAAAACATTTGTGGGAACTGATTGCATTTTGATTTATTGCATCTTGAAAGAATATCTTATAATACTTCATTTCTTCGTTTCTAATGTTTCAGTTTGCATCAGCAGGTCAAGATACATCAAGGTGAATGTTCTCTTTCCAAAAGAGCAAGTGTATACTCACCCCTTCCAGTGAGGAGTTATTCTTGAACCCAAACCGTCCAGTAAACAATGCATACTGTAGTCGGCAGCAAACGCATAGACAGTCCCGGCCACGAGGATGTAAAAGGCAATATGTTCCAAAAGCCAGCAATGGAGAACAGTTATTGTGCTCCGTTTCCATTCGTTGCAGTAGTGGATTGAGTCCTCAAATATGTCCCGGTAAGAAACGGTTGGATGGTCCTTTGAAAATAGTGTGAGGAGTGAACACTCAGGGGAGAAAGTCCAGTAGGGGTTCAGACAAATTATCCCATATTCCTCCCCATTATCGGATGTCCTGGCGAGCTCTGGGGTGGGTTGAAAACAGAGAGAGAGAGAGAGAGAGAGAGAGTGGCCAACGATAAACAAAATACTCTCAAAACCCAAATGAAACGCAGATGTCTCAGCTGGTAATGCAGATTTTTTGGGAAATACAAACTCGAATAGAGAACAAGTGCATCTGTCACACTACACGGAGCTAAGATGAAACAAAGCTGTCATATGCACCAGACAGGACTGCAGAAACTACGCCAGAACCGGTGTAAAAAATGTTTTTGTTATGTGTAGGACAGTATCTGAGTCATACCTTCATCTCAGGGTATTTTCAGTCTCTTACAGCAGAGTGTTATGGCTGTTTTGATCATTTACAAAAAAGAAATGAACTTTATAAAATTCCACATAGCAGATGACTTTAGAAGAATAAAAAATAAAGGTGGCATTACTCTTCAGGGATGATGGCTGTCTCTTGCGGGACAGCGGAAGGAGTCATCAAATTTTAAAGTCGCTCCAATCCCGTTGAACCTTCTTCTCGTCACTGACCTCCGGGTTGTCTGTGTCTAGGGAAGACAGAAAAATTGCCATGAGGGATGGGTAGGACTGTGTTAGTGACAGCACAGAGCCCTCTCATGTCTCTTTCGGAAGACCACTCAAGGGGAACCTGATTGCGGAGGTGACGGACAGCAGCCGGTCTGTGGCGGCAGAAGGGCTACAGCAGTGTAGCTGATTTTCTCTACTACCGAAAAAAGAATATAATGTCACAGAATATAGATAAATAAGGGATAATATACAATCAGCTGATCGCAAATATAAAATAAACACTGATAAGGTGATCAGCATGCAGAATAAACCCAATAAAAATACAAAACCAAAATATTGTATTGATACCAATACTAAATACTTATTTACTAAGTAATTAGTTATTGTAATTTAATTACTTTTCTCTTGAAAAAGTAAAGTAAGGGATTACTCTTATGTTTTGTGTAATTTAATTACAGTTACTTCACAAGTAATTAAACTAAATACTGTGTAGACTGTACAACAATTATATATAATACAATAGTGGAATCAACACAAAAAAATGTAAGTCTACTTTAAAATGCATGTTTTTTTATTCTCACATTTGTTATACATTGGACAGATAATGAGAATAAGTGATAATTTTATAATATATATTTGAATGAATTAGTAGACATTTCATGTCTATTCTTGAATCATTTAACTCAAGGTTGATATAGGATTTGGAAAGTAATTAGTAATAAGAAATTAAATACTTTTTGGAGAGAGTAATTTGTACAGTAATTTAATTACATTATTGAAGGTGTGATTAGTAACTAGTAATTCATTACTTTTTGCAACCCAGCACTGATACCGATATAATATGGGTGTAACAGTACACAAAACAGACGGTTCAGTTCGTAACTTGGTTTTTAAGTCACAGTTTGGTACAGGTTCGATACAGCAGTTTTACAAAATTGCTTTTTATTTATTTATATATAGTGCATATATTTACCGAAAGAGTTAATCTCTCTAGTGAACTAACCAGCTGTGGACACTGCATGACTTCTGAAACATGTATCCTCAACATACCTTAAGATATTAATTCATGTTTATTCTTTAGGAAGAGATGATCGACTTTGTAAAGAGCGACACCTTTGTGCAGCGTTTACTACAGTAACTTGAGTAAAAGTTGACAGAGTAGAACTTTAAACTTGTGTGAGTGAAGCTAATTTGCATATTCACAAATCTGCATATATATTAAATGAAGCAAGGGTGTAGAGTTATGCTGCGTTCCAGGCACCCCGTAACCCGTGTATTCCCATCCTTCTACCCGTGAAAGTGCAATGGACCGGCTGTCAAACCCGTGACTTCCCACCCCTGAACTTGTGCCAGATCGATGTACTCCCAGTTACGATTTCTGATGTCACATAGCCCGCAAAACAACAATGGCAGCCCCTACGGATGCGGTGTTTATGGAAGTCATACATTAAAAACCAAATCGTTTATTAAAATAAGGTATTGCTCTAACGTTATTTATCTGCAGATGTTATGCATTATCAGCAGCTTTTCTAGCGTTAAAAGGTATAACAGCTTCCTTTGCTTTATGTGCCATTTTTTCTCCTCCTTCTCCCTCAAATAAGCAAGCACCTTTGGCGATAGAAATGATTGTAAATGAGCATAAAACCCTCTATGGTCTGCCATGTTTTGTTTACATCTAGCTACCACAATTCCTGGCGCTCAGGCAGTTTTGCGTGACTTTGCGTGGAACGCTACAAAGTCGTGAGTCGTGGTTAGAAATCATAACTTACGGGCTTAAAAACCTGTCTGGAACGCAGCATTACATTCAAGCTATTTTAATTGTGAATTTATTTATTTATTTATTTTTTCACAGGAAAAAATACAAATTTAAATATGTAATTTTGGGGATGAAATATGGGTTTTAAGAGATACAATTATTGACTACATGGGGACTCATACATAAAAGTATGATAAAGTGTACTTATTTTACACAAGGGGAAACATTATTCTGAGTGATGAGAAATGAGACTAGAAAAGCTGCTAGCACAGACAGGGACCAAGGGTCAAATATTCTGCTTAATGGTCATTATACAACACCATTTCACTCAAGAATGCTGCAATTTACCAATCAAGATCAAATATTCCAGAAAGCCGTGTAATCTTGACTCTTATGCAGTGCCAAAACAAATTCTCTGCTGGTACGAAGCCTTTGGATTAACAACAAGCAAACGTCTTTCTGATGTCAAGATCTGACACTACTCTCGCTGTTCAACTAATCAGCAAACTGTTTGTTGCACATGTAGAACAGAAAGCAAATACAACATACTATTCCATACACAGATTCCTCTGATGCATTATGTAATGCACAAAGCCAATTTTTATCACTTTATGTTGTTTATCGACTGTGTGTTGGTGGGATGCCATTTTTGGACCAGAAGCTATACAGAAATGCAATCCTGTGAGGTAATTGTTGGCACTTTTGAATCCAATGTTTTGGGGGGTTTTTTTGTTTGTTTGTTTTTTTGTTTGATGTAAGAACTTTTAGATGATCACATATGAAAAGAAATGTAATCAAAATCATATGACTTTGTTTTTATCATAATCAGCTCATACTACAATACACTGTAGTAAAAACTGTGTGAATTGACTAATTTTGATTACCAAAGACATTGTGTAGCTAATACTACATGATTGTCCCTATTACTATTAAACTCCTATTAAAAACTATTATTAGAAAGGAAAAATAATCCCCAAAAAGTGACTCTGTTTGGATGGATGGATGAATGGATGGATAGATAGATAGATAGATGGATGGATGGATGGACGACAGTCAGATAATTCAATAGTCTACTATCTACTGAGGTTGCCAGTGATTTTTTTTAAAAGTTCAAACCTCTAATTTCTCTGGCCATTTCCATACAGAAAACGCAAATACTTTTTTTTTCAGATCCTATTCATAGAAAGAGCCTGTCTGAGTCACCGTGCTCCTTCAGACATAATACATTTTAATTCACATCCTGCGCTAACTTAGTTGACTGACGATTACTTATAATTCGTAGCCATTAGATGCCTGAATGACTGACGGGATCAGGAGAATCATGGAAGATCACCTTTCTGCATCACCAGCTCTTGACTGAATGGACTTTATCGATTTAATGATTTAAGGATGAGGTCCTCTTGAATTCCATGAGCATTCATCTAGAAACTGCAATTACCTGATTGGACCCATAAATCCAAATTCCACAAAGAAAAAGCTCTTCAAGGAATACCTGGACGTGGCCCATTGAATCAGGTGAATAGC
The DNA here is from genome assembly GCA_023029165.1 of Gobiocypris rarus. Taxonomy (NCBI): domain Eukaryota; kingdom Metazoa; phylum Chordata; class Actinopteri; order Cypriniformes; family Gobionidae; genus Gobiocypris; species Gobiocypris rarus. Next base: position 37,047,578 of record CM040911.1, read on the forward strand.
TCTATTCCTGGAATAGCCTGTATATGCACTCCGAGCAGCTGTAAAGTGCTAAGGCATTGTTAAAAACCCACGGTCAAAGGGTTAAATGAATGTGCAATTGCCTGAAAGCAACCTTAAACATTTTAAATCAAGTGATTTGCCTTTGGTTTTGGTGTAGGCACTTGCTGTTGTAGACCACATCTTCATGCCAGGAATATTAGATCTAGATTCTAAATCCTGTCAAAATACATCCATTTAGTCTGGTATCCATAATGATCAGAAAAGTTTTGCCCCAAAACCTTTTACCAGAAAGTTTTGTCTGATGCCCAAAATCAGTTAAGAAAACTGTATTTTGTCTGGTACACATTACACTCACAGCTGCTGTAGGATCAGATCTTTCTACAAGTTCTTCATTAATAGCTCGTTTCCACTGAGCGGTACGGTACATAACAGTACGTTTCGGGTCTGTAACCATGAATTCGGCGAGCGTTTCCACTGCCAACAGTACCCTTTTTGATAGGCGTGGTGTATGCCGGAAAGTAGTAATCAACATCACTTGATAGGCGTGGTATATGACGGAAAGCATCGGTTGACATTGTTTTGCAATCTTGTGATTTAAAAATGGCGCATCTTGCGTTGTCGATCCCCCTGTCGCACGTGCACGTGACGATTCTCTGTCAACCAATCAGCATTCTGCAGTGAGTCTAGCTCCACCCTTTAGTACCGTACCACTGTGCTAGGTACCCCAACGGAAGGGTACCGAAAAAAGTGGTACGGTACAATTCGGCATTTTGGTACCAGTCACAACTTTTGACAGTGGAAACGCAAATAAATGCGTACCGTACCGTACCATACCGAACCGTACCGCTCAGTGGAAACGAGCTTAAACTCTCCATTACACCTTGCCTTGTTTACAATAAACATACAGTCCTCAGACGCAATCCGGGACGCCATTTCATATAAACCATTTACTTGTTCATGATGTTGGGATCCTTCTGAATTCTGTCAATAAATGCAAATGTGCTGTTTAAACTGGACATGTCAAAGCAAATGGTCTTTCACTCTTCCATTTGTCCTGTTGTCGGCAGACTCGTGGACTGTCAAAAACTAAACGCGCATCGGTGAACTCTTTTTGCAGTGTAGACAGCATCAGTGTATCATTATAATGGGTTCTATTAGCTTTTGACACAGCCATTTTTTAAGTCTGATTATAAAAAATATTTATAATGAGGAGGATATTTTAAGCTATGATACTTGCAAGATGTTTTAAAGGCCGACTGAAGGGCCTCGAAACGCACATCATTATTCAATGTGTTGACGTAATTTCTACTGAAACTGGAAGACAGGGCGGGACATAGAGTAACATCCCCCCCCCCTTTTTTAAATAGCCAATAGCGTTCCATTTATAGCACAGCACTCAAAGCCATTGAGCTCAGCAAAGCCACAGTTTCCTCCTTATATCTAACGGTTTCTCCTCCTAATCTCCCATATCGCTTTATAATATAGTGTAAGTGTGGATTTATTCTCATGAACTCTAATCTGAAATAAAACAATAAACCTCGCTCATCTGAAGAGGCGATCTACAAGAAAACACAAGACCCCACCTGGTCCAATCTTATCTCCTGATCCGTTGTGAATTGTGGATTTAAAAAAAAATCTTTTTATTTGGTGTTCTGCCTAGCAAATGTTAATCTTGATTTATTCTGTATCATTCTGAAATCATTATTTCGTAGTGATCAATGAGGAGTAGGTGGCATTACTGCAAAACTTTTGCCAGGATAGATCATACCGGCGACCCAATAAATGAATCATGGTGGCACATCATTAGGGGCATCATCCGATTTCTGACCATCACTATGTGGCGAGGTGGACGAGCGAGAGATGTGGGAGGAGCGAGTGAGACCGGTGCGTGATTGAGAATGAGCGTCACCTGCGAGGCACACCGGTCTCGAGTCCTCTCATGAGGGAGCTCGGAGGAATATAAGGACAAGCGGCACAAGTGAAGGACGAGAGAGGACCAGGCCTGGACTTTACATTTTGTTTTGTTTAATTTTTATTATGTGTGTGCGTGGCAGTCGTCCGTGAGGGGCTGCCTGCATTACTTTCAGTTTGTGTTCTGTTTGATTAAAGTCTTTTTAAACGTCCGCCGGTTCCCGTCTCCTTCCTCCTTATTCTACAAACTTTGCTACACACTGTATTAGCAAGTTGCATCTTTCGTGACTATTACAAAAATTACACTTTTTCTAATGAGCAAGAGTGTGCGGCTACTTAAAGGTCAGATAGTTCACTCTGCATCCTTTATAATATCAGAACTGGCTAGTTTGTGTCCTTGACGTGTATTCTCTGTGCGATAGCGGGTCCCATGATGGAACAAATAATTTGAAAATAAGAAAAATCATCATCTTAATTAATCACAACTGATCAGCTGTTAAGTTACAAATTTAACGACATCACATACAATTGGAGTCATCAAATTATAAATTAATAAATTAAAGTGATTTTTAATCACTTAAAAATGGCATAATGGCTGAAGCGCCAGAAAAACACCCTTAATTAACCACGCCTTTGGATTCCCTCGTTGGGGTGATGGGTGGAGCTTACAATAGCATTCTGTGCAGAATATGTCCGATACGTTTTTTTGTTATGGGCTGATTATTGTATTGTGACACTAACGTTGGTCAACGAGACATGTGTTGATCTTCGGGGCACGGTGTTGCAGTGGTTTCATTCTGATCTTACTAATAGGAGGTATGTTGTTAACATTGGAAACCAATCCTCATCTGAAATACATCTAAAGTCTGGTGTTCCCCAGGGTTCGATTATTGGTTTTCCCTTTATTTGCTTCCTCTAGGATCAATTTTTAATATGTATGGGGTCTCTTTTCATCTGTATGCTGACGACACACAAATTTATATCCCCTTGAAGCGTGATAATAAACAGGCTTTAAAGCCTATTTTAGATTGTTTAGACAAACTAAAACTTTGGCTTGCAAGTAATTTCTTAAGCCTCAACGAGAGTAAAACTGAATTCATTTGGTTTGGCTCAAATGACCACTGTGTACATGATTTCGATTCAGAACTTCTTACACCATACAGTACATGTGCAAGAAATGTGGGTTTTTGGCTTAAATTTGATAAACCGATAAGTGCTGTCGTTAAGCCTTCTGTTAAGGGGAAGCCATTTTTGTTTCTAAAGAACCTTCAATTGGTTATGCATGCTTTTGTAACATCTCAATGTATATCAGTGCTCCTCAATCATGTGTTTTACGTCTACAGTTAGTTCAAAATTCAGCGGCTCGGCTTCTTTGTGGGAAGCGTAAACACGAGTCTATTACACCAGTTTTGATTTCATTGCATTGGCTGCCAGTCAAATATAGAATTAACTTTAAAATGCTATTGTTTGTCTATAAATCTCTACATAATCAGGCTCCGCAGTACCTATCTGATTTGCTACATCCATACACTCAATCAAGAGCGCTCAGATCGGCTGATTCTGGGTTATTGCGAGTTCCCAGGGCACGTCTCAAAAACAGAGGCAATTGTGCTTTTTCTGTTATTGGCCCTAAGTTGTGGAATAGTCTCCCAAATCATATTCAAGCTGCCTCAAATATGTCTATTTTTAAGTCTACTCTTAAAACATATTACTCCACCTTGGCCTTTAATATTCCCTGACTTGCTGTGCAATGATCCTTTATTTTAATGCACCTCATCCATTTTACAGCGTGTGTTTTATAGATTGTCTTATTGTTTGTAATCTTGTTGACTGTTCTATATTGCATACTCTGCACTTTGGTCGACTTTGTTTGTTTTAAATGTGCTATATAAATAAACATTGTATTGTATTGTATAACTAGAAACTAGACTTCATTCACCCCAATGGAAAGCATATTTACACTGTCTGAATCATTCCCTTATATAGTGCACTGTGTGCCCTTCACCATGTGAATAGTCAATAGTAAATGTGTGAACAAATGACAGATTCAGCATCTATTTATAATGTAGGGGTCCGGACGCTTTAGATTCTAGAGAGCATCTGATTGGGCAGAAACTCTAATGAGAAGCTGAAGTGCAGAGTGATGTCATCAAAATCATTGTTCCATATTGGCGGATGTGAGACACTGTAAGTTTTGAATGCTTATAGGTTCTAAATGCACATTTTTGTCATTGTTTTGGAGCACACAAGCTTATAGATAACAGTAAGGCTAACATATTCATACTAAAAGCCAAAAATGTCAATACGATTTTCAGGTACAAGGTACAAAGACCTCTTATATGTCAAAAGATCAAGGCAAATTTGATTTCTCATGTCATGACTCCTTTAACAAATGGAACCTTTTTGTGAAGTGTTTCTGCATTTTCTTTGACTTACCTCCTTGTGCGTCCGTGCTTGTACCCTCTTTTGAGGAAAGCGAAGGACGTCTCTTGAGCTCTATACAAGTTCTAGGATGGTGCCTTTTTGTGGGGGAGACTACGTCCTCACAGGTCATCTCTGAAATCTGCATGGCTGTCTCAGAGTCTGTGACCAGCACCATGGCAGTGGAGTCTTTTAAACTAGCGGTTGCCCCGGCGGCCCCCCCTAAACCCGCTCCCGAGGCCTCCTGGCCCTCCACGATTTTGGAGCTGGAGCGCGGGACCTGCCCCGCCGCTTGACCCCCGTTCGTCTGTGAGCGCACGTTCGTCATGGCAGTTCCCTTTCCAGAATCTGCCCCGTGCTGGCTGTAGACTTTATATCGGATCATGAGGATGATGATGAAAACAAGGACGGAGGCCACGATGATCCCTCCGATGATGATGATCATGGTGCCGCCCAGGAAATGGCTGCGGAGCGACTGGCACTGGCTGTACTCCGTCTCCGTGACAAATGAGACGCAGCCCACCTGCCGCGTGGCGGTCAGCGAGGTCACACCGTCGTCGTACACGGCCAGCACGCACAGGTCATACTCCCGTCCGGATACGAGGTCCCGCACCAGGAAGTCGTAACTCGTGGAGGGAATCATTCTGCAAGACAGGCAGGGCAGAGTTTAACGTTATCATGTATTCCTCAGATAATACATGAATATAATTAAGATTATACTCAGCCAGCATGTGCATGTATTATCTACAGCCACATGATCACAGTAGAGGAAAGTGTGTAATTATATCATAATTCTGAAAATTATGGACATTATGTTAATTCTCAATGATGAATTTAATATATAACATACTGCAATGCAATTTCTAGTCATTGCAGAACTACTTCCCATCAGGAGTGCAGGCAAAACTGTACTCTTTATTAAAAGGCTCCATCAACATAAAGTCAAAATCAATACCCAGATATTACATTGGTTTCCAAAGAAATTTACAACATGAATAAGGTGTGCTGTAAGGCAGTGGAAATCCATAGGTGCAGTGGAAATATAGAAATAATATACAGTACAGTATAAATATGTTGGAAACTATCCCTAGGTTATTGTGATCAATAGAGTACTAGGATCACAAATACACTATTTTGAGGCATGTATTCATCTGGTCTTCATCTACTACATACAGCATGTGTCTTAGTACACACATAATAAGAGTCCACACATGATTACTATTAAGATTTTTAAAATTACATTTGATATGCGACACTATCCAAGGGGTTGACTTTGAGGAAGAAGTGATTTTCCTTTAGACAAATAATGAAAGATCTTGACACAATGGAACCTACATTAAGTATTCTACTGCTTCAGATGACCATTCGGAAAGTCATCAGAGATCATTAAGGGTAACTGACAATTGACCGTTTATCAAAGCAAACACTTTTGTGAATCTATCAACTGCAACGATCAGAGAGATTTTCAAAAACTATGGTGCTCATAATACTGAACTCCACAGTCATAAGATTCAGTTCAGATAAATCCTGGCTCTTGTTAATCTGTGCATTATTCCAAGCACTAATACTGTACATTAATCTCACGTATCATGACTAAGCATCAAACAGACTATTACAAGTAGTGGTTTTAATCTCAGTGTAAATGCATTGCGATTATTATAATCTGTATACACCGCATTTATTCATTTCAAGTGCAATGAAAAGGATATCGAGGGATATTTTAGTATTAAATGTATAATCTTATGGCAGATTACTTGCACAGTACCACTCGTTAAAAGAAACCTCTGCTTTTATAAGGTCTTCTCATTATGAAAGCTTGTTTCTGCCACATAATAAAACATTTTAAAAGATAATTGCGACATTTTATATGACAATTGAGAGTTATAAAGTCAGAAATGCGTGATATAAATGTGAAATAATTTATTTCTCCGAATAGTATGATATAAACTCGTAATTGCATGTTTTTAAGTACAATTCTGAGGATGAAAAGACACTTTTTTTTTTACTCTCAGAATTACGAGTTCTTATCTCACTATTCTAATTTTTTCAGATTGTGTGTTATAAAGACTGAATTGCATGATATAAAGTCAGGATTGCGAGAGAATAAAAAAATAAGTATTCCGTGGCTTCCATATCTCATCTCGGTATGGGAAGAAAAAAAATAGTGAAACTTTAGATGGCACACATTGTCCTCTGTAGGGCACAGCTGATTGGTTCCTGTTGTTTCAGCCACCAATGAGCTTGCTGCTCAACTTTCAAATACTTGGTCAGCATTAGGAATGGGCGATACCATTTATTTTGTTTTCGATACGATACAGATACTTTCAAGCCCAGTATCTTCTTCTAAACTGAAATTTGTAATTATTAAATGTATTAATTTATTACATTTACTAAGAGTAAAATGGGTAAAGATACCCAGTTAACATATTTGAAAGGTAGTTTAACATTCAATGTGCCTTAATTGCAACTTATTAGATCATATGTTTGTTTACACATGGTTAAAATGTTTACTTGTAGTGGTAACCATGGAAATCTACAAATACTATTTGAACTACGGTCACTGTTGTAAAAAATAAACCATGGTTCATTTTCATAAGGGACTGCCAGTGACGGGACGTTCCACCAATAAAATGCATAATTTTTATTCTGATAGTGTATGATTTATATTAACATTAGTTACAGAATAGAACATGATCAATATCAACGTTTAACATTCAATTTAAAGAGTGTAACTGCACTATGTAGGCTGCAATTTATATTTGTTTATTGTGAAATAACTCAAACTTATTATGTTTTTCTGTCTTCTGATGAGCTTTATTCTGGGCTATGTGTTCAAAAGCATCAACGGTTTCTTATGATAGTTTTGGGAAACGCAGCTCTGTTTGAATACAGTGTCAGCACTGAGCGAACGCGCTCTCTGTGATTGATTGGTTGTGTCTTGCAGCATTTGCGTGCGTTCAGATCATGGTTCAGATGAGCAGGAAAATAGTCCTATACTATACAACTATTCAGTACAATAGGTTATTCGTATTGAATGCATTAAATAAACAAAATTACTGTTAAAAAAACAACAACCTTAGAATCGATATTTTTATTTGAGTATCGATACTTCTCGATGCTCACATCAGTATCGGTTTATCGATACTTCATATCGATACACCCATCCCTAGTCAGCATTTGCTGTAGCAGTTTGCAGCGCACTTTCATAAACCCTCCACTTCCCTCAGCTCTACTTGTATAGATCTGATACAGGTAATTCATGCAACAGCAACATGTCTTGCTCACTGCAGCATGTTGTGTTTGTAGTAGCAGTAGCAAGTCATGTACTTAGAAGCAAAAGCAGTAGCAGAGTAGCAGATCTATTCCACCAAGACCAAACATATTAACATTACAATATCATGCCAAACACTCAGAGAGTTCTTATAACAGAAAAATATAATTAATGAATGTCATAAAATACTAAATATAGGTGTGCTTATTATCGAGTAGGAATCCTAAAAGTGATCAGTGATGTCCCACTCATTGTGCCCGTGGTCAATACTGGAAAAAAATACTTTTTTTAAAAAAGAAAGAGATTTTTCAGAAATGATTTGATGGAGCAAGCATGCAACATTTGAACTGCTGAACCAAAAATATCCAGCCTTTATTTCCACAGAGGTCACTGCAAAGTCAAGTTGGAAGATGTTTTTTTTTTAGCTCTCATACCTTGTGCATTAAGAATATGGTGGTGTTACACATATAGGCCATCCAGAAGAAAAACTCATGTTTATTTAAAACCTTTATGCTGTGATTTTTTTTTCTTTTCTTTTTTTTCTCTCTGGAACACAAAAGTAGAAAATGTTATGCAGCTCCAGTAATACAAGCTCCAAAACAAGCCAAATACTACTGCTTTATGTGTAAAAAAAGACAAATTCATGTCATGGACAATATAGAACCCTAGTGTTCTTGACTCAAATTTAAAGAACACTTTATGCAAAAAGCGTTCTATATAAGGAGTAATATCTTTCATATTTAGCTTTATTTTCTTCAAACTGTTCTACTGATATATGTCTACAAGCTTCTTAATTCATTAAATTGAAAATAAACTAAAACTAATTAAAATGAATACATTAAAACTAAACCGATTGAATGATCCCATGATGGGAACCTTGTATCGTTTTGTGTTTTGTGTTTTGGAGCTTGACAGACCCTGGTCAGTATATTCTGTATCCATTAGGAGGGAAAGCGTATCGTTTGGAACAACATGAAGGTGAATAAATAAGAATTATCCTTGTTTGGGTGAACAACCTCACATTAAAGCCTATGTCAAATTGTATAAAAAAAAGAGAATGAATTGAGAGATCATGTTACAACATGCCAACGAAAAAATAAATAAAAATATACACACAACTTCTGGTTGTTGATTTTTAAGCCGTTTTTGAAGTGTTCTCATTTGCGTCCTTCCTTCTGTTCGTTCAACAAGAAACCGTGCTTTTGTTTTTCCCATTGAAGATGACATGCGTCAGATCCCTCTGCACCTTAATTCATTACTCAAACACACTTCACACACTCTCGCTTCATTTGCATGCAGTCGAGGGCCTTTCCTTTCTGTATGATATTAAGGCCACCAGTGAAGTCTCAAGTTATTACTGAGATATTCCAGGCCATCAAAGACCCTTAGAAAAAATAGCTTTCAAAAGAAAAGAGCTGCTAATAATAAAGAAACAGAACGATAATACAATAGAGGACTTTGTGCAGCTGCGACACAATAAAAATGTTCGAATTAAAAGACCCATAATTAAGTGAACAACTGAGAATCCTTTTCTCTCTGGTGCCACACAAATCAAACTCCGTTTTTGCTGATCGGTTTAATGGTGTCTTGCTCGATTCTGTTGAATTCTAAAAACGAAAGAAAAAAACAGTATCGAACGACTGTAAGTTTGAGTTTTAAAACGCACACCTCTTCCTAAGGCTGATTCTTCGACAGAAACATGCATTAAAACAATGTCCTTGGGGGAATCACATCCTCCAAACCCTACATCCATCCAACAGTAATAAAACACTGCCGCATGTAAAGTGCAATATAAATACTGTTGCTAAGAGTGCTAACACTGTAACCAATCAGCCATTTATTAACTTCATTGAAAAGAAGAAAACCATGAATAAACTGAATATAAGAAAACTATGCTGTGGGAGGAAATGCAGTTCGTTTTATTGGCAAGGTGAAACATTATCATAAAAAATTGAACCTTAAGTAACACCTAGATGCTACTGCCTCGGCTTACAGACAAATGATGCACAAAATACATCAAGAACGCTGCTTTTTAGAGTAGTTCAGGCAAACAAAAAAGTGCTGTAAACCTATTTATCAATGCACTCTTTTACAGTACAGGCTTTTTTATTCGGTAATATAACATAATGAAGTGAACATGTAAAACCCATGGTGTCAAACAGGCCTTAGTGATTATTTTGATAAAGGTTTTGGATAAAGACTTCCCAGTTTGTTTTCAATTCCGATTTATTTGATAACCATTCAGTTTCAGTTAAAGTTCTTTAAACTATACAATGCTTTTTAAAAAATGTTTCTTTAAAGAACCTTTCACAAAACAGTTCTTCAGGGAACCAAAAATGGATCTTCTATGGCATCACTGAGAAAACACCTTTTTTCTTCTTCCTGGCACCTTTATTTTGAATGGTGTACACTGGTCTTGCTGCATGTTTTGGATTCAATAAAAGACCTAGCTCATAAGAGTCATTTGTTTGTCAGACTGTGGGCCCTATTTTAACAATCTGAACGCATGGTCTGAAGTGCAGGTGCACTTAGGGTATGTCCAAATCCAATTTTTTTTGTTTAATGATGGGAAAAATGGTCTGTGCGCCAGACACATGGTCTAAAAGGGTCATGGGTGCGTTTTTGGGTGTAACGTAAAATAAACCAATCATTGTCTCATCTCCCATTCCTTTTAAAAGTCAATGAATTAATTTGATGAATTAAAACAAATCTACTCATAAGAGTAATTTGTTTGTGAATCAGACTACACTACACTGGATGTGCTAAATGTTTTGATCACTAAAAAGAATCATATGAATCATTTGTTCAGGAATAGGGCTACTCCCCTGCAAGCAATAGTCATAATTTTGTCATCTCAGTTAACTTTTGCCACAATATAATCCAGCTATGAGTAACCCACTTCTAGCCAAAATAACCTTGAATTTGGTTACATGTAATTTGTGTCAAAATAAGTTGTGAGATCTGATATTTCATCATGTAAGTCAACAGTGATTACAAGGTGTTTGGTTTCATTTCTTTGACATGTTCATGTTCTAGATGTCTACTCTTGGGCTATATGGTTAAATGTCTATTACACTGTGTGGGCTGTGTTTGGACGGCTATTAGACTTTTTTAAACACAAAATTGCTTGCTGGGTCTGGTCTCGCTACTCTACTAAAATAATTGATTAACAAGGACTCGCCTATTAGAGTCAACTGTTTTGCAATCAGACTACACCACATTGGTCGTTTCCATAGACTGTATAAAAATATGGATGTAGTGTCCGTGACATCAGCCATAGGATTCTGCAGAACCGTTTTGAAGCGCAAAGTAGTGACGAGCTGGCCGTTGCCATCTTAGCAATGCGTCACTGCGCGTCACTCCCGGATAATAGAAAATGGGCAAAGAGGCAGGACGTGGGCGGAACTTTGGTGACACGATGATTAACAGACAGCAGATAAATGGCTATCCATCTACCACTCAAAGTGGCCACGCCCTTAATTATGCAGAACTTTAAGGCTTTATTTAATGTAAACGAATGAGTTATAAAAAAATCACCCCCCTCACAGTTGTCATGAAGGGCAAAATTAGCCATTTAGACCAAAACTAGAATTTGTACCAGGCTGTAAACATGTTTTATTCTGCTGTAAAGTTGGACATTTTAACATGGGGCTCAATGAGATTCTGCTCACTTCTGGAGCATGTCCCCTGTGGCCAGTTGATGAACTGCAGTTGAAGTCACTTCCGTATTGGCTTCAAGAGAGATCGCAGGAGGTTGCCGCTTGGTCATTCCATATGTGTTTAATGTGTTTATATATATATATTATTATTATATATATACAATTATTATTTTATATTCTTGAAAAAGAACTTCAATTATTTTACTTTTTTTTTGTGTGTGTGTAGGCCAATACATTCTCTACTGCTCAACCAACTGGAACATACTATTTTCATTTTGCCTGACATTTCAGGTCTGTTTTGTTTTCTAGAAATTTCAACATAAGTTTTGCAGTATATTTATAAGCTATATGAAAGTAGAGAACGCGTCCTTAGACCAAGTGAGTCATTACACAGAATTTTTGCATATTTTTTGAGTACAGTGCAGGTTATCCAAAAAAAGACTGCTTGTTCATCCTCTTGAGACTAAAATAAATAAATAAAGAAATGCCTCATGCGCATATACCAAGATCTCATGCCTCCCTATGTTCTAGTGTAAAAAACCCATCTGTGCTCTTGAACTGTGTAACACAAAAATCACACCCGCTCCACAGTAGAGGTGTTGACCCAAAAACATTGCACACATTGCAGATTTTTCCAACATGGGTGCAGTTTTTCCATACGTTAGCATCCACTAAGCTTATTTATTTGTCAAATTATCAGCCCCTGTAGTCTCCAGCGTACCTGACCAGTTTGTTAACAAGGGTGTGCTAGGGGAGCATCGCTGAGTTCAATCTTTCTGTACGTGCGAGCAGAATCCTGCCACAGCAAGATTGGCTCTCGCAGGTTATGATCTCAATGCTGCTCAGTTTCAGGGACCAATTTATTACAACAATTTATCACACCAATTTATCTTGCATCAGGCCAGAGCTAAAAGCACGCCTGCTAACTAGCAGCTGAAAAGCTATTCATTACAAAATGCCTCATTCTCATTGCATCAATATAATAATCAAGCTCTTAAAATATGTACAGTCAGCTGTCAAAACACACTGGACAAGAATCAAGGAAACTGTAGTTTATTAAGCTACAAGCTAGTCATAAAAGAAATTAAACAGTCAAGCTAAAAACCGTTAGCTCACTAAATGCTAGATAACTGCTAAATGCTATCCAACTATTTCATAAAAAAAATAAAATAAATGCATACATCTTAATTAGGGTGATATTATTTACGTTTTAACTTTCTTTTGTGCATGAAAATTTTTTTAGTTATAAAGCAGTCATTCAAAAGTGTGCACTGTTTTCTTCTGGTTGACCAATCACAACATACTGGTCCAGCCAACCAATCAGAGCACATTAAGGGGCTTCATAGAGACAACTAAACTAGGGTGACCAAACGTCCTGTTTTCCCAGGACATGTCCTGTTTTCAAGTCCTGTCCTGTCCGCCCTGGCTGTTTTTTATAAAGTGATGAAAAAGTCCTGGTTCCCTTTCAAGGGAACTCGCGCTGCGTCACCGCTTTGGGAACGCCTCTGCGTGATTGCGTCGTGAAGCACATGTGTAATCAGTCCAATAGAGAGACGGAACGTATAGGCGGGTGACGTCATAGACCCGGAAGGTATAAAGCATACCGGCAAACACACGCCCCTAGCTTCTGTTGCCTTCAGCAAGCGCTCTGTGTAACATTGTCATTGTCAGCTCTGTGTTTGTGTCTGAGTTCAGACTTTGTTTGTTTGTTTTCTTATAACAAGTTTGCAACACTTACTGACACACTAAAAGAGAGACACTGTGGCGAGAAAAAGCGTTACTGAAAGTGTGTTTTCCCTGCTCTCGTTTGCTTCTCGAGTGGGGATACACATTTGATGTGCGGTGTTTGATAGGAGAACAGCACGCGCAGTCGGCTCTCGAGGGGGTCGGCTGCGAGCATTGTGAGGTTTTGCCTCTGAGAGTGCTGCGATCCCGCGAACGCTCTTCGAGGAGGGCGGCGCGGCTCGCGTTCTCTGTGGCGCGTTCTCCGCGGCTTAGACTCTGCTGTTGCTGAGGCGCGGCGGTAGTTTTTGTCGCGGGGTTCGCAAACGGACTTGTCAGAGGGGTTAGAGACGGGCCAGCCCTTTCTCTGCCTTCACCTGGCAAGTCCAGTGCTGCTTCTCTGGGTTCGGGAGCCCGCGCTGCGGTTTCTCCCGTCCGGGGGGCGCGGCCTCGGTGTTGCAGCTGTTCAGCTCTGAGGAGGTGAATGTCTGTAGCATTGTTGCAGGGGTTGAAGACTCGCCACTTCTAACACCTGCTAGTGAGGAGCTCATGGAGGTCTGAGCAGAGATGTGGCCAAAAAAAAAAAAATATATATATATATAATAAATAAAGAAAAGAAGAATATTTAAGGCCAGATCAGAGCGCCTCAGTTAAAAGCAGGCTTATGAGTGCTTTCTGTCAGTGCCCTGATCAGCCTCCACGGGGCTTGCTGTTTTTCACAGATCCCCACACTGAGGTGTTGAGATCGTGGAAACAGCCATATTTTCACTGTGTTTAATTCCAAAAGCACACTTGAGATGTAAAGCCCCACCTTTGCTCTTAGTCATTTAGAGCTGCATTAATATTGTATATATATTATATAAGGATATACATACTATATAAATAATGCTACAAAGTGTACTCAGTGGCTCAGTGTACACTATGGCTTTCTGCGGCATTTTAAGCTGCCCGATGTAAGCTCTGGAACAGTAAAAGCACACCGAGTACGAGCTCCTCACACCGGGCGCAGCGAATCAGAGCGCCGCCACTGCAATCCTCCTCAGTAAGAGTGGGGTGGTGGGTGGCGCCCTCTGGCGTTGAGGAGGGCTGCGTCTAAGAGCCCTGACGCCTTAGTGCCCAGGGCTTTGAGGTTTCCCCGGGGTCAGGCGGTGTTCACCTCTTCATATGGTGCCCGTCTGTCCTCGGCACCCTCACAGAGTCAATCCACCAGCCCCAACCCCCTTGGAGGAAACCGCTGCTGAGTCAGTTGTTCCCTGCCGGTTCGCGCTACAGGGCGCTGCACTGCAGTGCAGAGCATGTCAGGGGCCAGTCCTGAGGCGCTGGTACCCTTAGAGGGGCAATCCACCAACCCCGCCCGAGTGCCGGGCGTGGAGGGCCCTCGCGGGTCATCCTAGGATGACTTGCGCCCTACTCTGAGGTAAATCGCGCTGTTGAGTCAGTTGTTCCCTGCCGGTTTGCCGCTTCAGGGCGCTGCACTCGCAGTGCAGAGCACATCAGAGGCCAGCCCTGAGGGCTGGTACCCTTAGAGGTCAATCCACCAACCCCGCCCGAGTGCCGGGCGTGGAGGGCCTTGGTCATCCATAGGATGGCTTGCGCCCTCCTCAGAGAAACCGCGCTGTTGAGTCAGTTGTTCCCTGCCGGTTCGCGCTTCAGGCGCTGCACTGCAGTGTAGAGCACATCAGGGGCCAGTCCTGAGGGCTGGTACCCTTAGAGGGTCGATCCACCAACCCCGTCCGAGTGCCGGGGCGTGGAGGGCCCTCTCGGGTCATCCATAGGATGGCTTGCGCTCTACTCGGAAGGAAACCACGCTGTTGAGTCAGTTGTTCCCTGCCGGTTCGCCGCTTCAGGCGCTGCACTCGCAGTGCAGAGTACATCAGAGGCCAGTCCTGAGGGCTGGTACCCTTAGCAGATTTTTTGTCGGAGTGAGAATCTGCCGCATTATCTTGGTGGGTCCTGCAATGTATTAAATTTGGGTACGTCATCCAGTCCGAATGTCGTCCTCTCGGTTGTATGGGTTCTTCTCCACTGTGGGGACCCGAGCAGGCTCTGGTGGTGACTCAGGAAGTGCAGACTCTGCTGCGAAAGAGGCTTTGAGTGGGTCCCTCCAGACAGGAGTCAGGCTTTCATAGCCAGTACTTCAGTATGCCGAAGAAGGATGGGGAGCTGCGCCTATTTTTAGATCTGCACATCCTCAGGATGCTTACGCTCAAACACATCTTGTCTCAGATCAGGTCCGAGGACTGGTTTGTCTCAATAGATCTAAAGATGCATAGTTTCATGTCTCCATCCTTCCTCAGCACAGGCAGTACCTGAGGTTCGCTTTGGGGAGAAGCGTGCCAATATCGGGTGCTTCCCTTTGGTCTAGCCCAAGGCCTGTCCTGGGGGCACCGTGTCAGCGTCGTCTCTGATCACGGATGCTTCCTGACAGGCTGAGAGGCGACCATGAGTGGTCGCTCAACCCAGGGCTTATGGCAGGGCTGTCGGCATTTGTGGCACATAATCGCCTGGGAATGTTGGCGGTGCTTCAGGTTGAAGCACTTCCTGCCAGACTGGTCACTCTCCGTCTTTTATAATGGAGACAGTGGTGGCCTAAGACCAAGGGATTTCCCCGAGTGGAACCCTTTCTCACGTAGTCAGGGCAATGCGGCCGTGATCCCGCACCTTGGTTATGTGGAAAGGTCCTTGGTTTCAGCCCAAGGCCCGTCCCTGGGGGCACCATGTCAGCGTCGTCTCTGATCATGGATGTCTCCCTGACGGGCTGGGCGACCATGAGTGGTTGCTCGACCCAGGGCCCTTTGTGGAAGCAGACGTTTGGGGAGTGGAGACTCCACACCGAGGTGTGGAGCCTTTTGGGAGAACTTGGCAGGGCCCAAGTGGACCCGTTTGCCACACACGAGAACACTTATTGTCAGCTGTGGTCCTCCCTAGCGCCTCCAGCTCCTCCTGGACTGGACATTACGGTACAGGAGTGGCCAAGGCTGCCCCTGTACACATTTCCCCCGATTGCTCTGCTTCCGGGAGTTCTAGAGAGAGTGCGTCGGGACGGGGCCCTCCTTCTGTTAGTAGCTCCGTTCTGGCCATCCCGAGTCTGGTTCTCAGACATTGTGTCGCTCCTGACGGCTCTCCCCTGGAGATTCCGTTTGGGAGGGACTTTCTCTCTCAGGTGGGCGGTGCCATCATGCACCCTCACCCAGAGCTGTGGAAACTGTGTGCTTGGCCTCTGAGGGGGCCCAGCTCATAAGTTATGGTCTCTCAACCGAGGTTGTGAGGCCACCCTACACTCTAGAGCTCCCTCAACGAGGAAACGGTACGTTGAAGTGGAGACTCTTCACCTGAGGGTGTAGAGATCTCCTGTGGGATCCAGTTAACTGCCCTGCGAGCGCGGTGCTGGAATTCCTGCAGGAGAGATTCTCCGCTGGGTTAGCTCCCTCGACACTAAAGGTGTATGTGGCGGCCTTAGCAGCGTACCACAATCCTTTGAGTGGGGTGTCTCTGGGGCGACACCCTCAAGTTACTGGTTTCCTCCGTGGCGCAGGAGGTTAAGACCTGCTGTACGCACCAGGGTGCAGGCCTTTGCCTTCTGAGGCTCCTTTGAGCCGTTTGAAGGAGTTCTGAGAAGTTTCTCGTTTTTACAATCATTTGGCAATCCCGAAGAGAATGGGGAAGTTACAAGCTCTCTCTGGGGCACCCTCGTGCTTGGAATTGCGCCCGGTGTGGCTAAGGCCTTCCTACATCCTAGGCCGGGCCACATTCCTAGGTTCTCACTAATCCTGTGAGACCTGTAGTACTTCAGGCCTTCTATCCTCCTCCGCTCCAGACGTCAGACCAGGAAGAACTTATCTGCTTTGCCTGTTCGCGCACTAGACGCGTATGTCCACAGCTGAAGCCCTGTGGAGAAAATCAGAACTACTTTTCATCTTTTGGACCACCCTTGAGAGGGGTCCGGCTTCAAAGCAGAGGAGAAGCAAGTGGGTAGTCGAGGCTATTCACTTGCTTAGGTGGCGGCCGGGAAGCCTTCCCTTTGGCTGTCCGGGCCCACTCTCCAGGAGTATGGCTGCCTCTCAGGCAATTTTAGCAGGAGCCTCCCTGCAAGATATTTGTGATCCGGCAGGATGATCTTCACATCATACCTTTGTCACTTTTTACGAGCTTGACATCAACTCTACTCCGGGGCTCGGGTGCTCGCCCACTAGACAATGTCACAGGCGAGCATTCGCCCATATGGGGACGTGGGTATTCTCGTTCCCAAAGCGGTGACGCAGCGCGAGTTCCCTTGAAAGGCGTCTCGATTACGACTGTAACCTTAGTTCCCTGAATAGGGAGCGAGACGCTGCGTCACCCTGCCGCCTCCCGCATGCCATGCGTCTTGCTTCAGTCTTTCTCAGAAGCTAGGGCGTGTGTTTGCCGGTATGCTTTATACCTTCCGGGTCTATGACGCCACCCGCCTATACGTTCCGTCTCTCTATTGGACTGATTACACATGTGCTTCACGACGCAATCACGCAGAGGCGTTCCCAAAGCGGTGACGCGGCGCCTCGTTCCCTATTCAGGGAACTAAGGTTACAGTCGTAACGAGACGTTTTCATTATTTTCCATTGGGCCAATAAATTGACCCGATCTTGAGTATCATTTGTAGTGTCGCCACTCCCACCACACGCATCACACACTGCACGTTGAGCACCAGGTGCTGAGGGGGCACCAAAAGGAGATACTGAAAATTGTATTAATAATTTGCAAATGCACGCCGGTCTGTTATTACAGGGACATCTACTTTACATTTTCACACCCCCTAAACATAAAGCGGAACAGAACGAACTGTGAGTGGTTGCGTTACATAACATCCTCTAGGGCGGTCCTTGACCAATGAAAGCTGCGATTGAGTCCAGAGATTCTGCCGTCAGTCTAAAGGTCTGGCTACGTGAGGCTAAAACTACTATAGTAGGTTATCGTAGTAGCCCCAAAACAAAATCAAGATTTTTAAAAAGATGACACTAAATAAAACTACAAAGCACCCTAATTTATAAGTGTCAATTTATAAGCCGCTAAAAGCTTCAGAACCTTTTTTCTGGTGGAATGGAGCATGCTTTGTTAATCAATATGTTAACGAGATAAAGATTGTAGACTGATGAATAAACTAAGAAATGTTTCAGTGTGATTAGTGGATTGATTAAAGTGTCCGCTTGTCTTTAAAGTCTGACTTAAATGTCACAGGCGGCATTGAATAATATCTGTGTGCCGGCTGATATCTGATTCAGACTGTGGAACTGCACACAGATATTAAGACAGGCACACCGTACGATCTTCTGCCCAGCATAGAACTTAAGATCTTATAAGTTAGATGTAAAGAAATATTTCAGTTGAACTCAACATAAAACAGCATTCAGAACCCATTTTACTTCCATAATGTGAGATATATCTTAAAAATTGATTGGATTTGGGAAATGTGAGCGTCACACACAAAAACCACATTTGAGGAGGCTTTTGACCAGAAGATGAATGCTGAAGGTCAAGTTCTCCTCGAGAGCATCTTGACATATTCCAATGGTGGCACTTCTTTTTTTTTTATCTATTATTATGGCTATTATTGCTGTAACCTTTACTACATGAAGGTTAACCAGCATTAAATTACTACTATGGACTACTAACACGATTTTAGAAAGGCCACATTACCTACAACAGCAGCCTAAAACAATTCCTGAATAGCTATTTGGCTATTGTTTAACATTAAAATGAAAAATAAATAAAACAAACAATACATTGACATCCAAAGTCACTCTTGGTTTAATGTTTAATTCAATGCTTCACTTGTCTGTTTCAATAATATAATGTTATTTTTTAATCATCTTCATCTGAGGGCTTTTCTCAGCAAATCTTGACATATGCTATTATTTGTAATTCATTTGAATAAATTAATTACAAGATACACTGATTAAGTCATGAAAATGACAGGCCTAGTTATTTCATTCTAATCAAATAATATGACGGCAAAACTACGTTTTATCTCTGCCTCCAACCTCTGATCACCTCGCTCCATCTCGGCCCGTCGACCTGTCGGCTTCGTCTTGGCTCCCCTCACCTTCGGCTCCACCAGACACCCTCGGCCTTTCGACTCTACCGGGTTCCCTCAACCCACCGGCTCTCCCTTGGTCAGTCGTCACAACACCTCCGCCACAGACTTGCGGATCTTCCAGTATACTCCATTCCTCCTCCCCTTCGGCTTCGCCTCGGTCCTCGTCCAATCTGGCTCCACCTCAGACGCGCGTCGCCTAGGCCTCCTGTGCCAGCGATGTCGCACGTCTCTATCTGCGTCCCGGGATCGATCGGTTCTGCCTCCGTCGGACGTCCCCCCAATTTATGTCAGCCTCTACACCACCTTGGCTCATTCCTCACTCGACTCCGCCGAGGGCTGTCGTCACTGTGCTCTGGGTCTGTGCCATCAGACGTATACCATCACCGTCGGGGTCTCGTCATCGTCCATCTGTCACCATTCTTCTGCTGCCTGCCATCTCCATGCTCTCCTCCTAAGCCTTCTCCTCCTTCTCTCCACGCCGCGAGGTAGCACCTTATGGGAGGCAGCGTTATTTCACGTTCATGGACTTTTAGTTTGTCTTCTCCTTTGTTCTAATTTCCCACTACTCATACTTCACCATGGACATTAATCCTTCACCACAGTTGCTCATCATTTCGTTTATCTCTGTGCATTTAGTTCCTCTGTTTTCAGTCTTCAGTCGTCGGTCGATGTTTGTGTATGCTATTGTTTGGCTACATACTGTTATGCCTGTTTACCCTTTTGTTTTATTAAACTACATTGATTGTGATCCTGTCTTCAGTCCTTCATCCTCATCTTCATCTTGTGACAGGTTTAACTAGTAAGTAACCTGGTTGCCTTTTTTATTTATTTATTTTAAATTGAGTTAATACAATGAAGAATATTGGATTAAATCAACAGAAACTCAAAATATTATCATCACGTGATCCTTCAGAAATCATTTGAATATGCTGATCTGCTGCTCAAAACACATTGTTTATTCATTGTTGAAACAGGTTCTTTCAGGATTCATGTGGAATAGAAAGTTTAAAAGAACAGCATTTATGTGAAATATGAATAAATATGAATATTCTGTAACACCATAAATGCCTTTACTGTCACTCATGATAAGTGGTGTTGTTTTTTGTAAGAAAAATCTTTTGAATGGCAGTAAAAGTTGTAGCACAAGTTGTAAGACAACAAAAGTCAACCCAGACTATGAAACTTCATGTCACATGGAGCTGTACTTTATCAGAGATATTCATAAGCAGTTGATGTTGTGTTGTCACACTGCTGGCAGGCCTGTGGAGAGGTGGAGAGGGGGGATGGAACAATGGGGGGTTTGGCCCGTTCCTCATTCCCAGAAGAGAGCCAAGGAGAGCATGAGCCTCGGGCAACTCAAGATGTTCTCTATCTCCTTTCCCAGCTCTTCCTATATAGAGCAGGTCTGTTTCCAGTTTGCATGCGAAAGGGAGAGTCGCGATGCATTTTCAAGTCTCGCATTCCCAGAAAAATCCCTGGGAGCTGAGTGATGTACAAATACGTTTTTCAAAAGATGAAGACATTCAGAGAGCCACTAGGTAATGAATTCTCCAGACTTCACTCCGTTTCATGATACTTCATTATCACTGGGTCCTTCCTCATTTGAATTGCGTGAAAATAATTGTATGCAGTTGCATAACAGCTTCCTCATTACAAACGTGGAGCCAGTGCCCTCCGTCCCAAATGTACATTATACAACGATGAGCTTCTGTGCGTCTGCGTCTACCTTGTGCATTGTGCCAGGACTTGCATTATTGATGTGCGGTGAGTTTCTACAGAGGTTAGCCGGTGGGCGGCAAATACAGCAAATCTTCTGCACTGGGACACCAAGCATAACCGATTGCTAAGAGTGCCTAAAATATTCATCCATCACTTATTCATTAGCTCACATTGGTGGTCTGCACCTAGCAAACATGATTTCTGTAATAGAGGTCTTCACTTGAGGTTGAAGGTCCCTTGAATATTGATCCTTGTAACCAGAACAGCTAGAGAAAAGGCTTAATGCTAACCTGAAAAGCACAGCCTCTTACGTTGGAAAAAAGTGTGCTTAACTGTACTGAATGTGCACTTGTAGTGTACTTCAAATCTTACACGTATATTTTAAGAAAAAAACACTTAAAAAGACCACACTCTGTTTTGTAACACACTTGTAATATGATGTTTTACCTTAAATATCAAGTTTTACATTGGCAATTTTTTTGAGATTGTTTTAATAATCTTTTGTTGTGCTTTAAAAAAAGTAGACTTATTTCAATGTACTGACTTGCATACTAAAGCACATGTAAAGTACTAGATTATTATTTTAATTATAGTGTGTTGTTTGATAATACATTTAAAGTTTTATTTAAGTACTAAATTGCAACATGTAATTACTAATATACTCTATGGCATACAATTTTCAATGGAAATTACATTATAGTGTCTTTTAGTTTACTATAAATTATTGTCAGTACATTCAGCAGTACACTTTATTTCAAACCACTTTATTTAAACCATATTTCAAAGACAAAAGAAGTAAATTAATTATGAAATTGCATATAAAGGTGCACTTATGTCCTACTTAAGTGGGTCAAAAAAACAGTTCAGTTCTGTGACAACTCTCGGAATGTTTTGCATGCATGATATGACAATGAGTGCCTTTACATGCACCCTCATAATATGATTATAAGGGGATTTTGCCAGTATGCAATTAAACTTTACCTCATGTAAATGCAGTACTTCGATCAAACTATAATTAATCTCATAATTGTAGTAACCATAATCGCATTAAACTCTGGCGTATTTTAATCGCAATAAACAGGCATGCAAACACCTTAATCGCATTTATGTGAGTAGAGCTGCAGAATAAGTACGGGACTTGTTACTGCCAATACACACACAAAATGCTGCTGTGAGCAAGCAAGACATGCTGCTGTACAATAGCATACATGAATTACCCGTAGCAGATCTATACAGGTGGAGCTGGGGAAGGTGGAGGGTTTCTGAAAATAGCTGTGCAACTGCTACAGCAAACAAACAAGTATTTGAAGGTTAAGCAGCAAGCTCATTGGCTACTGATACAGCAGGAACCAATCAGCTGTGCCCTATAGAGAGTGATGTGATTGCAAGCAGATTGAATCAGCCTGCGCCATCTAGAGTTTCATGTCAGAACTTTGTATTTAATTGATTTTAATAAAAGAAATACAAATCAAATTTGATTTGAAGTGTAAAATGCTAAAGTGTAATACAAGTATGCAAAATGTTACTTTTTTTTCACAAGGGTACACACCTAAGGCCTGCAAACATTTAGTCTGAAAAAAGAGAAAAACAAGAAGTGATTGTTGTTGGAAATATAAAGCCTTATTAATAATTAATGCAATACATTTCCACTTTGCTCGGACACTCCTTTGCTTGTAAAAGGACACTGCTACTTCACTCTGTCGCTAAATGAATGGCTTGTGTTGGTTTTTAGCAGAAAGCTGAATGACCGTACGGTGAACTGTGAAATGTCTGGAGCATGTGTGTGCAGATCACATGAGATATACACATGAATATCCTTGAAGCTGCAAGTTGTTATTGAGATTCTGTAATGTCTGAACTCAACCTTTCAATAAATACGGATTATAATGTTACATGTTCAACCCACACTTTTTCCAAACTGAAATCTGGGGATATGAAAACATGTTACAAAATACCTTTTTAGAGCTGTCAAAGATCACATGCGCACTTAAAGGGATAGTTCACCCATTTACTCACTCATCTCATTCCAAACCCGCAAGATATTTTGAAGAACACTGGAGTTCAAACAACATTAAACCTATCACTGAAACATTTTTCTAAATATATTTGAGTGAACTAGCTATCCGTTAAAGATGTTGATATGTTCACCGTAATGTGTTTAATGTTTGATAATACATGATCGGTTATAATGATAATTTCATTCTGGTTTATAAAAAACTGGTTAGAAATCAGGCGATTAATTGTGTATTTTGTTCTGTATTTCAATTTTATCTGTTTTTTTATCTTTATGCTTTTTCCAATATACATTACACTATTCCAAAAAGACATATTTGCAATTCATTTTTGACAGCCATATTTTATCAGTAAGATATTCTATAAATAAAGTAATGCCCTAAAACGTGTTAAATGGATCCCTTGGTGTTAAGACTTGTATGGCTTAATATAACATAAATTATTATTAAATCTGACAGACTGCTCTGTCTCAATCAAGATGTGTTATGGGTTGCCCTCGTCAGTCTTGAGGACAGGGGCTGAATCCGAAATCGCTCCCTATACCCTCAAATAGGGAACTATTTGAGGGGACAGCCATGTAGTCGTGTCCAAAACCATAGTGCACTTCATTGAGTGCACTCATTCAATCCCACGTTGCACTGCAATAACGAGTGTACAGCTGATGTACACTCAACGGTGTCCGACTTTGCACACTCTTTTTCATTCACTCCTTCAACTGAACTGCATTAGTGGACTAAAGTGGGGAATAGTGAATGAGGGTTTAGGGGGGCGATTTCGGATTCAGCCAGGGAGAGGGCAGGCTTGCCGAATCGGAACCAGGTGACAAATTTGGAAAGTCAACCCTCGTGTATAACATTACAGCTGATTGAGCCCGCTGTGTGTGCCCGCACAGTGCATGGATGTGTGTGTGTGTGTGTGTGTGTGTGTGTGTGTGTGTGTGTGCACATGTATGTTTGAGTGTGTTTTAAATGCAATTACAAAGCAATTCATTGGTTTTGTTTAACTCTGAAACATTTTTCGAGTTGTGTGTTGTGATAAAAATAACTACGGGTAGTGCCAGTTGATTGCTGAGTGCAACCATTCTACGCTATCGACATATAGAACGCAAACAAAGTGGTGCCACCCATTGGCCAAATATGTAATACATTTTTTTAATGGGTTTTCTACTACATATTTCAGTAAGAGACATAATTTATGTTATATTAAGCCATACAAGTCTTAACACCAGGCGATCCCTTTAATGTCAGGTGTCAACATAATAAAAAGATTAATATCACATTATTACAATTCACACTGTATTTACAATATGGCTTTAATATTATAATAAATAAATGGCAATTATATACCAGTTATTTAATTATTGATTTTCCCCACACATATAATATAGTATTTCATGTACTGTATGAAAACATAAAGCTATACAGGAACATTTGAAGGTTATGCATGCCACAACTCAGCATTAAAACAGAAATGAGATATAATATAAAATACAGTCAGTCTTCTTCATGGCTAACTTGTAATTTTTTCCCATCAGAGCATCATAAATTATAAAGCATTGCATTGTGTGCCAACATTTAGCAGCTTAGACTTGAATTAAAGCGAATTAAAGAGGCGCTACCATAGATTAACTCGGTACAGTAATTTATTGAAGATTTAAACACATGAATAAGTCAAATTTCTTTTCTCTTTTTTTTCTATTTTATTTGCCAGTATTGGAACATAAAAACTCAACACAGCTTTATTTACATTCAATGCAATACATATGGCTCTATATTTGGCCACACTAGCTCAATATAGTGAATAAGATTGCTCTTCCTTTTCAGTCATCTGAATAAGACCAACTAATTTGGAAAGACGAAGACTGCTTGTTTCCTGCAGGTAAACAGTGGCTCGTGTAACATCAGTCTGACAGTCGCCCTGGATTCAAATAATCACCGCAAATGAATATATAATGGCAGCCCGTGCTCAAGATGTCTGATTGGAGTATGATTACATTCAGTCAGAGAGAATATCTCTATATTGACATGAGAATGCGGCTGAAATTGCATTTAGGTGTGCCAGCCAGTAAAGAGGCGGTGACATGTCAGCGCTTTCCTCTGAGAAATGCCAATTCTGTCCTCACAAGGCCTTACGGTTTTCTTGTCTGCCCGTGCTAGTGTGAGTTAGGGCTGTCTCTGAGCTAATGTTGTGTAAAGTGAGCTGGGCCTAATAAAGCATAGCGAAATGGGAGTCGACAGACCCAGGATGTCATCAAGGAGTGGGCCAAGAAAATGAGACATGCTGAATTCTGCTATATTATTCTGGCTGGTCTCAAAACTGAGCTGCCACATTTGTGTTTGAGTCTGTTTAATTGTCTGTTTAATTTTCTATCTGCTCATGCAAGTTGATCAGAATGTTAGATGCATCCTGGCACAGGCATTTGCATTTTTTTAATGTCCCTTAAAATAATTTGTAGAATGAGAACATCCCTGATACCATCTGTCTACAATCAGTAAGTAGCAAATTGTGGTTGTACTTGTTTCTTATATCTTACACCATCTTGGCCACATTCTGCAGGTATTGATGTACAATTCCCATTTGGTGACTATATCCATTTTTGACGACCCGCTTACATCTTTTAAAGGGGTGATGAATTGAGATACCAACTTTCCCTTGAGCCTTTGATATATTAAAGGTCATGGTAATATAAGAATATCCGGTAAGTTTCAGAGCTGAAAACTTCCTTGTTAGTCAAAGAAAAGCTTTTATTGACACCAGACTCAGCAAACGACAACTCTCCGATACTAATCTATGATGTCACAGGAGGGGGAAACACTGCCTCCACAGATAAATGTGTACGCCAGCTTCTGTAGACCAACCCAGCGACTTGTGGAGCTAAACTGTGCTAAAGAGAGCTAATCGCACTTCCGAGCAATAAACATGTCAACGAAACAGGCCGATCACAATGCTGTGCCGTCTATATTGGATCTGACAGGAATGGTGCAACACACTTATGTGAGTAAAACATGTTTTTATATGTGATAGTATTGCATTGTTGTTACAGATTGCATTGATTATGTGTACGTGTCTAACAGAACATAGCACGCTGACACAGGCTGGAGAATCCTTTATTTGTTGGTTCATTGCGATTCGGAATCAGACTCTGATATGTATGGGCCAGGGCTCGCAAAGCCCAACGTCCTGGGGCTATGTGTTTTCCAGGGGCTACCCCCGTCGGCCTGTAAGCCCGTTGGCAGGACTGTGAATTTTTAATAGTGAAATAACATTCCTTTCTTGATCTGCGTTGTTTACTGTCTTGACTTGATATTTGAAGAGCGTGCGGTCCGCGCTTATATCCACCGATTGGGCGGGCCAAGTAATAACAAAATAAATCAATCGCGGGTGGATGAGAGATAAATCATTGTGTCTGTTTGATAAATAAGGTTTGAGAGACCTGTGAGAAAATCTTTCCGGTTGCCGGTTTCAAAACAATCTCTCACATGAACTGACAGGTGAGCAGAAGCTCATTAAATATGCAAATCTTATCCAATCCTAGCCGTGGCGCTTACTTCCAAGTCTTCAGTGCGGCACACCCATCAAAACCGAGCGTTTCTTTAGAGAGCCTCAAAACCAGTGTAGAAAATAGCCTATTACTTATTCATTATGATGTTTTCGCAATATGCAATGGATGGAGGCAAAATTATTATTCATTGTTTTGCTTTAAAGATCTGCAAAACATTGCTCTGGTAAGGTGGAGAAAAATAAAGGAGAGCCCTTGTTGCATTCTTATCGCAGTTCTTGTCCACCTGAGTTGACTTTGTTCGCCTCCATCCCTATTTCATTGGCGCACGACTTGCATGTACTGGGGAATATCCGATTTGACTGCTTACATGGCAGACGCGAATGCACGTATTCGAATCATATCAGATTTATTACCACATATGAGTGAGGCCTGAATCCGATCTGAGGGTATCGGAATGCATGCGTTTTTTTTCCTGCTTACACATTCTCATGTCATATCCGATCTCTGCCACATGAGAGGGAAAAATCGGAATTGGTTCACTTGAACCATGCAGTGTAAATGGGGCCTCTGAGACCTGCATGCATGTATGTATGCACTATATTGCCAAAAGTATTGGGATACCCCTCAAAATCATTAAATTCAGGTGTTCCAATCACTTCCATGGCCACAGGTGTATAAGATCAAGCAACTAGGCATGCAGAGAAAGTAATACCCAAAATCTAACCAAAAAAAGGCAGAATAAATAGTGACTTTCGACACCAAATATACCTGCAATTATAGAACCACCCATGTGAAGACGAACACATAAATTCCAAATAAAATATGAATTGCATATATTTACTGTTATATACATACATACACATAGAGCCCCTAAAGGCACATGGTGAAGGAAAAAAATACGCGATGGAGGAAAAACTATTTATAAATGCCTTTGTGTTCTATTGCAAATGTTCCCCCGAGAAACATTCCCTCGCAAAAAAACGTTTGGATTTGCAGAGAAACTGCATTCGCTCACAAAGAGCTCAAAAGTTCTTGCAAGTGAACGCAAAGTTTCTCGTGAGGACTTGAAATGTTTTGTGAGCAAACGCAAAGTTTCTCGGGAGAATACAAAATGCTTTGCGAGGGAACGCAAAGCCAGTGCTCAGCTTCTCCGCGGAAAGCTAACGTTTTTGCGAGTGAAAGCAAAGTTTTTCATGGGAACCCAAAAAATCATATATTTTTCCACCAACATGTCCCTTTAGGAGCTCCATACATATATAAACTGTTATTGATGTAAATGTTATAAATCTAATATCCTCAAATGTAACTTCATTCCAAATGATCCCAACATAATACAAACTAAACCTCACCAGAGGGCTGCGCTTCCAACTAAGGTTTCTTCATATTTCATTAAACATATTTAAATCCCACCTAACCGCCTTAATTGAATATTAGGAGTTCATATTTACTTCATATTCACATCTCAGTACTGGATTCTAATGAGTCTTCATTTTTTTCTATCAGCCATGGACATTTGAGCTGGCCATAATTGGAAGAAATGCTAAATTGGAAAATATACCAGAGGCAAAAGAATCAGAAAGCCACGAGAACACGGGGAGTCACACCGCAGCTTCTCATCTCTCCGTGTTAACGCCGTGGGCGATCCGGCCATGCTAGGAAAGATGCATTCCCGCAATTAAATCGGTACATGCTTAAACAGTCCTGCTGACTCCTCGTTGTATTTCTGAATGCTATCTCACGCTCAGCCAGGGAAGGAAACCGTTATGTGGTAACTGCCTGACAGACTGGAGGAGAAGAGGATTGGATTGTGTTTCACAATGCCGGCTAAACAGCTTTCAAAGCCAGTGGTATGGATAGATAGGGCTTTTGTAGCAAAGCTGCTGTCCGACAATCAACTCGTTAAGTCTCACAATATGGCTTGCAGACCTTGTGTAAGCCTCAGGTGGGCAGCGCAGGATGCTTCATCGTTTTATAGTCACATCTGCCAAAGCAATAGCTATAATTTTACACAGCATAGTGGAAATAAATGGCCTATTGGAACCAGGTCAAGATCAAACGCTCAACAAACTAGGCTCATTCGCAAACCGCCTGGATAATCCATCAGTTCCAGTCCGAAAGAAGATTCCCAGTCACCTTGAATATTTCTATGAGAATGTCCTCAAAAGAAACCTTCTCTCTCTCTCTCTCTCTCTCTCTCTCTCTCTCTCTCTCTCTCTCTCTCTCTCTCTCTCTCTCTCTCTCTCTCTCTCTCTCTCTCTCTCTCTCTCTCTCTCTCTCTCTCTCTCTCTCTTCACATGGACTGGCCTTTCTTCTACCATATATTCATCAAAAATAAAAATGAAAAACAGAGTGGAGAAGATTTGCTGGCCAAAGTTGCACAATAAACAAAATACTGAGATAATAATAAGAAAAATGGTGTGAGAGAGCGAGAGCAGAGAGAGAGGAAAAAGCTGGTTCAACAGAAGAGCGTGGCCTCATAAATCTCTCCTCTTCCTTTCTAAGGATCAATTGATTTGATAAACGGGAAAAAATATGGTGGTGCTAGTCACTCCTTCAAATCTGCCTGGTTTCACTGTAAGTACAGGGACTTTAAGTAGCTCTAGGAGGAGATGGTCTGGCTCAGAAAATGCCTTTATTGCATTAAAGTGAAACCTCAGTCACACATGCTAGCTAAAGGGCTTTGCTGTCTAGCTTAAGGGAGGGGGTGTACTTACATTACAACCGATGCATTTCGGCCCACATAGCGTTCTTTTGATGGCTGAACTGCACTATGATTTTGTACGTTTTGGTATTGAGACCCTTGTAACGCAACCTTATTTATTCATGGCAAATGGTGCTTCGGAAACGGGCCGCTCAATCAAATTTGTTTCACCTTCATGTTCTGTTAGAATTCACTTTACGGTTTTTGTTTGAGGTCTCAGACCCCATGGTTATTTTAAAACTAACCTTTTATTTTCCTATCAAAATCTTTTTAGATGTTCCTCTGAGTCAAAGCCCAGACCGATATTACTGAAGCTGTATCGCTCAATTTTACCACAAGCTCTTTTAGAAAGGTATTTGCTAGGGCTGCACTATTTGGGGAAAAATCTAATTGCTTTTAAATTTAAAATGTGCTTCAAAAATAATAAAAATATCTGTAGGTTTGTTTGTAGAGCTGCACAATTTAGTTTATGATTTATATCTCAATATGACTAATAATATTTAGTAAACATTAAAATTATATTATTAACATTTCACCAAAACCAAGGTCAAACGGAGTTAAAAGGTTTTTGACCAGCAAATGTGATATTTTCAGACATGTATGTTTTGTCTGTCATTAGAACGGTCACAACTGATGCAGGAAGTACATTGCATTGCATAGTTTTTTTTTTTGTTTTTTGGTGAAACTAATGTCATCGTTCTCAGCATTTGTTCGACAAATGCTGGACTAAGAGTATAGACACTTTTCTCCGCTCCTAAAATGCATAAATCATTAGCCTTTATTCATATAGTGTTTCTTGAGAAAAGAAAACGCTGTAAAAAAAAAAACATTCTCAATCAACCCTTGCATTGTAAACAAGTAGAGACGGCGCAAACAGTGTGTGGAACGTTACGCTTCTGTTTTGTTGTCAACAGCTGGTTTATAAGCGATTAGTCTCGTTTCGAGTTTGAGGGGTAAATGTTTGGTGTACGTAGGTTGTGTTCCCAAAAGCATGTTATGAGTGACCCAAACTCAGAACAGATGCAGAAAAACAGCGGATCATGTTGCTCATGTGTAAATAAACAGTGCTGCTCTTTGCTCTGAAACATGCAGCGCATATATTTATATAAAGTGCCCCTATTATGCTATTTTAAAGGCTCCGAGATCTCCAACAACAGGTTTACATGTATCAAAGGTAAAAAAAACAGTTAATATACACTGCACATAACCACATTTTTCCATGATCTACTCTGCTCTGATTGACCAGATGGCCCAGTCTGTTGTGATTGGTCTACTGCATACAGCACATGTTTTGGAAGCTAAACGGCCATTACCATAACTGTACTTCAGCTCCGTCCAGAGGCTTCCTAAAGCTCTGCGATCGAACACACTCTAAAGGCGGTAATCGATTTCCTACCATATCAATCTAGACGCGAGTCCAATGATGAAACATTAAACTAGGTATTCAACCTGAACCTCCATCACAAGGATGACTTGAGCAGGACACTTCTCAATGATACGCTGCTCAGTTTAAGGGTACGTTATGAGATGTAGTAGCTGTAATTCCTCACGATCAGCATTACAGACGTGTATATTTCAAATGTATTCCGATGAACATGCGGGAACTGTATCAATAATGATGTATGTGTTAGCCGAGGACTGACGTGAAGGTCTGACGTAACCTACGTTTGTAAAACAAATCTTGCGTCATCCTTTATCTTTTACTCAAAGTAGTATGATCGAATTAGGTAATAGTGGCCCACACTGCTAAGCAGTTAGACAGTAATAACGTCAGTTAGCCAGAAACTTTGTATTTTGAATATATATACACATCAGTAATTATTCATACTTACATGATGTGATTCTGAGGAGCAAGCTGGTCCAAATAAACTGGGTACTGACCCACTTTCAAGAGCAAGCGTTTTTGCGAATCCCGCGTTGTACTCCGAGATTTAAGTCGTTAGTAAAATGACGTTTGACGGCGGGTCAAGTTGTTCATGGGCGGACAACGTACAACATATGGGCATTATGCAAATGTCTTTCTAGTGATATAGAACCGTAACACAGTAAGATTGGAAATACAAACAACTTGTATAGGCGGTTCACAGTCAATTCTTACACACTGCATGAGAGGGAATATTCAAAAAACCATAATGGGGCACTTTGATTAATCACAGCCTTTACAATTTAATAATCGCACTAAGCCATGCCGTGATTTTGGTTTTAATTTGATTAATAATGCAGCTCTAGTGATATACAGTAGAGCAACATTGTTTGTGTTAGGGTTAGGGTTAAGTCAACACCAAACAGAAAAGCATCTACTGTCTGAGACCGCAAA
Source organism: Gobiocypris rarus (assembly GCA_023029165.1). Taxonomy (NCBI): domain Eukaryota; kingdom Metazoa; phylum Chordata; class Actinopteri; order Cypriniformes; family Gobionidae; genus Gobiocypris; species Gobiocypris rarus. Next base: position 37,078,884 of record CM040911.1, read on the forward strand.
CACAAGTAATGTAATCTTTTTCAGGAAAGTTCAATTGTACTTTAGTTTATGATTTGTTCCCATTAGATTGAGAAAAGTCAAAATGCAGACATAACATGAAGTTTAAAATACATTTTCTTATATAACATAGATCACCCAACATCTAATGTAGATAAAAATCCCCAGAGTCGCAGCTTACTAATACATGCTAATTACACCCCCACAAGGAAAATTAATTTTATGCTTCGTTTAGAACGACGGTACAGAGGATGGAAAAGACATGAAAAATGAAGTAAAATATTTTTCAAAATAAATCTTTAATAGGTGGCTGACTCTCCAAAAATGGTAAACAAATGCAATGCATAAAGATGAGGTGCAATAAAGTTTTACTGAAAAGTGGTGTGTAATTGTTTCACTGTTAAAAGACCTTCTTCTTCCCTAGCTTAATGTGGATAGACAACGATTAGTACATCTTTAGTTCATTCTCTCTAAAACACTTTCAAAAACACAAAGAAAGGGAAAGGTTTTAGTATATAATGTGATCTGTGATGTATGTTTAAAGACATTAACATATTTTTATGATCACGAATAATAACTGTCATTTAAAATTGTAATTTAGTTTTAAATAATAGTTAGCTTTCTGCATACACTGATAAAATATATTTTGTGGTGAAGCAAATACTAAAAACAAATGTAATTTCTACATGAATAAGTAAGTTCAGGCAAGAATAAAAACAAGAAAAGACATCTATATTAGTAATCAATTCAAGGTTGTAGAAAGTAATGTGTAAATATCGGCATTATAAAATTAAGTCAAACTACTCAATTTTTCTCATACTGGTGTTTCCCATCATGCACTAGTGTTTGAATAATTAACAAGGTTGATTTTGCACTGTTTTCCAGCTGTATTTACACTGTTTTATCATGTCTTTTGTTGTTAGGTTTAGCAACTTGCCATTTTTTGACATTTGCAGTTAATTTTCCACACATCCATATTTAAAAACCGACCCATAAAATGTTACCGTCACTGTGTTTTATGTACCAAGTATTGAGGTTTCTGTGTTCAAGTACTGTGATACTTTTACTATTTAGACATGATATCTACACAATATATATTGTGTTATTTACTTGGATACTTCTAAGTAGAGTATAGACTTTAAAAGTGTGGTTTAATTCAATGTTATATTTTTTGTGTAAAATGTATTGCAAATAAACTTCAACTAAGTAGACACTACTCAACCTTTTAATTATAAGTTAAAATGACTTATTTTCTTTGTTAATTTTACTTAGTTAAGTAAAGTTTACTTAATTCCATATGTGAAATTTACTTAAAAATATTCGCAAAAAAAAGTAGATTTTATGCTTTGACCTTTATGCTTTAAAAACAGTAATAAGGGGTCAAGCACCGAAGGTGCAGATGCACCTAATGTAATCGTTAGATTTCTTATTATTATTCAGCCATGGAACTCTATAGCAGCCCATAGAACCGCTTGTGGGAAATTTATGAAATTTGGCACACAGATAGAGGTCAGTCTCAACTATCACCATAGCAAATTTGGAGTCTCTAAGTCAGTCCCTCTAGTGCCACCAACTGTCCAAATTTGCACTCACATTCAATTTTCTGTAGTGGCAATTTTTCCGCCAAATATCTTACTTTTTGCAAACTCCTCCTAGATGGTTTATCCGATTTGCACAAAAAATTAACCAGATCATCTTCAGACAATGGTGCTAAAAATTTATAGAATTCAAGTTGATTTATCAAACTGTTTTTGAATAACACGCAAAATAATTTCACGTTGTGCTTGCAAAAATAGACAAGACTGTATCTCCACAACGCTTCATTGTATTCAAACCAAACTTGTCATCACAAGCATGCAGTGTTTCAGCGGAGATAAAAAAATGGCTATTTTTGCTTAAAACTGATTGGTCTGGCTCCAAAAATCATAGATTCGGGGCGACTTGCCGAGTCAAATGATATCCAATTTTAGCCATTTTGAGTTTTGTGCTAAAATTTTAAGAACGCATGGACATATTGATACGAAACTTGGTATGGGTCATCAGCACGGTGCCCGAACAGAGATTGAGAAGTTTCAGACTAGTGGTAATACATTTTTCAAATGCTTATATTTTTGTGTGTGGTCAACTTATTTTCACAGCATTTTTTTTTGTCTCCTGAATCCTTGCTTAGTCCAGCCATACCAAACATGCCAGGTTTTGCCTTATGGTTTGTGCAGCATTGTGATAGCATATAAAAAATATTTGCGAATATCTTCAAAACCGCTAGTCTGATCGAGACGAAACCAGCATAGGAAACACGGAATACAAGTTGATTCTAGATATTTTCGCCTGAATGTCAAAATTTTTATAGGAAGTGGCAAAAAAAAAACTAAAAGTTGTCCATGGGTCATTTTTATGTTGTTATTGATATAAATGTCTATAACTCCACAACAAATTTAGATATTGTCACCAAATTTGACACACATATATATGTACTACGGATGTCAATTTACATAAATTCCCATGATCGATCGTCGTTTAAATTACCGATCAATTAATCGTTAGCCTAATACTGCAATATGCATCTACAGCAGTGGCTTATAGCCAGCAGCATGACAGGGTGTGCAAATGCTGATCAAATCGCCATGTTCCTCACTAAATGAACGAGAACGGTTTTTAATCTAATGAAAGGGCTAGTAAGATTGTAAAATGAGTAAATGTGGTTGGTCATTTAATTAAATTACTTATTTAATAATCAAATATATAACCTCTAATACAACATGTCACTGTTAGCGATTGCACTCGCGATCTGAGGCATAATAAGACCAAGGTGACAGGAATCCGAGTTGAGGTGAATTTATTGGGCACACAGTGCAAATCCCACAGCGAAGTCAAAACAAAGAACTATGTACAAAAAAATAATTAAACAAAAATAAAATAAATGTTGGGAAAAAAATATATATATAATTACGTTAAGTTCTTTTTGTTAGCAACAGCAAGCTGTTCTTAAACAGAATATTCTATTACTGTGCTTCCACTTCACAAAACCAACCTGACCCTCTATAGACTCGACTTCACTCTACCCCCCATGTACTAACTCCAGCAGCCATTTATAGCCTAGGCCACACCCGGGAGTGTACCATTCTACAGGTAAGTTTTACCTCCTCACATATGCACTACTTATCCCCTTCAACATATAAAAACTATCTATCCATGATCAAGTTACACTATAACACAATATAACAATACAACAAATGATTTAACAAAGATAAACCTTGTTTCACAGGAATACTGGAAAACCCCATGACATCACCCAACATGGTTTCTCCCATTCAGACAGCATGACCACCATGTTTAAATACTTCACTTTTAAAACATTACAGGTTTGGTCACTGGTGTTTTAAAGCCGATAAGTTATATTTGTTATAGTGTGTAACCCATTAAATAAAGACTTGAATTTAGGCAAATGTGTATCGTGGTTATTTATAATAACAATAAATGAACAATGTTAGCGGCTAATTTTACCCAAACACATTGCCCATGTATCCACTACACATTACAAACAAACAAATGCACATTGTATCCCACATATCTTAAACACATGAAACACAATGCATTCAAACATTCAAAACATTGCACAAGTCAGAGTATGTATGATATCAGTATCCATAACCAGACTGTGTTAATGCTGCAACAATATAGGCCTATGTAGGTGTTAGATATGGTGCGTGCAAGCAGTCCATCCATGATCACGGGATTACTCCGTGACAGTCACCAACGCCGCCTCAGATCTGTTATTCCGAATGTGTGGACACACTCTTCCTGGAACAAGGCGCTGAAATGGCACCTAAACCCAATATATTCAAAACGATTTACTAAAATAGTGTTCTCATTAATGTTATGTAACGTGACAGTCCCAATCAAAGTTATTATTAGTCGTGCGTTGCTGTTTGAGCTGCGCAAGCTGAAGCTGAAGCTGAAGCTGAACGAACACTGGTACACTGAAGCTCTTTGCTAGCGTGTTATTTAACTAAACAAAAAGCTTCCTACATGAGATTAATCATATATATATATATATATATATCCCTGTGTCTGCTTTACGTGTTTTGCGGTTGAGCAGCTCAACCTTTTGCATGACCTTGCTTAATCGATTAAATGCATTCTCAACAATTAATCGATCGCCGATTAATCGTTAACATCCCTCGTATGTACTAATTTTTGCAGTTGGTCTGCTGCTAGCTTCCTTGTTTGCTTCTGTTGTGCTTGGCCCCAGTAATGGCTGCTTGCAGCTATATTTATTATTATTATGATTATTATTATTATTATTATTATTATTACTTTGCCATTCTGTTAGGTTAGAATGTGTAACAGAATATGTTCTGTTAGAAATGAAACATTTCACTTTTAAATTAGTAAACCACTTTGTATTAAAGAAGACAACATGGTCTGAGGCAGAAATAATCATTCTCTTTCATAACAAAGATTCTAAGTTCTTTTGTTTTGTTAGATTAGCATCTCTTTTTTTTAAGGCTACCTGTTGTCGGCTGTCATTAAAATCACTATCTGGGGCAGGGAGAGCTGTTTTATCTGCAGGGCTGTGGCATGTCATTTTAATTAAAGCATGTAGTCTTACTCCGGTAGAGGGAGGGGAGCCATAGTGACGTCCATAATTAAAAATTGATCTGGGGCACTGCATGCATGATGAAATCCCTGGGAGGGAGGAAGGGAAGATGAGGAATGGTTGATCGAAATGCAAACTCGACATTTTGACAGTCTGCGTCTTTAGGTGGCATATACGGGTATGCATCGCAATAGGGCTGGGAGGAAAAGAAACTGTAAAAATCTAGTTAATTAAAAAATCAATGCGCGTGTTCTGTATTGTTAGAATGTTCTGTACACACACACACAAACTGCTCAAAAGTTTGGGGTCGAAAAGATTAATTAAACTGAATTTTAATTGATTCACAGAAATGAATCGGACTTACCTACTAACATTGCTTTTCTATTGAAGTATAAAACAAAAAAGTTCGGAAATTATCTTAACATTCCAATAAAAATATCGCAAACTTTCCATTTGTTGAGCTTGGATATATTTAGCAACAACAGGCCTCATTCCTGAAACTTTCACAAAATGTCAAGTAAACATTCCTGAAATCTTTCTCCAGATTTGCAAACACTTCAGAAACCTCAGATTGAATAGTTAAACATGTGACTCTGCTGTCCAATGAATAAAGGCAATAATATGTTAATATGCACACTTCTCTTGAATTGGTATAGTAAACTAGAGTAGGAGCTCTGCCAGCAAGATTGACGATAGCAAAATTGCATATAGATCACTGACAAGTTGTTAATCTTGTATGCACAAATGCAGTGTTTGGATGGGGATTTGTAAACCAAAAGTTATCTAGATTACAGCCTAAATCTACCCAGATAATGTCCCTTCATCACGATCAGGCAGTGGCATCGTATGCAGAGAGTTTGGCGTCTGAAACTCAAGGAATGTTGCAGATAACGCAGGCTTCATGCTCTCAACCACTGCAGTCCAGAAATGCCCTTGCTGGGAGTCTTTTTAATCAGCTCATCAGTCATTCATGATGAATGAAACATTAGCCCTTCTCTGCCTCCCAGTTCACACATTAACCATCTGCTAATCAGGACTGATTGGGCACAACTACTCTTAAGTTCACCCAGGGAAACATGAGCACGACATATCACAGCCGTCATCTGTCATTATCAGTATGTGGGCTGTGTTTGTTTGCCTGTGTAACATGCAACAACCGCACCTGACTGCGCCACAGGAAAGAAGCCTGGAAGGAACTTCCTATGCTAAATACCAGCATTTTAAACACACAGCATGCGGCAGCTGTAGTCTGCTCAATAGAAATATATTGCTTTTACAAGGCAATATATATTTTAACATTCATACCAGGTGCACGGTCGTTGCACAAGCACTACTCATGTGATCGCGACAGATGATGCAGGTATGCCCAATTATGTCTAACAACATGACATCTGGGTCCAGTCAAATTTCTGCATAGGCTATACTTTTAGATGGCACATTTTGATTTCATGAAATAATTATCTGTGTTAATAATAGAGACAATTTTGGGGCTGTCACAGTGTGACGTGTCTAGTTTCATTGTCAAGGGTTGCTTCCAAAATCGCATACGCTCTTGAGGAGGTACTTATTGTGGAAACGTAATAGTTTGCAACCACTAAGAAAAAGTAAGTTCTATAATTATGCATGTGTGCAGTATGTAATCTAGATGTATCTCTATCACGTGACCTACCAGCGTCAGTTCGCAAATCCTGTCCCGTGGCCTCATGGGATAATAAAGTGCCCATTGTATGCACACTTCAGAATCTCACAGAGAGTAGCATCTGGGCACGAATTCATAAATACTATATAGTAGGGAAGTGTGCGATTTAGGATGCAGCCATGGTTTTGCTGTTTCCTTGTTTCTTACCATGGTTTCTAATAGAGTTGCACACCTGTGCCTTGCTCCGTTTATCATTCCTGTGTATTTAAACCCTCTGTTCAGTTCAGTTTGGTGTCTGGTGTCTTCAATGTTAAAGGGTTAGTTCGGCCAAAAATAAAAATGCTGTCATTAATTACTCAACCTCATGTCGTTCCAAACCTGTGAGACCTTTGTTCATTTTTGAACGCTGGCTCACCATTGGCCAGCTCCTGCATCAGCATCACACGCGTGTGTCGAGGTGCTTACATGAACAGCATTGGCCAATGGTGTGCTGGTGTTCTGACGTAAAATTCGCCTAGGAGACAGCCTAAGTGTGAATTGATCTAGGATTGATCTTGATGCTAATGGCTCTTATACTTGTTTAATTGTGGATCCAATCCATTACATGAGGTAAACACAGGTGAGCTAATATGATTGGTTTATGAAAAATCTAGAACAGAATACATATAACCAGGAGGGAAAATATTCTAAATAGATGTGTATTTTTCCCCACTAAAAAGAGCTTTTCGGTGGTTACAATCAGCTATTGAAAACAAGAGCGTACCAGATTGGCAGGTTGCACCAACCATCTGTGCCCGCTGTTTGAATAACAAGCATATCCACCTTTTCCATCCAAAGGCACAATTTACATTGCCTGCTTTTTAAAGCACACATGATCTGATCTAATTAAGATTTCAGGAAGCTCTGGACTTTGCTTTCGTCTGGCTGTGAAGTGGATAATTGCTATGTTTCTTTAAAAGCATCTGCTGGGGGCCCAGTGAAAATAAAACCCTGGATTTTTCGGTGCTGGTTTAATATCCATTAAGAAAGCAATTAGCAGATTGCTAAAAGTAAACCCTTTCTGCCATTTGTATGAGCAGAACACCCATCTGCCCCTGTGTTGGGTGGCAACTAATTAAAAGTGGCAACGCTACCTACTTCACTTCATTTTCAGTCACATGAAAGTAGTAGCTACAGCTCTGTCAGTAACAAGCTGTTTTGTTTGTTTGTTAGTTTTTCATCTATTATTTTTGTTTGCCTTATTTTAATGAACATAAATAATTGTAAATAGTTTAGTTGGAAACACTTTACAATACGGTTTAATTTTGTGTTACCATTTGGTTTTAATTACCAATTACAACACATGCTTCCAGGCAGTGTACATGTGTGTATTCAAGTCTAACCCAACTTTATTTGAGAATCTTCTTTGTATTTTTTTTTTGTCTGAATTTTTTTTTTTGTCACAGTTTTTGTACACTTAACATACAAAACCCTGCCCCTTTAAATAGCAACGTAGTTAAAACCACCTTCATCAAATTTTTCTTCCCAAATCCATTATCCATCCATGCGTCTCATGACATTACCACTGTGTGATTCACAGTTACACAGTGCAGAAATAACCAATAGTGCACATGAACATACCCACAATACTCATACAACTGTCACTCGCACCAACTGTGAATTTCAGCACGTCATTCGCTCTATTCGCTTGTCACACTGTATTTATCCCCTATTCAGACAGGTTTTCCCTGAGGAGTTTGTGTTTCACAGAAAATCCCGTTAAATCCCATCTGAATTGAACATGTCCGGCTAACTCTGCTCCATCACTTATAATATACTGCATGCTGACCTTGTCAAGTTCGTAATGCTAAATTTGGCATTGCACTACCTGCTGCACCTTAATTATAGATTTCGACCTTTTTGCCAACTTTCTAATAAAACTTTCTAGTAAAATAAGTTGGTGGTTATAGTACTGCTGGCATCCCATCCGATGCACTAAAGTACTGTAAATAAATAAGAAGAGCCTGATCACGAACTGATCTGAATTACTTTAAAAGTCAAGTATGGTCCTCATTGGATTTGATTCCACCCTTAATTATACATGTATGCAAGTCTTGCACATTTCAATGGTTTTCGCTCCTGTCCAAATCAAATCAAATAATTATTGTTAAAGTAGACATAGACAGCTATTCGTTAAAATAAGAATTTGTTCATCTTCTCAACACAAATGAAGATATTTTCAATGAAATTGTAGAGCTCTCTGACCCCTCCATAGACAGCTATATTTAATTAATACTTTCAAGGCCCAGAAAGGTAATAAAATAGTCCATGTGAATCCAGTGGTTCAACCTTAGTTTTATGATGCGACGAGAATACTTTTGTGCTCAAAAAAAGAAAAGAAAAAGAAAAGAACTTTCACTGTTGTTAGTTGCACTCAAATCATCCTTGTTCACAAAAACTCATGTAACTAAATTAACCTAAATGTACTGAGTTGTTGCTACTAAAAAAAGTATTGTCAGCTTTACTTAATAAGTGTTTGTTCAACTTAACATTACTGAGTGAAACGAACAAACTGGATGGTGGATTTGTAGTTCCCTGCATGCTTTGCAAGGGACTGCATTAGGAGAGTACATTTAGGGATTAAAGTGTTATTTTATGTGTTTTTCAGTAAGGGAAAGATGCTGTTATTTTATGTTAGTGTTTAATGTTCAGTTATGTTGGACATTTAGAGGAGCTTCTGTCATTTTCTGGTTACCATTATGCAGAAGAGTGATGCCTGTGTTTAGGCTGTGGGCACTCCTATTTACTGGATGGGATTCCTGCTCTCAATTTAATTGAGTTTGTCCAATGAGTTATTTTTGCATTTTAATTTAAATATAACACATTATTAAGTAAGCAGCACGTATAACTATTATGTAACAGTGACGAATTCAAATGATTTGTATTTACGCAAATAAATTTTGTCAGCTTTACTTGAATTTTTGTTCATATAACTAAATTATTTGTAAAAATTACTCAATTTAGTTGCGTGGAACCACTTGATGCCGCTTTTTAAAGTAAATTCATCGTCCTTTTTTGAGTGTATAATTAACAATTTCTTCACGTCTGTGTCAGTCTCCTACGCTGTTAACGTAGTGAATACAGTGCAGCGCTTCCAAGTTACATCAGAGCTACACCAGAACGCCGGCTTACCATTGGCTGAAGCTGTTCACGTGAGCATGCGTGATGCTGACGCAGGAGTCAACGTAAACTGCGTTTAAGACTGACACAGGCGAGAAGAAATTGTTGAATAAAGTTATTTTTATTTACTTTTTGTACACACACACACACACACACACACACACACACACACACACACACACACAAAAACATACTCAACACTTCCTAAAATTAAGTTTGAACCACTTGAGTCACAAGGACTATTTAAATGATTATTTCACAACCTTTCTGGGCATTGAAAGTGTTAATAATATGGCTGTCTATGGAGGGATCAGAGAGCTCTCGGATTTCATTGAAAATATCTCCATTTGTGTTCTGAAGATGAATAAATTATTCCGACTTGGAGCGACACGAGGGTGAGTAATTAATGACGGAAATTTCTAACACTTTAATGAAACATTGTTTAGAAAATTAATTTTATCCAAAGAGTGCTTATCGGATTTTAGAATTAGAAGACGGAAAAGAAATAGTACAAAAAACTGTTAAACAGCCAAATCTCGATCTGTGATTTATGAGGAGCTGCTTTTAACCACTTTTACCATGCGCTACAAGAATAAGCTTATTTTCTGCAGTCTTACACAATGCTTTCTTAAGGATGTTTATTTAGGGAACACAGCTGTGCTCTTTTCTTCCTCAAAATAAAACACTCAGAGAATAAGTATTACCCTCACAAGATGTGCTTTAAAGATGTGCTGCTCAGAGCATTCTTTTGCCACAATGAAAAATCGCAACTGAACTTAATTTGTGCTCGCTGATAGATGTGTACGCTTTCTTCCCAACAGACACCTCTGTGAGCAACGCCACTTAATCAATCCTTTCTAGCAGACACTTTTCAATGACAATTACATTTTCATTATTCTTCCAGCAGGTTTAATTAATCTCCAGTACACATTAGCATATGGCTGTACTAGCACAAGGTTCATCCGAATGATAGCATCAAATGTGATTTGGATTACCTACTGTAGATAATCTAAATGTGCATTCTTTCGCTGTGTCAAAAATCTAATACGTCTCTACTATAATGTAAGGCTTCCGCCTAATAGTCCACTGAAGAGGCTTGGTCGACCAAAATTGTATTAGTAATTTAGTCACAAAAAAATAAAACTCCACAGGAAGTGACAAAATCACACAGCCTGTGATGGACAGATCATTAATGGCAGGAAATCCAAACATTCGTCCATCATTCATCAACATCAAATAAGTAGCAACATTTTAAGTCTTCTTGCTCTAACGTTAACATAGATAAATGTGCACTATTATATAGGCAAACATCTGTGTTTGTGTGGAGAGTGTGCTTACTGCATGCCATACAGGTGCCAGAGCAATCACTTGTATTTACTTTAGTCCATTGCTGCGTTCCAGTTGGTTTTTATTATGCCCTTCACTCGCTAACTTCCCTCCGTCTTGTTCACTCGGATGTGTGTCATTGCTTACGTTAAATGAGTGCCCACTACTGCCGGAACCTTTGTAATCGGCTGAACTGGAACGTCTTAAGCCCTTGATCACTTGGAATCCACTATGGAGTTGATTTATTATAAAATTATATATAAACTTCCCTTGTCCACTTCACAAAGTGGAACGCACTTCAAAATGGGGGCGGGGATTCCCCAGAGGGGAAGTGCTTAGGAAAGTTTGCAAGTGCGTGTCTAAAAATGGAGTGGAACGCAGCACCTGTAAAGGCAATTTTGAGATTTGTTTCTAACCACGTTATAAATGTTTGAAATGCATTTCTGAAACACGTTACAAAGACTGTGAACTGTGTAGTACTGAATTGTGGAGTTAGACCGTTTAACAGTTTTTCACCATTGCTGTGTTCAAGATTTTTTGGGCGGGGCTAAAACGGTGGCTCAATGATGCACTGGAGCTACTGAGCACATGGCCCCTCCCCCAACAAAATAATAACTAGAGCACATTTGCATCAGTTCGCCCACTCGATCGCGAATTGCTGTCTGTACCGTTAGTTACTACAGCCTACAATTTACAAAACAAAAATGATGATATCAAGAAGAGGTGGATTCATTTTGTGATAAGCTACCTTGATGGAGAGCTGAGGGTCACCACCAAAACCTGCCTCTGCAGTGACTTTACACCTGATAGTTTTACAAACTTTCATCAGAGACAACTGGGATTCACTGATAATCCGCTGCAGAATGGGGCCAAACCGACTATCTCCCGCCCCAGCCTTCATCCTCCCGTCCAGCCAACATCTGGTGCCGTTGTGAGCAGTACTTGAGCGTAGTCTTGGGTGCTTACGGCAGCTTTCCCGCAAGTGGGCGTGGTCTCAGCGCTGACAGCGGACACGCCCCTAGCGCTTGAGCACCGAGAATGCTGCTTATTTTTTCAAGATTTTGATAAGCATTTTTTTTTACTTGGCAGATTTTTTTTTATGATTCAAATTTGGCTGGGTGGTTAAAAACACATTTGTCTGTGGTGTGACAAACTCAAAACACAGTTCATTTTGACTTTACAGGGAGTTTAAATACTGCCCTACTTTACAGTTTTCATAAGACTACGCCAAAAAAGTAGTATGTACGAATACATCGTTTCCAAAAAACAGTGGGTGAAAAATACCCAGATCACCTTCTGCCCTGATGGGCATCTACTTCATTCCAATGTTCTTAGATGTTATACTGACATCTACTGGCCTGGAGGAATATAGTTTGTTTTTTTATTTTTATATATATATATATATATGTATGTATGTATGTATGTATGTATGTATGTATGTATGTATGTATGTATGTATGTATGTATGTATGTATATATGTATGTATGTATATATGTATGTATGTATATATGTATGTATGTATATATGTATGTATGTATATATGTATGTATGTATATATGTATGTATGTATATATGTATATGTATATATATATATGTATATATATATATATATATATATATATATATATATATATATATATATATATATATATATATATATATATATATATATATATATATATATATATATATATATTTATTTATTTATTTATTACTGCAGCCAATTTACACTACATCCATACATCCATCCATCCACAAGACTTTCATTCAAAGTTTATGACAATTTGCTTGTTTTATTTACTTTCTATTTTACTTTCAAATGATATGTTAAATTCAGAAATTACTAAAGTGCAGTTGCCCCTATGTAGCATATTCATATTCATACTCTCATACCTACATTTCAGTCTTATAGGCGGCCTTAAAAATATAAAGTAAAATGAATAAGAAACATGGTTTCATGGTTCAGAGTGTCCTTGTCCCCTCCAGCTGTCCTCTAGTGTGAAAAGAAAGCAGAAACCTATTTTGATATGTCTGTCTCTATTCGTCTGTTCTTTTGGAGAGGCTGTTCTAATGTGTTACTCTTAGCTGTCAGTGGTACATTGACTTCCTGTGGCATTTTGTCAGAAGGAAGTGTGGCCAATATCATCACTGATAATAGAGCAAAAGTGCCTGTCCAAATCCAGCATAGCCTTTATGGGTTGTTAACTGTTTATGTACCATAATCGTATATATTCGTTATCATGTCACTGGCTTTAATAGAGAAATGCAGTACAATCTATGTGACCTAGACAAACCTATTGACACGCTTGTCCGGTCAGGATGAGGAGCATTGTGGAGATTTGGTTAAAAGTGAAAGCTTAAGCAAAAGCGACTGGATGCCTGTTTTAGAACCAATCGATGTGCTCTAATGCGCATGTTTGGCAAGCTGGACTTCTCCTTGGGATGACCCAGTTTCCCAGAGTTTCAGAGTAATTCACTCTTAAATGGATATCTCACCCAAAAAATTTAAATATATGCAATGCGTATGCTCGCGGTGTGAAATAGACCTGAAAAAGTCTTTTGATGTTATATGATAGCTTTTTATGAGAAAAATATCAGAATTATAATTGGCTATACCCTCCTCTAAAACCTTCCTCTTCATTATAACCTCAGGACTCTTTGTGCTACACGGAAGAAAGAAAATCATAGGTTTGGAAGGACAAGAGGGCAAATAAATAATGACAGGATTTTCTCTTTGGGTTAACTGTCCCTTTACGTTTTTTATACATTTTAAATTATGTGCATATAGATAGGAATGTCTTTAGCATAGCTAACATTTTTATTTTTAATTAATGTAAAATTGTCCATTAGTGCCCTTTGCCTTTATCATCAAATCCAACATGTGCAGAATGTTCTTGTATCCCTGACCCAACAATACATCTACCAGTATCAATGATTCATAAAGCCAAAGTATCCTATCTTTAATCCATTCAGTTTTTTTCTTTCTTTCTTCCATTCGTTTCACTCTAGCATTTTGCCCGAGGTTGTGAGCTGGATACTAATTCACGGTCTTCCCCAGACTAATTAAACATACCAAACAGCTGCGAATGAGGAGATATCACAATGGGTGTGGATTCTAAACATTAGCAAAGGCAAATTAGCCTGGTTTGTGCCCACCTCTCCCAGCACCGATTTTGTTTTCACTTTCACGTCAAAAAGAATCATCTGTTAGTCTGACCATAGAGTCATCCTCTCTGATATGTCTTCTTTCATAAATGGGATTTCTAAGGCTCAAAAGAACATTGTGCACAAACACTTTGAATTTTGGATATCCCAGAGCTTAGAAATCGCTCTGGGAGTACATGGCCCATAAACAGTGCAACTTCTGACAGATTTTCTCTTTTATCATGACAAAGACATCCTGCAGTGCAATACATATGAAGTTTCTCCTGTCATTTTTTGTCATTCTGAAAACATGGAGCATAAGGCAGGTCCATGGAGATGAAGGCCATTGATTTTTCAACAATATAGTAAATAGAGAGCAGCAACACCTAGAGAAAGTCCCAGTAATAAAAGCATAGGAGATACATAACTTAACATTACATTGTAATGCATATATATAGGAGACGACTGGAAATGTTACTAGATATGCAATTGCACAATAACCTTGCTGTTAGCACAACCATTTAGCAATTTAACCTTCTATATCTATGGTGTACTCCTGGTGGATCTTCTTTTATCATCATCCTGTGTCTTTATCAGTTTACATAGAGCCAGTGGTGACTTTTAAAATGTTTAGATTTGCATTTGCACCAAATAATTGTGTTGTGTTAGCACAACCATAATCTTTCTATAACCATAATTAGACATTGCAAAATAATGAGGTGTCTCACCTGTAGACCAAGGTGTCATCTGTAGTGCTGTTGTACTGAATCTGATACATCCTGATTCCAGGGAAATGTTGCTGCGAAGGCCACCTGATGAGTGCAGAATTTGCCGTAAGCTCAGCAAGTACCACCTTCTTCTCCTGAGACCTGGTCTCATTGCTGACTGATGAAGTCGACTTAGCAGAGGTTAGAATATCAGATGGTCCTGGATCAGGTTCTCGGATCCGGTTAGTGCTGTTAGCTAAGTGTGGCAGTGGGCTGACCACCAACTCCACCGTCCCTGTAGACTCGCCCGCAGCATTAGATGCAATGCAGGTAAAGACTCCCGTATCCTTCAAGGAAGTGATGTTGATCTCCAAGCTCCCGTTGCTAAAGCTTAAAGTACGGGAGGTGTTTGCAATTAAACGCCCCTCTGGGGAAATCCAGTGGACGTCTGGATCTGGGTCCCCATTGGCCTTGCATTTCAGGCTGGTGGGTTGACCCTCCATGACAAAGGTTTTGGGAGATTTCCTTGTAATCACAGGGGGATCACAGATGAACTCCTCTTCTGGGATTGTCCAGAAGTACTTTGCCGTAAGGTCGGAAGGTGACGCGCAAGTTTCCAGGTCGTCCTCTCGCGTTACTCTCCTTAGCCAGAGTAGCTCGCAGTTACAATGTAGTGGGTTCCCTCCAAAACTGAGGACGAGGGAGGAAAGTGGTGACCCTTTTGACTTGGCATAAACTGGTATTCTAAGGAACAAGGGATCAGGGGGTATTTTCTTAAGCTTGTTGGATGTCATATCCAGACGTGCTAGTTTGTGTAGGTTCGAAAAGACTCCTAGAGGGACATGCTCTATGAGGTTATGGTCCATGTTGAGAGTGTTCACATTGGTGAGGCGTCCTATAGTCTCCCATGGGATATCCACCAGGTTATTGTACGAAAGATCCAGGTCCTCGAGAGTCCCCAAAAAGTCATCAAATGCATGTGGCGAGATGTTGTGCAGTTGATTGTTGGCAAGGATAAGGTGCCTTAGGTTGGTGAGTCCTCGGAAGTGGTCGTCCGTGATGACGCTTAGGCGGTTACTGTCCAGATGCAGCGCACGCAGGCGCTTAAGATCGGCAAAAGCATAAGGCAAAATCTGGCTGATGGTATTGCGGGACAGCGTCAGGTGCAGGAGACTGGTCATGTTTGCGAAATCCCTCCTCCTCACTGCGGTGATAAAGTTCTCAGTGAGACGCAGCTCCACTGTACGCCGGTCGATGACTGTTGGCACAAAAAGCAGGCCGGTCTTGGCACAGAGGATGGCTAGAGATGGGGACAGATTCTGGCACATGCAACGCTTGGGGCACAGCTGCCCCGAAGCAGACACAGCCAGCACCAGTAGGGAGAAGATCAGCCACTCCATCTCTCAGGGGAACTGCAAAACAAGCAGACACAGAGTGTCAATGTGACAGCATGTACACTACAGCTAAAGTTCAAAGCCAATGACTTTGTAAAATGCAATGTCACTGTATTGGATGTATAGCCCTAAACAACAACATCATGTTGTTAACACTGGCCTAGAGTAAGGGCAATAGTTTGTAATGGATTTTTTTTCACTATTGGGCTCTGTATACAAATCCACGGTCAAATTCATGCTGTTTTGGGAATACTTATACAGTATACATATATGCAAACACCTACAAAATAAGACTAGATACCTATTTTAGGGATACTTCCAACCCTGGCAACATATAGATATATGAATAAAACGATGTATTGCATTTAAAAATATGTACAGTTCTATATCTATCTATATATATATATATATATATATATATATATATATATATATATATATATATATATATATATATATATATATATATATATATATATATATATATATATATATATATATATATATATATATAAATAAATGTAACACTTTAAAATAATGGTCATTAGTTAACATGAGATAATGATGAACTGCACTTATAAAGCATTTATACCTTTGTTAATGTTAATTTCAACATTTACTAATACATTCTTGTTAACAAAATCTTGTTAATGCACTGTGAACTAACATGAACAATCCATGAACAGCTGTATTTTTATTAACTAACGGTAACAGAGATGAACAAATACAGTAACAAATGAACTGCTTGTGTTTAGTTAAAGTTAGTTAATACATTAACTAATGACCATTATTCTAAAGTGTTACCAAAAAGAATATTCCGTTTTTCTTTTTTATCCATTATTTTTAGAGCCTGTATTTACAATCTCTTTAGGTTTTAATTATGGAGTCACTTGTTTGACTCCAAACTGTAAAACAGTAAGAAATGCAGGGCAAGATCATTGCATGCATAAAAATATGTGCTGCCGGATACTTAGATTGATTGTACTGTATCATCTGCATAAAGTTGACATTCAACAACTGGGTAAAAACTCACCAAATTGTTTATAAAAAATTAAAAACAGGCCTAATATTGAGCCTTGTGGAATGTACATCCTTGATTTTCACATATTGCTCTCTTAGGTATGAGGCAAACTACTCAATTGTATGTTTACTAATATTGAATGCACTTAATTTAGATGTAGTATGGTTAACTGTAATAGTAATAGTACGGTTAACTGTATCAAATGTGTTTTTTTGTTTTTTGTTTTTCAGGTCAATGAAAAATGCTCCATTTTAATGCAAATTAATTATAGAGAAAATGTCAAGGTTCAACTCTACTGCATGACAAGTTATGTCATTTGGGGTCTGATATCCCAGATATAAAACAATAATGCACTGATTTTCTTTTTAACATGCTGCAATTCTTACTGGTATACTTTAAAGCCTTTAGAGATTCACTCTAGCTGTTGTATTGTTTCATTTAATTCGTTATTTACATATAATGTCTTTTTGCTGGAGTCAAACAGATCCCCCCAAAAAAGTTATTAGAATGGATACGTACCAACCACATTGGTATGAAGGTTAAAAATAGGTTATTTCTGTCATTATGTATCAAAGCTTACACAAGATACACTGATGTCAAAAGTAAGAAT
Source organism: Gobiocypris rarus (assembly GCA_023029165.1). NCBI lineage: Eukaryota > Metazoa > Chordata > Actinopteri > Cypriniformes > Gobionidae > Gobiocypris > Gobiocypris rarus. Next base: position 37,096,482 of record CM040911.1, read on the forward strand.
CTTTTTACCACTGCAAAAGCAAAATGTTTTTTCCATGTTATAGTTACACAGTAATGTAGAATCAACTCATTATAAGTATGTTTGTGTGGAGATGATGCAAGGTTGCAGAAATATATAACCTCTTGAAACTACATTAAATATCCAAGTCTGCACAGCAACAAAACAAATAAAACATGTTTTCCTACATCTAACCAGATTCATCTGAGTGCAAACATAGCCTTTTTCTTCTGATGTTTCTATCTAAAGAAAAAAATCTCAAATATTCAGTTGTGTTCTCCTCTTAGTCACAATAATACAAATTTAAAATTGTACAGATAACGTTCAATCTGAAATATCTGTACTTCATGAAATGAGTGCATCTCAGCAGGTCTTAAGGTACACTTAAAATAGTATTTGTGTATATTAAGCTGCCATGCGACAATACTAAAACCACAACATCACGGAAGCAACGAAAAGTATTTTGCTAGATGCATCTTATGAACTCTTTAATAGATTTATGGCTATTATTGTGTGGTTATGCTATGATATCATAAAGCTGCCCCTCTTGTTGACAATATTTATAACATAATTTCTGCTGCTATGGCCATTGGTTTTACAACATAACAGTCTACATGGAACTCGTTATAGGCCATTAAATGTTTGTTAGTGTGTGTCTTTGGAAAAAGGAATAACACACAAGGAATTAATAAGTAATGCTACTGTCTTTAATATTTTTTTCTCTTTTTTTCTCTATTTATTTATTTAGTATACTTAGAACTGAACACAGATCGAATCTACTGTAATCAGGGGCTTGTGACTTGATTATAGTTGCCATGAGTGAGGCAAATGGATTTGCATCTCATTACAACATATCCATGTTTAAAAAAAGGAAAATCGGATGAAACCGATAAATACTCTCAGGGGGGCTTTGTTTGAAGACTTCTATGATCATCAAATTCATAGAAAGTTATCTCTGGTGTACCTGATTTGGTATCCAGTTAAATGTGTGTGATTCTGCATCACTGGCATCAGCAAACAACGTGCTGTTCTTTGTACTTCCTTACTGAAATATATGTATTTCATTGTTGATGATTTGACATGATTCTGGATTGTTCTTCAAAGCTTCTCTCGGATTTGCAGTCATAACATCAGGTCAAAATTGAGCAGGAGCAGGTTCGCTTAGCATGATTCGATTGCAGCTTCACTCTAAACAATGCTGGGTTGTTTTAACCCACTGTTGGGTCAAATATGGACTAAACCAGCAGTTGGGTTGTTTTAACCCTGCGGTTGGGTTAAATGTTTGCTTAAGACAACCCAATCACTGGGTTAAAACAACCCAATGCTGCACTCTCAGAAAAAGGTACAGTGCTGTCACTGGGGCGGTACCCTAAGGTACAAAAGTGAAAAGGTACATCTTTGTACTTTACTCACCCCTAAATGGTACATATTAGTACCTTAAAGGTACATATCAGTACTTTAAGAGTGCATATTAGTACCTTAAAGGTACATATTAATACCTTAAAGGTACATATTAGTACCTTTTCGGTTTTGTACCTTAGGTACCCCAGTGACAACAATGTACCTTTTTTCTGACAGTCCATATTTGACCCAACATTGGGTTGTTTTTTACCAAGCATTTGTTAGAGTGTTTATAAGCAGTGTATAAAAGACACTAAAGCTTGGTGTCATGCCTGCTTTGGTGTTAGTGTTTTGCTTGAGTTATGCTGTGTTTGAAATCGCCTCCTATACCCTCATTCTCTACTCCCTACATTACTCCACTAATATAGTCCACTTAAAGTAGTGAGTGAATTCAGACACTGAGTGTGCCGGAAGCTGCTTTTTACTAACTATTTGAAACGTAGAAAACAGGCAGTTCCAGTAGTAATGAAAATATTTATCTTGAACTCTACCATGGAAACTAGCATGTGCAAACTGTAATGAAACAATTGAATAATCAACTAAAAATATATTTATACCTTTATGATATTATGCTGGACCAATGAATGGATGATTGATTCAGCTGCGGGGGCCATCTCCTGGCAAGACGCAGGAATTAATTCAGCGTGTGACTCTCATAGTGCATTATGGGTATTCTCTCAGTGGTTTCGGACACCACTGCAAATGGCTGTCCCCTCAAATAGAGCCCTATTTGGCAGGGAAGCGATTTCGGACAAAGCCTTAGTTTTGCACTGTTCTCAGTTCAAATTCCCTTGCTTTCGTTGTTCATGGTCTTCTGTTGTCTCCTGTTAATTACCTCGATTAGTCCCAGGCTGTGTCTGAAATCACCCCCTATATCCTTAAACAGGGCACTATTTGAAGGGACAGCCAATTATAGTGGTGTCCGAAACCATGGTTGAAGTTATTGAGTGGACTCATTAAATCCCATAATGCACCGCAATAACGAGTGTGACTGATGTACACTCACAAGCAAGAGAATACCCATAATGCACTGTGAGGGTCGTGCCAACTGAATTCCTCCGTCTCGCACTCACATTAGATTCATCCGTCCTTTTTCCAAACCGCCGGTCCAATTTAGCTACAGCGTAATATCATACAGGTATGAATTCCTTTTTAATTGATTATTAAATTGTTTAGTGAAGATTTATACATGCTAGTTTCCATGACATTTCAATATACACATTTTCATTACTACTGGAACTGCCAGTTTGCAAAGCTTCAAATGAATTTTAAACAGCAAACACAAACTATGCAAACGCGCAGCCCTTCTGGCGCACTCAGTGTCCGAATTCACACACTTGTTTTCATTTGCCACTTAAAGTGTAGCAATGTAGGGAATAGTACATGAGGGTGTAGGGTGCGATTTTAAACACCGCTCCAGTCGTTCTTTTGAACTTGAACCTTCTATTAATTGAAGAATCCTAAAAAATGATAGCACAATCACACACACACACACACACACGTTTGTTTTTGTGAAATGTGGGGACATTCCATAGGTGTAATGCATTGTATACTGTACAAACCGTATTTTCTATCCCCCTACACTGCCCCTAAACCTAACCATCACAGGAGATTGCGCAGTTTACTTTCTGTGAAAAAAACCTCATCCTGTGTGATTTATAAGCATTTTGAAAAGCGAGGACATGGGGAACGTCCTCATATGTCACCCTCTTTTTGTAATACCATGTCATACCCATGTCATTATACACATTTGTGCCCTGATATTTCACAAAAACATGCCCACACACACACACACAAAATGTTTTCAGCATGTTTTCTACATTGTTCATTTTAAGAAATGTTTCTTGAGCACCAAAATCAACATATTACAAGGATCATGTGACAGTGAACACTGGAGTAATGCCTACTGAGAAGTCAACATTGCAGGAATAAATTTGGCTATATTTTAAAATATATCAAAATAGAAAACATTTATTTGACTTTTTTTTTCAAAACCATTAAAAAAACTTTTGAAACAATGTTTGAATGATGTTGTTTAAAAAAATTATTTAAAAAAAGAGAAACAAATATAATACAACTCTTCAAAGGTAATGACAATGAAAAGTATGTATATGATGTACAGTATATATGTGTGTGTGTGTGTGTGTGTGTGTGTGTGTGTGTGTGTGTGTGTGTGTGTGTGTGTGTATTGTGTATATATGTCGCTCATGATTCGGACAAACAGATAGACCAAATAAATCTACACGTTAAACTATGATACTGTAGAAGAAAGTATTTCAAATTCAGTGACTCTTGTCTTGAGTCTCTGAATTTAAACTAAAGTCACATCATGTACAGTACAGAGGAATTTCCACTGGGAATTAGTAAAAGATTAGTTCATGGCAATACTCAGATACAAACCTAAATACCCTTCAGAACAGTAGCCAATCCTTCTCTTTAAACGTCTCCATCTGTAAGCAGCTTAGATTTAAAGACGAATGGTGGATAAAACTACCTGAAGTAGACGGAGAGAGTGACACTCTTCCACTTTACTCTGATGCTAGCGAGAGGCGGTAAGTGATTTCTGGAGTCTTTCTACCGTTCCGTGCCTCTGCAACTGACAGGATTCCTAGCCCAGAGAGCTCTGATGCAGTGGAGATGGATTACCAAGTCCATGTTTCTTTCTACCAGAGTGCCCATGGGCCCAGTGAGGTAAAAGTGTGGTGAATCGATATGTACTTCCTTTTCCTGGAAGGAATGAAGAAAAATAGCTTACAGACTCACAGAATTCTGACCAGATGCAACATTATTTTGCTTGTTTTGCACCATTATTTTAGCTTGTTTTTGTTTTGTCCGTCCATTCAAAGTGCAACTACTTTGCTGCAATGCATTATGTATCATCATGTGACTGAAACCCCTTTGTGCTTCAATCAGTGTCATCCAGTGGAGAGCACTAGAATCAAGCAATCATAGTAATCATATGCTGCCTTGGGACTTGAGACGTGACCCGCAGGGCGGATGTCATACTTGTCTGTCACTCACAGTATGTGCTGAATTACGAACTGAACGAAGGCTACTGTATGGAGCTTTTCAATTAAAAAAATCACAATGGATTTAATTTGGAACAACGGAGGCCCAGTCGGGTATCATCAAAGATGGAGACCCCTTTGGGGTGCACCAAATTAGCTTGCGACACAGAGTAAAAACATAAAACTAAAACTCTGAGACCAGCAGGGACACAGACCCGAGCTTTTTACACTGGAAATCAGTCAGCACTCATTCATCTTGGGGACAATTATTCCCATTAGTTCATGTTGCTATGACAATCCAAAACAGAGAGTGCATTAATCACATCCCATTATCAGGCATTTTATCTTAACAGTGGGCCTGTGGTTTGATTCTCAGTATTGAACACTGATCTGAATTATATCAACACAATGACAACCTGGCATTTTTCTGAGCCAAAACAGATGCATTCAATCAACAGCAGTTAGCCATTTCCACTGTTCACAAGGTATTGTATCCATTACAATCAATCTACACTCTCAAAAAAAAGGTACAAAAGCTGTCACTGGGGTGGTACCTTTTCAAAAGGTTCACTTTTGTACCTAAAGAGTGCATATTATTGTCTCAAAGGTACAAATAAGTTCCAAAAGTGTAAATATTAAGGGAGAGCGGGGCACAACCAAACGGTTTTTGACTTTCGCAGTTTGTGTAAACCCACGTGGGGTTCAGAGTATTTATTTTACCGCGGCTCACGTCTTCTGCTGGTTAGATCAGCATTAAAGAATGATCTCAACTGTTAATAAATACCAGATATAAGATTAGCATAATATCAGATGTGTCTATTTTAAATAAAAACAAAAAGCAGAGACAAAAAATAAACCTAAGAAAGAAATTTACTTTTGGTATGGTTAAATAAATGTTCAGGGAAATCCTCAAAATATTTTTTTTTAATTTTGGTGCATTTTTTTCTCTATATGGTGTTGATATGGCAACTAGTAAATACACAAAGTTTCTTCATCCTAGCATGAGTGGAAAGAGTTAAACCATGCGTGTTACAATTAACCCCGCATTAGGTTGTGCCATAGAATATTACTAAATATTCTATGGTCAGCTGTTAGTGGTCTTTTAACAAAGTGGAAGCAATTGGGAACAACAGCAATTCAGCCACAAATTGATAGTCGACGTAAAATCACAGAGCGGGGTCAGTGCATGCTGAGGCGCACAGTGCGCAGAAGTTGCCAACTTTCTGCAAAGTCAATAGCTACAGACCTCCAAACTTTAGATGGCCTTCAGATAAGCTGAAGAACAGTGCGTAGAGAGCTTCGTGGAATGGGTTTCCGTGGCCGAGCAGCTGCATCCAAGCCTTATATCACCAAGTGCAATCTAGAGTGTCAGATACAGTGGTGTACAGTATGCCTCCACTGGACTCTAGAGCAGTGGAGACGTGTTCTCTGGAGTGACGAATCACGCTTCTCTGTCTGGCAATCTGATGGACGAGTCTGGGTTTGGTGTTTGCCAGGAGAACAGTACTTGCCTGACTGCATTGTGCCAAGAGTAAAGTTTGGTGGAGGGGTGATTGTGGTGTGGGGTTGTTTTTCAGGGGTTGGGCTTGGCCTTTTAGTTCCAGTGAAAGGAACTCTTCATGCTTCACCATAGCAAGACATTTTGGACAATTTAATGCTTTCAACTTTGTGGCATAGGAATGACCCCTTGCTTTTCCAACATGACTGCACACCAGGGCACAAAGCAAGGCCCATAATACATGGATGAGCAAGTTTGGTGTGGAGAAACTTTTGGCAATACAGTGTATTCAAACCTTTTTGAAGGGTACTTGTGATAGCTTTTGTACCATTTTCTGAGAGTGTAGTTCGGTCCACTGAAGTATATATATTCTTCTTTCTGAACCAAACAGATGTTTTGAATACATACACATTCAAATACCAGCAGGTAACCGTTCACAAGGCCTTTGAATCCATCACAATCCTCATAGTTATTGTAGGCCTCATTTGACTGCAGATGTTCCCTGGTCCATTTAACATGGCTCAAGTTCTCAAATGAAATGCAGTGGATTCATATATCCACAGATTGCAAGTCTTCTCATTGAAGAATATAGAGACGTTGTAATCATAAACTCATGCAGGATGAGTTGTTAATTGTTTGTTCTGTGTTAAGTCTCAGAGGGAGACAATGCCCTGAATATCCTTGGCACTGGAGTGCGAGTAACTTGCAGACTTGTTTCAAATGTGAAAACATTTGTTTTAGAAAATATCCTTTATAGAGAGAAAAAAAAAAAAACCTTCATATGTGGTCAATAGCATGACCTCCACAGAGCTCAAGGTGTCTTTAACCCTGAAAATGTAATTAATTACAAATGGTTCATAAACATTAAAGGCCCTATTCATGTGCAAATGTACATTTAAAATGTAATTTAAAATCACTATTGCAAATTGCATAGTCTCTTGTCATTGATGTCTTATTTTACACTGCACTGATTTTTGTCCAATCAAATGGTCTAAAATGAGTGTCTCCAAGCAAACCATGCAGTCTGTCAGTTAATATAAAGAACATAAAAAAACTGCATAGGTATTGCACATATTTCAAGTACACTGCAGGACACTGCTGTCACACTAAACTATTCTGACATGTTGTTGCCAACGCTTACACACTCATATGCTAATGTCCACACACATAAGTACAGCTTTAACCTCCTTTATTCTTGCTGAAAATCTTGTGTTTGGGAAGGGTCACACTATAGGACAGTGTAGGAAGCAGGTTCAAATAAACACTGCCAAACGAAATGAAACCAGTGGGAGGAAAAACGTAAACTCTTTTTTTTTATTGTTTTTATCGAAGCACCTTTACTTCCTGTAGAGATCATGAATAGCAAAATTATGCTAAGAGCAGCAAGAGATGACTAAAAAATGAAAGTGAATTTTTTTCACTCAACACTCATGACCTTGCAAGCAATAGCCTTTATTTCACCGTCTCAGTTAACTATAGACACGATATAGTCCAGCTATGAGTAACCCACTTCTAACCAAAATAACATTGCATTTGGTTATATGTAATTTTGCTTAAAATAACTTGTGATATGCATGATATTCCATTATGTAAGGAGAGTCAACAGTGATTACAAGTTTGCTTTCAAATTTTTGACATGTTCATGTTCTAGATGACTAGTCTGTTCTTGGGCTATGGTTAGACGTCTATTCAATTTTCACTGAGAGTCCAAATTGTGCCTTGTTTTAGCCTAGATGTCGTGTTACGAAGTCTATTAGACGTCTTCTAAATGCATAATTGCTTGCTGGGCAGTAACTGGTCAAATGTCTTACTCATACTGTAAGGTACATTAATAGTCATTTGTTGTAAATGTCTTTTAAAATGTTTCAGTCCATATATCTGTCGAACTTGTAGTCTAACCAGTTTCTAAAAATCTAAGAAAAAAATCTTCATGCTGGCGTTTGCTTTTTCAAATATGACAATAATGGCAGTTTTCTAAATCAAACTCCATTTATTCAGAGATGTCTAAACACACACAGCCATGGAAACATAAAGCTGGGTCAAACGAGGAAAAAAGGGAAAGTGGCAATTTGGTTTGATGCCCCAATGTGAATTACAGAGTGCGTTCTTAAAGAGCTCTTTAATACACAAAGTGCTGCAGGAAGAGAAAACACACAAACAACACATACAGAAACACATAATTGTCCATGACCTTTGCGCAGGGCTCCCGCAGAACTGGGCAGCTCTTCAAAAGAGCGGTTTCAAGGAGAAAGGAAAGCAGTGGCATACTCTCTGAGACAGGCTTCTATTCAGCATCCCTACATGCAGCTGTCCCTCTAGGCCACTTTCTTTGATGTGATAAGAAAAATTACTTAAAGACATACGCTGCCTTTTGAAGATAGATATGCATTCTGAAACATTTCTGTTACTTTCCGCAGTAGCTGTAAGATCATCAGTGGCTGTCTGGGGGCTGTGCAATTGTGATGTTAGTTTTAGAGCAGGTCAATAAAATAAATAAAATGAATGAAAGTAATATATATATATTTTAAATTCATATCTTGTGGGTGGAATTGTGTAGTTATGACTAAGCCCATATCTGTTTACCCTTCTCCCTCTGTATTGTAGAGTTTGCTCTTGTCACAATAGATGCTACTTACACTAAGTGTATATAGCATATTTTCTTTGCAAGAAGTATAAATAGTAGTTCAATTCTTTTTGTATGTATAAATAGTGGCAGATGCTACTTGCACCTCAGTATTGTTGCACATTAAACGGTATGCAATAATGACAGAGTGTAAATTATTATATTATTAAAATTATTAAATGGAAGATGCCAACTTATGTGGCCAATAAAGTACACCGACCCCTAATACTTTATTGTTAAACACATGGTAGACACTTTATTTCTACTTTTCGAATATTTAATTTTATTGAAAATTAAATGCTGTTCCGATCTGATACGTCATTTGTCTGGCTATCACCAGACCAAGCTCAATCTTTTAAGATTGAACATTGGTCTGGGGATTCTGCTCTGTATTTTCTACTGTACAAGAGGAGTGATCGATGGGCATATTTCAAATGACTCTGCACAAAATTGGATAGTCCTTCAACCAATCAGACCACAAGAGGCGTGATCAGTGGGCAAAGTTCAAATGACTGTACGAAATGTATTGGTCCTTCAACCAATCGGACCAACGATCCACCGCTTCTCTATCCATCATTGTGTTAAACCCACCAATAGCGGTATAGCCGGTTTGTGATATGCCCCCACAAAATTCTTGCAAAATCAAAAAAACAGAAGCAGGATAAAAGTATATACAGGTTTCCAGGCCTGAGCTGCAGGGTGAAATCAAATCGCTGGCAGATCGGGCTGGGTTTACCCAGTCTAATACATCATGGGAAAAGGCGGATTTGAACTTGGGTCGATTTATGTCGACTTTCTGCTACACGCCTTACCCCTACATTGCTGATGACAATCCAGCGTCTTCCATAATTTTGTCCGGCTCAACTAGACGTCAGTGGGCGGAGTTATTGTAAATAGGCTCTGCCAACTAGATGTGCTATTTGCACTTAATGCAAATAGACACTCTGGAAAAAATAAATAAATATCATGACATTTGAGTTTGTAAATTGTATCTAGGCAAGGTTTTGTTTATTTTTTCTGTCTTTTCATTTATTAGCTTATGTGCTGTGAAAGACCACAAATTTGTGCATAGGCGATTAGGAGGACGAAGATGAGGATGAGGAGAAAAAAGGACACCATTTTTCATGTTTTTTATAGTTTTTAAGTTTTGTTTGTATAGAGCTGTCACTGTGATACCTCACTGTTCCTCCACTGACTACCGGCACGGCTGTCTCAGTGACCAAAGAACTACCAGTATGCAGAATCTTTGTACTGACTCCCATCAGAGCGTAACTGTGATGAAAGGACGATCCAGAGTGATGTAAAAGCTGCATGAATTCAAATATGACTATTCAGACTGAGGTCGCTCTGCAAAACAACCTAAATCAGATACAGATCAGATATGTTAAGCCTGCCAGCATAAATCAGATTTTTTGCATGTCCAGATTTTATTCAGACGGATTTTTCTGGACAGCAAAAAAAAAAAGAAAAGAAACATGAAATCAGATTTTTTCCAAATCTGATTCAAACCACATTTGGAGATGGTTTGAAATGACATTCCTATTAGATTTTTACAGATACATCTCAGTGCGGACGCTCTGGATGCTCAAATTGGATTTCAAGTTGTCTTTTGTGTCACTCTTAACACATAAGCTTAACATCAAACCCGGTGAAGGAAATGCCGGAAGAATTCATAAGGAATTTAAACAGTATATCCAAAGATTTTGGTCATAACAGCACATAACATTACAATATATACCAGTCACAAGATCTTGGTTGATTTTAATCCATCACATACCTTCCTATCAAAGTTATCTGACATTATCAAGATGAATTTGTTCTGACACAGTTTAACTCAGAGTTCTTGTCATATTTTATTACCATTTTCGAAACTATAATGAATAAACTGAATGCTGAAGGTGTCTGAATACATTTTGGTTGGACTGTATATGTACGAATTTGCAAATCCCAAAAATTCCAAGTGCAACTTGGTAATACAATTGGGCTTGGCCTGCCTGAAATATGGTTCTTTTCATTTGTTTTGGAGTGATATTCCACATCCTGTTTACTGCGCATTTCATGTGCCCTCATTTTTCTGTCATTGATGTCTAACTCATTCCCTCAGCTCACTATTCTGAATAGCAAAATAAAGACAGAGGCCTATTTAGACTAGAAACAAACCTAAAACTGCCACTGAACACAAGATTTGCAATTTGACATCATTAACTCCCAACAAAACTCAGCAAAATCACATTTATAAAGGAAGTTTACAGCTGTCATATCTCATTCTGTCCTCCAAATCACTTCTTTGTTGAGATTATACCATCCTTTTCAACTAAACAATAAGTGCTATGACCATGTGATCTGCAAATCCATCATTGTTAAATAAACCTAATACATAAAGCAGGTCACACTTTTTTTTTGCACACAATATATGCAATATAAGTACTTATTTTTGTGGAACAGCTTGCGATTGCACATTATGTTAATGTAATAAAGTATATTAATGCAGTACGACCATGATCATATGGGCCTGATGATGTATAGTGTTAGCAATGAAAACTAAACTGTTAGAGTCATGCATTTGCTCAGCCATTAAACATGGAGGTCAAACTTCATTGCTCACACAAACACACAAATAAGATCTTATCAGCTCTTGAGACAGTAATTCAACACTCCACAGCCCACGCTGATTTAAACCCCAAACAGCCCCTCTTCCAACGCAGTAATCGTTCACTAAACAAAAACCAAATCACTGATGTTTACAGCCATGTAAGCAGGGCATTACATCATCGGAAGGGACATGCATATGTCGTACGAATATTACAATTATATAACTCTATTTAAAAAATAAATACATTTTGATAACACTTTATAATAACTTTCTGTGACATTAATAGCATAAGTTGTAACTAATAACATTATTAGTAAACAGTTACCAAAAATTATTGGTAAAAAACGACCCAAGGTTGGGTCAAATATGGAGTAACCCAGCAGTTGGGTTATTTTAACCCAGCGATTGGGTTGTTTCAAGCAAACATTTAACCCAACCGCTGGGTTAGTCCATATTTGACCCAACATTGGGTTACAACAACCCAGCATTTTTTAAGAGTGTAATTTATTATTTATAAAGCAATAATATTTATTTATGAATGCTTACTGATGTCTATTAATGCTTTATGAATGTACTAATGCTTTAGTAATGATTCATAGTGTGCAGTTATTAAAAAGTGTTACCAAAATTAACACTGAAACATCATGTGCCCTTAGATGTTTGAAGTGGATAAATACAGCAATAATAATGACCAACTTTATATTATATGTACTTATGTAACTACACTCTAAAAATGCTGGGTAAAAAACCACCCAGTGTTGGGTAAAATATGGACTAACCCAGCAGTTGGGTTGCTTTAACCCAGCCACAGAGATAAAACAACCCAACTGCTGGGTTAGTCCATATTTGACCCAACATTGAGTTAAAACAACCCAGCATCTTTTTAGAGTGTACTATGTACTAACATTTAAATTAATATTTTGATACAATGCACTTATTGTTTACATATGTTTTTACATTGTGCTTATATTTTTAAATGTATATATTACATCTGTAATTCATTTCTGTAGTTATATTTATAATTACTCTGCTGACCCTTTCCTTACACCTAACCCTACCCATACCACCACACCTTTACCCGTATCCCTCCTCAATATCAGCAAAAGTGTTTTGCAATGCAATATGAGCACAATAAGTGCATTGCACTTATTTTTTTGATGTAAGTACATAGTAGTTAAGGCCACCTAATATAAGGTGGGACCAATAATAATAATAAAAGTCTCATACAAGTCTTATCTGGCAAAGGGCACCAAGTGATGCTGGATCGCCACATAAATTGCCTAAAATGTGTACAATGCCCCCAAATGAACACCAGTCAGTTTAGTCCATTAATGTCTTTCAAAAGTACTCTTACTAAACTGATATGAGGTTTTTGTTGGACAGACATACCAGACTGCCTGAATGGGATATGCATTCTAGCCACAGTGATTTATACTAATGCATCCGAATCCAAACCTTTTGTCTATTCAAACTCCATTTTAAAATCACTGAGTTCAAGAGGTTTCGCACAGTGAGAAAATCGCTGCATGAAGCGCATCATTGTTATGATTGATCACTTATATAAGTGCGCTCAAACAACAAGCCTCTATACCGACTGATAATTATATCAACTCAACGGCTTCATCAAAAATGCTGAGATAATTTAATCTGACCCAGTTTGTGTGATTTATTTTTCTAGGTCTTGAACTCAAGATGTGTTTTTCAAGTCAATAATCCATCATAAGATGCTTAATCCTGCCCTATAAACATACTCCGCGTTCAGTCGTTGTCCTCTTGGTTTGTCTGACTCTTCATGATGTGTTAGAGATTCAACATAAGCAAAATGTAACCGGCGCATTAAAATTCGGTGCCCTTGAATGACTAAATTCTGCTGGGCGTTCTGCTGATGTTTGCTTTAATTAGCGCAGCGCCGCCTGGATACCCCCAGGAAAATAAACTTGGCAAAGAAGCGACTGGGTTTGAATCCTGCTCGGTTCTGAGATAACCTCTCTCAGTCAGTGAACATATAATATCAGTCAGCTCCCTGCTCTACAGCCTAAATGACCCTGAAACGCTCTGCCGCCCACCCTCTCCAGATACTGTCATCATCTACACTCTTCCGTAGTGTCTGGGCGAGCATGTGAAGCTGAATGAGGTCAGCCAGACAGATGTGGTCTTGACACATTACTTCTGGTTAGCATAGACAACCTTTCAGACCCCCAATGCTATTCAGTCTGCCCACTCTGTGATAAGGCACTGATCAGCTGTTGCTGCCCTAACTCGTCTTGTTTCACACATCTTTATGTGTGTAAAACAAAGAAAAACAAACAAACCAAAAAAAAAAAAAATCCATTCTCCAAACCACTTGTCCTTTGTAAGGTCTTCAGTGTCTCGGGCCAAAGTTGAGCCGAAACAAAACAAATACATGTGTCCTGGGTCTTCAGTGTCTAAGGACAAAGGTGAAACAAAATTAAACAAAACTTATGTACTTGGTCAAAACAAAACAAAAACTAAACACAAAGCAAAGGGTGGAAAAAGGCAAAAAACAAACAAACAAAAAAAGACACTGACGTGTTTTAAAAAAAAATTTGTTGGGTCTTCAAAAACCAAACCAAACCAAAACCAAGCAAAAACAAACACAAAAAAAACAACGACAAAACAAAACAAAAACAAAACAACAAGTACAGAGCTGATTGTGTTTTATTCACACAACATATTAATTTAATTATAATAGGATAGGTATATAGTTTTTTATGCAATATTTCACAGCTCTAATATACAGTATATTCACAACAAAACAACAATTACAACTTCTAACAAAAGTACAGAGCTTATTGTGTTTTTATGTAAACAAAATATGAATTTAATTATATGAAATGTATATAGTTTTTTTTAAGCAATATTTCACAGCTCTAATGCTCTGCACGCTTAGATTGTAAGAGTTATATATGCCACCCCTAAGGAATGAATGCACAAAACAATGCACCAAAAATGACAGCACCTAACAGCACCATTAGGCCTCAAACAGACAGTGAGAGGTGCCTTTTTATGAAATCATTTTCCATTGGCAGTGAGCATTGTGCGTACTGTTTATGCGCCCCGGACACCTCACGTTTTTGTAGGGACGCTAGTTTTAAAGCTACACTGTGTAACTTTTTTTGTTTATTCTTAGCTAAAAACACTTAGTTCTTTCAAAAATATATGTGCTCATTAATGTATATTTACTTCTTTCAAGTAATAAAGTATTCTCGTAAGTGTATAATATGCCATTGAAAATACATACGGGTGAGGGGTTCGAATGCGCTCGCCATGTTGCCCTCCATCTTGAAAGTACATTAACCAAAGAGGGACATGCCCAGAAATTCAAGCTTCGCTTTTCACGCTTTAACACTCGATGGCACTGTGTCGAATGTGAAGAGGGGGATTGCTTGAGACTGATATAGCCTACAATGTAAACTTTGCCTTACGCTAGTGATGTCGTACAATATACAGAATAACGATAGCACCGATAAAAGTTACTTTACTAAGATTTGCTTGCATTCGTCTGGGAACCTGATCGCTGATGTTAGCAATGAAATGGTAAAAAATAACGAAAAGGTAAAACTATTATTCATTTTACACAGATGTCATAACCTACATGTTAACTGACAAATTAAATAACTGCAAATTATAATAGTTTTCTAAAGTAACCTCATCACTTGATCGAACTGGAAGCCATATTAATCTTGGACTAAATCAGCCACCGTAGGAGTTAAAACGAAATCGGAATTGAGAGGAACAGAAACTAATATTCACTGGATGATCATATACCTTTTCACCGCTAGATGGGGGAAAATATCACACAGTGTAGCTTTAATAGGGGCATGTTTTTTGTTCAACTTTTGTTTAGTTGAACAAAAACAATCAACTTTGAGAAGAAAAGTGCCTGACATCATTCACGTTTTCTCCATTGTCCACTCAAATGAATGGAGAGGGCGGGCCTTCCGTTGGGTTACCTTGATTAGACTGACAGAACAGCTCATTCGGTGGTTGCCTAGCAACATAAAACAAACCACAGTGCACTGCTATTTTCTAAATTAAAAAACGCCAACCAACCAACCAACCGACCAAAAAAAAAAAAAAAAAAAGGCAGTGTGGTTCACCTTGCATTTTAAACCTGAAAAACACTATGTCTGATCGGTGCATCATACATTTCTACATTTCATAAATTTCAATCTAAATTTCTGTCCTATACAAGACAATTCAAGGACGTGCAAACACAATCAACTGCTTTATGTACATGTAAAGGACATTGACAGCACCATTTAGGCGACTTCATTCACCCAATGCATTCAGAGCTCCTGCAGCGGTTTCACGTGTGTCTGTGGCATTCCGGTTATATATACCCAAAGAAAAATGATGTTTCGGACTATTGATGTGACATTTAGAGTCAGCTGCCACTGAAATGCTTCGGACTATTACCCAGAGGGCCTCACCAGTCAACTCTGAAAGCATTATGTTTCTGGAGCTTTAAAGAACCCTTCACCTTGAATTAGGCCAGGTAGGGTATGCGCTAGACCATGGCAGGTCTGTTCTCCAGGAGGAACATACATACTTCTTCTGTATTTAATTTTTTTCCCTTTAGTTGACCTCTGACCATAGCAGTGACTTTGTCAAGCTTTGTTTTTCACGCATGCTAGGCAGCAAGAAGTCTGAGATGTTTACTGTATATATATATATATTCTTATACAACTATGACGGTAAAAATATTCATCTCTATGCCACCAAGTATGAGTTATGACTAATGACTGTGGCAAAATAAAGATGTGGGAGGATATAATATAACAAAAATATAAAAATTAGCTAGCAGTTTGAGTTGAATATAATGCATGCCTGTTCTATAACATGCAAATGCAAAAGATGGAAGCCATTAAGTATAAGCATATGCCCCATGAGCCGAGGATAATATTTTTTATTAGCTTACAGATTCCTATTTTAATGAAAAAGTAAACTCTAACAGTGTATCTTTGTCTTTTTGTCCATTATACTGCCACTCAAAAACAGCATTATACACCGCATAACATCTAAATTGAATCATGTGTGAAGAGCTTGGTGTGCCTTACAACTTGATTATGTAAACACATCATCTGTAGATGATTAGACAGTAGAAAGCAGTGCTTGACATTGATGTGTTTTGAATCACAGATCTGTCATTTTTGGATATGAAGTAATAAATGATGAGAAAAACAGGTAGATCCAGTTCTGATTTGTTTTCTAATCTCTCGGACTGTCTGGCATTGTCATTTCGCAAGTAATGAAATAAGATTGGTTTGTTCAGACAGTGTAGTCAATATCTGGTACAGTACATGGTTTACATTATAATGGCTGCTGCATTTTATAATGTATGAAGTGGCATTGGGCTTTTAAAAAAACGACTTTAAGTCTGAGCGGAAAGTCCAGGCTAAAACATGAATCAGATTCCAAACCATAGATGTTATTTTCTTAAACTATTTTCTAATAATAATTGTTTTTTTATCTTAATATTTGAAATGTAATGTATTCCTGTGAAATTTCAGCATCATTACTCCAGTCATCAATGTCATATGATCCTTCAGAAATCATTCTAATATGCCATTTTGCTGCTCAAGAATCATTATTATCAATGTTGAAATCAACCGTGATTCAGGTTTTTTTTCTTCTTCTTTGATAAATAAAAATATAATAAAGTATGAAACTTTTGATTTAATTATACATTTGCATTACTGCTGGATAAAATTATTTATTTCTTTAAAAATACTGACCCAAAGTTTTTGCTGTTAATACTATAAACAACATTTGAGTACAAAAATGTCATAATAATAATAATTTTTTGCATTGTCTCAAAGGATGTTCATAAAGATTCCTCTCTCAGCGTCTCATCAAGTTATGGCATGACAGCTGCCAACATCAACATCTCTACTGCTTTTTCATTTTAGGTGCATTTCCCCCCAAAATGAAAATAAAGTAATTCCAAACACACATGACTTTCTTTCTTCCACAAATCACAAAAAGAAACATTTAGAAGAATGTCGACGCTGCTCTTTTCCATACAATGAATTAGGCACCATAAAAGTTATCCCTACGATTCTACAATTCTTCCCTATAGTTCATGTCTTTGAACCCGGGATGTAAATTATTCACACTGATAAAGTCCGTCGCAGCTCTTAAATTTTATTCACATTTCTGTATATTCAAATACAACTGTGCATAAGGGAAGACCTGCTATAAATAACCTATATTAACCTAAATAATATAGCTATAAATAGATAATATAGCTGTAAATAACCTAAATAATCAATTTCAGTTTGCTTGGCTTCGGAAGACTTATAAATATAGTGCACAAGTCATATGAACTGCTTTAAAGATCCCTATGGTGCTTGACAGTCTGTGTTCACTATCCATAAAAGAGCAGCAAGAACATTGTGCCAAACTATCTTCTATTGTGCTCAAAGGAAGAAAAAGTCATGCAAGTTTGTGAGTAAATGATGGCAGAATTGTGGGTGCATTATTCCTTGAACACAATGTAAACCCTAATGCAATATAATTAGTTGGTTTGAGTAGAGCCAACTCAAATGAAATGTTACAATCAAATTGATGAGTTTAGAACTTTTTTATTTTGAGTTCACAAAACTGACACATTTTAAGTAATCTGAAATGTTTAATTATTTTGAGTTCTATATTTCTTTTAATTTAGACAGACTTAAATTTAACTGAAACTGGGCTGGGAATTCTATTTCCCAGCATGTTTTGTCATGACACTCAAAAGGGAGAGTAAATGCTCAAATTAAGTGTTATGTAATGTTTTTATTTTTTTTTTTAGCAAGATTAATGTTAAGTGGCAGATGAAGGGCGTCGCAATGCGACACCAGGCAAGATGCAAGTGTCTTTTGCTAGTGACACCCATGACTCATTAACCCTCCTATTACCCTCAAATCTGGTATAAAAAAACTTACGCACCATGATCAAGTTGACCCCAACAATTTAAACCTCCAGAATGTTGCAGGTCATTTATGGCTGACAGCATATCTGGTGGGCCATGGAACCATTTTGATGACATTAGCGGCACTATGTCTACCCTGTCGCTCAAGTGGGGAGCGGGACCATAATAACGTGAATTACTAGTGGTTGTCGCAATACTACAGGGATGGGTTAGGTTAGAGCTCAAAACAGAGGTAAGTTGTTTGAATATTATATTGAATATATCAAATTATAGCATGTTATAGTGACCTCAATAAAACAACCAAAACAAATGTGTGTAAAATGTTTATATTTCTTATGTTTTATACAGCTAAAAGAGCCTGGGGTCAAATTGATCCCAACGAACACAGATGCTACAAAATGTGTACAGGAGATTGGAAAAACATCATCATGTTGCTTTATGAATTAGCTTACTCAAATATTTAAAATTAAGAGCAATTAAAATGTATAGTAAAAAAAAAAAAATCTGCCAGTTCTGCTTGTTTAAACTTTAAATTACCTAATTTATTTTGAGTTTTGTCAAATTATTCGGGTTTACAGTGCACCTCACTGAAGTGTGATTTGAAGTGTACCTCTATCTGAGAAGCGTAGAATGGCTGGAGATGCTCATGAAGGCTCCACTGGCAGCGTTAGCTCTGAGTATAGCTGTAGACTCGGGCTGCTACATGTGGACAGGCTGGCAGAGAGCAGAGACTCGAGGCATTGGCCCAGGAACATGAGAGTATCTGCCGCTCAGAGCCACGACTGACAGCATTGCCGATTTTGGAGCTCCATCCACCTGTGAAAGGAGAAAGGGAGGAGGGACATTTATACTAGACACAAAGCATGTCTGTCTGGATTTTTCGCCTCTTGGGACAAAAAGGCCAATGCATTTCCAGGACAAAAACAAGAGCTAGACAGTGGATTTGCACCCCCTTTTTTTCCAACTCAGAAAACAAATGGAACGAAAAATAATAATAATAATGCGGCAAGAGCGAGGACATTAATAACGACCTAGAAGTGTCACGCTGTTTGAACGTTCCTACCATCACTCTTGATAATAGCTGCCACGCGCAATATATTTAGCTCCATTCTCTTTGGAAACAAATCCTTGTTATTATTTCAAGTGTTTCTTTTACAGTTGTCTGCCTCTTTGCATTGCTGGTGGTTTTCTCTGTCCCACTGGACAGTTGGCACAATTTCAGTTTGTTCTGTTTTATTCTCTAAATTCATACCACTGCATAAACAAATGCTGCATAAACCAGCAATTTTTTCTTCTTCTGTCGATTGCACCATTTTAATTACTTCTTTCAGGGTAAACTGACTGTGGGAGTTGTGTAAAATTTTCACTGTGACCTTGTGTTTCAGTAAATCACACGAAATCATGAGTCATGTTTCATATTTTAGGACCATTAAGATGTTTTGCATTGTGACTATTTTCATGGTTATTCTAATTATCTCCATTATGCAAAAATTATGATTGCTTTTCATGAAAATAATGGCACAATGCAAATAAAATATTCTGGTAGTTGAAGCGTGTATCATATTAAAGTCACCATGAAATCAAAATTGACTATTTGTTTAGGGAATATTTCAGCATTCATTATAAATGATTTATACACCATCCACCTTTTTTATGAATGTGTCCCTGTAATATTTAATCAAAAAGTGTTTGGCATGGTAGTGGATATGACAATGTTAATATGTTTGGTCTTGGCGGAATAGATCTGCTGCACTGCTGTTGTTATTGCTGTTGGTTATTTCTCTCTCTGCAGAGTAAGTACAGGACTTGCTACTGCCAATGCATACACGGCACACTGCTGTGTGCAAGTAAGAAATGCTGCTGCTGTACAATAGCGTACATGAATCACCAGTAGCAGATCTATACAGGTGGAGCTGACCAAGCATTTGAAGGTTAAGCAGCAAGCTCATTGGCTACTGATACTGCAGGAACCAATCAGCTTTGCCCTATAGATAGCGATGTGATTGCCAGCAGATTGAGTTAAGGACCCATCAGCCTGCGCCATCTAGAGTTTCATGTCAGAACTTCTTTGTATTAACTTCCACTCCCCCATTACATGATCGCTCAAATCCATGTGCCTAATTAGAACTTCTAAATTAGACATTTTTGTCCCAAAAAATCCACTTACTCAGATATCTTGTGATTTTGTGCAGATTTTGTTCCAGCATTACTATTTCGATTATTGGGTGATTCTTCAACTGTGGGCAGTTTTGGTCTTGGGGATGAAAATAATCTTTAATGCTCTCACTAGCTTTTTTAACAATGTCAACTGGATATACAGTCACAGGAGAATTGTGTCATTTTTCTCTGAACATAAAAATGCAATTTCCACCATATGTCAATGCACGGAATGGTTTTTATACAGTACAAACTGTACATTTTATCAACTTACACCTACCCAACTCATAAACCTACCTATCACACAAAACTGTCTGAATTTTCAAAAAAACTAAATTTGTATGATTTTTAAGCTTGTTTCCTCATGGGGACCTGAATTTAGGCCCCCACAGAGCATTCAAGGCCCCACTGGGATATAAAAAACATGAACACACACATTTTATTCTGTTCCGAACATTGGGGAAATACACCGGCATATTGCATAAACTAAAATATGTGCCATCATTGATCGTAAACATGCAAAAGATGTATATGTCTCCTGCAAGAGGAATATGTGCTGACTCCGAAGCGAATAGGCCAGGAGCTCGGCTTAACAATGCAATATCCTCTCATCATACCGGCTTTAGATCACAGAGCTCCCCCTCCCTCTATCGAGTATGACACAGGGCGCAGATTAGTGTCTATGTACATGGCCGTTCTCTCCTCAGTGCATCATCAGAATGAGCCCAGCTGCCTGGGGAGAACAGGCGTGTCTTTGTCAAGACTCTGACTCACTTTTGGCCTGTCCTCAGTGACTCTGTGTTATCTGCCCGCTCTGTTGAGCCCCAGCGTGAGGTTAAAAAGACAGAGAAGCAAAGAGCTGTGTCCAATATTCTAGTGAGGTGTCACGGCACCGTCTGATCGTTCCATTACCCACCGCAGCACTTATGTATTAATGGCTGCCTCAGATTGGTATTTTGAAGACAATGGTCGTTATTTCCTGTTAGTTCCTCTCTTTAGCTTTGAAGTGAAATGTTCTTTCCCAAAAGCCCTGCTGTGCAGTTTTTACCACACTTTGCCCAATTGAGACATATTTCAGGATTTCTTTCATCATAGAGCAAGTTTGGTGTGTAAGCATTGTACATTTATTTTGATGACCATATTAAAGATAGATAGATAGATAGATAGATAGATAGATAGATAGATAGATAGATAGATAGATAGATAGATAGATAGATAGATCACTGCAAGAGGAATATGTGCTGGACTGTAAAAAAATATTGTTGGTTTAACTTAAAAAAACAAGTAACCTGGTTGCCTTATAAAATTGAGCTCATTTAAATTGAAAGATTTGAGTTAATACAATGAAGGAAATTGGTTTAATAAATAGAAACTCAAAATATTATTGTATCTGAACCACATAATTTTTTTGATAAATTATGAAAATAGCACAATTTGGCTGTTTCACTGCATTATAACAAATAAAACACACAATTACACAATATTTTTACAACATCTTTTAATAATATTTGAATAAAGGGTGAAATAAATTCTGAAAAATCTTCATTGTATTAACTCAACATTTTTATTTCAATGAACTCAAAATGTTAAGGCAACCAGGTACCTTACTTTTAATTGTTTTTTTTTTTTTTTTTTTTTTTTACAGTGTGATCGATGGATAAATGGAATGTTTTCCAAATGTGAGGAAGACTGTTCATTTTCAATGTTTATATCTGCTTAAAGTAATTTTTTTATCAACTTACAAAGCTTATAAATGGCCTCAAAGCTAACAGACACAGACTAAATTCCGATTTACATTTCACAGGGTCTCTGAGCTGCGTTCAGCCCACTCGACAATGCTAAATCTAACATGCTGGAACATGTGCTCACGCCCAACTGGCATAGTCTGGAAATCGCACGAACGCTCTCAGTGGGGGTTGCCGTACGACTGAACGTGGGCTCAGTTTGTGATTTCAGATGCCAAACTGCTTTGATTCGAAGAGACTGCGCTTAACTCGGCACACAATATGCATCCAGGCACACGCCATTTACATTTCACTCTTTATGAAATGAGAGAAAATATATAATTGAGAGGATCCATCCTCTAACGATAGGGAGCAGCAGTAATTGGCGAGTAAACACGGCACTCAAGCCTCTCGAAGGAAATAAAAGTGGGAGCACACCAAGCCAAACAGAGAGTGCATTAAGCTGGGATAATGATCCCAGCTTGACTTAGATATTCCGGCTTTATCGTGCCCACCCACACTTCAGGCCTCGGCTGAGCTGCTCTGCGGTGACTTGTGCGTGGAGTTCGGTTTTTCTCTAAGTGTTCCGTGGAGACGTGGCCCTCCCTCCAAACTAGTCCATTAGAGGCCGGGTCAATACCACACAGTGGGTGAGGATGAAGGTGTGTGAACGTGCTTCTGCTCGTGTCATCTCAGAGAGTGTTTCTGGATGTGTGCGTTCGCATGCGTGTCCCGATGTCAGAGCACTGTGTTTAAAAGCAATCACAAGTACGGCTATACATAACACTGACATATTGTACATGAAAAATGCAGATTGCTATTGAAAAGATAGATGCTTTTCAGCTTACAAGGGGGTACTTGGGGTGGATGAAATGGGATATTCAGAATATTCAACTATAATAAAAATGTTGCATGGGATTTGATTAGTCAATCAGGAATTGACTGAATGGTGACAAGTGGGCGTTTCTTTATTGGCATTTATGGTTCCATGAAGAACCTTTCTACAGCACTTTATGGTGCTGTTCTTTATGGAAAATGGTTATTTAGATTATTAAATTGCCACTATTATGCTATTTAAATGGTTCCTAATTTTGTTTTGGATGTGTCCTACAATACATACATGCACCCAGAGTCAGAAAACGCTTTAATTTTCTCACAATATACTGCTCAGGACAAACAAGAGTTTCGGCTATTTAGTTCTTTTTTCTTTCTTTTTTTGTCTTGTGGACTATATGTAAACATCTTTCATGTAAAATATCTTATGCAGGACAGTTCTAAATAAAAAAATAACATGCATTTTGTATGATCCCTTGTATTTTGTTAAAATTACTCAGATTATATGCAAGGGGTGTGTAAACTAGCAAGACTGTACATTGCAGCAACAAACAATTTGTTCTCTCTAAACCTACTTTCCGGGAGCCAACTCTGTTCTGATTGGTCAGTCTGTTGTCTTTGGTCTACCAAAATGAAAATTACCATATCTCTAACAATGGAGTCGGTTTTACCAAATTAATTCCAGCCTAAATCCTCATCATTTGGAAGTGCACGTAAGGTGGATTTGCTTTGGCAGCAAAGAAAACAGTGTCTCCTGGACATATAGATTTCATGAACCAAACAATTCCAGGCCTCAGCTAGAACTACACTGTTTGAGGTCGGCTTGAATTAGACGTTGTTCACAGACAACCAATGAAGACCATAGGCATCATAAACAAATTTTTTACAAACCTACATAGGTCCATGCAGATAGTAGGACTGGAATTACTGAAGACTCGTTTCAGGCAGTTCAGAATTGAACCTTTTACATTCACAAACAGCTATATTACACACTACATGACCGTACAACACGATCTCATGACAATGCGTATAAATATTACAAGTGTGCAATCTCAGTAGAATGTATATGCCAAAATGAGTTTTGGCGTGCAAATGGTACGCTGCTTTTGGCATGCATATGATATGCACTTTATGGCGTGTATATGACACGCTTTTTGGGTAGGGTGAGGGTGGGGGTGTGGGGTTCACATATAATACGCCTTAAAGCGCGTATCATATGCACGCCAAAAACGGCGTACCATGTGCACGCCAAAATGAGTTTTGGCGTATACATTCTACGAGATTGCGCACTGCACTAGTGATACGCATTTTCGTGAGATCGGGCTCGACAGGTAATATCAGGGGAAAAAAGCATAATAGAGGCACTTTAAAATAAAGGAATGGTTCTCCTTTGGCATCACTGTGAAAAGCCCCTTTTGGAACCTTTTTTTTTAAGAGTACATACCAGAACAGAGCCACATTGTCTGTGTTTGCTTAAAATATCTACAGTAAGTAGCTATTTGAACATGAGTGACATAAGCAGAAAAGTTGTTTCAGAAGAGGGTTTGCAAAGCATAATAATAATAATAGTATAAAATTGTACTAAAAAATGTAAATGTGAAATGATGAACACTTGTAGCCTTGTATAGATCATAAATGACAGTGCTAGAATGTTACGGAAAGTTGTTTAGCAACTGACAAGCAATCTAATGAACTAAACAGTGCTTGCTTACCTCATTAAATATTCATGAATGTTGTGCAGTGGCAGAAGCTTCCAAATGATGTGTTTCACATGATGAGTTTCAGAATCTGACAGAAACATGAGAATGTAGGGGGGTAATGGCAAACTGAAAACAGCCAGTGTGGGTTTACATGGCAACAGTTTTGCAAATTAACAAGTTTTTAAAGAACATGTTTCATATTCATCCAATCGTTACTGACCTCCCAATTTACAGTGTGAAATCTCAAAACCAGAATACTCAGGATCAATTACTAACAAATATGAATAACCATTTAGGAAACCTGCTAGCAAAGATTTATACTGTTCTAGAATAGAATAGAATATCCTTCAGATCTTTAATACCTGGTTCAGACTACACAATATCAGCCCGAATTTGGCACGATCTATTTGATGTCGGGTGTCGTGGTGATTTGTAAATGACAATGTGCCACACGATGGCAGAGGGAAGTGAGACGCGAGTGCGAGTAGCCTAGTTAAAATGCTCCAACTACTTTAAAAGCCGACATCTGACCACATTTTGACTTTTATGAACAATCGGGTAAGCATGACCTGGATAACTCACGTGCTGTGAGTAAATCAAAGCTATCTGATTTATCAAAACGATTTCATTTACACTTGGGCATATTTATATGTATCTCTGCAAAACGGATATAAATCCAATCTTCAATTCCCGCACTATATGCAGATTTAATGGAGTTCACGTCACCGAAAACATTTTATTGTTCATCACCTAATTTCAAAATCAAAGATCGCAATAGCCATTGCGCGGCAGCCGAGCTTGGGCCGATTACTATGCTATCTGGGGAGAAAGCGTGGCAATAGCACTGGTAATCAGTTTCTTTTCTTTTAATGATTGTATGTTGAGCCCCTACGACTTTACTTTCGGTTTGTTTGTGCGCTGGCTTTATGAAGAGATACTCAGCTGCTCGTCTGTGGCGATGCGTTCTTCAGTAGCGCTGTCATATCGGGCTATAACATGTAATTTAGCCCATAATATCAAATAAAAATAAAAAAATATGGAAAACACATATTTGGTTTCAACAACCAGATGCATTTAGACTTTAGTTTAGACAGTAATGCGGTCCAGACCTCCTGAAGTGGCTTTTAGTATTTTGTGTATTTGTTCTAAATGCTCCTGTTGTCTTCTGTACCCAGACTTGAGTTTTGTTTGATACATTTAAGAAGCGTGTTCTCTTTGAGCAAGTAAAAATAAAGGTTCATTTCACAGAACTGACTGACAAACTTGTATGCATGAGGACGCAGTGCATCGTGATATCGAATTGAACCGAATCGATGGCATGATAATCGTAATCGAACCGAACCGTGAGACCAGTGTAGGTTCACACCTCTAATCGAGATGCAAGAATCGATCGTTTCTAGAGAATACCCATAATGCACTGTGAGAGAATGCACGCGTCTCGCCAGAAAACGGCGGCCACAGCCAGGTCATCCATCCATCCGTTTTCCAAACCGCTGGTTCAATGTGGTAACAGCAAAATATAATAGATATAAATTCCTTTTAAATGTATTATTAAATTCAATGAAGGTTTATTTATGCTAGTTTCCATGACACAGTTCAAGATATTTTCTTTACTACTGGAGCTGTTTCAAGTTTCAAATGATTATTAAACAGCAAGCACAACATATACAAAAGCTGCAGCCCTTCACACGCAGTGTCCAAATTAGCATTAGGCTAGTACTGGAATTAGCATTACGCTAGCACAACCATTGTTTGTTTATGCTCTTGAGAAGTCAGTCGCTAGTTCCGCCTAGCGATGATTCATTGGGAAGCAATGGGTAGTCTGACTGTGTCCACGACACAACAAGAATTTAGGAGTTAAAATCACATGATCTGACCCCGTAACTCTCATTACAGACAAAAATATTGTGTCGTCTCAACATGGCATAAAAAAGCCTGTTTGACAGTGTGGACAGATCGTGTGAATAGCTTGACAAAGCGGTATTTACAAAGGTAAATCTGTTCTGATATGCACTGCTGTGTTGCACTCTGAGTAATTCTCTTCATAAACTGCTGCAATAAATGTGGCTCATGATTTTGTTCTCGGCTTAGAAAGTTCTGCACTAACTTATACAGCAATTCCTTCAAATAGGTCACGCTAAAAGCACTCATAATGAACAGCACAGCATTTGAAAAGTCCATTCTTTCTCATTTATTTTGGTTCCAGGCAGCAGATGGGCTGCAGTTGATAACCAGTAGATGTAGGTTCCCTGTAACAGGCATAAAGTTGTTCAGATAAGAGAGCCTGCTTTATGAAAGAGAGGCTTTAATGGCATTTAAGCAGAGGAGGGAAAAGACTTCCGGTATAAGAAGCTTTTCTTAGTAACCTGTGGAAGATTCAGCTCGATATTGTAAATAGGACGACCAACAGCAATCCTGGTCTGTGTTCCACATGTCTTGGTTTTGTGTTTATGGACTCATAATTTATGGACTAGTTCATCCATGTTTGTTTTACATCATTTTGTTAATAAACCTAATCTTCATGTGGATCCGCCTCATCCTGCTTTCGTTCAACCCAGCATTACAGTCACAGATCACAGAAAACCAAATGTTTATAATAGATCTACATTATCAGTGAATTCAATGAATTAATGAATTGGCCTGGCCAGAAATTACAAGTAACAGTTCTTCTTGTAGAGCCCTGCATATATTTTAATTTGCACAATATTGAAGATAGCATTAGCAATATCTGTTCAATCTATACACAGCCGACTCACCTACATTCCTCCACAGTTTTCTGCATCCCTTCACCACCATGTTTCTTCACACTTGCTTGGTTAACTATCCTAATCATAGATACAGGGGGAGTACTCTGGGTCCGGGACAAAATTCTGAGCTCTGAGCCCTCGCCCTTCAGACAGCACACCAAATACCCATCCATTTTATTCTACACTCTAAAAAATGCTGGGTAAAAAACAACCCAATGTTGGGTCAAATATGGACTAACCCAGCGATTGGGTTGTCTTAATCAAACATTTAACCTAACTGCTGGGTTAGTCAATATTTGACCCAACATTGGGTTAAAACAACCCAGCATTTTTTAGAGTGTATCTATTTGTAAGTGTGAACTGGTGATTTGATCATTAAAACAGTTGTTAGTTGTAGCCTCAGAGAGGACCTAATATGCTGACTGAGTTGGGTTAGTAGTGTGTTGAAACTCATAAGGGACATAACATTTCCCAAACACGTGCAAAGTGGTTGACCAATCGCAACAAAACACTAGGCAAGCAAACCAATCAGAGCGTATTGCGCATTGTTAACTATGGTCGCAAGTTCCATCATTACCAGCATAGTTCAACGGTTCTGTGTCATAGTTCCAACAAACATTCGCAAACAGCATCGCAAGGTTATGTGGCAGGCGTAATCATCCACGTCACCAAAGAGCGCTTGGGTTGAATTCGTTCTAAGTTGTTTTAACCCAATGTTGGGTCAAATATGGACTAACCCAGCAGTTGGGTTGTTTTACCCCTGCGGTTGGGCTAATTGCTTGCTTAAGGCAACCCAATCGCTGGGTTAAAACAACCCAACTGCTGGGTTAGTCCATATTTGACCCAACATTGGGTTGTTTTTTACCAAGCATTTTCAGACTACATTTTCAGACTACATATACACCAAGTGTATATGCATTCACCTTAACTATTTCTCTCAAAAATGATGATTGTGTTAGTAAATACTCCTTAGTAAATGTGTATCCTTAAATCATTTTTTACAACATTGGCAAAGATCATTTACACTCATCTTCCTCCAGCGTGCATGCAGTTGAGTTCTGTTGACAACTACGTTATGCGTTAATGATGCGTTATTCATGAACGATTTGTTCTTTTTAAACTAATCTTAAATATGTCAAGGGAACAACGAGTTGTCTCAGAGAGCGATTTGTTCATTTTGTGTTGACCGCGCATGCACTACAGGCCATCGGTTCTGTACAGGATCTTCTGCACTCAGCCTATGGGGCAGTGAGTTGGTGAACGAATGACTCGAACACGAAAACTCGAGAGCTAAACTAATCCATTCTGTTTTTGGGACTGCACGCATTGCTTATAGGGCTGTCCCGGCCCAGATCAGACACTGATGACGGAAATAACGACTCAAACCCGAAGACAGGAGAGGTGTAACGTTACTAATCTTTCCAGGGAACAGATGTGATTGAATGGGAAGTGGCAATAGAAAAAAACGACTCGGATTCTGAGGTGAGGTTAACTAACAGACTGCATAGCCTAAAGACCCAGCTAATGAAATTCATGAATCATTTCTTAAAGTTTGGTCTTGGCTGCATCAGCTTATAATTATTATTATGTATTTATTTTTTATTCCAAATGTGATCAACGTTTGCATGAGTACCAGATGTGTTGGGGAATTTAACATGTGACATTTGAATTATAGTCTACTGAAATGAACGAAATGGCTTGAAAAAAAGATTTGTTCATTTTGCTGAATTAGATTGCTGAAGTCCGTAAAATTATCCAAACTTCCCACTACAATGCGTCGTAATTTACTCCGTTGCTCTGATTGGTTGAAGGTCTATCCAATTGAGGTCTTTCCTGGTTCGGTTGAAACACGCCCCACAATCAAAGCCCAATGGAGCGGTACCAGACTCATATTCTGACTAGAATTAAGTATGACCATGTCAGGCAAGAGTTTTGTTTGATTTTTGATACATTCAAGTTCATATATCTGACTGCTTTTATTGAAAAAATTGTATACATGAGGATACAGTGCATCGCCGATGCATTGTGATATTGAATTGAACTGAATCGATGGCATGATAATCATAATCGAACCGAACCATGAGATCAGTGTAGGTTCACACCCTTATTCCATACTTTTTTTCTATTCTATGGAAGTCAATGGCTACCTTCAACTGTCTGGTTACTGACATACTAGGAAGGTGATACAATGTAAAATATGTGAAAAAGTGTTTTGAAAAATTATTCTAATAGACCCCAAAAACAAAATCAAGACTTTTTTTAAGAGGGCATAATATTGCATCTTTAAACATTGTCAGTAATAACCTACCTCTTATGTCTTTAAATACGGAGAAAAATGGCTACTGAATATTAGTAAAATTTCATGTGTTCAGTGTAGTTTTTGTCGTTTCATAACCTTGGAGAGGAGGCTGTTTCTCCCTCTAATTGAGCAGCTGCCTTCCTCCAAGTCTATCCGAGCCCAAACTCCCTCCCCGCACAGCTAATCATTTGCGCTATATTTAGCTGGAGTTGTGCCTGCCTGCCTATGTCTTTGCGTTTAGCCTTATCCCTGGGCACACGGTAATTGTGAAATGTGTTTCGTAAAAACAGTTCCACCAGAGGAAAAATAAACAAGTCCTACAGCAGTGTAGGGATTTTGGCTAAGGGCAAAATGCCAGCAGGTGGTCATGTTTCGCAATCGCGGGGGGAACCGGTGCATGGCCACTTCCCAGCCCACCACGAGGGGTTTATCGCATGACTCACAGAATATGTGTGTAGAAATATATATTTAAACAAAACAACAACAATGCCACCAGCATGTGTGTCCCAATTCACTAAGCACATAGTGCCAAAGGCTCTGTTTCTCTGCACCACAATCCAGAACTTTTCAGAACAGATAGCACAATCTCCCAGAATGCACCCCCTTATGTTTGTATGTGAACTAAAAATGCATTCAAAACAAACACAAAAGCGACTTGGGGACTCCAAATCATTTTTCAGCATGCTTTCAGGAAACAAAACATGTTTTAATATTGTTATTCTTTGCAGTCGCGTACTCACAGGCAGCGTGATTTGCCGATTTTCCACAACATTTAACTGGCAGGGACTCTATTGTTATAGTTATGGTTGTTTGTTAGACCTATTGTAACTTTTGGAGAACTTTGAGACCACGGTGATGAGTCTATTGACAATAAATATATACAATATAAATATGCAATGATAAATTATTTATCTGAAAACCTCATCATTAAAAAAAATTATATATATATAAGAAAGAAATTAAACGCTGAAGTGAAATGAAGGAAGGAAAGAAAGAAATGAAAAATGTCTTTAAAAAATTACACTATGGAAGCCCATCAAATGTTTGGTCACCAACATTCTTTGAAATATCTTCTTTTGTGTTCAGCAGAAGAAATAAATTCATACAGGTTTGGAGCAACTTGAGGGTGTGTAAATAATTACAGAATTTAAATTTTTGGGTGAACTATCCCTTTAAGGCAGATTAGAAACTCAAGCCCCCACCAAGGATATGTGTATTTTTGTCTTCTGGTGTTTCTGTGCTGTAATGCTCATACTTATAAAAAATAGACAGAGTTTGCAAAAAACAAACAGAAGAGAGCACAAAATACATGAAATACATGCTTGTCTACTTTCAAAGTGCACTGCAAAATCTTTCAAAGATCTACCTTAAAAAGTGTATATTCGCAGGGCATCCATAAAGGAAAATGCAGTTCTGGGTATTTTTATGCTGCATAAAACATAGTGTATGTGAATGACAGAATACTGCCACATCTCTCCATGCACAACTTCTCTATGCAGAACCGAGGAAAAAAAGGCCAGAGCTCAATGAACGTCAATGTTTGGAACTCAGTGTAGACTTAGTATTAAGACAGGCTGTGAGCCATCATGCTAATGGAGGCTAAAAGGGATCGTGAGACGGGACCCCCTAGCAAGCATCCTCATCATTACTGTGAGGAGACCACAGCTCACACCTAATGGGCTCTCCTATTAGAAGCCATCATTCACAAATCCCTTTGTCACATACCACTGTAGCACTACTCATTCGCATAGAGATCCAACACGAGTGCTTAAAGGGGCTGAGAGCAACATGTTAATGCTAATGAGGCAGCATGTGGCCACACAGAGACGTCTTTGTGATAATGGTTAAATAGTCACTTGAGAAATCCATAATAGTGTAATACTGCAGTGATGGGGTTGAAAAATCCACAAAATTATACTTTTATGCTGTAAAGCACTCAGATCTCCAGTGTTGGTTGCGGCTTACTGAAGAAAAGGAAAGAGACACAAATATGATCATCGCTCTATGAGATATAAACCCTGCCTGTATGTGTAGTATCAGACTCGTTTGCGCATAAAACAGCAAGCGCTTAAAAAAATGCACACTCTGATTTGAAATAAATGACTGAATGAATAAATGACAGAATGAATGACAGAATGAAAAAAAAATGAGTGAATGAATGACATAATGATTAAATTAATAATTGATTGAATAACAATGAATGAATGCACAAATGAATGACAGAATTAATGAATGACAAAACAAAGGAAGGAAGGAATGACAGAACGAAAGAAGGAAGGAATGACAGAACGAATTATGGAATAAATGAAAGAACAAAGGAAGGAAGGAATGACAGAACGAAAAAACAAAGGAAGGAAGGAATGACAGAACGAAAGAAGGAAGGAATGACAGAACGAATTATGGAATAAATGAAAGAACAAAGGAAGGAAGGAATGACAGAACAAAAGAAGAAAGGAAGGAAGGAATGACGGAACGAAAGAAGGAAGGAATGACAGAACGAATTATGGAATAAATGACAGAACAAAGGAAGGAAGGAATGACAGAACAAAAGAAGAAAGGAAGGAAGGAATGACAGAACGAAAGAAGGAAGGAATGACAGAACGAATTATGGAATAAATGACAGAACAAAGGAAGGAAGGAATGACAGAACAAAAGAAGAAAGGAAGGAAGGAATGACGGAACGAAAGAAGGAAGGAATGACAGGACGGAAGGAAGGAAGGAAGGAATGACAGAACGGAAGGAAGGAAGGAATGACAGAACAAATTATGGAATAAATGACAGAACGAAGGAAGGAATTAATGACAGAACGAACGACTGAATGAATGAAAAAACAAAGGAACGAATGAATGAATCACAGAACAAAATGAAGGAAGGAATGACAGAATAAATGACGAAATGACAGATTGACAGAAGGATGAAAGGAAGGAAGGAAGGAAGGAAGGAAGGAATGAATTACATAATGAAGGAAGTAAGGAAGGAATATAACAAAGGAAGGATGGAATGACAGAACGAAAGATGGAATGAATGACAGAATGACTGAATTAATAAATGAATGAATGAATGAACAAATGACAGAACGAATGAATGAATGAATGAATGAATGAATGAATGAATGAATGAATGAATGAATGAATGAATGAATGAATGAATGAATGAATGAATGACAGAACGAATGAGTGAATGAATGAATGAATGAATGAATGACAAAAAGAATGAACAAACAAATGGCAGAATGAATGAATGAATGACAGAAAGAATGAGTGAATGAATGAATGAATGAATGAATGACAGAAAGAATGAGTGAGTGAATGAATGAATGAATGAATGAATGACAGAAAGAATGAGTGAGTGAATGAATGAATGAATGAAATAATGACTGACTGACTGAATGAATGAACAAATGACAGAATAAATGAATGACAGAAAGAATGAATGAACAAAAAACAAATGACAGAATGAATGAATGAATGACAACAAATTAATCAATGGATGAATGAATGACAGAAATAATGAATGAATAGATGGATGGATGGACGGATAAGAATGAATGAATAAATGAATGAATGAACAAACAAATGAACGAATGAACAAATGAACGAACGAACGAAATGCACATACCACCTATTTAAACAGGTTTTTTTTTTTTTCTTTGCACTTCAAAAGCACACAAACAGAGAAGTAAATACAGGCAAACCCATTCAAACTGCAGTGGTTTCCTTGCACTTTAAATAAATAAATGCACTTAACCCCGTATACAAACGAACTAGCTGTTTTGCACGTAAACAAACAAACAATTTAGCTGCAAACCGTCCTCTGAAGAGAACGCGGTATGGTAACGTTACTTCCGCTGCATGTGTCGCTTGTCTATATTTCACGTTTGAAAGTCACTTTGAATAAAAGCTACATGAATAGACATGAATGCGATTGCTCATCAGAGCTCTTGACTAAAACAACGACAAAAAAACAGACTTTAAGCTGACCGAAAGTCTGGCTCTATATGCACCAGTATCCGGTTAAAGCTGAATCGTTCTCCTAGCAAAGTCAAAATCCTTAATCCTAACCAAGACTTAGAGATGACAAGACAA
This sequence comes from Gobiocypris rarus, assembly GCA_023029165.1. NCBI lineage: Eukaryota > Metazoa > Chordata > Actinopteri > Cypriniformes > Gobionidae > Gobiocypris > Gobiocypris rarus. Next base: position 37,130,085 of record CM040911.1, read on the forward strand.
AAAAGACTGAGAAACTGCCAAAAAACATCCCCAGTCCCTGCTGTACACGGACAATTGGACAGCAGTTCTTGTCAGACTGTCAGTTCCAATGTAATTCCAGTGAAAACAGAGAAAGGCATATAATAGCGGAAAAGGGCAAGGAGTGCAACTCGATGACAAACGCTTGCTTGCATGGATGTCGTTAGCTTTTTTATTAATGTCAGGCCATGTGCTTCAGAAGACATGATGGATGTTGTAATTAATGTTATTGTTAAACACAGTGCTGTGTCAGGTGAAAACACTGTTTATGAAACACTAGACAAAATATTACACACGAGTCAGGTGCAAACAATGCTTAGCTTAGTAGTGTGCCAAGCTTAACAAACCACCTGACACTTAAAACCACTTTCGTTATTGTAACCTTGTGTAGTTTAAGTTCATAATAAATCATATTTTTGACTTATTAACCCTCTGAGAAAAAGCAAGTGCACTTAATTTATTAATGTGTTAAATGTGCACTTGTAATGTACTTCAGTTCTTTAAAAGTATTTTTAATGGTTGCAGAGAATGTAATATTCATGAAATAAAGGGCACAGAAGTGTACTTAAAGAGAATACACTTCTTTTTTTATTTTAAGTTGACAGTCAGTGCACCAACATTAAATTTTTTTCATAAACATTTCATGGCCCCTAGAATATTTTTTGTAGTACTTATATCTGAACGTAATATATCAAAAGAAAAAAAAACAGAGCCTCTGATATATATAACTTTTATTCTACCTTCATCAACACTTGAATGTGGGTACGGGGACACCTTAAGAAAAATTTGCTTCTCTCTATACTCCTTTAATATATAGTATACAGAAATATATATATGTTCGTATTAAACATATGTAGCAACAGATTTTGTTTGAAATTAAATCATAAAAGTGGTTTATTTTATTTAAAAATCTTAAAAATGTATGAGGTGACAAAGGGGGATTTTTACCCCACACATAGGGCTCACCAGCATGGGGCAAAAGGCACACAGTATTGATACAAATACTTTCGCTAAAATATGTTTTTAAAAATGTGTAAGTTAATACTTTAGAACAATCACTTATAAGCAAAGTTTTAACTATTTTCTGTTTATTTTGATGAATAAATAATAAATTTTGATCAATTTGAAAAAAGAAAAAAAAAAGTCAATATATATCAAAATGATCCAACCCAGGCTCATTGGAAATACGTGACTCTGCCTACATTTTTGCAAACCCTGAGTTATTGAAAAACTGTTGCTTTTAATTACCTTGAACAAAATTGACAAACATTAACAAGACCTTTGTTTCAAAATATATTCAATCATTTTAGAGATTCTTATTAGCTACTTAAATCTGAGCGCAGAATCAACTTTGCGCTGCTGCCTGAGATCGCGTCATGGATCAGACAAATTTCCACGTGCATCTTGAAAAGTGAAGAGGCAAGTTTCTGTGCCATCTAGTGTTTAGAGGAAAATAAAATCAAAGGAGCCTTTTACCCCGTGAAGCCTTTAGCCCATGTTTTTATAAAAAAAGCAACATTTTGAACAAAAAAACCTGAAAAAAAGTTGTTTTTGTCCGTTTACATACACATCGGATTCAGAACGAAGATCAAAACAGATGAGGCATTTCTCTGTACCAAGTACGCAAAGTTCGGACTTGCGTCCTTGGTAGTTCGGACTCAGGAGGACGAACTCCCGAGGAACGAGAGGATGCAAGTTCGGTAACTCTGCAAATGGAACCGCAACGTCCTTGACGTCCACGTCACTTGGCTTGCTCTGGCTACTCTGGTTATCTCTGTATATGTTAGGCTACAATAAAACAAATAGGTTGTAAAAAAAAAATATGGACGTAGAGACCATGACGTCACCCACTGGAATCTGAAGAGCAGTTTTGAAGAGTAAAGTAGGGACGAGCTGGCCATTGCGATCTTAGCAGCATGTCATCGTGCGTCACTCCTAGATAACAGAAAATGGGTAAATAGGCGGGACGTGGGCGGAGCTTTGGTGGCGCGATGACTAACAGACAGTAGATAAATGGCTACCCACCTGCCACTCATAGTGGCCAGTTTACATTTAAAAATATTAAACATAGTGCAGTATGTGGTTCATGCAATATGTGCATATGTACTCTGAGTGTATATCTTCACTTTAATAAAATGAAATATGACATGACACATCCCTGTCTCTTTTTGTTAAATGTCAGTTTTAGTGATCAATAATAGCCATTATGCAAGTATAAGTAAAGGTGTAAGATGCTGTACAATAAAAATAAAGCAAACAATTCAGGCAAACGTACAGAGTCAGCGCTCTAGTAGGCTACAATGAGAAAGTGAAATAGCATAAATATAGTTATATAGCCAAAACAATTTGCCAGGGAACTAATTGTAGATTCATTAGACAAAAGATCGCCAGTTAGATATACACAAGACAAATGAGATCGCATGTTTAACCATAACAGAGACATCAGAGCCAGCGGCAAACGTCAGAAGGACTAGCAGAGGAAAGGCTGCTCTCGACGGGGTTAATGAGCGCTGATCACCAAGATCTGAAATCCGTCAGATAAAATTTTCAAATAGGCGCTATCTTTATAAATAAACCCCAGATTTGAGCTTTAAACAAGTACATGCTCGCCTGAAAAACTCTTAAAACTACGTTTTGTGACACAATAACAGTAGTATTTTTAAAATACCTGGGTTTTCTCTTCTGCTATTGAAGCTTGCTGGTTGTTGCAAGATGCATTCTGGGATACCTGGCTGTCTCAAGTCCGCAAAAGTCACCTCTCAATGCATCCTCAATAAAAGGGGTGGATCAAGAGCATATCCGGGGATTTGAAGTGTACTTGGCTTGAGTCCATCACAGACTGTATAAAAATATGGACGTAGTGTCCGTGATGTCACCAATAGGATTCTGAAGAGCAGTTTTGAAGCGTAAAATAGGGACAAGCTGGCCTTTGCCATCTTAGCAGTGTGTCATCATGCGTCACTCCCGGATAACAGAAAATGGGCAAAGAGGCGGGACATGGGCGGAGCTGAGGTGATGAGATGACTAACAGACAACCAGTTTTTTTTGAGAACCAGAAAGAACTGCTGAATATAATATAATATAATATAATTAATATAAACATATCTTATCATATCATATACAGTCAAGTGACCTTGTTGTGGTTAATTTAGCTATATTAATCGGCAGACTATACATACCTCCAAGACGTTAACAAAAACAACAACAAAAGCTTAACATTCAAATTATTCTATACAAATCGTACACATCTTAAACAGAGCAGATTCACACTGATTTTAAATCCTAAACATCGTGAAGACGTCTGCAAAATGTCTTTTGAACATCCGGGAGGGAACGTTTTAGAGTCGTACAGCAGACGAGGAAACACTTTCACAACTACATCTTCCAGATGGAAACCCAAGCTGTGTTACCCCATTAAGCTTTTTTTCCCCCAAATGACATGACATTTTTAGAGCGTAGATTTCAAGAAGGCTTCCGAACGTTCCTCGCATCTTGCCCGTGTCTCATTTTACGTGACGCTTCTGAAAGATGCAACGTTGACGGAAATAGCATCCAGAAGATTTGATAGCCAGAGAGTCCCACAAACATGAATGAACTCTGAGGGCAAAAGAGTTGTGCTTTTGTCAGCCGAGGGATGTGAGATATTAAAGGTCACCACGAAGGTGACCTTCAAGTCAGACGAAAAGTAAATAGACCTCTCCTTCCACATACACTTCTCACTCTTAATAGACAGATGTGATCTGGCCTCGTGTCAGTGGAGCTGGCTGAGAGAGTGTTTAAAAATTAAACCCACTCCATTTTAAATGGCTTGTCAACTTCAACTATTATGCATCACGATGAAACATGTGTTTTACATGGTACTTGGATAGTGAGCTTCATATCTCATTTTGAAAGCATTCACCTCCCACATCCAGTGCATTTATAAAAGAGACACATTTATTTACTAGCTCTTATGTTGATCATAACACATATTCGTTCCCTTTAACATATGGAGAAAAAAAACCTTTTAGTATGAGCAATATAACATGAGTAGCAGTGCAATATGGCTGCATACCAGCACGGCTGTGATTAGGCCGTATGTACGAGGCCACAGCGCTCTAGTACAGGATTTAAGTTATAAAACTTAATTTTCCCCTTAATCTAAAGATTGCCTATTTGATATACCCCAAATTAATTATATCTCACGTTAAACCCAGCGGCAAATTCCTGAAGAACTGGCTGAGATGAACAACTGGAACTTGGATCTGTGGAATCATCTAAATAAATTGTAAAATAGAGGCTATGTTTATATTTGAGTCACAAATTTTGAGGTCTAAATAACTACATTCTCAGCTAAAATAAAATAAATTTTGTGACACAACAACAGTAGCAGTTTTAAAAAAATATGGTGGATTTGCTCGACAACAAATGCAATGCAAAGCGTCGGATGCAGTGGTGTAAAGCACGCCGCCACTGGACTCTAGAGCAGTGGAGACGTGTTCCCTGGAGTGATGAATCATCTTGCAATCCGAAGGATGAGTCTGAGTTTGGCGGTTGCCAGGAGAACGGTACTTGCCTGACTGCAAAGTGTAAAGTTTGGTTGAGGGGGGATTATGGTGTGGGGTTGTTTTTCAGGGGTTGGGCTTGGCCCCTTAGATCCAGTGAAAGGAACTCCTAATGCTTCAGCATACCAAGACATTTTGGACAATTTCATGCTCCCAAATTTGTGGGAACAGTTTGGGGATGGCCAATTCCTGTTCCAACATGACGAGGTCCATAAAGACATGGATGAGCGAGTTTGCTGTAGAGGAACTTGACTGGGGGGTTGAGTCCTGATCTCAACCCGATAGAACACCGTTGGGATGAATTAGAGCGGAGACTGAGAGCCAGGCACTCTCGTCTAACATCAGTGCCTGACCTCACAGATGCATTTCTAGAATATTTGGTAAAAAAAATCCCATTAATACACTCATAAACCTTGAGGAAAGGCTTCCCATGGGAGTTGAAGCTGTTATGGCTGCAAAGGGTGGGCCAACTCCATATTAAACCCTCTGGATTAAGAATGAGATGTCATTAAAGTTCATGTGCATGTAAAGGCAGACCTCCCAAAACTTTTGGCAATATAGTGTATGTTGTTCACATATATAATATTTATTTTCTTTATCATGTACATGCTGATCTGTCATTGAAATAACATGTTGCTTTGGCTCAGTGTTCAACTTTTTTTGTGCCTGCTGGGAGCGTGAATGCAACTTGAATTATAAATGTATCCCCTCAGGAACTTGCAACAGAAATAATCTCACTTTTTCATTTAGGGGTGAGGAAAGATTGAAACAGACAGAGAGGGGAGTAAAATATATCTCTGAGGAGTCGTGGATCTACTATAAAGCAGCCTAACCTCATTCTCAGCTTTCGTGTTTTCCCAATGAGTAGAAGGATACAGGGAGTAAGAGAAACCAAAAGACATGAAACACATTATCCACATACCTATTCCTGAGGCTTTCCCATACGGGGTCGTGTTGCTAATTTATTTTATTATTTAAACATCGCCGAAACGGAGAGAAAGAAGGGAGAATGTGACCTGAGGCATGTCGGAAAAGCTCAGACTCCGCTTCAGGCTACTAATGTATGAGAAAAATGGACTGCTTTTTATTTTAAATAAAGCCATTACACTTGATTTAAGCAGTTAATAATGTCTGCATCAAGGGAAGACAGTGATACATTTGAAATTAGGAAATGCTTATTATTGTAATTGTTATTCACAGAATTTACTTGTTTAATTGTGTTGCACTACGATTATCCTAATGGTTCATTTGGGTGGGATCTGCACCATTGTTCTTTGATTCAAATTGTCTTTTCGAAAGGTTTATCAAAATGAAAACTTTTGATTAGGTTTAAAAAGCTTAAATGGTCCCCTGACAACACTGCACACCGATTTTAATGGCATGGTCTCTGCAATGTGGGTCTTGGTAGCCTGGATGGCAGCCGAATTTAGCCCCGCCCACAAAATTTTTGCTTGGGCAATTTGGTCTGGACTCGCTCCATAGAGGAGTTATTATGCCCGAACAGAAACTGTTCGGACCAATGAAATTGTCAGGGTGGGCTTTAGACAATGATGGACAGATTAACAATCAGTAACGTAATCATCCACGTCATCGAAGTCGCTTGGGTTGAATTTGCTATTATCCTAAACGGAGAACTTGTTCGTATATGCATTCACCTTCACTATTTCTCTCAGAAATGATGATCATGTTGGTAAGTACCTTGTGTATCCTTAAATAATTTTTTTACAACACTGGCAAAGATCGTTTACACTTATCTTTTTCTTGTAACGTTACTTAATCCAGCGTGCATGCAGACAGGGCTGCCATGTTTTTTTGCAATGTCGCGCAATTGCTACTCAAAACTCAAGCCCAAAACAATAGCTTTCCGGGGGGTTCTCCATAAAAAAATTGCGTTTGGTTGGCGAAATACATTATTTTGGCAAGGTTGCCTGCTAAAATTTGCATTCCTGGGTCTATATATCACATAATTGGGGTCGCTTCAACCCGCGGGAAAAACACGGACTTGGCAACACAGTGCAGTTGAGTTCTGTTAACGTATGACAGCCAACGTTATGCGTCGCACCGTTGCTCTGATTGGTTGTAGGTCTATCCAATTGAGGTCTTTCCTGGTTAGGTTGAAACACGTCCCATAATCACAGCCCAATGGAGCGGTATCAGACTCATATTCTGACTAGAATTGAGTATGACCACGTCAGGCTAGGGTCTTGGATCTATTTTGACATTATTTATTGTGCATACAACTGGCAATCACATAAATGCATCAAGCACCAAGGCAGCAACTACTTCATCAAAATACAGTACACAATACAGTAAAAAAGTTATTTAAAATGACTGCTTTCTATTTGAATACATTTGATGATCCTTCAGAATAATTCTGATATGCTGAATTGTTGAAAACAATTTTGTCACACTTCAGTTTATGGACAATTTCTCGCCATTAACTAACTATTAGCTATGACTTTTGCCTCAATAAATTGCATATTAATAGTTAGTAAGTTAGTTGTTACATTTAGGTATTGTGCTTTATAAGTTTTAATAAATAACCAATTACCCTAGTAAAATGCATGCAAATAAGCAACCAATATTGAGAATTAGACCCTAAACTAAAGTATTACCAACAAATATTTGATCAATACAGTAAAAAAAATAAAAAAAAATAAAAAAAACAGCATTCATTTGAAATAGAAACTTGATGGCAATGTAAAGGTCTTTGCTGTCCCATTTGATTAATTTATTTGCTAAATAAAAGAGTAGAAACAATGGTACTGTCCCAAAACGTTTGACCAGTAATGTATACCAATCAATAAATCAATCAATCAATCAATGTTACGATACTGTAATTTCTGTAATTTTGATATACCTTAAAAAATAACTATATTCCATACCAGAGGGAAAAGCAGCCATATATACTGCCATATAGATAGTTTTAATGTCATCTCAATATTTTGTCCATTCATTCTAATTCTAGGTAATTAATCAATATTTTCAAGCTTCACCGATTTTAATTTAATATTACTCTTAAATCTGACTAGGCTACACCACCGGAATTTTATATATATATATATATATAGAAACTTTTTTTTTTATTTTATTTTTTTTAAGCAGTAAACAATTTCTACTGGTTAATTGTTTAACTCAGAATATATCCACCCACAAGTGCAACCCCCTTCCATCCCTTTCACGTGGTCAAACGTGTCTCTTCCTCAATCTTTAAGCTCACATAGCATCTTTGACAATTGAGACCAAATGGGAAGATTATAGCCCCTCTCCACAGCATGCTTTTGAACTAAAATCTACAAAGAGACATGACATCAATACCATGCCAATATCTGGCTCAGCATTAAGGATGAAGGTGGCAGCGCAAAGCGATTTAACTCAGCTGAGGCTTATTCCCCACAGAGGAAAATGACTTCAGTGCCAACTTACTTTTAACTTAATGGATTTTGCCTTTGCTTTCACTAAGGCATCTTCATGTTTTTCCTGTGCTGTGTTAAAACCCTTTACTCTAACCTAATACTCTTCATAGCCTGAGAACCCAAGACACCACTTAGCCATGGCATTCTTAACAACCCCCTGCAGTTTCAGCCTGTAGATAGAGGGAACCTGCACTAAACCTTCATTAACCCAAATACCTCCTCATTTGATTAGCACAGCTCTCTGACATCTTATGGATTGAGAATAAATATATACAAGTACACATATGAGCAATATCACACTACATGGCATTATATAAGCACGACTGTGATGTTACTTGTGTGATTTTGTGTTTATACAACAGCTTGACGGCACAAGTGTGTAAATAAATAAGAAGTGACAATGGGGTGTCTTTAAAAAAAGTGAGTGAAGATCGGTGGGTGCGAGTGAAGACCGATGGGATGGAGAGCTCTCTGCTGTGCCCCTGGATTGAGGTGGGGTGGCGGACATCCTAGAGGGAGCGGAGGAGTCGCCGGCGTTTGCCATGGGCCAGAGCCTGCTGCCATCCGCCATGATGGGGAGGAGCACGGAGCGCGGGACTCACTGCCGGCTGGCTTCAACCGGAGAAGCCACGGCCATTCACTGAAAAGCACAAAGGCTGTGCTCTGATACAGCATTAAAGCTATATCAAAATAAAAGTTATGAAACTTCGCCCTCAGCCAAAACTATTTATTCTGGAACAAATAATTAATGAGATTAAAGATTCACCCGTTAGATATACCCAAACCAAACTAGATCTCAAGTTTAACCACTATAGAGACATCAGAGCCAGCGGCAAATTCCAGAAGAACTGGCCGAGGAGCTCATATCTCCGCAAATGTCGAAGCAAATTTTCATCTTTATAAATAAACCGCATATCTGAAGTATCTGAGAACTAAATTCTTGTCTAAAATAACTATCTTCCGTGACACGACAACAGTAGTGTTTGTAAAAATGATGGTGACTGCACGTCCGCCATGACCGCAGAGAGAAATGCTGCAAGTGGAGTGATACAAACCGGTTCCCGTGGTGATACGGGTAGAATATTGCATGGCTGGAAAGACCTCTCAACCAATCAGATTCAAGGGTTTTTGATATTTCTTCTTTATTATACCTTTTCATTTTTTTTATAATAACAAACACCTTACTTTCATTGCATTGGAGGGTAAACAGTTTTTCCTGAATGCTTTAGGGAATAAGGGCAATTGTGTCAAAAAGTCCTAATCTCCCTTGAATGACGCCAAACTCCATTGGGAATTTTACACCACATATCTCATCACCCTGCAACTGCTTTTTCTCTGTTTGCCCTTTATAACAGTTTCTGCAGTGTTCAGGCGCTATTTTTAGTCTGGTGCAGTCAGTTTTGTGCTGTATACTGCCTGCTTTAAGCTCTGACTTACCTAGAACTGAGAAGATGTGTCACTGATTCTACTGGATCTCATATACACTATACAGGTTCGAATAAAGCATAGAACGTATATGGAGGAATTTAAAAATGCAGATTTTTCTAGCACTCAACATTACACAAAGGCTATGTTTTCCATATGTATTTATATATTGCATTTGCATACACATTATTACAAAAACTACATATCCTATTTTTTAAACATTAGCCTTGATTATTATACTCTCTGGTTCACACACTGACGCTATAACAATAACTCCAGTTGGTTTTGAAACCATTTCACTTTGCAGTCTGTTCTGTCACTTTTCCAGTTAAAGGTGAAGATTTAATTGAGTTCATCATCCGAAATGACAGACCCGACTCGAGCAGACACATTTAGGGAGGCTGTTTTTGGAGCCTGTGATTTACCTGTCGTATCTTATGAAACATTCAGCAAAATGTTTGAAGTAGGAGTAAACAGATGCCTCAGGATGTTTATTCTGCTGAAGAACATTAAAATATATGTATTTATGTACACATATCAAACCTAAACTTAGCTATAATTCCAATATCATATTCACCAGACAGACACATTCGTCTAATTGGAGTTTATTTAAATGAACTTCCTATCAGAACCGCATGTGATAAATGGTCTGCCATATGCTTAGGATGTTTCTTATTTTAAATGGAATTATATCCACTTTATTTAAATTTTTTCTTCAGACTCCAATTTAATAGTTAAATAAATAAATAAACTAAATAAATGTTAGTATTTAAAAAGCTTTTCTAATTAATTAAAATCATGAAACTTATACAATTTAACAACAATGTATTAATAGTTTAACAAAAAAAGCATTTTTGGATTCTGTGGAATAATTTTTTTTTTTTTTTTTTTTTCTGGATTCCATTTTAATGGTTTAATTAAATTGTAATAATCATAAAGCATGTCTAATCAAGTGAATTCATAAAACTTTAACAACTTTCTTATTTTGTATTATAATTTTTTTTATATATATTTTTTTTTACAATAAAATAGTCCTATGAACTTTTTATTTATTTTTTTTCTGTGTTGTGTGTTTTAATCTTTTGGGAATTTATGATTTAATGCAAATGTATAATCAAAAACTGTGATCATCAAATAAAGGCATGACAAATTTATTTAATTTGTTAAAATGCAATCGACTAAAAAATTAAACAATTCCTCCACAACAATTTAAAATTACAACAGAGAAGAATAATTGTTTAATTATTCCTTAAAGTCCCTACTTTTGATTTTTGCATTTTTGGACATTTTTGAATATTTATGAGTTTGAGGTGGAGGAACTTCACATCTTAATAAATAAATACTCTTTTCCTCCAGAATGTTTTGTGTGTTTGTAAGTCAAATCTGATTCCATACTTCATCTCCCTCCCAAATAATTACATTTATCAGGACTTAAAGAAAGAAAACTGTTCCTAAATCAGTCTCACTAAAGTCTTAGTATATATCTGTACAAAGGCGATGGTTCAACCTTTAGACTCTGCCAAAAGACATTTAATCAACTGATGTGTGCCACAACTGACCACTTATTTGTTTAACTGCCAGTTAATGCTTCTTAAGTGCTGGCCCATAGGGGTTTTAACCTGGGCTTTTATGGATGGGTAAAATAAAACAACAACCATATAGTGCCTTTTTGGATTGCACTTGAGCACCTAAGATTTCAACATGCAAGCTCTTCATCCCCTGTGACCTCTAACATCTGTCTGTGAAAGTTGTTCATCCAAGCACATTAACACTTAGTTACTTTGCTCTAGTTCACACACACACACACACACACACACACACACACACACACACACACACACACACATGTTGTGTTTCCATGTTTTATGGGGACATTCCATAGGCGTAATGCATTTTATACTGTACAAACCGTATTTTCTATCCCCCTACACTGCCCCTGCCCCTAAACCTACCCATCACAGGAGACATGCTGCATTTTTACTTTTTCAAAAACATCACTTAGTGTGATTTATAAGATGTTTTCCTCATGGGGACCAAAAAATGTCCCCACAAGGACAAAAATTTGGATATTGCCATCTTTGTGGGGGACATTTTGTCCCCATACTGTAGGGATTACCAGTCCACACACACACACACACACACACACACACACACACACACACACACACACACACACACACTCACTCACACACACACTCACTCTCACTCACTCACACACACACACACACACACACACACACACACACACACACACACACACACACACACACACACACACACACACACACACATGTTGTGTTTCCATGTTTTATGGGGACATTCCATAGGCGTAATGCATTTTATACTGTACAAACCGTATTTTCTATCCCCCTACACTGCCCCTGCCCCTAAACCTACCCATCACAGGAGACATGCTGCATTTTTACTTTTTCAAAAATCATCACTTAGTGTGATTTATAAGATGTTTTCCTCATGGGGACCAAAAAAATGTCCCCACAAGGACAAAAATTTGGATATTGCCATCTTTGTGGGGACATTTTGTCCCCATACCGTAGGGATTACCAGTCCACACACACACACACACACACACACATTATATATATATATATATATATATATATATATATATATATATATATATATATATATATATATATATATATATATATATATATATATATATATATATTTATTTATTTATTTATTTATTTTTAAATTTTTTTATTATAGGTTTGCAGACTGCATTTTCCTTAATACTAAATATTCCACGGTCAACTGTTAGTGGTATCATAACAAAGTGGAAGCAATTGGGAACAATAGCAATTCAGCGAAGAGGTAGGCCATGTAATATCACAGTGCATGATGAGGCGCACAGTGCGCAGAAGTCACCAACTTTCTGGAGAGTCAATAGCTACAGCCTTCAGTTTAGCTCAAGAACATGCATAGTGCATAGAGAGCTTCATGGAATGGGTTTCCATGGCCGAGCAGCTGCATCCAAGCCTTACATCAGCAAGTGCAATGCAGAACGTCAGGTGCAGTGGTGTAAAGCATGCCACTACTGGACTCTAGAGCAGTGGAGACGTGTTCTCTGGAGTTACGAATCCTCATTCTTTATCTGGCAATCCGATGGACAAGTCTGGGGGAAACAACGCTCCAGTATTTTTAATTTGGACTTCAGTACCCTTTTCAACCACTGCAGCATACCAAGACATCTTGGACAATTTCATGCTCCCAATTTTGTGGGAACAGTTTGGTAATGGCCCCTTCCTGGTCCAATATGACTGCGCACCAGTGCACAAAGCAAGGTCCATAAAGACATGGATGAGTGAGTTTGAGGTGGAGGAACTTGAAGGTCATGTGAACAGAAGGTCATGGTATCCTTGCATGCATCCTTTGCGAACTTTGTTTTGTGGTTATAGTTAGAAAAAAAAGACACTTTTATTAAGGATATCTAAAAACATATTCTAATATCTTCAAGGATTTTAATATTTGTACTGGAAAATAATAACAAAGATATTTGTTAAAAATATGATTGTATGCCTTGTAAGTGCATTCATACTCACCAAAAAAAAAAATCACAGATTTCTTTCATTCATATTTGACAAAAACAGACAGTCGAAAACATTTAAAATTCAGCAACTTCACTTTTTCCACTGTTGCTAATATATATTAGAGAAGATAAGATGGAAAGCTTTTAAAACTAATAGATTCTGCAAAATACCTCTTGAGTATGTGAATGTCTGACAGCAACAAAGAGCATGACGTATATAAGAGAAATTAAAAATTAAAAGTGCTGTTGTTTTCTGGTTAATTATTTTGGTGATTGTTTGTTTTTGTGCTCCCCATTGAAGGGCAATTTTATAAAGCATCTAATGTTCCAGTCTGTTTTAATGCATCTGAAATTAGCTTTGACTATTTGCAAAGTTGCTGCATATAATGCTCTTAATTTCCACTTTTCTATAATTTATTGTAACCATTTGTACGACTGATACACATTTGAAAATGTTGAGAAACCCTCAGCTACTGAGTCCCTTTTAGAAATGTTTAATGAATGAATAACAACAGTCGTGGGTGCTTTAAAGATGTCTCACCAAAGGAACTAGCTTTTCTTACGCATCATCTGATGAGTAACGCTGACCAAATTTCCCCTTTTAAGCAGGTTACAAAACATACCCACAGCACAAAAAGCTTATGCAACGGAATTGTGCTGCCTTCCGGTTTAATGTAAACCATGATCCACCAGGTCCTATATATTTCATGATCTCTTATTCTTTTTGTTAGCCTGATTCTTGCATTCTTGCACGCACACATATGTAAGTGTCCCAGATTGCCTTGCTTGTCAAAATGCGTCTTGACCGTTCTCTTAAAATGACTGCAATGCTTAGTGACAAGAGATTTGGGACTTGCTTGCACTGATTCCTGAACTTGAAAGAAAAGAAAAAAAGAAACGCCTCTGCACGTCGAGATATATCAGTTATTCACAGCCGATAAATATTAATGATATTTTAATCCTCAGGATTATCCAATTTTGAAGAGAGATCTTGGAAACACAGCAACTTTAATAAAGAGCTGCATAACCAATTTTCATTTTTCATATTCAAGCAAGCATGTGTATCATGCGTATCATGCAAGCAGTAAACATGAGGTGAAAACAAGCTAGTTGGTCGATTTTTCAGTTCGCTATGCTGTAAAAAGGTTACCGGGTTCATGATTTGACATTACACTCAAGGAAGACGAGCAGGAAGAGATGAAGCTGAGGTAAAAGCAACCCTGACAGATGTGCGCCGGCGGGTACCAGGTCTCTTCACGTGTTACTGTGCAGCAGTAGCATGATTTTCCTTTCTCTTATGCCACTTACAGTAGGCACCACCATACAGTATCTATATCTGAAGCTACATATTCCAGCTATAGCAGCATGTACCCATAAAATGAATGTATCCTGGACACATTGAAATAAACAGTAAGTAAAGTTTACTTTTTTTTTTTTTTTTAAGTAATAAATAACATATGTTATTACATAAAATCTACTTAACTAAGTTGAGTAAAATTCACAAAGAAAATAAGTTCTGTTACTTGGCCTTTGAAGTTTGTGGAGTAATTTCAACGTAGTTGGAGTTTACTTTGTCAGTACTCTGTTTCAAGTACTTTTCCTCAAACAATATAACTATTTAAAGGGATAATTTTCCCAAAAAATGTATTTACCCCATAATTTAGGGTGTACTCACACTAGGCGCTCTGAACCCCAAAGCCGTGTTCGAGACACACTGATGGAGCTTGAAAGCCCACAAAAGTGCATCCATCCATTATGAAAGTACTCCACACGGCTCTGAGGGGTTAATAAAGGCTTTCTGAAGTGAACGTTTGTGTAAGCAAAATATCCATATTTAAAACTTTATAAAGTAAAATATCTAGCTTCCAGGGACCGCCTTCCGTATTCAACTCTCGCAGTTTAAACAGCTTACGGCTCTCATGCGATATCCCAATTCGTCGGTTCACATTCTGACATACGTCTCCGTTCCCTCCTTCAGGGAACGAGGGTTACATGCGTAACCGAGCGATTTCTGAGGTAATACAGGAGCTTTGTGGAAGAAACGGACATAAATTTGCATCGCTATTTGTTTTGAAATATGTGCACAAATTGCTTTCAATGCACATGTAAACAAAAAGGTAAATTGTCTAGGGTTCATATAAACATAACTTTCGGAATTTGAATTGCATGGATACATTAGTGCATGCAAATATAACTAATGAATCAGATGTTTTCAATGAACTGCTTTATCCAGCGCACAGAAATGGTCTGAATGATTTGTTCATGATTGATTCAGTCTGAATGATTTGTTCATGATTGATTCAGACTGATTCAGAGTTAACAGCTCACTGGAGGTTAAGATGATCAGTGAATAACAAATGAGCCAAAATTATACTTCAGTTTTTAAACAAATGCTTGTGATGAAAATTTCATTTAGCCCGTATTCTGTGCTCTCAGCTTGCTTGTGCGCCTTTTATTTTATGTTTGTTTGTTTATTTGGGGGGGGGGTTTGTTGCACAAATTAGTTTGTCCATAAGGTGGCAATGCTTTTCGGGGACTGTTGTTTAACAATTAAAAAAGAAACTGAAGAGACATCAAGTTTAAACAATATTTATCTGTAATAACTTCTGGAGAGAAATTGCACAAAATTTTCTTGTGCTTATGCTATCAAATGTAGTATATTTTGAAAGGTTTTGCATCAGGGTATTTGTACAGTATACGCTGAGCGTTGTGTCAAAACTGCATCAGCACTCACACTTTACTCGTTTGGCTTCAGAAGACACAGAAGAGTGTTTTTGTGTTGAGCATTTATTCTAACTGCATGGAAAAGAGCGACCAGCACAATGTTCAACATTTCTCCTTTTGTGTTCCACATTAGAAAGAAAGTCATACGATTTTAGGAGGGGGAAACTATCTCTTTAAACTAAATGTTTCCTATCTAAGCCTCTATTCTGCACTTTAAATCATCAGTGTCATCTCCGATCCTTTAGGGGAGGATTACCGGTTAGCATTTAACAGTAACTGACCCTGTACGTCCTTGTAAAACAACAGGAAATTACCCACGGGGCGTTAATGTATTAAACTGACATGTGCTTTTGTTTATGCTCAGACAGAAGGTGAAGCAAGATTTGCTGGAAGGGTAAATCCTTTCACATTTACATGTTGGGAGCAGTCAATGTAGCTTCTTCCAGATGGGTACAGATGTCATTAGCATGTTATGGAGATTCCAAAGAGAAACATCAAGGAAAATGGAGCGAATCCCAAGGACACAAGGGTAGACATGATGGAAAGAACGGCCTCTGGATGTAATTATGTAACTGCGAAAAGGTGTGGGATGACGGTTAGATGAGAATCTCCAATGAGAAAAGGCATGAAAAGCACACATTCGCAGTTGTTTCCCTCTGGAAAACTTCCTAAATGGGGATTTTGTCATTGTTGTGCCCTTGCAAGAGCAATAAGGGCCTTGCACATTGTGAAAAAAACGAAAAAAACCTTTCAACGAAACACACTGATGGAGCTTGAAAGCAAGTCAATTACGCTTTTAAACAAATCACGCTAATTACCAATTTACTGCTTGCACAATGAGAGTCCAAACAATGGTGAAACAAACAGGAAAAATGGGAGTTGTTTTTCTATCAATTTATAGGCTTGGTAAGCTAGAGTGTTTTTTTTGTTTTGTTTTTTATTCATGGGGTAGCAGGTCTCTGGGGAAATGCCGCCCACATCTTGCCCTTACTGCCATCAAAAGGGTTTTAACTGAGTGTGATTCTTGTCCTGTTCCTGGCCTTGCATAGGTGGGCCTCAGGGACAAGGTACTTTAGAACTATTGAACCATTTATATCCCCAATGGAAACCACTGTACACAATGTGGCCAGAAAACACTTTTAGAGAAAAATGAAGAAGCCATTTTAGTCGTAAACTCGGGATGTATAAAATGATAGCACAGAGAAAAATCTGACTGAGCTAATATACTATTGCTGTGTTCTGAGAATTGTGCCTTTCGGGTGCTCAATAGTCCTGTCAGTGTATCTTGGTTTCTCTACATGAATACTGTGTAATTTGAGGAGTTTCTAAACACCAAACCCCAAAGAAAATTGAATTGTTATCACGAGTGTGGGGTCCATGTAAGATGTGAATGCTCTGCATACCCAAGCCAATGCATGGATCAATATTAACTCCCTCGTTTGAGGTGTACCATAAAGTTTACATGATAACATTTTGGTAATACTTGTGTAACTTTCCGTCATTTATTTATTTATTTTCTTCAAATCTGCCATTTACGATGGATTTAGGGAGAGCAAAATCCATAGCAGCTTTGGCGCCTATGCTCTGTTATGTATTGTCATTACTGTCCCACATTCTCTAATGTGGGTTTGCTGGCATATGGAGGATTTAATGTGTAGGGAAAGCTGTCCGGGAATCCCTCGCCCAAGAGGAGAATTTAGCTACTGCTCGATCTCGATCACCGAAAATCATATTTTATTTGATACATAACCAACTAGACTAAATCAAATATAGAAATACTATCTCAAATAAGATGGAATTTTTATATGAAGAAATACTATCTTCATAGTATTTAATTTTCTCCTGGAAATGTTTTTTTTTTTATGGAAATCTATAAACTTAACATACTTAGCGTAACTTAATGCTTAATTATAAAGGCATGTCCCATAACTTTCAATAAAAGGTTCAAAATATTAGAAATAATTTTAACGGTGCTGTTATTTGCCATGAGAGTAAGCAACTAACTAGAATGAACGGGTTAGGCACTTATTATAAACCCATTCAACTTATATACAGTGGGTACAGAAAGTATTCAGACCCCCTTAAACTTTTCACTCTGTTATATTGCAGCCATTTGCTAAAATCATTTAAGTTCATTTTTTTTTTCTCAATAATGTACACACAGCACCCCATATTGACAGAAAACACAGAATTGTTGACATTTTTTGCAGATTTACAATAAAAATAAAAAACCCTGAAATATCACATGGTCCTAAGTGTTCAGACCATTTGCTCAGTATTTAGTAGAAGCATCTTTTTGATCTAATACAGCCATGATTCTTTTTTGGAAAGATGCAACAAGTTTTTCACACCTGGATTTGGGGGCAATTCCTCTTTGCAGATCCTCTCCAGTTCTGTCAGGTTGGATGGTAAACGTTGGTGGACAGCCATTTTCAGGTCTCTCCAGTGATGCTCAATTGGGTTTAAGTCAGGGCTCTGGCTGTGCCATTCAAGAACAGTCACAGAGTTGTTCTGAAGCCATTATTTTAGCTGTGTGCTTTGGGTCATTGTCTTGTTGGAATGTGAACCTTCGGCCTAGTCTGAGGTCTTGAGAACTCCGGAGGTTTTCGTCCAGGATATCCCTGTACTTGGCCGCATTCATCTTCCCCTCGATTGCAATCAGTCGCCCTGTCCCTTCTGCTGAATAACACCCCCACAGCATGATGCTTCCACCACCATGCTTCACTGTTGGGACTGTATTGGACAGGTGATGAGCAGTGCCTGGTTTCCTCCACACATACCGCTTAGAATTAAGGCCAAAAAGTTCTATCTTGGTCTCATCAGATTAGAGAATCTTATTTCTCACCATCTTGGAGTCCTTCAGGTGTTTTTTAGCAAACTCCATGCAGGCTTTCATGTGTCTTGCACTGAGGAGAGGCATCCGTCGGCCACTCTGCCATAAAGCCCCGACTGGTGGAGGGCTGCAGTGATGGTTGACTTTCTACAACTTTCTCCAATCTCCCGACTGCATCTCTGGAGCTCAACCACAGTGATCTTTGGGTTCTTCTTTACCTCTCTCACCAAGGCTCTTCTCCCCCGATAGCTCAGTTTGGCTCAGATGGCTCAGGCCTGTTCTAGGAAGGGTTCTGGTCATCCCAAATGTCTTCCATTTAAGGATTATGGAGGCTGCTTTGCTCTTAGGAACCTTTAGTGCAGCAGGATTTTTTCTGTAACTTTGGCCAGATCTGTGCCTTGCCACAATTCTGTCTCTGAGCTCTTCAGGCAGTTCCTTTGACCTCATGATTCTCATTTGCTCTGACATGCACTGTGAGCTGTAAGGTCTTATATAGAAAAGTGTGTGGATTTCCTTACCAAGTCCAATCAGTAAAATCGGTAACACTTTATAATAACTACACGCTATGAAGCATTATTTAAGCATTAGTAAATAGTCAATTCATCATTTATAAAGCATTAGTAGACATTAGTAAGTGGTTTATAACTACAGTTTTAAATGCTTTGTTCTTGACTTATAAGCATATATAATGCGTTTAATAATTGTATTTTCATACTTTTATGGATTTTGCGACACTAACAGAAACAAGAAAGCCTTACCACACCAAGATATTGCTTATTTTCTTCATTCTATTGCTTTTTGTTTTTGTTTTGCTGCTTAATTTATTTACGTATATTATTGTTGTTGCTTATTTTATTAATTATATTTACTTTATTGCTTATTTTGTTATTTTTTGTTAATCTTGTAGCTTATTTAGTTCCTTGTTATTTTACTTTTGATACTGCAGATGTTTTTTTTGTTTTTTTTTTTCATTTTATATCAAGTGTACAGTTGCACAGTTTTTTACCTCCTGAAATAAATATATCTATGTTCTAACCCTCTGCATTGTTCATTTCCTTTTTCTGTTTAGAAGAGAACTGAGCCTTTAAATCTCCTTTGTAAATGCTTTGCAAGGCATACATAGTCCTCACTTTAGACGAGTTTACAAACATAGTTCACTGACAACTACTAAATGTTTTATAACTACCTGAATTAATCATAAACTACAATAGGAATACATGTTAATAAAGCATTTATTAACACACTGAGTAACCATCACAATATGTCTATATAATAAGATGTACAAATGTACATTTACATAGTTTATTAATCATTTACTTACACTTTCTAAATGATCTTATGAACCGCTGACAACTCCTAAATAACTGGTTTGTAAATAATCAAATACTTAATTTAGAAATGATAAATTGATCATTAATAAAGTATGAAAATACAATTATTAAACGCATTATAGATATGCTTGTAAATCAAGAACAATGCATTTACAACTGTAGTTATAAACCGCTTACTAATGTCTACTAATGCTTTATAAATGATGAATTGACTATTTACTAATGCTTAACTAATGCTTCATAGCGTGTAGTTATTATAAAGTGTTACAGTATAATCAAACACAGCTGGACTCAAATGAAGGGGTAGAACCATCTCAAGGATGATCAGAAGAAATGGACAGCATTAATATATGAGTAAAAATATGAGTATCACAGAAAAGGGTCTGGATACTTAGGACCATGTGATATTTCAGTTTTTCTTTTTTAATAAAACTGCAAAAATGTAAACGATTCTATGTTTTTCTGTCAATATGGGGAGCTGTGTATACATTAATGAGAAAAAAAAATACTTAAATGATTTTAGCAAATGGCTGCAATATAACAATGAGTGAAAAATTGAAGGGGGTCTGAATACTTTCCGTACCCACTGTAAAGAGGGAGGGAGCATGAAGAATAATTTTCACAACTGAGTTGGCATCTCTTTAGCTACAGCCAGTTATTCTACTTTGAAATGTGCGTTACGTGTCCGAATGTCTGTTTTTGTTTTGGTCGGACCCACTTTATATTAGGTGTCCTTAACTACTATGTACTAACATTTTAATTAATAATTTGATACATTGCACTTATTGTGTACATACATGTTTTTACATTCTACTTACATTTAAAAAATACCTGCATGTAATTACATCTGTAATTAATTTCTGTAGTTACATTTGTAACTACACAGTTGACACTTCCCTTAGACCTAACCCTACCCTTAAACTTACCCTTACCACCACACCTGTCCCTAACCCTACCCGTATCCAACCTCAATATCAGCAAAGGTGTTTTGCAACACAATATGAACACAGTAAGTACATTGTACTTATGTTTTTATGTAAGTAAATAGTAGTTAAGGCCACCTAATATAAAGTGGGGCCTTTTGGTCTGTGCGATACCACACTCCGCCAGTTTACCCGATATTATTTCGACACCATGGGTTGCAACTTGGCAGAAAACACAGTGTTGCTGCCATGGAAGACAGCGAACAAACTGGGTCGGAGATCGCAGATTCCACCCGACCTAAAAAGTCTTGGCATCCATCAAAAAAAAAAAAAAAGCATATTAAAACAACTTACAGTGTCCTCGCCTTCCATTGTCAATTGCGCTCGTTCCTGTTGCTTGTCCTCCAACTGGCAACCCA
This sequence comes from Gobiocypris rarus, assembly GCA_023029165.1. Classification (NCBI taxonomy): domain Eukaryota; kingdom Metazoa; phylum Chordata; class Actinopteri; order Cypriniformes; family Gobionidae; genus Gobiocypris; species Gobiocypris rarus. Next base: position 37,151,268 of record CM040911.1, read on the forward strand.
CGTGAGCGTTGAGTCTGAAGAGGAGTGGGTGGGGCAAACAATATTTAAATTTTGGACTGCAGTACCCATTTCAACCACTGGTTATCATCTACCAACCCAGAAAATGCGAAAAAGAACAACCCAACTTTGTTTTAGTAAACCTTTCTCTGCAAGCACATGAAAAAAAAAGTCCACACAGACACCTCTTGATGGAAATAATGTCTCAACCTTTATAGAGATGCATCAATTTTTGTTATTGACAATGCAAGAGTCAAGCACTCAGTAAAGTCTCCTCCAGCACATCCCAAATACTTTCAATGAATTCAAGATCGGGACTCAGAGGTGCCAATTCACAGTCTGAGCCTGATGAATCTTGACATTGTCATCCTGGAATACGGTGATGTGTCGTCCTACATGGTTGTTTAAGAAATGAAAAGCTACACACTCCATCAATTAGGGTTAGAAGAACTGTTGCCAAGCATGCAGTATAACATGATAGAAACATAATAATCACTGCAATAACGATCAAATCATAGTCTCTTTAGCAGTCAGTATATATGGTCAGTGTATGGCCATTTTAGGCTTTTCTTTATGTTTTTCTAGTCTCAAGCGTTAATTAACTACGTTGGTCCATGCAGCAGGCACTTCTCTGTATCTTGTTTTACAGAAGCCATCTTTCATCTGGTAAGCCCAACATAACACACCAAATATCCAGTCAGTGGGGCTCTTTGCCTTCAAGCAAACCCCCTACTTTCAGTGCTTCAGCAGTTGCCCACTGCGGGGAGCCTCTTCCCCTGCATTATGCACAATGATGTGTGCCTAGAATCTGGGAAGTACTAAGCAGCGGCAAATCTCCATGTGTTCCTCTTTGTTCTCAGTGAGAAGTCTTGTTTCCTCCTCATCTGTAATTTCACCATCTCCTCCCGAACATTCAGAGCAGCCGTCACTATTTCCAGTGCAAAATCATCAGAGGTTAGATGCTTTGATGCAACGAGAGCACAACTCTTTTGATGCCACTGCGACATCGAACAAAACTTCACAAACAATATATTGTCTGTGTTTAATAATGTATACAATAAAAGGTGGATCTTTTGAAGCATCACACCTCAGGAGGGAATCTGTTTGCTGGTTGTTTTTCAAGAAAAAGACAGATGTGTGGAAGCTTCACAAGTTACGATGGGCCACAGTCAGCTTCCATGGAGGAAACGTGAGGGTGAGCAGCAGAAAGCAAGAGGAGAGATGTTACAGCAGACATGAGACTTGTCTTTCTCAACCCCTTTGTTTATGTCATACATCAGATGGTGTCAGACATTCCAGTTCCAGTGGCAACTTGTGATTGCTGGGGTATTGAGGGAATCCAGGTCTTGAGGGCCTGTGATCCAGGAGCTGTCACGTTCTTGTCACAACAACCCTGGTCCTTTGATCAGCCATTGGAAACAGGCAAACCCACTGGAACCTTTCAAATGCGAGCTTGACAACAAAAGCAAGCATGCAGCGTGACTGTGAAATGGTTAGAAACTCTGGAAAGTTTGAAAGGGACAAACACTCAAGATGCTTTGACTCCCACGTGAGATACGACAAACAATCGAAGAGTATCTGGAAGATTGATTCCGTCTTGTGAACGTCTTTTCAGATGGAGTTAAAGGTGCTCTAAGCGATGTCACGCGTTTTTAGGCCAAAACTTTCTTTTGTCACATACAGCAAACATCTCACTATCCGGAAGCTACCTGTCCCCTGAACACACTGTAAAAAAAACGCGGTCTCTGTAGTCCGCACAAGCTCCACAAACTGCAACCAAAACATACTAGTGCAGTCTGGACCACGAAGCATAACAAACAGTGCTCCAGCCAATATCCGACAAGAATGATTTGGGAATGGAAATCATTATTGTCGTCGCAGTTCAGCTTAGAGCACCTTTAAAGAAGAATGTGAGAATGAAGAGTTGGGCCAATGAAAATAAGAGTGACCATTATGAAGAATAAAAACAAAACGTTAAAATACACATACATGGTCTTATAAACGTACTAGTAAAAGGTGATGAAAACCCTTTAAACCATTTTCACGAAAAGTTTTAGTTTGCCTAACTAAGGGGCTGTTTACATTATGCCGTTTTCAACTAAAAATGGAAAACATTTGCTGCGTTTTGACGATGCTTTAACGTGACAATATCATTTTGAGGCAAACTTTTAAAAACGGGATAACCTAAATTATGTTTTTAAAAATGATAGCATTATCTATCCTGTGTAAACTACAAAACAAGAGTCATTGCACATGAATATTACATGTTCAGTCTATAGGCGCATAGTGTTTTTTTATAAAGTGCTACTGGACTGGCAGCAGAATACAGTGTTTTTAGCCGTTTTGGCAGATCCGTGCTCGTTTGGACAGAAAAAAAAGCATGTATGTTGTTGACTGTACTAAAGCATAAAAATACCATAATATTTTTGCAGATATTTAGTTCACATACTTGTTTCTCAGAAAAACAGTGCTACAGCCAGTTATTCTACTTTGAAATGTGATTACCCAGTAGTTTACCCAGTAGTATTTCGACGCAATGGGTTGCCACTTGGCAGAAAACACAGCGTTGCTGCCAGCGAACAAACTGGGTCGGAGATCGCAGACTCTACCCGACCTAAATAGCCTCAGCATCCATCTAAAAAGCAAATAAAAATAAAAAAAACAGATAAGTGAACTCATCAACTTACAGTGTGTGTAAGTTTCCTCGCCTTCCATTGTCAATTGTGCTCGTTCCTGTTGCTTGTCCTCGAACTGGCAACCCGCGTGAGCATTGAGTCTGAAGAGGAGGGGGCGGGGCAAACAATATTTAGATTTTGGACTGCAGTACCCATTTCAACCACTAGAAGTCTAACATTCTCTTTAAAGGGCTATAATCGGGTCCCCGTGGGTTCTACCAACCTAGAAAACGTGAAAAAGGAAAACCCCAAAACTTTTTTTTGGTAAGCCTTTCTCTGCAAGCATGTGAAAAAAGCGAGCCGCTCAGATTTCTTTCCCCTTCTGACCCTTCTGATGTAGGAAGGGAATCTTATTATAATATTACGCCCAGTGTTGCCAACTTAGCGCCTTTGTTGCTATATTTAGCAACTTTTCAGACTCCTACAGCGACTTTTTTTTAAAAAAGCGACTAGCGACAAATCTAGCGACTTTTTGGATCAGCGTCAGTTACTTTACAAATGTCGCCAGTACTGTCCTGCGAGCGCGAGTTCTTGCCTTCTCCCTGCCGTCACACCTCTCTCTGCGTCTGCCCTGTTCAGTGAATGGCTGAGAGGAGCATCAGCGCATGCCGATGAACACACACACACACAGCAGCTGACAGACGTGAATGTGCGAGCTACACATGAGCACACTGTGTTGCTACGGATTTATCACTTATCTGCTTCCTTTGTTTTATATTTAAAGAATTTAGTATGACCCGTTGTGATTTCCATTCTTCTGTTGTGCTTATCACTTTATATTACTCACTATAAAATAGCTTTAGTTTAACCAGTTTCTGACCTCTCTCAATTCAGATTATTTTAAACATAGAAATTAAGTCATTCACTATCTCATACTCGTTCTATTGTATGACAAAAATACATAGGAAATGAGAACGTCTTTATTGGACAGTATGTGAGCACGGATGGCACGCAGAACGCAAGTACGACGTGATGACGTCACATATGCTAATTAACGCATGACGTCATCTAGCGACATTTAGCGACTTTTTGGGCAGGCTTTAGCTACTTTTCTTGAAAAGTAGTTGGCAACACTGATTACGCCCCTTAATCTGCACGTTTCCACCCACGGCGCCGCTGTTGTTTTCGCTGGCGACAACGGTGAACAACACCCTTTTGTTTATCTGACAGTTTGAACACAACAAAAAATGTGAAAGAAGTTACTCACAAGACTTTACGTCTGACAGCCAGTTGTCCATGTTGCCAGAATCATAATCATACACTGTTTGTTTGTTGGCCTGGTTTCTCCCAAGGTTTTTTTTTCTCCATTCTGTCACCTGATGGAGTTTTGGTTCCTTGCCACGGTCGCCTTTGGCTTTTGGCTTGTAATATTCAACTGTGTTACTGATCCGCCTGCATTAACACTATATGAGAACTGAAGAATATTCAGAATGAGAATATTTATTTATTCATTATTTGTGTGTGTGTGTGTGTGTGTGTGTGTGTGTGTGTGTGTGTGTGTATATATATATATATATATATATATATATATCCATTAGAAGTTTAAACGAATATACTTTCCCATGGAATATACTTTCCCACTTTTCCCATTTGGCATAGAATCCGATTGAGGCAGGAACTGTGGAGAGGGGGCGGCACGCAGCAGCTCATTTGCATTTAAAGGCACATGCACGAAAACAGCCTGTCCTTGACTGTAGTCAGAATCGGGTATTTACAACATGGATTTATAAATGATCTGTGAGGTATTTTAAGATGAAACTTCACATACACATTCTGAGGGACACCTGAGACTTAAATTACATCTTGTAAAAATGGGCATAATAGGACCCCTTTAATGACTATGAACTGTCATGTGGTGTAACAATCATACAAAAAGTAATAACATATTTTTACAACATGAACTAACACTTGGTCTAAAAACATATTTTGTTGGTTACACCGCATGACTTTAATTCTGAAAGCAAATCAAAGGGATTTTGTCATAGTTGTGCCCTTTAAATTGCACAGTCTGCAAAAACCTGCTGGAGCCTGAAAGCAAGTCAATTATGCCTTCAAATAAATTACACCCTTTGGTCAAAACACTTCCGGAATAGCTTTTTTTTTTCAACCGTACACCCATTACATGTGGTCTTATGTGGTAGAGCTAGTAACACCAAGATTGTAGTAGCAAAGTGGTGCTAGAAAACTCAACACCTCCTACATACAAGGACTCATGCCAACTATCCATCTTAAAAGGAAATTCTGAAGGAGTACTGACTGTGTACAAAATGTATTTTGCACATACTCACAAGACCTCTTAGAGCGTGTTGTAATGCACTCCACAGGTGTACTGTGTGAGCAATAGTTTCATAACACAAATATATTTTTATCGCTTTAGCTGCGGTAAACATTGTTCTTCTTCTGGACATTGTTATTCATCATTGCTGCTGAATACTGCAGAAGATCTGACAGAACCGCTCGCTTTTCCCACAACGCAGTGGCAAATTCAATGCATACAGGAATTATTATATTTTAGAAATTATTAGAAACTCATATTTCAATTTTAAAAAATGCAAGACAAAAGATTATTATTGGTGTATTACCTCTAAAAGTGCAAATGAAATTGAAAAATAAATAAATAAATAAATAGTTTCTTATAATAATAATAATAATAATAATAATAATAATACTGAGATAATTAAATTAATTAAATAAAACGTACAACTATATGCAAAATAAATCATAATAAATAAATAGCACTATTGCTCATATATTTCTTAATTATGGCCATCCCCATCATTCCCCCGCACAGACGTGTCACTGTGTGCACAATCCCTTCTCAGTCAGTGTGTGCCCAAAACGGTCACATGACCAGCCTCTCACACGCTACAGCATTTGAGCTATTGCCAGCTATATGAGAGAGAGAGAGAGAGAGAGAGAGAGAGAGAGAGAGAGAGAGAGAGAGAGAGAGAGAGAGAGAGAGAGAGAGAGAGAGAGAGAGAGAGAGAGAGAGAGAGAGAGAGAGAGAGAGAGAGAGAGAGAGAGAGAGAGAGAGAGAGAGAGAGAGAGAGAGGGGAGGGAGGACAGGGAATCCAAACTGTTTGTGCTCAGAATAAATGACTTAATGACTGGCGAGGTGTTCTTTGGGAGATGCCACACAAATTGTAGTTACCAAGCAACCCACTCATTATCCTCCATCCAATTGTAGTGACTGTGAATGAAGAGAATGGAAGAGACGAACCTAGCATGAGAAACATGTAGATTTGAGAACAATCGCTTCATTAATTTAACAATTGAGGACAAAGGTAAAGACATGAGATTGAAGTATACTTCTCAAATTTATGGAGGAGTGCTTTTGGATAGTTGGGAAAATGGCACATGCGAATTGTCGTTCAACAGGTACGCAGAGAAAATCTTCTCAGGGATCTATGTGAAGTGCTCATGATTTCAGAGTGCTAGAAATGGCACAGTGATTAAGCTACAAACTAGCTGCATTATTACTTTTTAAAAATCGTTTATGTTTGAGGAACGTGCAAATAAAGCAGAATTTGCAGACCTATTCATTAACATGTTTTACACATTACTTCAAACTACTCCTCGGTCATAAATATGTCGCGGCAGTGATTGCATTAAAAAATAAACGCTTATTCCAAATAAGTGTTCACAATGCATTTTTCTTTCCCCTTTTTTTTAGATTTGTGATCATCACAGCAGATGCGACCCGACAGATCTGGATGTTAAATGAAAACAAAGCACGCTCAGAGTGAGAAAATTATACCTTATGTCAATTGTTTGCTAACTCAGAAATAAAGCCCTGTGTACCCACCAGAAAACGCATTCGTATTCATGCAGATTCTGGAAACTCTTCTCTGCCCTTCTGAAAAGTATGTAAAGAACAATGTATAAACAATATAAGGGTAAAACATATGATTTATTGAATTATATAATTATAATTTTGTCATTTATTTAGCTCCTTCTGCTGAAAGTAGAACCGAAACGTTTAATTGTTGTAGTTATAATTACATTATTAATCAATGTCAGTGGTAAACTGGTAAAATGTGTCAATGTCTCCAGTTTTTAAAAGTACACAATCACAAATCAGTTAAAAGAGCTTGTGTGCATTACATAAAAAAATAAAAACATTTAGAAATATTAAAACCAAGAAAAATGCCTAATAAAAGCATAATCATAAACACTTTGTTCAATGACAGGGGTTATGAGAAGAGGTCTTTCAATGGGACAGTTAAAAAACTGAAAGTGACTGTTTTTAAAGACTTTCATTCTTTCATCACATGTCAAAATCCAGCTGTCAGTCACTGATTCCAAAAAGTACACATATAGTAGAAAGTATGTCAGAGCAGTCAGGAGCATGAACTATTGTTGAAAATAAGATAACATGCACTTTCAACAATTGCTGAAAGAGAATTCATTCAACCAATGTTAATGGCCAAGGGCAAAGGGAACACTAATCACCTTAATGGTGGCTTCACACAGACTTCAACAACTCAATTTGGACATGTACCATATGAAAGAAATAAAGCCATACTGGTTTGTATTAAGTGAATAGGGTAATGATGTTTTTGGAGTTGTGTAATTATCCTCTGGTGACATTTTGATTTTATTTGCAGTTGATTTCATCTAAGGCTGTGTGGCTGGAAGTCAGTTGTAGTTGTGTTTCTGCTCATCTCTTTTTTCAGTTCTTGTTGTTCCTCGTCAGTAATTCTGCTTGTTAACCGTAGGTGTCATCACTAATGCTCAATCATCACATGTTGTGTGAATCTGTTTTATTTCATTAACTGCAACATTGCTTCAGTGTTCTTTTACTATGTATAGAATGGGGTCATAAACTGAGCAGTGGTTGTTTAAAACTGGGGATTTTACTGTGTAAACATGTAACATGCATTTTTCTTTATTAAATAATTCATTAAAAAATAATTTGGAAAATTGTCTTGGTCTTTACCTACGAACACTAAGAAATCTGATATGTAACACATTTTGTTGTGGTCTTGCAGCACCCAAAAGACAATATATGCTGGTCCACCAGCATCCCAAGCTAGTCTCAGCGAGCAAAGCATACCTTATGCTGGGGACCATCAAACCAGCAACCAGCATCCCAAGCTGGGATCCAGCAAACCAGCAACCAGCTTCCCAAGCTGATCCCAACATGCAAAACATACCATATGCTGGTTTACCAGCACACCAGCATCCCATACTGGGATCCAGCAAACCAGCAACCAGCATCCCATACTGGGATCCAGCAAACCAGCATCTCATACTGGGATCCAGAAAACCAGCAGCCAGCATCCCATACTGGAATCTAGCAAATCATCAACCAATATTCCATGCTGGAATCTAGCAAACCAGCATCCTATACTGGGATTCAGCAACCAACATCCCATGCCGGGATCCAGCAAACCAGCAAGCATTCCATGCTGGTCCCAGGAAACAAAACATACCTTGTGCTGGTTCAGCAGCAACCAGCATTCCATGCTTGGATCCAAAAAAACAGCAACCAGCATCCTGTACTGGGATCCAGCAAACTAGCAACCTAGCAGCTGGTCCCATCCTGAAAAACATCCCTTATGCTGTTTAACCAGCACACCAGCATTCCATACTGGGATCCAGCAACCAGCATGCTAAACATCCCTTATGCTGGTGACCAGCAATGCTGCATCTTTCAGCAGTGTGTCTTCTCCATCCACCAAAGTTACCACTCACCTCGATGCGTGATGCGCTGCCTTTGTTCTTATCTCTATCAATGTGTCTTGTAAATGCCATGCATGACTAGCAGCACATTAAACAAGGTGCTATTCGCAGCTCAAAGTACAAATGTGTTTCTTTCAGTATGCAGTAGGCCTATTATAGTTCCATAACAACTAATGTTACTGGCAACAGAGCAATTGTTCAGACTGCAAGGATCAGAGAAGTGAGCTTGTTGGCAATAACATATTAGAATGTTATTGTGGTGAATATTAAGTTTTTAATATTGTTTATATGTCTATGTGGTGTTTTTAATATGCTTTCAGAAAAAAAAACACACAAAAAAACACATGCAAATTTATGTCAACACAATTACTGATTATTTTCTCTTTAAAAGTCCAGGAACCTAAGACAAACTCAAAAACAGGTTTGAAATCGCTGGTGTTTCTGACATCACAAAACTACCTTGTAATAAATCACATCAACATGCGGGCAGGTTTTAGCATTTCATCATTACTATGCTGCAAAGCAGGGTCTCAAGAGAAACCATACCGGTATATTTTTCTGTTGATATGAAAAATTGTGTACATTTAGCAATATAGCAGGTGAATTATGTATATGATTTTATGATGAACTATATGCCTTTCCCCACTTAAGGTCCAATGATGTTCAAAGCATTGACTTAGGGTTTTTAGAAGGCAGATTGATACAGGTTTGTGTGTCAACTCTCTGTCGGAGAAAAGAGAAAGCGAGAAAGTGCTGCTTGTATCGTCTATCTATTATGCGGAAAATTAGTATTGGAAGTGTTTCAGGTATTCCAGTGTTGATATATATATATAGATACATATCTATATATATGGCTACATATACATTTGGTACATAAGGTACATATGGTTTTGATATTAGTAATTAGAGTAAAAAATATTTTGTAAAAAATATATATTTTATATAGGACTACAATAAAAAATTTATATATTGTTATAAAATTCAACCCACCAAAGTTGCTAGTAGGAGTGACTGTTACACGCCATTGCTGAAATCCACCCGCATTTGGAAGGTGTTGATGTTAATATCTTATTTATGAGAAATAAAGGCACAATTACCTTCTTTTTCAAACTGAGGTGGAAACAGGCGTTCATAATTTAGAACAACGAGCAATGCTAAATTGGTTGTTGTGCTCTGATAGACTATCACAGTCACAGCATCAGAAAAGAAGCACATGACTCAGGCACTTGTATTGCATAACGATGTTTGTTGACTCATCAGTGTTAGATCCTGTGGTCGATTACACATTGTGTGCTCTGCATAGTAGCAATCAAGTCACTGCTACATAAGGGGAGGCGGGTAGGATTAGTTTTACTCTACTCTAAAAAGGCTTCTTGTTTGCACTCTTTGAAACCGTGAAAACTGAGACCAGGCACAGCGAAGCCATTCTCAAACTCGTTAATGGTTTTCAAGTAATCTCTAGACCCAATGTGCATTACTGATCTGGTGACATTGCATTCATAGATCCAAGGTCAAAATATAAATAAATAAATAAATAAATAAATAAAACATCTCCTGCAGCACTCGGGATTGTGTTTGGATGAAAATCCTTTTGTGAAAATTCAGCAGTGGGGGCAGATTTAGAGTTGTTTGAGGCCAATAAACCCTGAATGACTCTTAGCTAAGAGAGGGGGCATTTTAGCTGTCAAGCATGTGCTTAATCTAGCATTAAATCATATGATCGGCATTAAGTAACCAGGCCAGACAGGATCTGATTGAAGAGCAGCTGGGGCAGCCTCTCTCCCTGTACCTCTCTCAATCCTATTCCCACGTCATTATTGTTCCTATGACATTAGTCCTCATGTACAGTGTCTATACAAGTACACTCTCAGAATTTTTTTTTTTTAAATGCTACCTTTAGGGTGACAACAGGTTGTCACTGGGGCAGTACCCTTTAAAGGGACCCCTTCCACCCTTATAGGTGCATATTAGTACCTTAGAGAAATGTGTACCTTATGGTACTACCATTAACCTTTTATGTGTAAAAATGAAAGGTATACAGATTTAATTTTAAGGGTACTGCCCCAGTGACAAACTGTTGTACCTTTCCACAATTATTTAAAAATATATATATATATATTTATAGAATTTCTTTATCGATTTATAGAAAAACACATTTATGTATCATGATTTCTTCAAAAAGACATACAAAATGCAATTTTGTAAAATGCAAAAATATATATATATATTTTTTAAGTAGAATCCCCTAGTTGTTTTAAAATTTTGAGTTATTTGAAATTAAAATTTGAGTTAATACAATGAACAATTTATAAAATCCACATCACCCTTTATTCAAATATTATTAAAAGATTTTGTAAACATGGTGTGTATTTGTGTTTTATTTGTTTTAATGCAGTGAAACATCCCAAATTGTGCTATTTTCATGATTTATCACAAAAAATAAAATAATTTATGAGGTTCAGATACAATAATATTTTAATTTCTATTTATTAAACCAATGTCCTTCATTGTATTAACTCACATTTTTTATTTAAATGAACTTGTGAAATTGAAATTTTGAATGAAATTTTAAGCCAACCTGGTTACTTGCTTTTTTAAGTAAAACCAACAATATTTTTTTTACAGTAAAGATTTATTTGAATACAGTCTGTTTTTAATGATATATATATATATATATATATATATATATATATATATATATATATATATATCATTATATATATATAAATATAAATATATATATATATATATATATATATATATATATATATATATATATATATATATATATATATATATATATATATATATATATACATATATATATATATATATATATATATATATATACATATATATATATATATATATATATATATACATATACATATATATATATATATATATATATATATATATATATATATATATATATATATATATATATTATTATTTTTTTTTTTTTTTTTTTTTAAGAATAAATATGGAGATAAAACTGTCAAATCAAAAAACAAATCATAAAAATTTATGAAATTCAGCAGTCAGCGTATGGCTGACTGCCGAATCCGCCGGAAGTTAGTTATTTCAGTCTATAAAGTTTTAAATATGGATATCCCCAGAGCCATGTGCAGCAGATGGATAGATGCAACAATTCACTGCCATTCTTATAGTTAGCCAAGACATTTTTAATATAACTCTAATATTTAATATTCGTCTGAAAGAAGAATGTTATTTACACCTAGGATGACTTGAGGGTGAGTAAATCATGGGCTAATTTAAATGTTTGGGTGAACTAACCCTTTAAACTAGATATTTTAAAGATTTTTCAACTTTGGACTGCCTAATTTGTCATTAGCTATGTTTCAGTCTTCCTACTTTTATCAGGGTATCACATTAAAAAAAAAGAAAAATGCTGGATGGAAATGCCAAGAAAAAAAAAGAAAAAAATGCATGTACTCAATTAAGGCAGATACATTTTTATCTGATAAGAAGACTACGGTGGAAACATATTTACCAAATAAAGACATTTACCAAAAAAAAGGATAACTGAACTAACCAGCGGACCTAATTTCATTGTACAGTTTGGTCATTCTGAAATGTCTGAGCCAAAGTCTGTCATCAGACTGATTTGGTTTAATTCCCTCTCAGAAGTGTCTCATTCCCACATGATTGCGTTCACAAACACCAGCATCCAAATGCAAGATAACAGCGTTTGTTGCATTACGTCTGCGTGGTCTGAGACGCAAGTCATTTATGATGTAGGAAAAAGCCACAGTTTCTTGCCTGATTACAGTAACCTGTAATCCATTTTTATTACTGATATTTTGCATCAATTTCCCAAGAAGTGACCATTTTTAAAGGCGTGGACAGGGTTATTTTTGCGGCTGATCTTATTGCATATGCATATGCAGGAGTTTCCCTTTCAGAAGCAAAATTTATGGGAGGAGAGTGTTTAAATGAATCATGCGAGGTGATCTACTAAGGTTTGTGCTAGTCAATTTACTGGTTTTTGTGGCATTTTTTACCTCCCAAAAAAGCATGTCTGAAACTAGACGCTAATTTGCGCTACGCTTTCCGTTGGTCATTATGCAAACGATCCAGCTGCGTCTGTGTTCTTTCATTTGTGCTTCCTCTGTAGTTCCTCTCCCATAGATAGCTGCTTTTATGGGATTGCACTCTCACACTTGGGATGGAAGCGCTGCTTTATTCGCAAATGTTTTATGCAATATTCTCAACTTTCGATGGAAACATAGCTTCTGATCCACTTACCGTACATGCTGTTTTTTATTTCTCTGTTCTTTTTAAAAATAGTTCTAACTCGTAACTTCAGGAAAGAAATACCACAGACACATCAGCTCATGCTCAGGTAGGGGGTTGAGGCTTTCTAAGACCAATATTCTAGAAATCGTCCCTGAAGCCCTAGATTTTCCCTAGATTATGGCAGTAATCGGCCATGAACCCTTTATGGGAACGTTGATCCTCCCCAGAGTGAAATCCTACTGACGAATACCTAGAATGCCAACAAAACACACATACAAACTATCCCTTGCACTATAGCAGCTGTATCACCTTCTATAAATCCACAGCTCAAGAGAGAAGCACATCTGTATGCACGTGAGCAGAAGGAGGACTGGAACAGACGCAAAAGCCATCCCGCCGGATGTCTATACGGATCCCATAATCTGACCTGCCAATGAGAACAGGCAGATGGCCACTGAAAACAGTTCTATTTATACTGTATGGCGTAGAAAGAAGCAAAGCTGAGCTTAGCTGTACAGAGAGACTGAAAGATAATGCCGGAGACAGAGGAAGGTGCAGTCGAAGGTCATGGATGATTGACTCCATCACCACTGAAGTTACAGCTGGAGACAACTGTCAAGAGACAATGCTGATAAACACACTTCTCCCCGCAGTTACACGCCAACCGGTAAAACAGAGTGGAGATAAAAATCCATTTCAGGATGCTCTGTTTTTTGGGTTTACAATATCTCACTGTGTATGACAGCTACTCACACATCTCAATGAGCTGGGAAAGGATGAATACAAAAATCACAGAAAGCAGAGACAACTGTAAAAATTCACTTTGGCAACACCTTTATTTACTCAGCAAAGTGAAAGCATACTGGGTATTTTCCATGCAGTTAGTAGAACCGAAGGGAACTGGAAAAATTATGCAATTTTCACAAAAGGCTTCCCCAACATTTTCCAAAGCCCCTTCTGCCCATCCTGACAGAGGGGCGCCCTAGGCGAACCCTTTGCCTCTATCAGAGTCTGCCAAAAATGAAAGCTAGTTTCTGCCTCAGAGAGAAAAATAAAAAAGATAATTGAGAGATATAGTTCACAGACTACATCACCTATTATGAGATATGAAGTCAAATTGTAAGATAGAGTAAAGTCACATTGGGAATTTAAAAAGTCTCACTGGCAGATACAGTGCATCCGGAAAGCATTCACAGCGCTTCACTTTTTATACATTTTATGTTACAGCCATATTCCAAAATGGATTAAATTCTTTTTTCCCCCTCATTTCTACAAACAATACCTCATAATGACAATGTGAAAGAAGTTTGTTTAAAATGTTTGCACATTTATATTTAAAAATAAATATATATATTTTTTTAAATCACGTACATAAGTATTTACAACCTTTGCCATGACACTCAAAATTGTTGCATCATCCTCAAAAATACTTGAGGCTGTAAGTGTTGCCAAAGGTGATTTAACAAAGTATTGAGCAAAGGCTGAATACTTATGTACATGCGATTTATTTTTATTTTCAAATGAAATTGCAAAGATTTCAAACAAACTTATTTCACATTGTCATTATGGGGTATTGTTTGTAGAATTAAGTGGGGAAATGGAATAAGGCTGTAACATAACAAAGTGTCGAAAAAGTGGAGCGCTGTAAATATTTTCACAATGCGTGTGTGTGTGTGTGTGTGTGTGTGTGTGTGTGTGTGTGTGTGTGTGTGTGTGTGTGTGTGTGTGTGTGGACTGGTAATCCCTACGGTATGGGGACAAAATGTCCCCACAAAGATGGCAATATCCAAATTTTTGTCCTTGTGGGGACATTTTTTTGGTCCCCATGAGGAAAACATCTTATAAATCACACTAAGTGATGTTTTTGAAAATGTAAAATGCAGCATGTCTCCTGTGATGGGTAGGTTTAGGGGCAGGGGCAGTGTAGGGGGATAGAAAATACGGTTTGTACAGTATAAAATGCATTACGCCTATGGAATGTCCCCATAAAACATGGAAACACAACATAGGTGTGTGTGTGTGTGTGTGTGTGTGTGTGTGTGTGTGTGTGTGTGTGTGTGTGTGTGTGTGTGTGTGTGTGTGTGTGTGTGTGTGTGTGTGTGTGTGTGTGTGTGTGTGTGTGTTTATGCAAATTCTTCAGGATTACTAGGGCAGTGTAAGAAATCACGTACAGTCTTAAGGTGCTGTCACATTAGTGAAGTTCCATGGGCAAAACAAAATCCATTGTCTGCAGTATAGAGACACAGAAGTCAGTTTCAAACCAAGCAGCTTCCTGTAGGTCAACGGGACAAATTTGTATAACGAAATTGAACACTAGCGAAATCTGCATGGGGAACTTTTTCACTCTGATGCAAAACACCTAATCTCATTGATTCCAATTGTAATGACTGGATTTTGCCTGCAAGGTTTCGCAGAACAACGGTAAATGTGGTCTCACCTTTAGGCACTACATTTGATAAGGAACTCACATGGTAGATGTTTTGTTTTTTCTAACATAATTTAACCTCCTATCCTATTCTAAAGTCCTATTCTAAAGGCTGTGTCAGAAGTTAAAGTTATTTGACCACTAAACCAGAGCAATATAGAAACACCATGGAGATAGTGAACACTCTTTGAGAAATCAACCTATGAACACAGGTTGTCTTCTGTGTGTGCACATTAAACCGGAACAGAGAGAACGTATTTTAGGGTTTGAATGCTAACCTTCACAATCCATATCTTTGTTATATTTCTGAAAGGAGTGGCCTTGGCCTGATAAGGGAAAGTGACTGTGCTAAGAATGTCACACTTTGAACAAAAATCCCAGCCTATAGATTAAAATCATGCAATCTCACATCACTCTCTGCTACAGGGGCATGTATGATTCGCTACTCTTATGAAATGCAGATAAAAAGAAGAGTTACAGAATTCAACTTTATGTCTTAAGGATACGGGTATGAAAAGACCGACACTGGCTCGAAAGACAAACTGCTAGGTCTTAGAACATCGTCTCTGTTTTGCAGTCCCGTGATCATGCCCCACCATTTCCCTATATGTCAACATCAATCTCTTTATTTGAGGGCACTTAACTTCTGATCAGTCCCGAATGAAGAAGGCAGAGCGTTCACTCAGACTTTACTCCAGACTCAGCGTCAGTCAGGCAGCGGTGAACACAAGGAAAGAAGAAGACAGACTGTAGGGATCGGTCATCCTTGAAAGGCCAAATAGGAAGGGATGGTTTCCCACAGTGTTGTATCTGTTTCTCTGCAGGAATCCCAGAATGGATTAGTAAAGGCTTTGGCTGTGGTTTTGACTGGCTGTAACCGTAGATCAATGGAGGGCTTTGAAGTGCAGGACAAATATATAAAGTGCACTTAAGCAAACCTTAATTATACCAACAGATGCAATGTTGAAGATATACTGAACACTGGATTTGAACTGAGAGAGCCAAATGCTAAATTTCTGGGTCATATTTCACATAATTATTATACATTTGGAATTTAAAACTGCTTGTTGGGAAGGACTAGATCAAACACGATCCACATGCATTTTTAATATATGAAACACTAAGGAACTTTTTACAGTTCTGTGTATATAACTTTCAATTCTTGAATAACAAGTGACATTAAAGTCAGAGTACACAAGGTACAACGTGTAATATTTTTGGATAAAAATATCTACAAAAAAACAAAAAACCCCAAGAACAATGTTATGTATTTTGTTGACTTGTTTCCAGGACAAATTCAACCAGAACATGAACCATGTCCACGTCCGTGTGTCGCCTATAAATGACATCATACCTAAGTTACCAACTTTTTGCCTTTTTATTTGAAACCATGGAAACATCAAAGACGCTTTAACATACTATGTGTTTTATTAGACAGGTGAGCCACTGTTTGGATACATTCATCAACAGAAAACGAATGATTGTTATCCAGCTCAACACAGTTAGTCTTATTGTTTAAATCTCTTTTCATGATTTACCGCGAATACCATGTTTTACCATGCCTAATAACGATCTAGCTCAACAAGTGCCTCATAGTATCCGCCGAGCGAACGCAGAGAGAAGCATTACAACATAACTTTCAAAACACTTGTATAATCTATCTACTATAATAAAACAGTGCTGCATATGCATGGCCGGAAAAAAAGTGGAAGTGGACGTCTGTGGCATAATAGAAGCTCTGCAAAATCCAGGCGTCATCAAGCTACGCTTTTGTTTTGAATAAGCAACCTCTAGCGGCGAAAAAATACATATATGTACACACATACAGCAGAGAAACACATCCCTGATGCGTATTTAGATTATGTTTTAGTAACAAATTTCAGGAGGAACACCTTCAAATTACCAATCCAATCAGTATGAGAGGAGGCCTATACTGTAGCCGACTCACCTATGTTCCTCGACAGTTTTCAGCATCCCACCATCATCGTCTCCTCACACTTTATTTTAGGGTTCAGTTTTCACTATTAACTAATTGCTTATTAGCATGCATATTACTGGGATATAGCCTGTTTATTAGCACTTATAAAGTACATATTAATGCCTTATTCTGAAAGACCTTATTCTACATCCCTTCTTCCTACCCAATACCTAAACTTAAACACTACAAAAACTACCATACTAACTATTAATAAATTAGGGGTTTATTGAGGCAAATGTCATAGTGAATATGTGTTCCCCATACTAAAGTGTTACCACATTTTCTTAACTCAAGAAACTATTTAGAGGCTAATGTTTTATGTATTTGGGGAGCGGAGAAGATCTAGTGCCCTATCATCCACCTGGCGCAATAAAGCCATGCGCGACGCAAGTGTTTTATGCTAGTTTCAGCCCGATGCAGTCGTCATTTTCATGTCCAGCACCACGTTGTTTAAATAGCAAATGCACTCGCGCCTATCTGTTTGCCCATGGGTGTGCTCATTGCCACAACTTCCACCACGCGTATCATGCACCAAGTGCTGAGGGGGCACCACGAGAAAATTCTCTCTCCATATAAATATATACACAGGTGCTGGTCAAATTATTAGAATATCATCAAAAAGTTGATTTATTTCACTAATTCCATTCAAAAAGTGAAACTTGTATATTATATTCATTCATTACACACAGACTGATATATTTTCAAATGTTTATTTCTTTTAGTTTTCTTTTAATTTTGATGATTATAACTGAAAGGAAAATCCCAAATTCAGTATCTCAGAAAATGTGAATATTGTGAAAAGGTTAAATATTGAAGACCCCTTGTGCCACACTCTAATCAGCTAATTAACTCAAAACACCTGCAAAGACCTTTACATGGTCTCTCAGTCTAGTTCTGTAGGCTACACAATCATGGGGAAGACTGCTGACTTGACAGTTGTCCAAAAGACAACCACTGACACCTTGCACAAAGAGTCCAAGACACAAAAGGTCATTGCAAAAGAGGCTGGCTACTCACAGAGCTCTGTGTCCAAGCACATTAATAGATAGGCGAAGGGAAGGAAAAGATGTGGTCGAAAAAAGTGTAGAAGCAATAGGGATAACCGCACCCTGGAGAGGATTGTGAAACAAAACCCATTTAAAAATGTGGGGAGATTCACAAATAGTGGACTGCAGCTGGAGTCAGTGCTTCAAGAACCACTACGCACAGACATGGGTTTCAGCTGTCGCATTCCTTGTGTCAAGCCACTCTTGAACAACAGACAGCGTCAGAAGCGTCTCGCCTGGACTAAAGACAAAAAGGACTGGACTGCTGCTGAGTGGTCCAAAGTTATGTTCTCTGATGAAAGTCAATTTTGCATTTCCTTTGCAAATCAGGGTCCCAGAGTCTGGAGGATGAGAGGAGAGGCACACAATCCACTTTGCTTGAGGTCCTGTGTAAAGTTTCCACAGTAAGTGATGGTTCGGGGTGCCATGTCATCTGCTGGTGTTGGTCCACTGTGTTTTCTGAGGTCCAAGGTCAATGCAGCCGTATACCAGGAAGTTTTAGAGCACTTCATGTTTCCTGCTGCTGACAAACTTTATGGAGATGCAGATTTCATTTTCCAACAGGACTTGGCACGCGCACAGTACCAAAACAACCGGTACCTAGTTTAAGGACCATGGTATCCCTGTTCTTAATTGGCCAGCAAACTCTGCCACTATCAGAGCAACCTTGGCTCTCATAACACCTGAGCAGTGCCACAGACTGGTCGACTCCATGCCACGCCCCATTGCAGCATTAATTCAGGCAAAATGAGCCCCAACTAAGTATTGAGTGCTGTACATGCTCATACTTTTCATGTTCATACTTTTCAGTTGGCCAAGATTTCTAAAAATCCAATCTTTGTATTGGTCTTATGTAATATTCTAATTTTCTGAGATACTGAATTTGGGATTTTCCTTATTTGTCAGTTATAATCATCAAAATGAAAAGAAATAAACATTTGAAATGTATCAGTCTGTGTGAAATGAATGAATATAATATACAAGTTTCACTTTTTTTATGAAATTAGTGAAATAAATCAACTTGTTGATGATATTCTAGTTATATGATCAGCACCTGTATATAGTTTCATGGATGGTTTAAAAATAAATAAGGCCAGTGTATTTTCTCTGTTCACTTGCCATTGGTGGGTATGACAAAACTGCTTATTTTGGATCCTGATTACAACTGGTTTCATACAAAAAGTAACTGCCAAATCTTTGTATTATTCCAAATGTGAGTACTCCAGTGAGAGCGGTGGTAACTGCATACTGTGAAAGCTCCTGTTCTTAAGCCCTTTTTGGACAGGACTAGTTTTCCCTGAGGAGGTCAGGTTAATTTGTGTTTCACAGACATACTTTGTGATTTTAATCCTCTGAAATCAAACACGTCTGTGTTTTTCTCACACAACCAAAAAAAAATAGCGTACCTGCTACTTTTTTCCGTCTAATTTAGGGGTCTTCTGAGAAATCGAATCCTTTCCGAATAAGAATAAGAATGTCTGTGGAATGACATTACGCTTCTATTATGACCTTCATTGAAAACCGTAGCTAAAGTCAAATTTCTCGTTGCTCTGCCTGCTGCACCTTCATTATGGATTTCAACCATTTTGCCAGCTTTCTGGGGGAAACTAACAGCTGGTGGTTCAAGTGCTGCTGGCATCCTATCCGACATTTAAGGAAGATTAAATCAAGGAGAGTCTTATTGCTGACTCGTATTTTTACGATAAAACAAGACCCACGAAGAATAGAATTTGTAGTGAATTGTCGCTAATACCAAAGATAAACACATTAGCCTTTAAAGCCCATATGCTTTAGTAGCCTCCCCAGGTCTAGCAGAGAGCCATTGATTTTGCTGAAGTGTGAAATGTTTAAGCAGAATATTGATGTGCTTACAACATAATGGAAGAACAGGCCTAACCTCCGCCATCCTTTCCTCCGCTTCACTCCCCACCCATATTACAGCCTCGCCTCCATCTCGCTGTCCGCAGTGTGTATCTGTGTTGGCTTCCAGACCAGATCAACTGGAAAATTACACGTCTGGCCATTTAAGCTCCATTGGCGAAAGTCTGTTGTTGGGCATCAACTCAAAAGTGGCAAGAGTTCATTTAGCACGGTCGCCGGGCGCGTTAAGCGGAGTGGGAGGAGGAAGAGTAATAGGTAATAGAAGAGCAACACACAGGCTAATACATCGGAGCAATTAGCTGCAAGCCGAGGCAGCTGTGGCGTGACGGAGGCCTGAGGGTAATTGCAGACCCCACTCATCACTGCCTCTCGTTAATACAGAACTCTGCACCACTGGGAGAGAACGAGAGGGGGTGGAGGGTGGCTTCCTCTTCCTCTTCCTCTCCCTCGCCCTGCTCTCTACTTCCATTCCAATCATCCCTGAGCACCACTCTGCTTCATAGTGAGCCCACTCTCTGTCTTTCTCTCTGGAGATTGGAGTGTGCACCCTGGTCCTACCACATGCTGAAAATATGACAGTCTGTTTGAAAAGTCCGGGATGGAGTGTTCAATCTTAAGCATGCACTCTGAATACGGCTTCGTCTGCATATTTGGTGTGCGCTATGGCTCATGATGGATGGCAGAGAAGGGAGGAGAAAAGGAAAAAATCTGAAGTATTCCTCTCAAACACACTTGGCTCTTATGGAATTAGGCAACAACCGGTGGTTAAATTACATTTACCGACATCATGAAACACTTACAGCTGATGTGGAAATCAATCTTAAAAAGTATCTGGAAATAAATAAAAATAAATCATTTAAATAGTCTATTAAAAATCTTAATAGATCATTTTCTTGCCCTCAGATTCCAGATTTTCAAATAACTGTGTCTCTTCCAAATATTGTCCTATCCCTACATCAAACAATTTCTGAATGTTTCTGAAAGTAGTTATGCTCACGAAGGCTGCGATTATTTGATCAAAAATACAGTAAAAACAGAAATATTGTGAAATATTATTACAATTTAAGATATTAGTTTTCGATTGTAATACATCTTAAAAAATGTCAGATATATCTTTAATAATATATGTAATATATATTATAGGCTTAGCCCTTAGCACTTAGTTGTCTTATTGGGCCTGGATTTTTTTTTTTCCCAAGAGGGCAATGACCTGAAACGCCGGAACTACCAGCGGCGGAAGGAATCTACTGGAACATTGAAAATGATGGACTGGGCCCCTCAAAGTCCGGACCCCAACGAGCACATTTGGAAAATAAACTGGACAGATCTACTGTACATTCAGAGGAAAACCTTTGGCTTCAGTTGCTGAAGGCATGGGATAACATTAGTGTTCTCAGAGGAAATATATTGACACTATGCTGGAAAAGGTGGACATACCAAATACAGTAGTAAAGTTAAAAACAGATTAAAAAAAATAGTACGACTCACTCCATATGATATTTGATGGTCAGAGCAACCACCTGCAGGTTTCATGAACATTATGCAATTTTTTCTAGAGACAAAAAAAGGTCAAAATTTTTAGATCGGTCAGGTGTTCTAATAATTTTGGCCACAACTGTATATATATATAAAGCAAATAAAGTAAAGTATATACACATTTAGAAATGATGTTTTTTTAGAGTCTTCCTGAGCAAAAATAATAAGCTCATCTTAATTCTTCCAACTGAGCTGTGCAAATGTAATGGTTTCGGGGTGAAAAAACAGTCACATCTTTTAAAATAAATAATTATACGTTATTTATGTACTTATTTAAACATTTAGTCATTTAGTTACTTATTTAATTATTCGTTTTATAATTTATGCGACACTTAAGACTGGTGTAATGGCTGCAAAAATGCAATCTTGACTGCATTTTAAGATTACATTTTAAGATATATATTTTTCTCCCCAAAACCATTCGATTTGCACTGCTCAGCTGGAGGAATTATGAGCTTATTATTTTTTTAGAAGATGTTTTGCTCGGAAAGACTCTCAAAAAAAAAAAAAAAACCTCACCCTTTTCTAACAGGATCATTTGGACACCAATAAGCTCAGAAAGGCTCCACCAGGAGAGCAGAAGTCCAATCAGTGTAATTTTAAGCTTTTAGCAAGCCCTTCTCTGCCATGTGTGTTCACGCTGTTCATTTGACACCGGCAGAAGCTCTAAAATGCTATAAAAAATAAATTTAAAAAAGATACACCCTGTAAAATCTTGCAAATCAATCTAATTCAAAAGTCACTTCTTCATTTCACGCAACAGGGAATGCATCATGTTGCAGCAGACGAGAAAATAGCCAATGCGTGGTCGCTGTGACAGATGCAGCAAAACCAGACTGTTCAGCCAGCCCAGTTCTCACAGTTAAACGGTGGCTCCTTAAACAAATGGTCATGCCACATGTCTAATAACGGGACGTGCTGGTCCCAAAAACAGCTCTGTGGATTTACACAATGCCACTAACCATCTATCAATCATATCATAAAGGAGAATACAATAAACTGAAGGGCTGCATGCGGTCATTCTGGGAAAAATGCAACTGACTATACATTACTACTAAATCAGAATAAGACATTATTTGTCATTGGCTTATCCCATCAATATGACAAAAAGAAACAATATAATGAAATAACACAAAGTTAAAGGGAAAGAAACATATGTTTGCCAACAGCACAAACGGATTAAATTAAGACCGGTTATGAAATAACCACCTGCACCTAACATGACTCAAATGTTTTCAGGCTACAGGAGCTTTGGGCGATACAGCATACGCATGCATCTACACCCCCTACCTGTGGACAAGAATAAGACATTATGAGCGTTGCAACTTGACATTCAAAACTCCTCCAATTTCTGGTCTTTGGTTGTGAAGAGAAATAGGACGTAAATCAAGGGGGGAGTTTATCTTCATTTTAAAGCACAGCAGCAATACAAAAAGTATTGCCGAAATAATATAGAACAGTGTTTGTTAATGCATCAGAAAACAGTAATGACACATACCACCTTATGGCATTATGATTATTCTCACAGGACATGTTTTTGCATTAGAATGAAATGTCAAGAAATCCATATGCATATTAAAGACAAATAACATGGTTTCCATGACCTGGCAGTGACTCAGAATACTGTATACATATACATATTTATACGTATTGGACACATCTTTGCTGTGCAATTATATCAGCGTTGTCACAGGGATCTGGTGTGTTTAAAACCAGTAAGCCAAGGAGAGAGAGAAAGAGAAAAAAAAACCTGCTGAAAACGTGGGTAGAGCATCTTGTCATGCATGCAGAAAAACCTATCAGGGTGTGCTGCCACCATGGGTAAAATATCTTGTCAGGCAGAGCTAACCCACAACCCTAACCCTAACATAAGAAAGACGCTTATATAGTATATAGTTTGTCTAAACATAAATGCACCGTTTTAACTAACTCCTTGCACCGTTGTAAGATCCAAACCAATCAAGCAATTGCATATGCAAATAAAGAGGAGAAAGTGAGCTATCAAATTCACGATGGGGAGAATCGTGGCTCTGGTGCATTGCTGACCATTACTCAGCATAGACAGAAACACATCGAAAGCATTGCATAGGAAGCACAACACACTATACTCATCAAATTGTGATAGAGATTTATATGAAATTTAAAAAAAAAAATTAAAAATACGCGAAAACGTTCCAGACAAGCCGAACAGAGAGGAATAGTTTGTGCTGCACCGTCAATTAATTCCGAGAAGGTACTTCTAAAGAGTCTTTTAAGAAGAAAGGTTACCTTTTCTCTGCGATGCTCCTTCTGCTCCGGTGTCAGCCGGTGGTCGTTTGACGGGGACAGGGTGGGATAGCTCTAATTAAAGCGGTATTAAAGCCGGGGGAAAAGATCAGACAGGTTCGGTACGGTTGGACAGTACCTTAATGTTCTTCACAATGTGCGCCAAAAAACAAGATGCTTTCATTTTCTTAACGCAAAAGAATTGACCGTTACTTTTGCTTTCTCGCAAAAATAGTTCCCATTCTTGCACTCGCAGGTGCGGTGAATCAGATGTCTAGTTTCCTTGGCTTTTCAGTTTCACCTTGCAATGAAGAATACATATCCAAATGCTGCTGCTGCTGAAATACGGGACAATCCAATCCGTCAGAGGTGTAGATCCTCGAGAAGGTACCCTCTCGCAATATCATCCTGATAGATGGGTGAGTTAGAAGACAAATACACACGAAGCGTCTGCTCGTCTTGGAGCATGCTGGAGAGTGGGCGTTATTGGGGTAGATCTTCGCTGCTCACTGCCAATAAGCATGCATGCCTCCGCCTGAAGCGCTGCTCCTCTACATGCACACACACGGGCTTTCTGTCAGAACGGATGGCAGAAACTTGTGACTTTGAGGTTGGCTAGAGGTAAAAAGGGCACATCATTACTTAGAGTGTGATAGGGGAACTGAAGTCGGTTGAAACTAACGGACAGTGCCGAACATGAGGGGAGGTGGAAGAGGGGTGAATTGGTTACCTATAGCACGTGAGCGGGTTATTATAACCGAAGAAGCACAGGCGCGTTGAGACAAACGCGTTGCGCGCTTTGCTTCCTTTGCCCAGTACCAGTGTCAGTGCCTTTTTCAGCACCGCGGACAGCGCACATGAACTCGGAACGTTTGATAGATTATTTTGTACTGGCGTGACTGTGATTTGGATGACTGTCTGTAACAATAAAGCATAGCTAGCGTGCCTCCTGTATTGGAATGGACATTGTTAGTCACTTAACGATTCATATTCCTTAATGATTCCTTTAATGATTCATTAATGATTTACTTGAGGAATTAATATTTGGGAATGTAGTGCATGTTACTTTTACTGCCCACATGAGTCATATTGTAATAGGAATATAAAAAAGTATTTGAAGATACTATTTAGCGGTGGTGTAAATGCAATACAAATGCAAATAATATACTAAAATCTATCCATCCATCCATCCATCCATCCATCCATCCATCCATCATCTATCTATCTATCTATCTATCTATCTATCTATCTATCTATCTATCTATCTATCTATCTATCTATCTATCTATCTATCTATCTATCTATCTATCTATCTATCTATCTATCTATCTATCTATCTATCTATCTATCTATCTATCTATCTATCTATCTATCTATCTATCTATCAACATTATTCATTATTTAGCTAAATAAAGCTATGGCATACTGTTACAAACTTAGGTATTTATATATACACACGTTTTATATTTGTATGATTCACACTTTATTTATTCAATAGACAAAATGCACTCCATTTCACTAATTTAGGTAATTCAAACCCATGATTCTTACACACAACATAAGAAACCTGTCTATTCTGTCCCCACTAATCCTACCCCTAAACACAACCCTCACATTCTGCATTATTACATTTAATAAACAAACACATTTTCAGTATGATTCATAAGCTGTTTTCCTCATGGGGATCAAAACATTAAATACATGTCCTGCTATTGTGGGGATGAATTTGACCCCCATAAGTTAGGGTTTACCACACACACTGTGATCACCTGATCTCAAAGCGTTTCCATGTGTCATTTTGGAAATACAACTGTTGATTTGAATTCTTCTTATTTATTTATTTTAAATTGTCTTTACATTTGCAAGTCCAGTCAAATAATGAGTCAAGAAAGGTGCTAACATCATGATTGATATTACTTCCAGTTCTGAAAATTGAAGGTCATTGAAGGTCAAGTGAGCGTTATGGTAAGTGTTGTAAATGTACTTATGGTACATTTTAAAGTAATTTCACTGACAGTTGCATCCTGGTGTAGGTCACCCTCAATGATCTGTAACAAAGTCGACTTCAGAACCAGTGTGCAGTTTTATTACAAAAGAGTCAAACTAATACTGAATACACAAAACCAGATGATGACTTGAACAAAAACATGAACCATGAACTCATCAACACCAGGTTACACACACAAAGCTAGACAAGAGACAATGGGAACATGAGGTCTATATATACACATAAGACACAGCTATGAATAATCAAATAATAAACCAATCAGAAAACAATCAAAGGAAGCACATGACTCATGAGGGGCAGGGGGATCACATGGAAGTTTAACATTTAGCAAAAGTTGGACATCAGGTAAACTTGGACAAAAGTTACAGTTAATAATTGCCTTTCAGTCATTAATTAAAAAAAGAATAAAACAGTATTTTTATTTATTTATTTGTCCGAAAACACCACTAGTACCTTCCACCATGTCTGTCTCGTGTTATTATGAAAATGTAATATGCTCACCCATGTGGCACAGGATGAATAGGTTACTGCAGCTAATATGACCCAGGGACCTTGGGAATGTCACTTAACCCCAAGAGACCCAAGAGAATAAAGAAGACGGAGGTGAAATTCTACAAAATGGAGGTCTGGTGGAGGGATGAAAGAGACAGCATGCCTGCTGCAGTACTCCTTAGAGACATTAAAAGCGATTGGCGGCTGATAAAGAGAACTAGGA
Source organism: Gobiocypris rarus (assembly GCA_023029165.1). Classification (NCBI taxonomy): domain Eukaryota; kingdom Metazoa; phylum Chordata; class Actinopteri; order Cypriniformes; family Gobionidae; genus Gobiocypris; species Gobiocypris rarus. Next base: position 37,177,739 of record CM040911.1, read on the forward strand.
AAGTCGATAGGAGACTGAGTGAAAAGAAAAGCTGAAGGGTTAGTCTGAAAATACACAAACACTCCGGAAACAAAGCGTGTGTCTAAAGGGCCGATCACTGAATCAGAAAGAAAGCAAGAAAGATTAAAAAAATATGAAACAGGTAGTTTGCTGTAGAAATAATAGAAATAGCTGACAGACAGGAAAGGAATGACTAAAGCTGAATAATTGATAATAACCACCTTGCGGTGTCAGATGTGGGGAAAATGGAAACGATAACAGTTTCAAGACTTCTGTATAAGTCAATTTTCATTGCAGGCATTTATTCTGGGTCAGAACACCTTCAGTTTGTCTGCGTATTTGGCATCGCATGAAATCAACATTGACCTTATTTAACCAGTCTTACTGTGAACAATATGTGAACCACAGCCTACAGATAAAATTCAATTAAAAAAAGTCCAATGGGTAACTATTGAATAAAATATGCCCTCCTTTAAGTTTTTTTTTATCAAAAAGAAGTTTCACTCAGAAATACTTCCCATTACAGCAGTTAAGTTTGTTATCCAACTTAAAATTCAGACTACAGTTGACCAATTGGTAAGCTCTCATACCCAGATGAACCAATGGCAGTTGAGTAATCAGTTGCACAGGGACTGGAACTCGGACATCTTAAGGTTTCAGCCCCATAGAGAAACAAACCCATCGGTTTAAAGCTGTTTATGCTACAAAAAATGGTATAACAATGTGCCTGGGGTACTTGTAACACTGATTCCAGGTATCCTGAGAGGATGGTTGTCATACACTCATTAAGTTACGATTAAAGTTAGAAGTAATACGTTTAAAAGTAATGTGTTACTTCTAGTAACTTGAAGAAACGTAATCGGATTACGTAACTCACGTTATTTAGTCTTACTCACAACGCTGGTTGTCAGTATAGATATCTTGGCATAATTTAAAAGACAATGAGGAATTATGCCTTTGGACATACTTATCAACCCTCAGAAATTGTAGCTTAATTGGCACAGTGGTTCCACAGCATGGAGCTTAGATCAATTCATTTTTATTATAATAACCAGCCTTGCAGAATTAGGTTGGTAAATACAATATAGTCAGTGACCATTATTAGATTATAAAATAATTTATTGGTTCTAATATCAGTAACCAATTTAATGATGACAGTAATGAATAATAAATTATTTTATTACATCAATAATAGACAGTTAAATGAAGAATGATAATGTTTAAGATAATGTTGCAACTAATATTGAAATTGGGAATAATTGTATTATTTATTATTGTATTGTAATGTTTATATTTACACCGATCAGGCATAACATTATGACCAGTGACAGGTGAGGTAAATAACACTGATTATCTCTTCATCACGGCACCTGTTAGTGAGTGGGATATATTAGGCAGCAAGTGAACATTCTGTCCTCAACGTTGATGTGTTAGAAGCAGGAAAAATGGGCAAGAGTAAGGATTTGAGCAAGTTTGTCAAGGGCCAAATTGTGATGGGTCAGAGCAACTCCAAAACTGCAGCTCTTGTGGGGTGTTGCACGTTGGGAGCAAAGGCTGGCCCATGCAGTTCGATCAAACAGGCAAACTACTGTAGCTCAAATTGCTCCGTCCACTCGAGCATCTGTGGGATGTGCTGAACAACAAGTCTGATTCATCATGGAGGCCCCACCTCACAACTTACAGGACTTAAAGGATCTGCTGCTAACATCTTGGTGCCAGATACCACAGCACACCTTAAGGGGTCTAGTGAAGTCCATGCCTCGAGTTTGCTAACTGTTTTGGCAGCAAAAAGGGGACCAACACAATAATAGTATTAAGAAGGTGTCAGGAAGGTCATAATGTTATGCCTGATCAATGTATATATATATATAAACATTTAAAAAGATACAAAATACACTGCACCTGCCACCTACAAAGCATGGGTTTCTTTTATCAAGTGCTATCATTTGATATCATGTCACTGTATTTATGTAAGATGTATAACTTTGTTTATGCAAACAATTCAAGAAAGTTTCTGACAATATAGAGTTCACAGTGCAGGACAGTCACTACAACTCACTCAGACCAAATGTGACACTGAAACACTGCCTTAGGGCATTATAAATATCAATCATAGGTGTGAATCAGCAAGAAAGGACAGGTGTGTGTAAGGTGCCTGCTGCCATGCAAGTAATCTGTTTAAACAGTCTCAACCCTAAGGGTGAACATCTTGCCAGTACCTCTTTTGTTTTATATAAAAGCTCTACATTGTGCTGGTGTTCAGATGTGCTATCTGGAGAAAACTTGTATGCTAGCCTGCTTTTTCTAGAACAGTAACTCTCAAACTGATAGTCTGCACAGGATTGGCTATTTTTTTAAAACTTAAATGCAAAGCAATTGACTAATCAATCGCCTCATAATGAATTAACTGTTAACATTCATCTTATGATAAAGTGTTTTGTTTCACTTCAGTAATGTTACTGTATATGGACATACGCGTTCAGTCCAACTTCATATCTATAATTTTCATGTTTGTTGTGTTAGGTGGTCTGATTTTATTAATTAAGGCTTCAGTTGTTTTTATTTATGTGTTTGTTTGTTTACTTGTTTATTATTTACTGAAAACTAGCACTGTTTTTAGAAAGACACATAATTTGAATGTTTAAATGTCTTTGAAAGAAGTCACCAAAGCTTTATTTATTTGATTAAAAATACAGTAAAAACAGCATTATTGTGACATTTTATTACAATATAAAATAACTGTTGTCTATTTGAATATATTTTAAAATGTAATTTATTTCTGTGATGCAAAGCTGAATTTTTAGCATCATTCCTCAAGTAATGATCCTTCAGAATTCATTATAATACGCTGATTTGCTGCTTAAGAAACATTTCATATTATTATTAATGTAGAATATTTTTTTTAATAATTTTATTTTTTGTTGTATATGTATTTTTGTAGAACTCTAAAGGACTCTTTGATTAAACAAAATTTATTTGAAGTATATTCTTTGCTGAATTCTTTGCAACACGTCCTTGCTGAATCAAAAATATTTAATTCTTTAAAAAAGGTGTTTTTTTTATTAATTTTTTTATGTTATGTCATTGTAGATTAAGATTGTTTCATCAATTGAATCAATTGAAGTATTATGCATACCATTAAGGTTTTAATAGCATCACTTCAAATAAAACCATTGTAGATGAGAAACAAGTCAATAGTGCTAACTAGAAGGAAAAAAAATAGGAAGGTTTTGTCAAATAGGTAGGAAAACTTCAATACCCATAATGCACTGGGAATGTTGCCGTACAAGGCCACTCCCACCAGTCGACTATTGATATGCTTACCAGAGTCAAATACCTCTTTGCTTTAGTAGGAAATACTTCTTAGCAAACTTTTAGTTAACGGTGTCGACCTGTATTGTTCCCGGATGCAAGAATTCAAAGAGTAAACGAGTAGCTTTGGAGTTCAGCGTTACCTTCGGTTTCCAGTGAAGGATCCAGCATGTAGGCATGTGGCTAAAGGCTGCAAACGATTGTAAATTTGTAATAGAGAAAGCCAACTTTGAGTGACGTTACAGGTAAGAAAGCTGTTGCCATAGTGTGAGTTTAACCACAAGGCTGTTTAAAGAGATATGACCCTACCCGTGTAATCAAGGGCATTTTTGTTTTGAACATTTTGGGGGTTAAAGTGTGAACCGTTTAGCGGGGTGCCAGGGCATGAGTGAGGTTTATTTGTTTGCTTGGTGGTTTATTTATTTTTGCAAAATGGTCTTATGTGGTATTATCCACATGCAAAGTTGGTTAATATAACCTTATAAGTTTGACAGAATTTTACTTAAATGTTCTTATATTGAAAATTATTATTAATTTCCTGTCATCCGCCAGGTTTTTAATATTGGTCATTATTAGCAGAACACATTTTACACAACAAATAGTTTAGTCAATAATTCAAGAAGGTCCAGACTTTAGAGCTCTTGTACTTGGCCTTATGAAAAAGTAACATAGTTCTTATTGTTTATCTATAGGATTTGTTCCAGGCTTCTCATTACCAAAGGCCAATGTTAACTTTTTCAAACAAACAAAAAAAAAAAGCCCTGGAGCTGTCAAAATAAGTAATTGTTCACAATATATGATAATAAAACATACACTCTAAAAACTGCTGGGTTGTTTTAACCCAATGTTGGGTCAAATATGGACTAACCCGTAACCCTGTTGTTGGGTTAAATGTTTGCTTAAGACAACACAATCGCTGGGTTAAAACAACCCATTTGCTGGGTTAGTCCATATTTGACCCAACATTGGGTTGTTTTTTACCCAGCATTATTTAGAGTGTAATTATATACGCAAATATACACAAAATAAAAAAATCAGCTCAGGTAACACAGAGAACAAGTAAACATTGTTCTTTTACATATCCTACCGACACTGTAACAATACAAATCAAGTAGAAAATCGGCGGATTCAGAACACATACTTTCTCATCACAACATCTAGCAAGAAACACCTCTCAATGTTGTAATTCCCCCTTCCATCAGGTCAGTTTAGGTCTCAGGTATGCTAAAACCCCTGGAGTGGGGTAATGTGTGTTAAATGCTGAAGCAGCCGAGAGCGCTAATACTTGTGATGCCTGTTGTTGTCAGCATGAACTGAACTAACCCTTGGATGCTGTCCAGCTGAGAGGGTGTCAGTGAGTGTACTCAAGACCAGGCTTAATCTGTGGTGCTGAATAACAAGGACCCTCACAAAATCCCTCTGAATGTACAAGAATCAAGCTGTACAGTGCGCAGGTTAAATACATCATGCATCTTAAAACACTCTACAGATCCCTGGAGTAAATGGATAAAACACAATAGGCTTTACACGTGCATATTTGCTCGAAAGCTGTCTGACACAACTGAACTTCAGTTCGATCCACACTGTGATACAAGCTGAAAAGCATATAAGGACACTACTGCAAATGTGTAGCCAGTGTTTAGAGCATAAGTTTTAGCTGTAGGCCAGAAGGCTTAATGTTGAAATTATTGTAACGCGTAATATTTACCTTTAAGAAGTTATCATTCTTTGATGAAATTGATACTTTAACCAAGGATGGATGAATTCAATCAGTCAGAAGTGATCGTAAAGAGTTTTACATTTCAGCGATTTAAAAAAAATCAATGAATTTACTTGTTTCCCTCTTAAAAAATGTAATGGCAATTGTATGTCAGTGAATTTCAATTGGCTAAAAAGGATTTTGTGGACACGCGCCTTAAAGTAAAAGTTTCCCAAAATAAAAATACTCCCCTTTGACTTCCATAGTATTTGATTATTTTTTTTCCATTCTTAAAAAAAATCTTCTCTTGTGTTCAACAGAGGAAAGAAATCCATGCGCGTTTGGAACAACTTGTGGGTGAGTAAATAATGTCAGAACTATCATTAGCTGCTATTTAAGTTTAACAGCAACAAATTCTATTTACACTGTAAAAATAGCAGTCTTTTCTCTGTAATAAGTTAGATCCTATTTATACTTTTCAAATATTGGCTTATACTATTTGCACCTCAGTGTTGTTGTACATTTAATGGTATGCAATAATAGCATAGAGGCTAAATGATGGTATTCATTAAGATTATTAAATGGATCATACTGCCTTTTTGGGAAATTAAAGCTGTGTCCTTATATGCCTCCGAGCTCCCTCATGAGAAGACACTAGACCTCATTCTTCCATCACGCTCCGATCTCCTCTAACTCCTCCGAAGTCTCTCACTCGTCTACCTCGCCACAAAACCATCCCTACACCGACCTTTAACCGATAAACACTTTTTCCTCACTTTTCAAATGTTTTCTTCATTTTTAATGAAAAAAAAGCCTTTCTGATCTGATACGTGATGGGAAAAGGGTTCTTCAAACTCGATTCGTGTCAACTCTCTGCCCTACCCTTACACTGTTGACAATCCAGCGTCTTCCGTGATTTTGTCTGTCCCAACCGGACGTCAATGTGCGGAGTTAGTGTAAAAGCCTCTGCCAACAAGGTGGGCTATTTAGTGTAAATAGACACTCAGGAAAAAATAAAATAAAAATCCTCTACACAGCCTTCAGATCTTCAACAATCCGAAGCTCAGAGTTTGAGAGAAGAAATGTATACATTTTATTCATTTTCATTAAAATTTTTTCCAGCAGTCACACCTCAACGGTCAAAACAGTAGATTCCCTGTGGCACTTTGAAACCCTGCAACCTTCTCGTCATCAAAGGAATGTTTTGTCTCTCATCTTTTTGTTTTGTTTTTTACAAGCAGGATAAATCGTGCATGTTGCTTTGCGTTGTTGATATTATCTCCCAGTTGTGCCATTTTTCTGCGGTTCCTGAACAGTGTTTCCCAGCTATCAAAGCATTCAGTTATGGCACTTAGATGGCTGAGCTTAGATGAAAGGACTTTTTCTGAACACTGTTCTGCGACATAAGGAATGGGAGAATGTTTTAGGCAAAGACAAAAGCTTTAAGTAATCATTCCTTCAGGGTACGTTTCCTCAACTGTGCCCGGTTCACAATGCACCATTATTTATTTGAAAATCCCATTGTCTACTGTACTTGTCAAAAAAAAGGGAAGACGGAGAGAGGGATTCATCAATGTACTGTCATATAATCCTCTTAAAAAGGATTGCTCCTGATATATTTATTTAAATTCGTATAAATATTGTTTGCATGCCATATTTATAAATGCAAGGAATGGGTTAAGCATGGGTTAAACACGATGATACAGAGCCATGAGGTTGAGTGCGCTTAGATTACTGTCTTGTTGGCTTAGTGTCAGCGTCATTTGGGATGTCTTTTTACACTTTTTATAGTATTAATCCATAAGTCTCAAAAACATTCTTAGTCTTATGTAGCATCGCAACTTCCAGATGGTTTAGCCGTGGACCTGTGATGATGCAGTAAGTGCGGTTACATCCACGTAAGCATTGACCTCCAAATACATCCCCTTTGGATAAGAAAAGTGTTGCATTTACCAATGCTATATAGTAGGTGAAAAAACAGCATGTGACAAGAGTATTATGCCTGAATTCTCAGTACTCATAAAAGAGTATCCAGATGACCTACTACTTCCGGTGAGGTGAAGTGTGCGCACGATGGACACTTTACTATCCCATGAGGCCACAGGAAAGGATTTGTATATGGCAGTGAAGCGACACAATTGACACTGGTAGGACACATATGGGTACAGTCACACTATATACTTTGCAAAGTAAATACTTAGAGAGTGTGATTTTGAATGCAGTCATGATGATTTATTTATTTATTTATTTTTAAAATGGAGGAAAGACAATGGCTGCTGTTGCAAGGGGGGGAGGTACTTGTCACCTAGTGTACTTTCTGGTTGCCAAATTAAACCGTCTCGCAGAAATATAATTTATGCTGCTGATGAAGCCGTTCCCGTTCCCTATATGAAACTGCTGAAGAGAAGGAAGACATGCGTGTCTCATTGTTTTGTGTTGCTAGTGTTCTGAAGCGAGCAGCTCCAGATGTGCAGGCTTTCAGCTGTGGTGAAGTACGTCTACCACCTTGGAATATTTTATCGCTTGACCCATTGTGATAGCTCTTTACACGTCCCCGTCTGTGAAGGATATAGAAAAGGCTGTTATAGAAATAGGCTTATATAGAAAAAGCTGTTGTCATGCATTTCAGGTTGCCTTGAATACAGTATTTGAAGTCTTGACTGCAAAAAAAAAAAAGCTATTTAACGTTTCCACTATTATTACCAAGAATAAAGATATAGTTGCTCTCTAAGAAGCTGAAGGGTAATGTTGTCATCAAACTACAGAATGCAGCTGGCACAATAACAATGGTGCTTGCAGTGGCACTCAAAAAAAAAAAAAAAACCTATACATTTTAAATGATAATGTATATAAATATCAAACCATTGTTTTGGCCATCACATTTTGTAATTAATAAACTGTATAAAATGGCAACATTTAAGACAGTCCTGGCAAGCTGCCCTGATCGGATATTTCTAATTTTTTGAAATGAGAAATATTTGACATTTACGGTATTATGCTATAATCATGTATATTAGTACGAGTGACAATTTCACTATTTAAAAATATTTATTTATTTATAAATATTTATCTTTTCAGGTAGCTTGTCACATGTGCAAATTAATATATGAAATAAATAAATAAATAACACACACAAAAAAAAAAAAAAATATATATATATATATATATATATATATATATATATATATATATATATATATATATATATATATATATATATATATATATATATATATATATATATATATATAAAATGTGTGTGTGTTTGTGTGTGTTCAACTTTTCAGTTTAAATTAAATTATTATATAATTGAAAATATTATTATAATTTAATATATTAGTGTCTCCTGTTTCTCTTGCTTTGGCTTTATTTTCAGTTTTTCTTTGTTCCTGAATTTTTAGTCTAGTTAAGTTTCTGAGTTTATTTTTGCTAATTCTTATTTTGGTATTCTCCTAGCCTTTTTGTTCAGTTTTCTTGTTTTGATAATTACCTTTTATTTTATTTCTCTCCAGTTTTTCCTTTTTACTACAGGCTTTTATAGAGATTGGTTTTGTTTTATTTTTCTCTTTTGCTAGCTCCAGTTATTATTTAGGTTTCGTTTTTCTTTAGCCACAGCTGTTTGTTGGTCCGTTATTTCTTGTTGTCTTGTCTTGTGTGTGTCCTGTGTTGGTTCATGCCCTGTGTTTTCCCTGGCCGCTGTCTCCTCTGCCTGTCAGCAGACGGAGCTTATTCTGTGAGTACATCAAGCCTCAGGTTCCTGCCTGGATTGTCCCACCATCGCCCTGTCTGGTGTTACCTCCCAAGCTGTCGTCAAGTTCATTGGCTGCCTGGACTGGTCTCAGTGGTCATCCTCACCTGCCTGTCATCGTGGTGTCTGACCCCTGCCCTGGTGTTTGGACTGTCACTCATCCACTACCCGATTGTGTCTTGTTGATCTGTCTTGTTAATAAACCGTCATTATTCTTCCTCTGCATCTGGGTCCTCCATTCCTGATTCCTGACATATAGTTTGCCATGTATTTTTTTGATTTCATATTAAATGTATTATGTATTTATTATATTATTATATTTATAAATATTAAATGTAATATAATTTAAAATTAAGTGTTTGCATAATCTCATTTCAATACAATTTGAACTAATATAAGTGATCATTTTACAACATTAAAAGAAAAGTTTAATTAAAGTAAAAATGTCAATTTAAATTAAATTGCTTTTAGCTTCTCAGTTTAGATGTAATCTGGCCACAGAGCGATAATGATAATATTGGGAAATTTGTTGTATAACAACTGTAGTGATTTCTAATGATAGGAGTTGATGCAATATGCAGGCAGGAGAGATGCAGGCGGTGTTTGACAGACACTGGTCATGGTTGGCATAGGATGAGACTCTGTGATGGCAGATGGGGTACAGATGTGAGGCCAGGAGTGAATCTGGGCGTGACAGGAGCCAGTGAACCTCGGGATGGGCGTCTTAAGCTATGGGTGGAGAAAAGAAATTGGACAAGTAAAGGAAAGAATCAAACTGTATTTCTCAGGATACAGAGCTAATGCAGCAGGATTAAAAGCAGAGTGTGGGAATTGAACTGTATGCCTGGATAAACAGAATCTTCTGTCTAGACTTAAACAGAGAGTACAGTATGTCTGAGTCCTGAAAATTGCTAGGCATGCAAAAATAGATTCTTTATTCTTTGCACAGGAATTACCTTAACAGGTGTGAGAGGTGTATGGTCTGTTAGATACTGAGCAACTTTATAAGTATTTTGAAATTGATAAAGAACCAGTAATATGCAATCATTGTATCACTGATAATATGACTGATATGAACAATATTGAACAAGCAGCAGCATATTTATGGGAACATTGAGGTCTGCATTTCAATAATCCAGCGATGAAACTATGAACATGTTACATAACTTTTCTTTTTGTGTTATATAACTCTTTTCTTAAAAAGAAAGAATATTCCATAACCTTGCAATATTTCTGAGATAGAAAAATACGGTTATAGAGACAGATATGTGGCATTTAAATGACAATTCCACCAAAAATGTCATTATACATTAAATATCTATGTACTCTGAATTTTTTTTGTCTCTACACATTTTTTTATTTTCAGAGAAATTGCTGGTAAAAAATATCACACTTACAAATAGCATGTAACACCACTTCAATAAAATGCCACTTCAGGTAATTTGTAAAGAAGCACAACACGCCTATAGACTGAACACGTACTATGCATGCGTATGGCGTCACCACAATTTGCAGTTTTGTAGTTTACTCACAGAAGAACGATATCGACCCCACACCATCATGGTTGTAACACACTTTGTTTGAGCATCAGTAACTCAGTGGTTGTTTATGCTAGATGTCTCAAATGTTGATACATGTTAGCCATATTTGTCTGCTTAAAAATATAACTCAATTGGACATGTACTACACAATCACAGATTATGTGAGTTAATGTCAAATACAAATAGTTCCGTTATAACAACCTACCCCACTGGGGTGAGTTGTAAAGCTAGCTAGGGATCGATGTAACACTGAGAGGTCATTTGCTGGAATAACACACACCATCCAATTTTTGCATAAACATCATTGAAGAACAAAAAAAAAAAAACATTTGACAAAAATAAAAACATTGTATAACTTAAAATTAGTGCAAAACAATTTATCTCTTTGTGTGTGTGTGTGTGTGTGTGTGTGTGTGTGTGTGTGTGTGTGTGTGTGTGTGTGTGTGTGTGTGTGTGTGTGTGTGTGTGTGTGTGTGTGTGTGTGTGTGTGTGTGTGTGTGTGTGTGTGTGTGTGTGTGTGTGTGTGTGTGTGGACTGGTAATCCCCTACGGTATGGGGACAAAATGTCCCCACCAAGATGGCAATATCCAAATTTTTGTCCTTGTGGGGACATTTTTTGGTCCCCATGAGGAAAACATCTTATAAATCACACTAAGTGATGTTTTTGAAAAAGTAAAATGCAGCATGTCTCCTGTGATGGGTAGGTTTAGGGGCAGGGGCAGTGTAGGGGATAGAAAATATGGTTTGTACAGTATAAAATGCATTACGCCTATGGAATGTCCCCATAAAACATGGAAACACAACATGTGTGTGTGTGTGTGTGTGTGTGTGTGTGTGTGTGTGTGTGTGTGTGTGTGTGTGTGTGTGTGTATTCATTTTACACAAGGGTTCAGTCACTAGCTATGTTTCTGTGATCCACCTATTTTTATGTGAATTGTGATATATTGCATAAAAAAAGCTGGGTGGAAACAACAAGATGCGCATAACTTCTAATAATAAATAATAACAAAATTAAATAAATGTTTATCTGGTAAGAAGATGTGCACAAACTATGATGGAAACACATTAACTAAATAAATCCCTCAATACGCAACAAAAAAACTCACATGACTTTGCCACAACAAAGGATGTGATTGATAACTCATTGGATTCATCGTAGGGGTTAGTTGTAATGTTTTTAATAAACTGCTACAACTATCCCAACTGTAACAGCCACAACTTAGCTAACTGTTTTAGCATATGTGTTTGAAGTTAGCATAAATAAAAAGCATCAAATTAAACTATTTATTTAGTAAATGTGTTTTTGTAACAAAACCACACTCGCATAAAAAGCCAAGAGTCAAACTGCCCAACTAAAGGAAACACTGATCACCATAATGGTGACCAAACATTTTCAATAAAACATCAACATCTTGACCTCTGTTAATTCTCAATAAGAGCTTCTATAGATGTCTTTCAGGGTTGGAGCCAAACTCCCCAGGACAGTGACTCACAAGGGCTGAATTTGCCTACCCCTGCTCTAAGTAGAGGAAAACAATAGTATAATTGTACCCTAAGGACCAATTGTGTACCTTTTAAAGGTACAGTTATACGATTTGTTCGCCAAGGAACAAAATTGTACCTCCACTGTACCTTTTTTTCTGAGAATGTACTGTAAATTAATAACCTAAATTTCTTGGTTTTCTGTTTTTTTTTTTTTACAGCATCATAAAAGGCATATTTGACAACACTACTGATAGACAGAGATAATGTGATTATGTATCAGAGTGGTACAAAATTATTCGCGTTTTAAGGGGTTTCTTTGTTTTGGTACTTAAACCACAAGGACTTAAGATGCAGAATTGCTTTATAAATAACCATGCATGTATTTTATTGATCTTGATTGGGAATGACTATGGGTTGCTTGGAGAGGGTGCTTTGTGTAAACACAGCACGTAATAACAAATCTCAGAGATCATGTCTATAACACACAACAGGGAGGCTTGCTGCATTTTCCAACTTAATTTTAATATTTTCCATATTTTTCATATTTTATGGGGATATTGGTTATATATGGCTATAATGTTAATATATTTATGATATTTAGATCAGGAAGTTAAGCTTCACATGCAATATATATATATATTTTTTCAATCGGTATAGAGATGGGTCAGAAGAACAGTTTCTCTGTGACTATTGCATGTGCTTTTGTGTGCTATTGTTAAGGACATCAATTCAAATGAATGAGCAGAATTATTAAAATGCAGCATAACAAAAGGCAAGATGGAGTATGTCAAGATTAAGTATTGTCATATGCAGATGCATGCATGCAGCAATATTGTGCAAATCAAAGCTTCCTCTTTGGAGTGAAGGGAAATGAAAATAAAGTGCACATAAACATAGCCAATAATACAAACTGTCCGTCACTTGTAATGACTTTGCAATACTTACTGGATTATTAGATAGAAATCTATACCCTCTGTTTAGACCTGTATGATTTTAAAACCAAATATTTTGCTGTAAAAATGTACAGAGGTAAAAACATCTTGAAAAGAGAATTGATTGCACATAAATTCTCTTTATCCTTCTCCTGGATGACCTGGTTTCATAAATCCTACCGTACATCTAATCCACAGGGAAACTCAAATGAATCATTGAAAGCGTGGGACCGAGAGATCTGCAGCTTTCATACACTCCGTATCATTAATTAGTCAGCATCGCCAGGGGTATCGCAGCCCTCATCTCCCATGTCTAATAGACAATCGGGAAAACTCAGAATATCAAATCATTAATAAACCACATTACAGTTCAAGCTCTTAGGGTAACTAACCATTACATCAGCCTCTGTAGGTATTGTGATGGAATTCCCACACATATTATTTAAAACTACAGGAAAGAGCTATAAAGCTGATTCCTGGAGCTAGCTAATTCATTTTTCTATAACATAATGACATCAGTGATATGAAAAATGAATAACGTGATATACTGTAACCTAATGTGTTTGTGTGTGGACTGTGTGCTGGTGTTGTGTTATACTGTATAGGTGTTCACTCAGTGGCTTGAGCTTCCATATAAGGCAGATGCTTGCATGAAAAATGTTAGGGTCTGTTTACGCGACAGCAATGCGTTTTTTTTGCACGTACAGGCGGCAGCATTATCAAAACGATCTCGTTCACAAGGATCCATGAAAACGACTAAAAACCCTGTATTATGCTGCCGGACCAGTAGTTGGCGATGTCACTTTGTAAAGAAACACCATGTAATACGCATGCGCATGTTTTCACAAATGCACATTTTTGTATTTTACACAGAGAAGATAATGGTATCGTCTTTAAAAACTAGCACTTTGGAACCCGTTTGTGTTCTCAGGCACTCAAAATGCCGTCGCTGTGTAAATTAACTGATAATTTAAATGAAATTGCTACAAATTTTAAAATCAATATTGATTTGAATGTATGACCTTGACAGTCGCAAACAAAAGCACAAGCAATAGTCATGATACTGTTTGAAAATTCAATTCGTACATCAACTAAATAAAATAAAATAACATTTAATTAAATTTGTCTCTCAAAATGAGTTGCACGCAGCTATACTAGACACTTCCATTTCGGCAGTCAGGACAGTTTGCGGAATTGTCACTTGCACAAACGGGCCTGTATTGCATCGTCACTAAAGTTTATTATTTGCACAACGTTTTAAGTCTTTAAATATTCAAGCAATTTTTATTTTTACATTTTTACAAAAAACTGCAGGGTTACGCAACAGTCTGCCTATGACTATCATTAGAAAGGTCTGATGATTTATTATAACATATTATTATTATAAACATCTGTGCTTTTTATCTGTGATATCAATTTCTTAATTTTTGTTAGGAGGTATGGAGAATCAAGCATTATCTTTTCCAAGGCAGAATCTTTTCCGAACATTATAATGGCATTGACAGCCATGTGGAGCAGTTATATGATGGATAGATGCACTTTTTTGGACTTCAAATATGAAGTCATTGTGTTGCCATTATAATGCATGGAAAAGCCAGGACTTTTAATATAACTCCGATTGTATCCGTCTGAAAGAAGAATGTGAAAACTAACACCTAGGATGACTTGAGGGTGAGTAAATCATGGGCTAATTTTCCTTTTTGGGTGAAATAACCCTTTAATTAAAATTGCAGCCTTTACACTCTTGTGAAAGGGACTTTGTCAGTAGAAGCAAATTTTACGCCTTTTGTTTATTTGATAGGTTGGATGTTTTCTTGTGCTTTCTGCGTCCATCATGGTCACTACACTACAATGCATTATTAATGGATGAAAATTCTCTAATACTGGCATACTTCAAGTATCCAAACCATTACATGTGAACAAGGTTTGATGTTTTGAATCTTTCCAAGTGTGAAATAAGCACTTCTGAACAAAGCAGAGCATTTATAAATTATGATTACTCTACAGCTCTCATTCACATCGCTGTTTAATTGCCCTCTGCAAATATAATTGGATTCACCTCTACTAAACTAAACTAATGCCTTTCTGACATGTCCACTCATGGGATTTTCACACGTTTGAGCCCTAATCGCAGCATTCGGAATATCATCAACCTTTCGTTCACTTACTCTTCAGTGAGTGCTAAAACACAACAGACCTAAAACAGATTAAGAAACGCTTACCAGAGCTCTACTCACTCAAAGGTGCCGTAATGAGGTAAGGCTGCCCTCGCTGACAAAGTCAATCCATATCCATAGACGTCTAACCTTTAATCACCCCTTTGAATGGCTGCTTGTAAATCTCGGCTCACAGTAAGGTTCTTTTTGGTTCTCTTTCTTTTTACGTTGACCCTGTCCTCTTGGGCTCCGTGGGGCTCTGACCCGATCCCATATCAGGTCTTGGCTCGGGGGGCAGTGGGGCGTGAAATTAAGAGTCACAACAACGTTACTGGAAGGTGTGTGGTTATATCGTTACGAGATGAGTCCTGGATAATTCATGGCATCCCAGAATGGCTGTCTGCATCTAATGGGCCACTAAATGACATTTGCAGAGGCGTTGCCGCAACATTGGTCTGCATACTTATAGAGTCTGGGACCTTTGTTGTGTTGGACCACCATAACACTCACATCCTTTATGCAGGATTGCCAACTTCCATGCATTTGCTGTGTCTCAGGCTTACAACATTCAACTAAATCTCATGCCAAATGACAAGACAATGCAAAATGCTTTCTTCACCACATAACTTTCATTTAACTCTTATATTCTTTTTTTCTGTAAACATTATTAAAGGGATAGTTTGAAACTGAAAATGTGATGTTTATCTGCTTACCCCCAGGGCATCCAAGATGTAGAAGTTGTAGTTAACATCAACCGTTGCATTGTGCCAGTCGTATAATGCATGTCAACGGTCACAGTTGAGAGTATGAGAGCTATGAGAGTGAAAAAAAGACATAGACATACGAATCCATATTAAACCCAGCAGCTCGTGTTGACACATTGATGTCTTAAGACACGAAACAATCAGTTTGTTCGAGAAACAGAACAGTATTTATATTTTTTACTATGTACAACAGCCTTGAGTGCGCCATAACTTTCGGCCAGTGAGGTCAAATGCACAGGATATGGCGTTAATCTCAAACTGATCTCTCGCATGTATCTCTACGATATATCGTTTATTTTGACCACATCTACCGGAAGTCATCGCGCAGTCAACGCTGATTTACATAGTGGTGTATTTGAGGTAAAACATGATATAAATGCTGTTTGTTTTCTCGCACAAACTGATCGTTTTGTGTCTTAAGACATCAATGTGTCGTCACTAGCCACAGGGTTTAATATGGATTCGTATTTCTATGTTTTTTTTACTCTAAACTGTTCCTATTGACATGCATTATACGACTGACAGACTGCAACGGTTGGGGTTAAAAATCTTCATTTGTGTTCTACTGAAGAAACAAACACAGCTACATCTTGGATGCCCTGGGGGTAAGCACATAAACATAAATTTTCTTTTTTGGGGGTGAACCATCCCTTTAACTGAAAGTCACGTGCTTATTTCCATCGTGCAAAACAATTTGTCATAACACAGGCGTGATTGCACTTCAATTTAGTCTTCAATTTTAGTTGTTAAGTTTAGACTAAAATACTATGATTTCCACCAAATATTGTTGAACATCAACTTTCACAGTATGTGTCCAGAGCAACATTTTAGACGAGTTAAGCTGCGATACCGAACAGGACCACACGGAGATGCCTTAGATCAGAAACAGTCGCAGAATAAGCGAGCTCGTGTTTTAATGCAACACACACAATGAATAATTCACTAAAAACGCAATGTAAGTCTTTATTCTCTCTGATATGTCTGAGGTAATCAGCCTGGCCTTCTTTACATTAGCACTGTTTTGGACTGTTTGAATGAATGAACGGCTTAAAATGATCACAAACAGAGAAGCAGAATTGGGTTAAAGAGTTAGAATGGAAATTTCCTCCTACCAGGGTCACAGGTGCTGTAGATGTTCAGTGTGATTTTATATGATCATCTAACTGCGTGACAGAAATTATGTTAATGATGCTTTATAATTTATTTGCGTTAATTGCATTAAATTATTTTAGCGTGTTAAGGACTTTAAATTAATCGCAGCACTAGTTTGTCACCTTAAAACTTCAAATAGGCATCTGTGATTTGATTCAGACCATGTCATGAAAAATTGGCAATCCTGCTTTGTTGCATTTCATAAAAATCGTTGTCTCTAAAATTGTCATAATTTACTAACCTGGGAACCTTATTTAACATAAGATACTAAGAACATGCTTTTTTTGTTTGTTTGCTAGAAAGACTTCAGATAATAATGTTTTATGGGGACTTTCCATAGACATAATGATTTGTATACTGTACAAACTGTATATTATATCCCCTAACCCTAACCCTAAACCTACACAAAAAGAATCTGCATTGTTACATTTTCAAAAAACAAGCTGTTTTTCTCAGATGAGGGCCACAAATGTCCCCTTATAGTCAACAACAACAAAACACACACACACACACACACACACACACACACACACACACACACACACACACACACACACACACACACACACACACACACACACACACACACACACACACACACACACACACACACACACAGAGAGAGAGAGAGAGAGAGAGAGAGAGAGAGAGAGAGAGAGAGAGAGAGAGAGAGATACATGCCGCTACAGTAGTAGTAGTCCAACAGTTTAAAGCTCCAAAAAGGAAGATAGCGGAAATGATTAGTAAATTATGGCAGAATTTTTATGTCTGGATGAACTAGCGCTTTAAGGAAAACTCTGTTAACAGTCCAGCCACCCTTTCACCTCAATTTGTGCTGTTTGTTGTGCAGAGACCATGCTGTCATATTTTGTACATCGCAGAGAGTTCATGCTAGGATAACAACTTGTGTGGTTGGCTGGGTTTGCAAATAAACTAATACAAATGCTGAAGTATGTCACAAAAGATACAGAAACATGGTGCACGATCAACCAAAATGAAGGGCACTTCAAGGACAAAATGCTTACTTATAATGGTATAAAACTTATTGACTTTACATCATGATTTTTTGTTTTTTTATTGGCTGTCTACAATGTCTTCATTATAGGCTATGTTTGAAATGCTTCCAAAAAAGCTTTTTTTTTGTATGAAGGAGAACTGCTCCTAAAGAAAATGGTTTCAGGCAGACATTCAAAAGACTGTATTATCTTAATGGTGTACATTCTTTTTTACGCTGTGCAAACTTAAAGCTGCCATCAGTAGTTTTACCTCTTTGTCGCCATCTCTGTTCAAAATCTGCAATTGCTGTTATTTGCTAACATTTGTTCTGACCAACTAAGGGAAAAAAAAAACATTGCAAAAAATCGCGATGATTAAATCTAACGATCGCTTATCATATCACGTCAAACCGTGCAAATTATACTTTGTTTTCAAATTGTTAATGTTAACAACATCAGTATTGCGTGATTACATTTATTGTTTATTAGGGCTACCTGTAGTTCAGTTTCCATTTCTGTCTAATTTCTAATTGTCATATACCAACAAATGAATGTGGAGAAGAGGTGAATTTTTGCTAGCACAAAATAATTGATACGAGAAAGGCACAACAAAGAAAACTCCGTAACTGTATGAATTAAGCGAACAAGTGTGCTACTGTTACATAATTTAACCACTGAAATGTCTTAAGCCTACCTGTCCAGCAGAAAAAAAGCGTCTGTTTTGAACCCCTTCAAAACACTGAGTTCACAGCACCTTTCAAAAGCCCTTATTATCCTTGTTTTCACATGGACCCGTTGAAGTCTCTGTTTTTCTGTATCCACTCCGAAAGTCTTTCCGAAGCATTTTACAACGGATGAATCTCCAGTTGTCACTTGTGATTGTCGTTTGAACCTTTCTGGATCCGCCATCAAATTGATATATTTTATTATATCAAGTCCTACGAGAAAAGGCTATCAATCTCCACCTCCAACAATCCTCACATGCAATATAGCCTACTAGCCTACACATTCTTTATGTGTGCAGATGTGACGTAATGACACAAAGATATGCTTGAATCTCCCGCGGAAATGCACCAGTACCACTGGAATTAAAAGCATTATTACAAGCTTACCGTTGTAAATCGAGCTAAGGTAAGCAGATAGGTTTGAACACTGACTGGTTATGTACTAAAAATTACGGACTGTAGCTTTAAATGTTTGGATTTCTGTGATTGTATTCTAGAATGTTGTTCTACATTCTGAAATCTTTTCACCAAAATAATGTAAGCTGGCTAACATAAGCCATTTTTTCTGTTTTGTTAGTTATCGATAAATGTAAAAATGCATAAATCGTGTTTCAAATAATTACTATACTATATATAGTTCTTCTTTAACATTTACTGTGAAAAATGCTCAGGATTTAGATTTCTTGGTTTTGTCCAAACTGCAAAAAGACGAGTTTGTATTAAAAGCGTCAGTAAGAATGGTGAAAATCTAGCATATGAATTGTACACTATTTTATTTCGTATAATAATAAAAATAATACTAATCACAAAACATTTTAGTGAACAAAAATTGGTCAAATGTCAATCTTTGGTGATAGGGTCATTGAAAATGTTGGCAAGGCAAGAGAAATTCTGAACTACCATTAGATTGAAGCATCTGCCGAATTCTAAATGTTTTACAATTTAAAACATTATGGACATTATACATGTACTTTTTCATGATATTATTACCTTCATACATCAAATAGTCATTTTAACATTGAAACACTGATGCAATGCTGATGAAGAAATGCTCCCAGAGTCTCATCCTTTTGCTCTCTACACTTCAAACAGATGAGGAAAGCCAGGCAGGTGGGGAATAATTTAAGGTACTTTAAATGTATATGGGACACGTTGCCTGATTTAGTCTGCTCAGACTGCAAATCAGCCTTCATCCTTAAAACCCTGATGATTGGAGTATCAGCACCAGGAAGAAACTTACGTTGATGTCATATCAAGTATGTGACTTGTGACACATAAATAAATTCATATGACTATATCAATGAAATGTAATGCATAGTGACAGTCACATGATAGACATCATGTTCCAAAGCTTAGTGAGATGTCAGGAGCTGTACTGTAGGTAGGCAGCAGTGCTGGAGAATCTACTTTATAACTAGTTTTCCAAGCTACAAGCGACTCAATTAATTAGAATCAAACTGCTAACAAAATGTAGCTAGCCAACATTGAACATATTTTATCAGACTACTGTTTAAGATGATGGATCACATACACCGATAAAACTAATAAACATAGATAAATGGGGAGAGGAGGAGGAGGGGGGGGGGTTACTACTTCACATGGATTTATCCACAAGGACACAGATGAATCCAAAAATGAACTACTTCGCATGGATTTCTCCACAAGGCCAGATGAATCTAAATGAACCATTAATTTCCATGTTTCATCAAAATTAATTCCCTGAAAAAAATGTATCCTTAATTGTACTGAATGTGTTCTTGTAGTGTACTTATTTAAAAATAAAAATATTACAACTACAGATACATTATTTAAATAATATTAATTAAATAAAAGACCTTAAAGGTGCTGTAAGTAAGAATGACAGCTAGTGGTTGAAATGGGTACTGCAATCCAAATTAAAAATATGTTTTGCCCTGCCCAGGTGCGGATTAACGCACAGGCTTGCCTAGGTTTTTTTAAAAAAAATGTTTACTTCAGCGGAAAAAAACAAACAAACAAAAAAAACTCTAATTGGCCCAAAAGAAACACAAAAGGCAAGGGATTGGATAGCAGCGGCTGGTCAAATCATGTCAATCATTTTCATTTACGTCACTGTTATTGCTAGATGGCCAAGATGGCTAAATATCCGAAGGAACGTACGATAGCGGATCACAAAAACGGAAAATACAAAGTTAAAATAGCGCACTTAGCCAGCTACAGAGAAACTGGTAGCCAGGCATCTACATGACAAATCCTGAGTGGAGACGTCACTGCACGGTTATAGCAATCTAGTTAACCGTGCCAAGAATTCCGGGCCGAGAATGATTTGTAATCGTGCCGTGATGTTCCAGGTTTAAGTGGAAACACAACTGGAACCGTTCCTTACGATTCTAAGAAAAATTTGGCCCGACGGTGGAAAAGCGGCGATTGTTCACCTGCTCGTGGGCCAGTTGCGCCCGCGCCCTCAGCAGAGATGGAGGGAATCCCTGCCGTTTTTATTATAGCTTTGTTTTATACACAGTTTAGTGTATTGCACAATGGTTTGTACCTCAGTAAAACAGTGTTTTGCACTGATGCTGTAGCCTACCTGTTGGTTTATAAAGGTAAACCAGCTTGCAGTTAAACTGTGAATGCAGGGAATTCTGTTGCTTTGCTGTTTATAGTAACATATTTCCTTTGTTTTGTGGCTGTGGTGGCAGAGGGTAATATCTGTCCACCATCTCTGTTAATTAAAGGGCTGATTCTAAGCACTGGGCCTTGTGTTTGTTAGTACTTACAAAAGGACAACCTTAATCTGCCTCTGGCCCCGCCCCCTCCTTCTCCTCAGACTTGACACTCCAGTAAATTTTTAATACATCTCAAAACATTTAATACATTTAATAGTATGTCTTTTTCACATGGGTTGCTACATGTAGCTCGCTAAAGTTACAAATTTTGAAGCAGCTAAGCAGTTGTTATGCTAGTTAGCGTCACTAATTTTATTTAGTTACACATCGACATTGCTACAGCAGCTCACTTTTTTGATACACAGCTTTATTAATGGTCTTAGAGAGTCACATGTGCCAGAGAACAATACCCTATGGGGCTTCAAAAGTTTGTCACAAACCAGCAAAAAAAAAAAAAAAAATTGAGCCAAACAGCTTTGAGGACCTGTAATAAGTGCCAAGCAGCTGGATGGCTGAAAACACTCTAAAATGTTAGCATTGTCATACTGCACGGTTCACTCAAGTCAAGTTATTCTGAATAAGTGACATGTAAAACAGCACTGTATGTTGAAGCCCACAGTTTGGATATACTTTTGTTGAGTACTCTTCCGAGAGACTGGCGGAAGTCATTGGGCATGTTACATTTACATCATAACAAACAACATCCCGCTGTTTAGCATCAAGTGCTAGGACTTGTGTGATTGCAAAGTTTAGAAGAAAAACATTTGAATACATTTAAAATGCAAGTGCTTTTCTCCTAAATGTTGAGTACTAATATATTTTGGTTCAGTTTTATATTAAGGAAGCTATTTCTTATGCAAGGCAAAATGGCTTCACAATAAACAAGCCTATCTCCAAATTGTTATTCAATCATCATCTAAGGTGTCATGAGGGAACCCGAGGCACTGATGTGTACCTCATGTTAAACACTGGTTCATAGAGATGTCAAGCCAAATGAATGAGAGCTCATAACGTTTCTGCATCGGCAGAGCTAATCTAATGAAAATACATTAAAGGACAGAGATTTCTGAAGTTCCTCGAGTGAAAAATAAATATTTGATTGTGCTAAAGTTGAACTATTGCAGGTATACTTTTAATATCTTGCGTGTAAAGACTGATATCATACAGTGATCATGCTGTCCTTACCTAGTGATATTAAAACACATCGTAGGCTTAATTCTTTCCCCGCCAAACACTGAATTTTCTGTTATTTGTGAGAAAATGCTTCCCTGCCAAACACAGAATTGTCCATGTTTCCACTGTTTGACACTAGAGGGCGCTATTACATGTAAGCAGATGCATGTAAAATAACGTGATCGTCAACATTAAATATCATATGAATCCAAACTGCCTAATGTTACTGAATGAAATGTGGACCCAGAACGAGCTACAGGACTGTGCAAGCATTAGGGTTGATGGACTCTTATGTGGATGAATGTCCAGTTGTCATTAATGATGTAATTTGAGTCTTTCTGTATTACAATCTGCTTTTAAAATGATACGTTTAATTACTCCAGCTGCTGTGAGAAAAGGCTATAAATGATCCGCTGAAGAACATGACGTGACATAATGACGCAAATCCACCGCAGATGTCCACCGTACCACTCTAATTATAACATTATTATAAGCTTACCGTGAATGGGGCTCAGGTAAGGAGATAGCTTTGAAAACTGGCTTGTTGTGTACTCAAAAATTTATTTTGGACTATTTAGGTTACGGACTGCAGATTTAACACTTTCAAGGCCCAGAAAGGTAGTAAAAAGGTGGACGAGCGAGAGACGTGGGAGGAGCGAGCGAGACCGGTGCGTGATTGAGAATGAGTGTTGAGAGAGGACCAGGCCTGGAGTTTATGTTATGTTTTGTTTATGTTTTATTATGTGTGTGCGGTCTGGCGCGTGTTCAGTTCATGTCTTTAGAAGCTTAACTTTCATAGGAAGTTCATTTTAAAAGTTAAAAAACTCACTTTGGTCTCCACCGCTCCGTTTACATGAATCTCCGCAGCTCCCCGAGCCGAGTGCTGTGAGTGTGATGTTGAAAACATGTGGAAATAGCGCCCTCTGCTGGCTGTAGTCTTCAGCCTCTGGACAAAAACTCCTCCGATGACGCAAAATGACGATATTTGCGTCATCGGAGGAATTTTTCCAGAAATAAAATACATAATTCTCTTGTCTCAGGGTCATATGAGGGGGGAAAGTATGATAATTAGAATATACTCCCGGGTTTCTACTGATACAAAGCTTAATGCTAATCGCTGAAGGAACCCTTTAAGTGAGCACCACGTGTGATGCTGACGCAGGAGCTGGCCAACGCAAACTGCATAGGAGATTGAATGATTAAATTTTTTGGGTTAGCTAATCATTTCTGTCCTAATTTTTCCATCGGTTTTTACTATAAAGATTAACTATTATTCCAACATTTATCCCGAAGATTGCAGCAATATAAAAAAAGTTGCTTTTAACAAGGTCATTTCCACTTTAACACTTTGAGCAAGGGGAATTCAAGGGGATTGTTTTTGAGAACCTGTCAAAACGTAATGCAGGTTTGCACAGAGGCTGTTATTGAAGTCTATGGGGCAGCGCTGACCAGGGTGTGTATTGCATAGTGACCTTCAGTAGAAAGTTTCAGTGCTAAGATTTTATGATTCATTGTTTGAACAGCTTTATTTGACAGCTAGCGACATGGATGGCCTACCTTAGAAGTAAGGATTGTACTTTCTCAACTATTCCTCAACTACAGTAACTTTCCTTCAGCGAATAGTAATAAAGAAAGCCTCTGAGGATTGTGATGGAATAGTTTTATGCAATGGCCCCAGAAGAGGTCAAAGGGGTATTTTAACATGGAATGTTTCAGAAAAGTACAGACTAAGGATACACAGATCAAAGACCATGTATATCTACAGTATATACATCACATGATCTTTCTATGCAGGGAGTCTCTCTTGGTTCTTGTGACCTCCCGGCCATGAATAAACAAGTAACTTGGGAGTTATGTCTGGTATATGCTGCACAGCTGCAGAATAAAAGTATTAAAGATTCTATGCTCAGAGGACCACAGCAGGGACAACAGTGTTGTATTGAAAGACTAGACCTGCACTCGGGGTGAGGCAGTAATACTCAGCATTAGTATTAATGACCATGTGTGTGTTTGTGTGTGTAAATTTACACATGTAGTTCTGTAGTCATTAAAAGAGGTTTTATAGTTGCCGAAACACATGGTGCTTAATAAATGGATCTCTGGCAGCTGTTCAGTTCCCATTGTGTTACTCTTTGAGCTCATTAGGTTACAAAATCTATTTACAAACATATTGTTTTCCTCTGTCTTTTGACACAATATATGCACGCATAAAACTGGGAATTATCAATCAAGCCCAACAATTTTTATGCATAACTTGGAAACAATCGAGGTTGACATCATAAACACCGAAATCTATTCCATCTCAAATTTCAGCAAGCCAGACAATTTATGTTAGAGTGAAGACATGATCGAACACCACGCTCTCTCCCATCTCATTGCACTTGTCAGGCTGGTTGGGAGCATCAATTTCAATATATCTCTTCATCTGAAGTGATTCTGACAGCATTTAACATATTCTAAAATATTGGCTGTGTCAGTGACAGAGAAGACTAATAACAAAAGAGTGACGTACAAAAATCAACGTGGCAAATAAATTCATGTTTTGATCAGTTGTTAAAGGAAAGGCCTGGTGATGATTTACAGCTGCCGTTTCAATATTTGAATATGGAGGACTGTTACTTTGGTATGTGTGGAGCATTACATATTACAAAGGCACATTTTGCATTCATTATCCTTTTAACAGGCCTCTCAATTGTGTGGCTGAGTACATTTTGAGTTAAAGGAATAGATCATTAAAAAAATTATTAATAATAATATTATTATCTTTGCACCATGATGTCTTTGATACCAATAAGGCATAAGAGTATGACATTATGGATGGGGGTATATTAGGCAGCAAGTGAACATTTTGTCCTCAAAGCTGACGTGTTAGAAGCTGGAAAAATGGGCAAGGGTAAGGATTTGAGTGAGTTTGACAAGGGCCAAACTGTACTGACTAGACAACTGGGTCAGATCATGTTCAAAACAAATATCATGGGGTGGTCAGTATCTATCAAAAGTGGTCCAAGGAATGAACTGGCGACAGGGTCATGGGTGGCCAAGGCTCATTGATTCACGTGGGGAGCGAAGGCTGGCCCGTGTGTTCCGATCAAACAGACAAGCTACTGTAGCTCAAATTGCTCAAGACGTTAGGTGTCAGAATACACAGCGCATTGCAGTTTGTTGCGTATGGGGATGCATAGCCACAGACCAGTCAGGGTGCCAATGCTGACCCCTGTCGACCGCCGGAAGCACCAACAGGGCACATGAGCATCAGAACTGGGCCATGGAGCAATGGAAAACGGTGGCCTTTTCTGATGAATCACATTTTCTTTTACATCACGTGGATGGCCGGGTGTGTGTGCGTACAGGTGTGCGTCGCTTACCTGGGGAACACATAACACCAGGATGCACTATGGGAAGAAAGCAAGCCGACGGAGGCAGTGTGATGCTTTGGGCAATGTTCTGCAATGTTCTACATGTGGATGTTACTTCGACACGTACCACCTACCTAAACATTGTTGCAGACCATGTACACCCTTTCATGGAAATGGTATTCCCTGGTGTCTGTGGTCTCTTTCAGCAGGATAGCGCCCTGCCACAAGGCAAAAATAGATTCCCCAAATTCCCCAGATCTTAATCCAATCGCCCATCTGTGCTGAACAAACAAGTCCGATCCATGGAGGCCACACCGTGTAACTTACATCTGCTAAGGATCTGCTGCTAACATCTTGGTGCCAGATACCACAGCACACCTTCAGGGGTCCAGTGGAGTCCATGCCTCAATGGGTCAGGTCTTTTTTGGCAGCGAAAAGGGGGACCAACACAATAATAGAGGTAATAATGTTATGCTTGTTTGGTGTAAATGAGAATATCATTCTCATAAAGGATGAGTTTTAAGAGAGTGAAATTATGAAATCCTAAGCAGCAATATATGTACTTTATATGTACTGTAAGACCTGACCTGACCTGAACGAACCATTAATCATTAATTTAACCCTTCTATTAAATTTCATATTAATGCACTGGTTCAGCTAGAATCTGGAGGGCTACTTGTGTTTGATTCTTTGGGGATTTCGGAAGATGTGGTTCGCTGCGTGGCTTCCCCTGGTCGTTGATTAGCTGGTGGTCTCGTCGTGTCTGTAGTGATGTCTTGGAAAGCCAACCATGCTGGTGTGTTGGCAGATCAGTGGAAACGAGCTTTGCTGTAGAATCGTTGACTGAAACTTTGTGGCAACGAGATTCTAAACATGAGACTCTAAACGGTAAGAAAATAAATTAAGTAAAAGCGAGACAAGAGTGGTTAGATGGATTGAATGAAGCTGTTCTTCTTAACCCTTTTTCATCTCCCAAATCTGTCTGTCATCTTGTCTACTCTGTCCATTGCTTTGTTCGTGTCCTCAGATTTTAACCTGAGACATAGCCTCTTTGAGAGGTTCTGACCAAAAAGGTGGTTCAGAGGTGGCCCGTTTACATGTTATTTACATGCTTACATCAGAAATTGAAATCTACAGGCAACGCTAATAAACATTAAAGGGTTCCTTCAGCGATTAGCATTAAGCTTTGTATCAGTAGAAACCCGGGAGTATATTCAAATTATCGTACTTTCCCCCCTCATATGACCCTGAGACGAGAGAATTATGTATTTTATTTCTGGAAAAATTCCTCCGATGACGCAAATATCGTCATTTTGCGTCATCGGAGGAGTTTTTGTCCAGAGGCTGAAGACTACAGCCAGCAGAGGGCGCTATTTCTACATGTTTTCAACATCACACTCACAGCACTCGGCTCGCGGAGCTGCGGAGATTCATGTAAACGGAGCGGTGGAGACCAAAGTGAGTGTTTTAACTTTTAAAATGAACTTCCAATGAAAGTTAAGCTTCCAAAGACATGAACTGAACACGCGCCAGACTGATTACGCGCTGTAAATGCGGTCGTGAATCCCCCGATTACCTCAGCTCATGAGATGAATGTAATCCGATCCTGCTGCGTTTGTGCCGTGACGCTCAATCGGCTCACTCGCATTATATCGAACACGCTCAGTTTTTAATTGTAGTGTCTCTAACTGAACTGATTTTCTGAAAATGAATGTGGTAGGCAAGTGATCCAGTAATCCTGTAGCCGACTAGCCGCGCCTAGAGTAGGGCAGTGAAGCAGTGCGTTCTGGGAATTGTTGTCTTTCATCCCCATGAGACAAAAATACATTTTCTGTGTTTTCTCAGTCTAGAAGGCACCAAATTCAAAAATAATTTCACGTTTCTACTACATTAATGACCCAGTTTAAATACAGATTCATCTTCCCAGCGCTGAAGTACCCCTTTAAATACACGTAGTCACACGATGCTAATGCCGTTAACATGAACAATTTGAGAAATAATTATAACAGTAGTAATAATTTGCATGGTTTGACGTTATATGAGCGATCATCAGATTTAATCACCGTTGGTAGCGTGATTTGTAATTTTTAGTTCCTAAAAGTGGCAGACATGTTACTAACTTGTTCAGATGACATTTTCCGGTGAAAATTCTTATTTAGGTTACTCCAAGATGTAGAATCTGTGATTCTGAAGTACAGTATCCACACCGGTGCGGTGTCTGACAGCAAAGCCGCACATACTCCTCATGCATTAGATTCATCCGCTCTGAGGAGCCGTGCCGATAATAACTGCAATTGCAGGTTTCAAACAGAGATGGCGACAAAGAGAGAAAACTCACAGACTGCTGTCTGTTGTCAAAATCAAAAATGTGTGTATTTTTAATGGGGGAAAAAATGACATTATTTTATTTCAAAAAGTTAATCGTTATATTTTATTGACAAAATATTTTAGTTCGTCTTGTATATTTTTTTATTATATCAGATAACATTTTAAGCTGTCATGTCACAATGTGACCCTCATATGTTAGAATGTACCCCACCTATGGGGCATGTTGTCACATTTCACTTCCATTCTTTCGGGGCAAATTAAGAAAAAAGCATACACTGTATTAATGAAACAAAACCACATAATTGTACTAGACATGTGTGAAATTAATGTATAATTAATATATGAAATATGAAATTAATATATATATAACTAAATATTACTGTCAGAGGGAACAACAAAATATAAAGAAATACTTTTGCTATTGCTTTTTCTTGTGACAATTAAAGTGTTATTTAGAGACATGAGTAATCCATCTAACAACAACAACAAAACACCCGAGAACGCCGCAAAAACTTTTGGTTGCTTATTTGATGTGTGCAGCTATCTTTAAACAAGCACCTGTGGAGTTGTTGTTTCGTGAGCTCAACCCGTGGGCAATCATGGCTGTCATCGGACTCCAGTATCTGAAGAGGAGGTTGTCAAATTTACCACATAGATGGGTGGCAGCAAGGGAAAATTGTGATGTTTTGAGATGGTGAAACCTGAAAGCAAGAGTGAGTGTAAATATCGAAAATGTAAAAGCCTAGAGAAGGGGAAGCTTGTTCCCTGATGTTCAAGAAGAGACCAAATAGAGCAGTAATAAAGGGATGAAGGCTATAGTTTCATGTTCAGAAACCACTAGCTCACTGTTTTTCAAATTCATACTCAATTTACTTAAGCCTTTATATGTGACCTATGTAAATTATTTGAACAATATTTGGAAGAATATAGCAGCAAATACAGCACAACACTACCACACTTGCACTATCTGCGATAGTGCTGGAGCGAGTGAAGACCAGTGGGGCGGAGAGCTCGCTGCCGTGCCCCTGGGTCAAGGTGGGGTGGCTGCCGTCCGAGAGGATGCGGAGGAGTTGCCGGCGCTTGCGGTAAGCTGGAACCTGCTGCCGTCCGCTATTTAGAGGAGGAGGAGGAGCAGTGAGCAAGGGGCTCGCTGCCGGCTCCCTCAGTAGGATGAGTCACCGCCGGCCACCAAGGGGCGGAGGAGGATCGAGCCGTCGACCGAGCATCCAGTGAGGGAGTACAGTGCTGTCTCGGGAGTGTCCCCCATCCTGCGAGGGGCGATGGGGGTATGTGGCGAGCAGCGAGGTTGAGGGACCGTGAGAGCGATTATTCAATATCCACTTGTAATTCAAGCACGGTCCAAAAAAGTGTTCCATTCAATTTGAGCACATGCACTATATCCCAAGTTTTGAACCTCATTTGTGCTACATTCAATTCAAAAGAATGAGAGTGGAAGATGACTCAACTTCTGATTCAACTTCTTCAAACAAGAATTCAGTCAATGGCTTTAAATTGCTGAGTGACATCTAAAAGAGACATACACTTACTTGAGCCCCTCCACTTGAGGCAGGAACTCTCCGCCAACCTGAAGCGGGCAAGCCACCCTTTTCCGACTGAGAACCATGGCCTAGGACTTGGAGGTGCTGATTCTCATCCCAGCCGCTTCTTCACATTCCATAAACCCATAAACATAAGGAAAAGAGAGAGACAGACAAAGGCAGAAAGAATAGCAAACATGTGATTTAAATGTTAAGTGATTGTATGATCCTTATGTTTATTAATGTGCATAAAACAGGCAGATCTCTGTCAAAACAAGCCATTTACAAAACTATTACAGCCAGTTAACCTCAATTAGCATAATTCAGTTAATTGACACAATCATTGTGCCACAAGACACATCATGTTTGTTAAACTTAATTGTCAGTTTTCGCTTCTTGTCAAAAACGCTTTGCAGAAACAGCTCAGATAACTGGGCTGTGGGCTGTGTTCGTGACAGTCCACATCATTAGTGTGGAAGAAGATTTTAAGGAAACAATTTTTTTTTTTTTTTAAATCAATAAATGTACACTAACAAGTCTCAAATGGATTGCTGGATATGTACCAAACAAGCAACTTATTAGCACAGTAACAGAAACACAACCTGGAAACCAGGAGGAACACTAATATTCTTGTTTCATAGAGCAATTATTTATTCTGTGGCAGTAAATCTGTAGAAAGGTATAGCAACATAAAGTCAAACCAAAATGTATTCAGGCACCTTCAACATTTTCTCACATTATCACAGTTTATTCACTAGAGTTTAGGAAATGCTGAACTGTGTCAGAACAAATTAATCTTGATAATTTCAGATAACTTTGATATAAAGGTATGTAATGGATTACAATCAACCAATCAGCTGTCAGCTGTTACATTTAAGTACACAGTTAGATAATACCAATGTAGGTCAACCAATTACCAATAAATGCTTCATTTAGTTAATTCTCTGGTGTAAAAGGTTAGCCTTGAAATCTAGACGCACCCTAGAGGCAGCAAATCTAATTTGCCGTTAGTGTAGTCTAGCAACTCTCGGTAGACCTGCGAACTGGAAAAAACAACCTCTGGTCAGGCCAATCACATCGTGTATAGAGTCGGTGGGCGGGCTTAACATAATGATGGAAGAGTTGAGGAGGTTCCACGTGCTACTTGTAAACAAAGAAGCCGGCGAACGGCGGTCTTTAGAATCGGTTTTGGCCGCGACTCTGGAAGACTTGGAGTTAAGCTTTTCTTTGAGAAAAGAACAAAGAACGGCACTGAAGTCATTCTTATGAAAGGAAGATGTGTTCAGAGTTTTGCCGGATATGGCGAACGTTTAATCTATCAACTAGCTCCGCTTCACGTTGCTCTGGTTGGTTGTAGGGAATTTGAAAGACAACCGTTTATCCCACCCTTCGGATCGAGTCCCGTCAGTGGTGAGTTCCCAGACCCGACATCTTGATGTGGGTCTGGCTTGTCAGGCTAGTAAAATGTCGAAATTAAAGAAAAAACACTTCAGCAAAACATGTTCAGGTCAAAGTGTCTGACTAATTTTGGTCCCAAATTTCCTCGCTTACATAAATCCTGCACCCTCAGCACAGCATTTAAAGTCTTTTTTGTTTGTTTGTTTGTTTTTAATAAATGAATGCATTTATTTTTCAAAGAATCATTACTTTGATGAAAAGTGACATATGTTACAAGATATTTATACTGTTTATCAAATAAACACTGCACTTTATATTCATAAAATAATTCTGAATAAATGTATCATGGTTTCCAACACTGATAAAAATAAATCTTTATTGAGCAGCAAATCAGCATATTAGAATTATGTGACACTGAAGACCGGAGTGATGTTGCAGAAAACTCAGCTTTGCATCGCAGGAATAAATTACATGTGAACATATATTTAAATAAACAGTTATTTTAAATTGTAATAATATTTCATAATTTTTTTATCACATAAATGCAGCCTTGGTGAGCATATAGGCTATACATTTCCTAGGCTTCTTTGAGGTTTTTTTTTCTTCCTAAAGTAGAAGCTAGTTATATTGAAAGCAGTTAAATTACTTTACGTATTAGTTAAACAAAGCCAAAACTAAATAACTATGTGTGTTTTTTCAAACTGTTCTCCAAAAACCCAGACTCTATAGGTCGTTTTTCAAGTACCTTATTACGACCTATATTTACGTTTTAAAGTCATGCGCCCTCTAGCTCTTTTTACCACCATTTGTCATATTTCCATTATTTACAACACCCACTCCATTCCTAAACCTACCTATTGATACACACTTTATGAGCACATGTGTTCCTGGGATCGGACTCACGATTGCATGATCACATGTTGTTGTATATTGCAATGCTTTAATTACCAATTGAGCTATGCAAAACCTGAACTATTATGCAGATAAAAGGGAAAAATGCTTTAAAATGAAAGTGTCCTGTTGTCAATAGGAGCACAGCTCTTTAGTAAACGCTCCTATGGGTCGTATTTCAAGGAAGTGACAAAAGGTCACAATTTATATTATGGTTCAACTATTAACTATGACATTTGCCTCAATAAACTCCTAATTACTGCTTATTAATAGTTAATAAGGTAGTTGTTAAGTGTATGTATTGGGTATGATTAAGGGATGCATTAATATGTGCTTTATAAGTAGTAAACAGTCAAATATGCAAGCTAATAAGCAACTAATTAATAATGAGAATTGGACCCTGAACTAAAGTGTTACCATAAAGGAATACAAAATAAGATAGCAGCATTTAACTGAATATCTTGCTTTGAAAAACATAATATATCATTCAAGGACTCCATGAGTATTTTTTTTCTTTCCTTTATTCAAAATGATCTAATTCACCAAAATAAATCAGACTTTCTGATGATTATTGCCTTATCTTGCTCGCTCGAATGTAAATCTGTCATATTGTTCTGCAGTTGGGAAAACAGATTCTTACTAGAAAAGTAAGAATAGAGTAGGTAAGCTATAACACTAGCTGAAAATATATTGTTAAGTAGTGTCGCTATTTTTAGTTAGTTACTCCACACCGTTTAAGATCATTGTAATTTTGCCACGCTTTCTTCTGAATTTCACTCTCTGAACCTGAGAGGAGCTTTATTCCCTGTGGGAGCCTGCTGACGGGTCAGAAGAAAATCTGGGACTAAAAATCACAGAATGACAGGACTAAAAATACCAGATTTACTATTAAAAAGGACATGATTCTTGAGAGAGAGATGAAGATGAGGTAAAAGGACTTATCTAAATGTGTACTGTCAGAATTCCTCGGTCCATATGCCAGCTGCATAATCTTTGATCTTGCCTAAAGGACATTTTGCCATGCCATGTTGGATTCAACTTTTTTATTAGTTTGTTCTATGTTTCACAGGATTTAATCTTTAAATTTATAAACCTTTTGCGTGCAATTTGTTTAGGAACGTTGTGCTCGTTTACTGCAACAATTGTGCTGTGAACGTCACACATACTGTTGAAAATCCAGCGTTAAGTTGATCCCGATAAGTGCTTATTACCTTTTTCCATAAGGGGGTTTGGCTTCACAACGGCTTTGTTTCCAGGCTGACTATTAAAGAAGGTGACACACACATCTCTTGGAATTCTGGACAATTCAACCAGAATTCGGATGACGACTTCTAAATTTTGTGTGCCATATGTATCGGACATTCATTCAACAGTATGTGGAAATGACGTCTGAGGCTGAGACTATTTCCAGAAACATATCAGATTGAACCTAGCCAATCAGAAACACTCTACTGTTCAATAAATTTAATAATTTGCTTTTCGTTTTTGTACCCACTGTGCTGCTTTTCTATTGTTTTTCTTTGGTTAAACATGTCCGTCTAGCTGTTTACACTGTTGCACTTGCCTCTTGCGCTATTTGCATCTACTAACATATGACACGGCTTTCTAAAAAGACAGCTCAAGTTAAAAAAAACTTTTTTTAAAAAGCATTTTCATTTTGCGTGGTGACCGGTTCTGTTCATAATTTTTATGGACAAAATTTCTAGGCGCAGCCAAGGGCCGGAGAGTTTCCGGTTTGGGTACCACACAATTTCGTCACTGCTTTTTGCGGATGATGTCGTCGTGTTGGCCTCCTCAAGCCAGGACTTTCCGGTCCTGGGGAGGTTTGCAGCTGAGTGTGAAGCGGCTGGGATGAGAATCAGAACCTCCAAGTCCAAGGCCATGGTTCTTAGTTGGAAAAGGGTGGCTTGCCTGCTTCAGGTTGGCGGAGAGTTCCTGCCTCAAGTGGAGGAGTTCAAGTATTTTGGGGTCTTGTTCATGAGTGAGGGAAGGATGGAACGGGAGATTGATCGACGGATCAGTGTAGCTTCTGCAGTTATGCGGTCGATGTACCTGTCTGTCTTGGTGAAGAAGGAGCTGAGCTATAAGGTGAATCTCTCGATTTACCGGCCGATCTACGTTCCTACTCTCACCTATGGTCATGAGCTGTGGGTCATGACCAAATGGACAAGATCCCGGATACAGACAGCCGAAATTAGCTTTCTCCGCAGGTTGGCTGAGCGCTCCCTTAGAGATAGGGTGAGATGCTCGGTCACTCGGGAGGATCTCAGAGTAGAGCCGTTGCTCCTCCACATCGAGAGGAGCCAGCTGAGGTGGCTCGGGCATCTATTTCGGATGCCTCCTGGACGCCTTTTCAGGGAGGTGTTCCGGGCACGTCCCACCAGGAAGAGAACCCGGGGAAGACCTAGGACACGCTGGAGGGATTATGTCTCCTGACATACTCGTAAGATTACTCAAATAACCAACTGATTACCAAAATAACCATTATTGACAGCTCTAGATTAAAACATTTATAAAAAAAAAATGCACCTGCATTGTTTTGCATTTTGTGACTATTTCTCATTGAATATTTCTTAAAAAATAATGTTAAAATATCGCCTCGTTCTGGTGAACCCAGCATCTTGTCTCGTGAGCTAAGTGTATTGTCACAACCCTACTTCCAAGTACAGATGATTGTTTCATTCTTGAACTGGAGGACCACAGGTGAGTTACTTAGCTTTTCTTCACGGTCATCTCAATGTAGAA
The DNA here is from genome assembly GCA_023029165.1 of Gobiocypris rarus. Classification (NCBI taxonomy): domain Eukaryota; kingdom Metazoa; phylum Chordata; class Actinopteri; order Cypriniformes; family Gobionidae; genus Gobiocypris; species Gobiocypris rarus. Next base: position 37,212,322 of record CM040911.1, read on the forward strand.
AAAAAAAAAGCTGTGTATTAAAAGCAAGTTAATCTCTTTTACTCTTTCTAATGTGTAGAATCTTCTGTCATCGTGGTGATTTTGCCAGAGAAATAAATACGCTCTCAGTTCATAGAATGTTAAGGTGATGCGATTATAATGACACCTGAAAAGAAAGGAACATCTTAGAATGACACATAATGTCGCATGTGTGCGTGTCAGGGATTAATTATCTAAAAATTAATCCCCCGCCTCCTAAAATGGCATTTTGTTTTGCCAAAAGGGAGGGTGTGACATTTTCTCCTGTTCAACAAGAGCGGCACTAATCTCAGAAAGAACACGTCGCTCCCGCACATCCACCTGTTCGTGGCGGAGGAAAACAGAAGCATCTGCATTGCTACATTTACTGTCAGAATTACAATTTATTAAAAGTTGTCCAGAGTTGTCCAAAGTTGTGGAAATTTTTGAGGATAATCCAAGAGTGAAAAAGTCAGCAAGTGTTTTTGCAACAAACGCAGCTGCTGTCCTAATAAGTGGCAAAGGTTTCCAAAACCGCCAGTTGTTGTTGTTGGCTGGTTTTAGCAGGCTTTTCAGACTGAAACTTCAAAAGAGACTTTGAAATACCCAAACCCATGTGTGTACCTGATTCACTCTGCTTTTGAAATGGTAAACCCCCTCTATTTCCTCTGAAGCGACCTTTGAGCTTTGTTAATGCCTTTAGAAAAGTTGCATTTGTAGTGCTTTACTGATGAACTTTGACATGCATCTCACTGAGGTTTAACCTATTGTTGAAGACCCTACGAAATAAAATGTTGTACAAAACAAACTTTTAGCAGATGTATACACACATTTATTTCACAGTTTTTTCTTATCATCAAAAATAAACCAGAAATATTGATGACTCATAGAATGACTATATCCTCTTTCCTTAACTATAAATACTATAAATGCAGCTGTCATATCTCTGAGATACAAAACAATATGGACAGCTTGTCATTCAGACTCAAGAACCCTTGATCACCCCTTTGGATTCCTGCAGCTTTCAATACTTTTGATTCAGAATATTTTGCTCAAAACACTGGATGTCCTAGTTATTTGAAAATACTGTGACTACCTGCTGTGTCATACTTATTATTCAAATGTTAATTCATTATCCAAATTAGAGAATAAAAGACTACAAGACTCACTGTATCAGCTGCAGATCTGGGCAAGATATTTGATACTAATGAGATGGTATCTTTCATAGTGAATTAAGTAAATAAACAGGTTTTTAGTGATGCTCAGGATTTCCCTATAGAGAAACAGTGGAACAAATCTTTCTCAAAGACATTAAGCAATATCCACATCTATAGAGAGTGTGTGTGTGCGTGTGTGTGTGTGTGTCCTTGTTTTTATTACATTGTGGGGACAAAATGTCCCCTAAAGGATAGTAAAACCTGAGATCACCTACATTGTGGGGAGTCTGTGGACCAGCCAGCGGTCCCCACTTGTCAAAAGGCTTATAAGTCACACAGGATGATTTTTTTTTTTGAGAAAGTAAAAATGCAGAATGTTTCCTGTGATGGGTAGGTTTAGGGGCAGTGTAGGGGGATAGAATGTACAGTTTGTATGGTATAAAAACCATTATGTCTATGGAGAGTCTCCACAAAGATAGTGAACCAGACGTGTGTGTGTGTGTGTGTGTGTGTGTGTGTGTGTGTGTGTGTGTGTGTGTGTGTGTGTGTGTGTGTGTGTGTGTGTGTGTGTGTGTGTGTGTGTGTGTGTGTGTGTGTGTGTGTACAGGTATATGTGGCTTATGAGGGCACAAATGTGTATAATGACATGGGGATTTTTTTAGGGCACTTACTGAGATTGATTGATTGATTGATTGATTGATTGATTGATTGATTGATTGATTGATTGATTGATTGATTGATTGATTGTGTGTGTAATATTGTGAGAACTGCTTCTGAAATTATAAATGCACTTGCAGACTGATGTCTTGCCATCTATGAAAACCTGTTTCCACCTTAGCATAGTAAGCTAACTGTGAGCTGAAATTTAAAATACAAAGTCACATTGTGATTGTCACAATTACCATATATTTGTATTTTTAAGACCTTTATGGATAACATTTGGGGCAGAAATTGGCTTCAATAGTTAACCAATAGCTCAGAGTTAGCTCCGAGTTAAAGATATTGTTCAGTCTTGACAATTCTGAGTGAATTTTCAAATTTAAAGGACATTTAATAACAGAGCAGATCTCTACAAGTGGTGCTGGGGAGGAGGTGGGGTAAACAGAGGTTTTCATAATTGCGCAGCAATCGATCGCAGGCTAGGGTGCCAAATATATGGTTACATGGATTAGGAAGCATGTCTGATTGGCTAATTGGCTGACGCCATTGTGTCAGAAAAAACAAGTGCAGATTGTGCGTGTGACATTCACAGACAGCATGATCTTTTGTCTTGTCAGGCTTGAATGGTTTAAAAGCATTTGCATGAATAAGAGCGTGATCATATAGTGTAATGCTATTATATATATATATATATATATATATATATATATATATATATATATATATATATATATATATATATATATATATATATATATATATATATATATATAATTGCATGCATTCATTTTAACAGCACTCATTAAGAAAAATACATACTTGAACCTTTTAACCAAATGCAGATTGTCTCTATCCGTGCCAGTATCATCCGCACAGAGTTTTCTCAAGGTTTCTTTCACACTTGAACGAACAATAACACACAGAAGTTTGCCAAAATGCCCGTTCTATCAAGTATTCTCTCAAGAGCATTAGTTAAATAACGTCTCAAATTAACAGAAAGAGTTGTGAGAAATTGCGATGCATGTGACATGGCATCAGATCCGCATCACGCTTTTAAAGTCACAGCAACCTAATAAACCAGTTGCTGTGATGTCGTACATTAATGTTAATGGTCGATTAGCATTAAGCTTTGTAACAGTAAAAACTGGCAGTATATTTGAATGACCATAAGATTTATGTATTTTATGCCTGGAAAAAAGCCTCAGATGATGCAGAGGTGGGATCACACTCACAGAATATAAATGCGCATGAACGCGGCTCGGGCATTCATAACGTAGCGGTCGGAGCAACGCGAGTGTTTTCAATGAATTCCTATGAAAGTTAAGCTTCCATAGGCATGAACTGAAAACGCGCCAGACTTGATTGACATGCACCGTGAATGAGTGTGCGGCCGTGAATGAATGCCGGGCGGCCAAGCTCATTTTAGTTTCGGTTTTGATTTGCACCAATTCGGGGCGGGTTATTTGAACAAAACGGTACAATGACAAACTGTGGCCTCGTAGGGCAGAGAAGCAAGTTCATTCCGGGAGTTGTTGTCTTTCATCCATATGAGCCAAAAATACATTTTCTGGCTTTTCTCAGTCTAGAAGGCACCAATTTCTAAAATAATTTCACATTTCTATTACATAAATGACCCAATTTAAATACACATTCATCTTCCCAGCGGTGAAGTACCCTTTTAATCAAAGAACAAAAGTAACAGAGAAAAGTGTAGCTTTAATAAGGAATAATCTATATTTAATTTATTATTTATGCAGTGACTGTTTGATAAATGTATTCAATTTCTGTATATTTCCTGCCTGTCAGATAGGTAGGAAGGCCACAGGTAAATATGACACTTATTATAATTGGTTTATGGGAAGATTGTATTAAGTTAAATTAAAGGTTGTTTTTTTAAAAGTCTGATAAACATTGAAATTGAAGCTTTGAATTATAATGTATGAATTGCAATCATTAATGTTTAAAAAAAATATGGTGACATCAGTAGCAGTATTAGTATCAGTTTTAAATATATATATATATATATATATATATATATATATATATATATCCACATCTATATAAGTCACACAGGATATATATATATATATATATATATATATATATATATATATATATATATATATATATATATATATATATATATATATATATATATACATATATATATATATATATATATATATATATACACATATATATATATATATATATATATATACATATATATATATATATATATATATATATATATATATATATATATATATATATATATATATACATATATGTATATATATATATATATGTATATATATATATATATATATATATAATGTATATATATATATATATATATATATGTATATATATATATATATATATATTATATATATATATATATATATATATATATGTATATATATATATATATATATGTATATATATATATATATATATATATATATATATATATATATATATATATATATATATATATATATATACATATATATATACATATATATATATATATATATATATATATATATATATATATATATATATATATATATATATATATATATATATATATATATATATATATATACATATATAATACTGTCTTAATGTAGTTGTTTCTACAATGTTGTTTGGACTCCAAAATTCTTCAAAATATCTTCTTTTGAGAATGTCGCATAGGTGCAGAGTGAAGTGTAGAATTAATGTTATTTCTTTGCTGCATAAATAAACATACTCTTTACAGTGTTGTTAACTGATTTAATATGACGCAACACTCAGTGCAGGAACCTAATGTAAATGAAGCAATAGCAGCATACTGTTCAGGAGCTTATTGTTGTGTTGAAATGTTTTTCTTTCTTTCTTTCTTTCTTTCTTTCTTTCTTTCTTTCTTTCTTTCTTTCTTTCTTTCTTTCTTTCTTTCTTTCTTTCTTTCTTTCTTTCTTTCTTTCTTTCTTTCTTTCTTTCTTTCTTTCTTTCTTTCTTTCTTTCTTTCTTTCTTTCTTTCTTTCTTTCTTTCTTTCTTTCTTTCTTTCTTTCTTTCTTTCTTTCTTTCTTTCTTTCTTTCTTTCTGTATTTTTTAATTATATCACCTAGCCCAAAATAGCACACGTTGTGTCATTCAAAAATTGTTTCCATTCTAAATCTTCCATGCATCAATCTACTTACTCTCATCCAGATATGTCAGGCTAATATGTTTAAGCTTTTGAGACTTTTGTAAGTTATCAAGATAAAAAGAAAGCTTTTTGTCACCATATATTTAGATATATTAGAAAGGCAGGCACGGCAATTATGTTGTTTTCTGACATGACTCGCAAGAAGTTTCTCACTCATGTGGTAATGCTGACAGTAAACAAGTAAACAACGCTCTTCACATGCAGAAGACACGTGATGTTTTTGTCAGATTGCGTTTACGGTACAACAACCATCCGTTAGGAATATGCAGTTGTGCTGAACTGATTTAGACTGTCACTATCTGTGCATTCAAACATGGTCTAGTTTGCAGTGGATCTACAACAGGGCTAAGAATCAGTATAATGCAAATCAAAATAAATACTGGAACTCAGACTACATGAAGAAGCCAGTACTGGGAACAAGCCGAAACCCAAATGTTCTCAAATTTCAAGCCTGAGTGAACAATTTCATTTTAAAGCCTGTTCTTATCAAGCCAAGTGGCATATGTAAATAAATGTATGTGTTGTATTGAGTTGTTCCACCTGGGGGCCCAACAAGAGCCCAGACAAAGTGGTAATCATCAACTATTCAATCAAACTTGTTCAAATGTTATATGCCTTTGGCACATTGTAGGACAATAGAGCCATCAGGGCTCTTTGGATTGCCAAAATGCTTAGATGATAAATTGTGTCTGATTATTATGTTTGCAGCAGGGTTTAATTGAATTATGGAAGCACTTACATTTGGCAACACATAATCAGAGCAAAATCAAGCTAGAATTAATGCTTCATAATTTTATCAGATAATGTTACTTTTTTTCTGAAGGGGAAGGATCACAATTTATCTCTGTTGAATTTGATTATAACTGTGATTATCCTTATTGTGTTGCTTGTTCATTCTTGTTAGCCAGTCAAAGTGTTTGATAACAGTGTTTGTTTGATAATGGCATGATCCAAGTATATGACAAATAGTAAGAAATTGTTTAACATAGCAAATATTTTCTGGTGCTTTCTTTATTTTGTCTGCCCATCTTCAACTTTTCAGATACAACAAATAATATAATATAATGTAATATAATAATATTTTGATGGGTTTATTACAAAAAGTATGTATTGGGATTCGATCCTAGCTGCCTAGCAAAAAGTTAATTTGTGCAAGTCATACTGAAAAATAATAATAATAATAATATATAGGTCCTTCTAAAAAATATAGCATATTGTGATACAAGTTCATTATTTTCCATAATGTAATGATAAAAATTAAACTTTCATATATTTTAGATTCATTGCACACCAACTGAAATATTTCAGGTCTTTTATTGTTTTAATACTGATGATTTTGGCATACAGCTCATGAACACCCAAAATTCCTATCTCAAAAAAATTAGCATATCATGAAAAGGTTCTCTAAACGAGCTATTAACCTAATCATCTGAATCAACTAATTAACTCTAAACACCTGCAAAAGATTCCTGAGGCTTTTAAAAACTCCCAGCCTGGTTCATTACTCAAAACCGCAATCATGGGTAAGACTGCCGACCTGACTGCTGTCCAGAAGGCCATCATTGACACCCTCAAGCGAAAGACACAGAAAGAAATTTCTGAACGAATAGGCTGTTCCCAGAGTGCTGTATCAAGGCACCTCAGTGGGAAGTCTGTGGGAAGGAAAAAGTGTGGCAAAAAACGCTGCATAACGAGAAGAAGTGACCGGACCCTGAGGAAGATTGTGGAGAAGGACCGATTCCAGACCTTGGGGGACCTGCGGAAGCAGTGGAATGAGTCTACAATGGGCTACAGGTGCCGCCTTCCCCAGGTCAAGCCAATTTTTAACCAGAAACAACGGCAAAAGCACCTGACCTGGGCTACAGAGAAGCAGCACTGGAATGTCGCTCAAATTTTGCATGTCATTCGGAAATCAAGGTGCCAGAGTCTGGAGGAAGACTGGGGAGAAGGAAATGCCAAAATGCCTGAAGTCCAGTGTCAAGTACCCACAGTCAGTGATGGTCTGGGGTGCCATGTCAGCTGCTGGTGTTGGTCCACTGTGTTTTATCAAGGCCAGGGTCAATGCAGCTAGCTATCAGGAGATTTTGGAGCACTTCATGCTTCCATCTGCTGAAAAGCTTTATGGAGATGAAGATTTCGTTTTTCAGCACGACCTGGCACCTGCTCACAGTGCCAAAACCACTGGTAAATGGTTTACTGACCATGGTATTACTGTGCTGTATTTGAATGTTGACTTTTTTTGTAATAAAAACACTTTTCTTTTATTGGTCGGATGAAATATGCAAATTTTTTGAGAAATATTTCAGTTGGTGTGCAATGAATCTAAAATATATGAAAGTTTAATTTGTATCATTACATTATGGAAAATAATGGACTTTTATCACAATATGCTATTTTTTTTAGAAGGACCTGTGTGTATATATATATATATATATATATGTGTGTGTGTTTAAAGTTTTTTTTCTCTCTCTCTCTCCTTCTCTTTGTTCATGTCTCATGAATGTGGGACCAGTATTGTACAAGTTGTTCAAAAGTAATTAGTTACATTACTAGTTACATTACTAGCCCCACAATCTGCTCATGTTACATTATACTTTTCACGCGTTTTACAGCGTTGTGCACTAATTAAATTAATTAAAATGAGTGATAGCTTAGTAATTACAAAAAAGAGCACATTTAGGCACACTTTCTAGGCTAAATCAAATTACAGTAATGCATTACTAAGTATTCAATAGTTTTCAATAGTAGCTCATAATGTGTAGCACTTGAGGTCTTAAATGTCACTATATTTTCCTGAATGCAACCATTCTCCAAAAATTTAGTTGTCAGCACTGTCAAGGTGACCACAAAGTTTGTGGTTTGGGCAGATCAGCAGGGTTATAGCTCTGGCTGACTTGTGGAGGTCAAGTGGAATTGGCTGGTTCTCTAGCGTGAAGAGTCTCTAGGAAAAATCTCAGCTTGAGTCTGAGAAACATGCCAGCAAGCCACTGAGAAGAGAAAATGTCTCCGGAAATCTACAGTCATAACAATCCCCTGTGAGAATCTGAGGAGTAGTACAATCATCTTTTTTTCTTTTTTCTTTTTCTTTTTTTTATTACAACAAATATACAAGAAATTGGGTTGTACTTAAAAATGCCAAAAATACACAAAGCTAGACAATAATGAAATATAATGATGTGTGCAGTTGCCTAGTCAAAAATTACTTTAAAAAAAATCGAAATTCCAACTGCAACTCATTAGTGTTTCCTCAGCAGTCGTGGCCAACATATCATCTGTAGCCCTGTGGCAAGACGTTCTCTGTTCTTTTAATAACATATTATTTCCAGTAGATTTAAATATAAAATGAAACAGGCAATAAATGTATGAAATGTATGGTTCTAGCAGATGGTTTGACCTTTGAGTAAATGGCACTTGCCTCAAAGACCTAAAATGTCATTCTTGTGAAGAATGAAACTGCTTTAAACAACATGGAATAGATTCGTTGGCTAATTCTGGACATGTGTAACTACTGACAGAAACACAATGAGCACAACTACATTTTCACAGCCCAATTTATACAAATTAATGTTTAAGCCTAACTAAGAAAAAAAAAGAATGTAGCCTACTTTGAAAGTAATTGGAGTTCAAATATATAAAACCTAACGTAATGCGGAATGTACAGTAGGTGTCTCCTATCTATCTATCTATCTATCTGTCTGTCTGTCTGTCTGTCCGTCTGTGTCTGTCTGTCCGTCCGTCCGTCCGTCCGTCCGACCGACCGTCCGACCGACCGACCGTCTTCAATATTATTATTATGAAAAGGGAAAATGTACAGCTGGGCTCACTAATAAAAAAAAAATGCTTCTAATAATTGTTCTAGTTTAATGCAAACATATTCCATAAGTGCTATATGTTTTTTTTTTTGGAACCGTAGTAAAGAATACAAATACTATACTATATTTGCAGATATGTCGAAAAACATTCTTGGCCCTATTTTAACGATCTGAGCACATGGCGCAAGTGCACTTAAAATGTGTCAGAATCTACTTTTGCTAGTTTAACGATGGAAATATGTGCATGGTCCAAAAAGGTTGTACCTGGTCTCTTAATGAGTCATGGGTGTGTGTGGGGTGTAATGTGCAATAAAGCAATCTCCCATTCTCTTTAAAAGCCAGTTGCGCTTGCACCATGGCGGATGCACTATTTACATGGCAGAATTACCGAGCGGAAAGACTGAACGCTTCTCCAGAGAGGAATCCTTTTATTTTTAATATTTAAAAATGTTTGTGTGCTGCTGCACGTCCCTGTGTGTGTAACAAGCAGAGTGTGTGCGCATTGTGGACCAGTGTAGGCGCATATTAGAGACGCGCCCTTTAAATAACACAAAAAATACTGCGCTATTGAGTTTAGACCAGGTTTTTGTTAGTCAATGGGGCAGTCGTTTTTAGCTGCCTCAACATAGCAACATGCCAACAATGCACCTGAACACACTTTGTTTTCAGACCAGCACGCCCATGGGTGAACAGATAGGCGTGGGTGCATTTGCTATTTAAACAACATGAAACATGAAAATGATTACTGCATCGAGCTGAAACTAGCAAAAAACATTTGCGTTGCGCTTGCCATTGCATTGCACTGGGTGTTGGGCCCTCTAAGTTCACAAACAGCCAGTTATTCCACTTTAAAATGTGCCTTCTGTGACAGAATGTCTGTTTTTGTTTTGGTCTGTGTGACCCCGCCCACTGAAAATTTACCCAATAGTATTTCGACATTCGCGTGCCAGTGGAAAACAAAGACTGAATCTGAAATCGCCCCCTAAACCCTCATTCACTGTTCCCATGTTAGTCCACTAATATAGTTAGTGTGAATGAGGTGTGAATGAAAACGGGAACATTGAATGAGGGCACTCAATAACATCCATTATGGTTTCGGGCACCACTAAAATGGCTGTCCCATCAAATAATGCCCTATTTGAGGATACAGGGAGTGATTTCGGAATCAGCCACAGCCATGGAAGTCAGCAAATTAATTGGGTCAGAGATCACAGATTCTACCCAACCTAAAAAGCCTTGGCATCCTGCGTGTCCTCAATCTGGCAACCCATGTGAGCTTTGAGTTTGAGGATGGGGAAGGAGAGACAAATTTGGAATTAAAAAACTGAAATAGTAGGCCTGAAATAGTAGGCCACCTATTTCAACCACAAGCTGTCAATATTACATACTGCACCTTTAAATTAAATAAAACAGATCCCAGATTTTTTAGACGTTCTCAGAAACATCTTGAATACAGGTATTATGTTATGTTTATACAGCTATTTCTATCTCTGAGAAATAACTATCTCTTTCTTTGAGAAATGAAAGACTGAAAAGCCAACATTATGAAATACCCTTCCTCCGTATATTTGCGTCAGAGGACTATAGTCATACAAATGCTAGCCTTTGGACTCCCACCAGCTGGGTGTCTTAGGCTTTGAATACGGCCAGAATATTCAATACAGCCAATAAACAAAAGTGACATAGCCAGCCTACACGCTCAGTGGGGAGTATTTATGAGAAAGACATAGCCATTGTCATCACACAGTACAACACTAATCTTGATCCTATTCATTAAATTCTACATGTATAATTATATAATCCAAAATTCGCATTTTTTTTTTCAAAAGGTTCAAAATAAATGCATTTAATATCATGGTGTGAAATAAAGAAAAATAATTCCTTGCAATGAGTCAGAGCACTGAAACTAAGATTGTTTTTAGCCTAGTAGAAACAGTTGGATGAAAATGTCATGTGGTGAAATCATACAGTATATAAAATGTAATAAGTTTTTGTACACCTTGAATGCATGGCTAAACATCTTAATAATTTCAAGATAAAAATGTATTTGTTTTTTTGAAAACATGATCAGATAATTTATCCTTTTTATGTGAAGGCAAGGTTAATCATGAGGGTCTGCACTTTTTCTTTTTATATCTATTATGAGAAAAATTGTAATCTATTTTATTAATATAATATTTCTTCACTATGATATGAGGGCAGCTATCACTGTCGCTTTTGGGGCTTTATGTCCCCCTAAAGAAATCATTAGAAAAAAAAAGAAAAAGTGCATTTAAAGGTGCAGTGTGTAGTATTTATGAGGATCTATTGACAAAAATGCAATATAATACATAGATATAATAAATGTGTTTTCAGTGGTGTATAAAGACCTTACATAAATGAACGTTATGTTTTTATTACTTTAGAATGAGGCTGATCACCGCAAATGTGATTTGTGCTGTTCACTGTTATGAAGTAGAAAAAAAGCAGAGATCTGAGTCATACGAGAGGGGGAAAAAAATCAAATTCAGGCCCTTTTTTTTCATGCAGTCTGAACATAGCCTTATTGATTTTGCCAAACTGGGTGAGTAATTTGTTTTTACTTAATCTGGCATGTCTTAAAATCCCCAGATTACAGTTCCTCTGTGCACTTCCGCAATAATCAATGAGCCAGGATTATTTATAACTGCTTTCTGTACAGTAACACAGCACAGGGTGTCAGTGAATGTGTGTTCAGCCCTTCTATGTATAGTGCACAGCTCAATGAGAAGCCAGCCCAGGGGTTGGATATATGAGATGAGGGGCTGTTATGCTTGACAGAGTCTACTTGTGCAGAACGACTTCAACTTGGTGGCATCTAACATCTGCGGTGTTAATCGGGTCTAATTGCTCTTCCGATCTCATGTGCATTTGGAGATAGCTTTTAGTGCTCTGCTGGGAACCAGCCAGATCACAAGAGCCAGGACAGCAGGCCTGTAGAGGAGTGGGAGGATATATATTTAATCTGTCTGTTTTCCCTGTTAAAATTGCGTGAGTGGTTTAAGAGTACGTCTGGAGTGGCAAGCCTCATTTCTACGCTAAAGTTACATAAGAGGGCTTTTTTTTTTGTCAAGAACTATCATTTACATACTCGTTTTGGTGTTTTAGCACCAACTGCTCTTTTCTTCAGTTGAGTTGAAAGTGCAGAAGAATGTACTCATCATCTTTAAGGTAACCATGTGGTTCTTTAGTACATCACAGAGGGGCATTTCATTGCTTTGGAGACATACTGAAGAAAATGTATGTTGATATCATAACAAGTCATTATTTATTAATAATCTTCTTCACATCTCCGGCAGGTCTTAATCATATATGTGGGTCATATTATATTTCACGTTTTATATGAATCTATACAATACACTATATTGCCAAAAGTATTGGGACGCCCCTTCAGTTCTAATCCCTTACATGGCCACAGGTGTATAAAATAAAGCACCTAGGTATCTCAGGAGTACCGTGATAGGTCCATTTGTGAAATTTTCTCACTACTATTTCACGGTCAACAGTTTGATGGAAGGGGGGATTATGGTGTTTTTTTGTTTTGTTTTTGTTTTTTTATGGTGTCTTTTTTTCTTGGCACCTTAATACATTTTGGACAATTTCATTCTTCCAACTTTGTGGGAACAGTTTGAGAATGGCCCCTTCCTGTTCCAACATGACTGCGTACCAGTACACAGATCAAGGCCTTCTCATCCAACATCAGTGCCTGACCTCACAAATGCGCTTCTAGAACAATGGTCAAAAATTCCCAATTAACACACTCCTAAACCTTGTAGAAAGCCTTCCGAGAGGAGTTGAAGCTGTTATAGCTGCAAAGGGTGGGCCAACTCCATATTAAACCCTGTGTATATGTATATATATTCCCAAACAAAAACTTTTGGCACTATAGTGTATCTTTAAACTAAATTAAAAATGACTCAAGGGTAAAACTTTTTTTTTTTTTTTAAGAAAGTAAGAATGTCCAGCAATAATGCATTACATTGGTTGTTACAAAAGATTTTGGTTTCAAATAAATGCTGTTCTTTTAAATTTTCTATAGATAGAATTATTCCTGAAACACGTATCATGATTTCCACAAAAATATTAACCAACGACTTTCATTATAATTGTATATTTTAATATATAATTTAATATATGATATATATTTAATTGTAAGAAATTTTTCTTAAGCACCAAATAAGCATATTAGAATGATTTCCGCATTTTAAAATAATTATTTTAAATAATGATAATAAAAAAAATATCATTCTTATGACATGATATTATGCAGGTCTGATGAGGTCTTAAATGTATATATATATATATATATATATATATATATATATATATATATATATATATATATATATATATATACATACATGCTAATTAATATATTTACTAATATTAACAAATGAGGCCTTATTTAAAAAAAAATATGTGTATTACATTTGAACAGCAGTTACAGAAAGGTTGAAATACTGAATTATATTTCATCTTGTTTAAAGTACAATATGGTTTTAATGCAACTAAACCCTAAATCCAACACTAAGTGAAACTTGCAAAATCGTACTTTGTATACTTGGCTTGATAATAGATCCATTTAGGCCACCGCGCTTATATAAATTAGATTTTTAAGATCTATATCCTTTGCGTAGAAGCATCTCATTCAGTTGCATTTCTAAATTGCCTTTACTAATGCACTTACGTAATTATAATGTGAAGGCACCAAAGCTACTTTGAGAGTACAGCTTGTTCCATTATCTTCTAGCCATAGCAAAAAATAACAGACAGCTGGTACATATATATAATTTATATATATACACACACACAATCATAGTCATCCAGCATTGTGTATTCGTTTGTAAAATGTATATCAAATATGGATAATATAAAAGAAATTTAATATCTGCTAAATTCATACGATAGCTTTGTGTGAGGAACAGACTGGAATGTAATGACCTGGTTTCACAGACAAGGCTTAATCTAATCCCTAGTTCAATTAGGACATTTAAGTAGCTTATATAAACATGCCTTAGAAAAATACTACTTTATAATATTCTTGAGACAAAACAATGGCACCGACATATTTTAATATATACTCTTGCCAAAAGTTTTGGGACGCCTGCCTTTACATGCACGTGAACATTCTTAATCTGTAGGGTTTAATATGGAGTTGGCCCACCCTTTGCAGCTATAACAGCTTCAACTCCTCTGGGAAGGCTTTCCACAAGGTTTATGAGTGTGTTTATGGTAAATCCATGTTTTTATGGATCTTGCTTTGTGCACTGGTGCGCAGTCATATTGGAAAAGGAAAGGGCCATCACCAAACTCTCATTTGGGAGCATGAAATTGTACCAAAATGTGTTGGTATGCTGAAGCATTAAGAGTTCCTTTCACTGGAACTAAGGGGCAAAAACCAACCACACACCATAACCCCCCCCTCCACGAAACTTAAAGGGGTCATGAACTGCCTTTTAAATTTTTTTATACTGTTCTCTGAGGTCAACTAATGACGTTCGTGTGTTTTTTACCTTCAAAAACATCATAATGAATAAGTAATAGGCTATTTTCTACACTGGTTTTGAGGCTTTCTCCTGAACACTGGGTTTTGATGGGTGTGTCGCACTGGAGACTTGGAAGTAAACTCCCACGGCTGGGATTGGATAAGATTTGCATATTTAATGAGCTTCAGCTCCGCTGTCAGTTCAGTTCACATTAGGGATCGTTTTGAAAGCGGCAACCGGAATGATTCTTTCGATCACAGGGCTCGTAAACGTCTTTATCAAACAAACACAAAGATTTATTTTTCATCCAACAGAGATTGATTTGAATATTATCTCTGTATTACATTGCCCGACCGATCAGTCGATATAAGCATGAACCACACACACACACACACACACACGTGCGCGCGCACAGATCAAGAAAGGAATATTATTTCAATATTTGAGATTCATCGGCCTGCCGACCATTACATATAAAAAAGATGTTTTACTCACATAAGTTTGTTGCACCATTCCTGTCGAATCCAATATAGAAGGCACAACACTGTGTCTGCAAATCCAGCACCTGAGACTTGTTTACAAAAAATTCCGCAGTAAATTGAAGCGAACACACGTACATGTCTTCCCCACGTGAGCTGGAACTTCATTAAAAATAAAGTTCAACCACTCATTCCTAATAGTAGCATCCGAAGGAAGCTGCAGCGACTGTGTTCTTCCACAACCTGGCACAGAGCAATATATTACTTTGCTCGCCATGATCACTGCTCTGTAAACCTGTAGCTCAACGACTCTGTGGGCGGGGCTTCAGAAGCACGCATACATATTCATCAGTTGAGTTGCGTTTCGTCTTCCCATGACGTCATTGGATTCCAGCTCTTGTTTTCTGGGCCTAGTGTCTATAAAAGCTTTTCTTTAACTAACAAGGACGTTTTCAGCTCTGAAACTTACAGGATATTCTTATATCATGATGAACTTTGATATATCAAAGGCTCAAGGGAAAGTTGTATTCATCACCCCTTTAACATATGGCACAATGCAGTCAGGGAAGTACCGTTCTCCTGCCGACCGCTGAACCCAGACTCGTCCATCATTGCCAGACAGAGAAGCATGATTCGTCACTCCAGAGAACACGTCTCCACTGCTCCAGTGGTAGCGTGCTTTACACCACCGCATCCGAGGCTTTGCATTGCACTTGCTGATGTAAGGCTCGGATGCAGCTGCTCGGCCATGGAAACCCATTCCATGAAGGCCACATGAAGTTTGGAGGTCTGTAGCTATTGACTCTGCAGAAAGTTGGCGACTTGCCTGCAAACCGTGCGCCTCAGCATGCGATGACTCTGCTCTGTGATTTTACGTGGCCTACCACTTTGTGGCTGATTTGCTGTTGTTTCAATTTTGTTATAATACCACTAACAGTTGACCATAGAATATTTAGTAGTGAGGAAATGTCACGAATGGACTCATTGCACAGGTGGCAACCTATCACGGTATCACACTTGAATTCACTGAGCTCCTGAGAGCAACCCATTCTTTCACAAATGCTTGTAGAAGCAGTCTGCATGCCAAGGTGCTTGCTTTTATACATCTATGGCCATGGAAGTGATTGGAACATCTGAATTCAGTGATTTGGAGGTGTATCCCAATACTTTTGGCAATATAGTGTATTTCAGTGCAAGCTGCTTTTAGTTAATACAGCTCAATAATGCATTTTAGTCTGGCCTTGAACCTTGTCTGTGAAACCGCAGGGGAACATGTTATTGACTGATAATCTTCCCCTTCGGTGAGCTGCTTACTGAGAGAAGTCTGCAACCGGTTCATTGATTCTGAAGTTGAACACTACTCTTGATTGTCCATTCAGTCCAGTCTGTGAACTGGATTAAGTGGTTCATTGAAAAGAACCAGTTCAAGAGAATGATCCTTTCACTGATCCAGTTCTCGAGTTCATTTCGCTGACTTAGTTATCCACAGCCAGTGGTTTTTGACTTCAGAAGACTTGGAATATAGAAAATGAGTCATAAAGTCATCATCACTTTTATGATTTTTTTTCTTACACGTTTTTGAAGTCATTATAAGAGGAATAAATCTGTGAAGACTCTCTAAAAGTTTTCAGTTTGGGTGAACTAGTGACTGTACTGCTGTAACAGAACCTGGTTTTAACATTGTGCCATTTATTGAAGTTGTGTGCAGATGTGTTGTTTATTCTTGCTTATTTCCACTCAATGGCTTTTTATCTGCCTTTTAAATTCAACCACATACTACATTTACCCATATCGTAACAGCGCACCAACCAAATAACCAAATATAATATTAACACTTGTGCGCTTATGTGCTTGTCAAAAAATGTGCCAAACAGAGTGTAAAATGTTCCTGTCTTTGAAGGAAACAGCGAAGCTTGGCTGTTTCCTAACATGCACAGAACATTAGCACACAAAAGATAGGGCTCTTCAAACTGAGGTCAGCAGACCCATGCAAGTGTGGTCTTAATGGAGACACCTGCTCTCCATCTCTTCTTGTGTCATGACCATTACTGAGGACCCACAATGTTTTAGCAGGCCTCTGGTGTAATTAGCTCAGATGCACAATGGGGCCATTTCTGCTGCACCACTCATTCTTGAGCCCTGTGAATGCAGCATTACCACAAACAGGGTAGAGGAAGAGCCCGCTCACATTATTTTAAAAGGGAAGGTGATAATAATAACCCTGAATAGGCCTAGAGTAAAAGCAGATATGGCTGTAATATGTCTGCCTTTAAAAGGAAAAAAGGCACTGTATGGGCTGAGCGAGCTTGCATCATATCTGAGCTCTGAAACCAGCCTGTTTCAGAATTCTGTGAGTTATTTACAAGCACTATAGTTCTTATTTAATTGACAATATATTTTAAACAAGAATTAAAAGCTGTATTATGACAAATGTTGCATTGTTTACTAAGCAGGCATGATACGTTTCTAGTCACATGACAAAGTCACAGCCAATCAGAAGATTGTGGATGTGGGAATTTGGACAAATGAGATTGTGTAGTGGGTGGTACCAAACAACGCATCAACATAGAAATTTAAATCAAGTGATCGAAAAGAAGCTGTGTCACTCGTCCTTTGACGAATAACAAACTCGAGCTGCGTTCGTAATTGTGTGCTTTTATAATATGCCCCCTTTTTTAATGAAAGAGCATACACGGTCAATTTGAACTTCCGGTGTAGGCAGCATTTCTTACATTGTGTGTCTTTGCTGACCATTACCTGAAAAAATACCTCATAACTCATGCCACTAGATGGCCTTGTAGCTCTATAAGGATCAAATGAGCGGTTCCACTGGGTCCTAAAGTCATTTTGTTGTCATTATGCATGCAGATACGCATGTAGACATTATGCATTTATTAAAGTTGTAGAATTTTTAGTTTGAATTGTGAGCATTTTTAGGTTTTTCTATGCGTACTGAAGCATTCCTCGCATTCCATTCATTCCTATGGTGGTCAAATTGACCTGTGAGGAAATTGTTTCACTTTTTTAAAATTTCAACCCCAAAACTCCGTGAATCAAGTAAATGTTTTTGTTCAAGTGTGACACTTGGTCCTAAGGTCCGATGAACTCTCAATGTTTACTGCTCAAATGTTGATGAAAAGTGTTAGGTATGCAGGGGTGTAGTGTGAATACATTCTATGGCATACTACAGGTACATCAGGCATCTTGGTATTGTCCCTATACCCTCAAAATAATTTAAGCAGAAATGTTAAACAAGTAAAATTTAACTACAAGGAAAAACTTTTGATTTTGTAGCACTTAAAGTGTCACTTGATTCAGTTCTTTGCAATTATATATATATATATATATATATATATATATATATATATATATATATATATATATATATATATATTACTCGCCTAAAGGATTATTAGAAACACCTGTAAAATTTGAAGTCAGAATGGGAAAGAAAGGTGATTTAAGCTTTAATTTTGAGCGTGGCATGGTTGTTGGTACCAGACGGGCCAGTCTAAGTATTTCACAATCTGCTCAGCTACTGGGATTTTCAAGCACAACCATTTCTAGGGTGTTCTAGAAATTCTAAGAATGGTGTGAAAAGGGAAAAACATCCAGTATGCGGCAGTCCTGTGGGCGAAAATGCCTTTTTGATGCTAGAGGTCAGAGGCGAATTGGCCGACAGATTCAAGCTGATAGAAGAGCAACTTTGACTGAAATAACCACTCGTTACAACCGAGGTATGCAGCAAAGCAATTGTGAAGCCACAACACACACAACCTTGCGGCGGATGGGCTACAACAGCAGAAGACCCCAACGGGTACCACTCATCTCCACTACAAATAGGAAAAAGAGGCTACAATTTGCACAAGCTCACCAAAATTGGACAGTTGAAGACTGGAAAAATGTTGCCTGGTCTAAAGAGTCTCGATTTCTGTTGAGACATTCAGATGGTAGAGTCAGAATTTGGCCTAAACAGAACTGTGCAGGCTGGTGGTGGTGGTGTAATGGTGTGGGGGATGTTTTCTTGGCACACTTTAGGCCCCTTAGAAGTATGTAAGGTCAGGTGATGTTTTATGTATTCTGCATTTTCTGACATACTCATCTTACTGCGTTTTGAATACCTTAAGTATATATTCAGATGTGTCAGATTTAGGTGGAAGAAAGCAGTTTATCATGTCTGTCTGGTTAGAAAAGAGTGTTAGAGTGACATTGATTTGCAAAAAAATTGCACAAAAAAAATGTACCAATAACAGCTTGTCTCTGGGCAACCTTATTTAACCCTAAAAGATGCATTTTAGCACTTTAGAGTAGTAAAATATAGCCTTAAGGTGCTACAATGAACCGTTAAGGGGTAGCTAAGATACAAATATATGAATTTGAGGATACTATTCTACTAATAAGCTGTTGCACTCTCAAAGGTACCATTATTATTATTATTTATTTTATTTGAGAGTGATCGAATTTCACACCCCATGACAGTTTCATCCTTCCGTTTTCTGAGCATCAGTAGCATTGTGTAAATGCCATAACAAGATTTACTTTGTGTTTTATAATGGATGTTTACTCAAACATGAGGTTGAATGCTATTGATGTTTGATAATGGCTTAGTGTAGGATCATGTCCGCTTTGAATTATGATGGTAATTATCCTGATGGTCGTGTTTGTGTTTTGGCTGTAGTGTTTTTGGTTTTCCAAAGCCAATTAATTGAAGCAATCACCTGTGCTTTAGTATCTTGAATATAAATTACAGTCACCCAAATTGCTGTAATGTATTAATAAACCAATATACTTCATTAGCTCCGAATTAATGGTGGCTTTTGAAAAAGAGTTTCAATTTACTTCAAACTGAGGAGGGAACTATATATATATATATATATATATATATATATATATATATATATATATATATATATATATATATATATATATATATATATATATATATATATATATATATATATATATACACACACTTTGGCAATTTGTCACCCAAATGCTCCATTTTGCCTGGAGCAAAATCAGTTGTTCTTGCTCATTTAAATGAACTTGCCTCTTTTGCAGCATTCAAACCTCAAACACACAGGATATCTGCTAGGACAATACAAAACAATATACATTGTAAAAAATGAGTCCATTACTAACAAATTATAATATAACTTGTCATGGCTTTCTTTCACAAGTTATTGATCATCGATCACTGATGGGGTTTGTTAAAGCGCTAATGAGAAATGATGGCTGTCAGAAGCTCTGTGGGGAGTGCATTACTCCCTAATGACCTAGTTTCAACATTATTTAAAGTGCTCGAATCTAATTGACTGTGCGCACATCCATTCTCACTGGAGGACTCCCGGTGTTAGAGCATCTGACCTTACAGTGGTCTTCTATACTTGCGAATCTTTCTTGTGTGCCAATTAAGTTTTCCCATGTTAAATAAATCCCATGATCACGATGAGATTTGTTTGACTTAATGGTGGCATATGGTTTAGTTGTTGAAGTGGAACCTATCAGCCATTGCAACGCGGGGCGTTAATGGCAATGTAGGCAGTTAATTGACTTGAAGCACTACAAAGATTGCGGCATAAATTACAGGCAAGAGAGTGAAACCTAGAATGTTCTTTTGACATGAATCAATTGAGAATCATAACCTCCTCTAATGAAACTGTTATTTCTTGTATCAGTCTGTTAATGATAGTAATGGAGAGGAGTTCAAGGCATCCTCCAGGGCAATCACTACATTATCACCTTACGGCAGACAGAGACGAAACGGCTGTGTGTGGCGGCAGGTACTGAGACAAATACAGGTAAGAGAACACTGGGACTTGTGGAATGACAGAGAAACGACTCATTAGCATAAAATCTGTAGAAGTCATACAAACATGTTCACGCACAGACGGCAGAGCAGAGATAGATCTCTTGGGACCCATTGAATAAACTTATAAACTGAGTTATATAACCATAGAGAAGGGATGTGTCCTATTTGTATCACAAATGAAGCTGTCAAGCTCAGTGAATTTGATGACTTGCCTCTAGCTTGAAATCACAAAAACTATATGATTGAATCATTCACGAATCAGATTGATTCAGTCTGAGAGATTTAACAACTCATTCATTCCATCTTGAATCCAACTAATAATGAGTCAGGTGAATAACGAACTGACTCGTTAAACCGAACACTTCTTTAAAAACATTTTAGAACAAATCAAATCAAATCAAATAATTCTTATTTTCTTAAGTTATTATATGATATGTCAATCAATCAATCAAATTTATTTATATAGCGCTTTTACAATGACGATTGTTTCAAAGCAGCTTCACAGTGTTAAACAGGACAACATTGCAACAAAATTTGATTTGGCTAGTTTAATTTGGATAGTTTATAGAATTATATATGACCAAATTAATAAATTCTATTTGTATATTTAGTTGAGTAACTTGGATCATAATTTGAGTGTCCCCAACTGAGCAAGCCAAGCCAAAGGCGACAGATATGTCTCAATGTTTTCCATACATCAAGTCAATGGACTCCAGTATTGTTTGGTTCCTAACAAATATATGTTGCGTTCCACAGAAAAAGAAAATAAAGTCATCAGACCATTATTTTAGAACATTATTTTAACAAATTTTTCCATGCCAATATATATAGGCTATGTGGGTTGGTGGGTGGGGGGATTGGGTGCCCTGAAGGCTAACAGAGATGTGGCTTTGCAGAGCTGGAGGCCTCCAGGGCGAAGCCGGCAGTTCAGAAGACTAGGGTGGCACCAGCAGTTCAGGGACGGCCTTCGTGGATGGGTAGCTTTCCCTAACAACCAAAAACACACTTGACATTGTTGAATTCATGGAATAAAAACAAAAGGACAAATCTCTCTCGAGCAAGTCCTGTGCAGCGCTGCCGACAACTTCCGTAACCCAAACGAAGCACGTTTATGGGTGCACTCTTACTCTTGCTCTGGTTAATGTGTGTGCTTGCTCTTCCAGGAGAAGTACCCATACAATGATACTCTTTGTTTTGTTTTTTTAGAAACTTATACAGACGCTGAAGGAGTGTATTTGGCACAGAAATACCCCAAGCTAGCATGACAGTCCAACTCTTTAACAGTGTAAATAAGTCAGAATGCATGAAATAGTTCTAGACGTCCCCTTTAATTACAAAGGGAGAGATGGACTTTATTATTTGGTTACTGTGTTGTTTCAAAATGCAGCAATACATAACACCTTAAAAACTAAGGAGTGTTCATATTATTTTATACATTGTTGTGAAATGAATGAATGCATAATAATCATTATAATTGTGAATTATAGATAAAAATCTATTCTCCTTGCATTCCTATTTGAGACTGTTGTGAAAGGACCCCTCAGCCTGGGGTGCGCCTCGGTCTGGAAGCCTCCACAAATCTGCAACCCAGCAGGATTCAGCTTGTGGGTGAGAAATCAAAGTGCTATCAAGCAAAGAAAAATAGAAGAGCCTGCAGTCTTCTCCAAAGGCCTGTTGAGATCATGTGAGGAGGGGCAGGTAGGACTGAAAACTAACGCTTTGCTCACTGTTTACAGATTAGATCTAGCTGTAGAGACCACGCGCTGGAGGTCATTTATACTCACACTGTCAGAACCAGTCCAATTAATCTAAATCAAGTCCCTGCTCTGGTTTGGGATTGTAGTGAACATGCTGTGTTTTTCCTGTTGTACTTTCGCTCAATGAAGGTTTAAAGATGCTCATCCATCTGGAGCACTGCAGTGTAACTGTGGTATCAATGGCTCCGCCTTGCGCTCGCTCTGTTTCACCTTCAGCTGTAATTCAAAAACACACCTAACACTGTGATGGTGAAGAAGATGCGTACAGCAATTGCACGATTGTACTGCATTGTAATTTTAGAATTTTGGACATTTCAACTTGTAGCACTAAGTTAAATAAAGCTGATAACATAACTAGGTGTTAAAAGCTGAGGCTTTTGTAACCTATTTTTGTGCTTTGTTCAGTGCTCGTAAATCAAATTCTAGATGATTTACAACACAATTAAGCCTTATTCATGAACACAAGTACAGATTTCAGCTTCAGGCAATTTTATTTCAGGACTTGACTTGTTAAAACTAACAGTTTTTAGTGTTTTTCTTTCTCTCCCAATGTTTTGTTATATGAAAGTTACATTAAAGTGTCTTTATACCAGGAGAATATATGTTTTTAGTTTTACCCCAGACTTTTAATCTTGATATAGAAAAAATCCATAATAAAAAAGATTATTAAATGCATGATTAGGGATGTACAATAGTGAAAATGACCCTGAAACTATATATATATATATATATATATATATATATATATATATATATATATATATATATATATATATATATATATATACTGATCAGGCATAGCATTATGACCACTGTCAGGTGACGTGAATAATAATAATAATAATAATAATAATAAAACATTTTATATATAAAGTACTTTACATTTGAAAGAAAATCTACAAAGGAAGGAACAAAAATAAAATAAAGCATTTAGAGAAATTAAGAAATAAGTTAAAATCATCACAAAAATGTAAAGACAAAGCAATTTCAACATTGAAAGACCTTTTAAACAGGAATGTGTTTAGTCCCTTTTTAAAAGCACCAGTTGTTTGTGGAGCCCTCAGATGTTCAGGGAGGGCATTCCACATGCGTGGAGCAGCAGCACAGAAGGCTCTGTCCCCAATGGTGTGGGTCTTAATCCTAGGGGGATGGAGCCGATGAGTGTATGTGGAGCAAAGACAACGTGCTGAGATCTGTAGAATAATGAGTTCTTTAAGGTAGGTGGGAGCATTGGATGCACTGATGTGTGAGGAGGGAAACTTTATACTCGATCCGAGCGGAAATAGGAAGCCAATGTAGAGACTGAAGAATTGGTGTGATGTGTTCATATTTACGCACTCTCATCAGGATCCTAGCGGCACTGTTTTGTATGTGCTGGAGTTTCTGGATGCTCTTGCTAGGAGTCCCAAAGAGAAGAGCGTTACAATAATCCAGCCTCGAGGAGACAAAGGCATGAACGAGTTTCTCAGCATCATGAAGGGTGAGTGAGGGACGGAGTCTGGCTATATTCCTCAGGTGACATGTTTTGCAAAGATATTTAATGTGGGCCTCAAAGGTTAAGTGTGGATCAAACCTATGGATGACTATGACTATGGATGATAGAGGAATGTCCTGGCCAGAAAATGTAACACAGGATATGGTGGATGATCTGATCTGATGAGGGAAACCAATGAGGATGGCTTCTGTCTTAGAGCTGTTCAGCTGGAGAAAGTTGTAGTTCATCCACATCCTTATCTCTCCCAGAAAGTGTTGATAATGATGACAATGATGGCGATGATGATAATGATGAATGTCAATTTTCAGATATAATTGTGTATCATCAGCGTAGCAGTGAAATGAAATTCCCAAGCGACTGATGACTTTACAGAGAAGAAGCATGTAGAGATTAAAAAAGAACGGTCCTAGAACTGAGCCCTGAGGTATCCCCGCAACCAACCACATGTGAAAGGGACCTTGAGCTACCCATGACCACAAATTCAGATCAGCCTGTGAGGTATGACTCAAACCATTGCAAGACAGTATTAGCAAGTCCAATAGAATGAGACAGTCGTTTGAGAAGTATCCCATGGTCAACTGTGTCGAACACTGCAGAAAGATCCAGGAGGACAAGGAGTGATGGTGACCCAGCATCAGCTGTTATTAGCAAGTCATTTGTAACCTTCACTAAGGCTGTTTCCATGCTGTGGCCAGAACGGAAGCCAGATTGGAACTTTTCAAAAATGTTGTTGTCGTTGAGATGGTCCTCGAGTTGCCTAGCAACAACCTTCTCCAAAACCTTCGAAATAAATGGCAAGTTGGATATACAGGTCCTTCTCAAAAAATTAGCATATTGTGATAAAAGTACATTATTTTCCATAATGTAATGATACAAATTAAACTTTCATATATTTTAGATTCATTGCACACCAACTGAAATATTTCAGGTCTTTTATTGTTTTAATACTGATGATTTTGGCATACAGCTCATGAAAACCCAAAATTCTAAAAATTTAATCTAAAAAATCTAAATCTAAAACAATTAGCATATCATGAAAAGGTTCTCTAAACGAGCTATTAACCTAATCATCTGAATCAACTAATTAACTCTAAACACCTGCAAAAGATTCCTGAGGCTTTTAAAAACTCCCAGCCTGGTTCATTACTCAAAACCGCAATCATGGGTAAGACTGCCGACCTGACTGCTGTCCAGAAGGCCATCATTGACACCCTCAAGCGAGAGGGTAAGACACAGAAAGAAATTTCTGAACAAATAGGCTGTTCCCAGAGTGCTGTATCAAGGCACCTCAGTGGGAAGTCTGTGGGAAGGAAAAAGTTGAGAGACGCAAGACCCAACACTCTGGATGAGCTTAAGGCCACTATCGAAGCATCCTGGGCCTCCATAACACCTCAGCAGTGCCACAGGCTGATAGCCTCCATGCCACGCCGCATTGAAGCAGTCATTTCTGCAAAAGGATTCCCCATCAAGTATTGAGTGCATAACTGAACATAATTATTTGAAGGTTTACTTTTTTTGTATTAAAAACACTTTTCTTTTATTGGTCGGATGAAATATGCTAATTTGTTTAGATAGGAATTTTGGGTTTTCATGAGCTGTATGCCAAAATCATCAGTATTAAAACAATAAAAGACCTGAAATATTTCATTTGGTGTGCAATAAATCTAAAATATATGAAAGTTAAATTTGTATCGTTACATTATGGAAAATAATGAACTTTTATCACAATGTGCTAATTTTTTTAGAAGGACCCGTAGGCCTATAATTAGCAAGAGTTTGAGGATCGAGGGAGGGTTTCTTGAGTAATGGTCTAATTATAGCCGTTTTTACCTGACCAGACTGAAGGGATTGGTTTATTATCATGGTGATGAGGGGATTGATGGCAGTAATATTTTTTTTCACCAGAGCTATAGGGAAGGGATCAAGGGCACAGTAGGAGGATCTCATTCGTCTGATAGTTGGCTCAACCTCAAGTTGAGTAACTTCTGGGAAGCAGCGGAATAGCCTCGAGATATCAAACTGCGGGTCGACAGTTGGAACAGACGTTGAGGAGAAAACAGAGAGGGATGAACAAATTTGACTAATTTTATTTCTAAAGGAGGCCATGAAATTGTTACATTGTTGTTCTGTTGACCCAATGAGGAACAATTTGAAGTTTAAGGAGATGATTTATGGTGGAGAACAGACGTTTGGAATTGCCAGGACTATCGTGAATAACACTGATTATCTCTTCATCATGGCATCTGTTAGTGAGTGGGATATATTAGGCAGCAAGTGAATATTTTGACCTCAAAGTTGATGTGCTCGAACCAGGAAAAATGGGCAAGCATAAGGATTTGACAAGGGCCAAATTTTGATGGCTGGACGACTGGGTCAGAGCATCTCCAAAACTGCAGCTCTTGTGGTGTGTTCCCGGTCTGCAGTGGTCAGTATCTATCAAAAGTTGTCCAAGGAAAGAACAGAGGTGACCCGGCGACAGGGTCATGGGCGGCCAAGGCTCATTGATGCATGTGGGGAGCGAAGGCTGGCCCGTGTGCTCCAATCAAACACAAGCAACTGTTGCTCAAATTGCTCAAGCAGTTAATGCTGGTTCTGATAGAAAGATGTCATAATACACAGTGAATCGTAGTTTGTTGCGTCAAAGGACTAAAAAAAATTAAGAATCATGGAATACATTTTTAGCAACTCCAAGGTAAAAAAAATTTAAAAAATAAAAATAGGGTGGGCAATATTACCAAAATCTTTTTACCACAATATGGCTAATTTTCTATCAAGGTAATGATAAACTTGATATAGTGATCCAAACTTTAAAACTGCTTTGAAATTGTGTATTGTGTATTGTGACTTTACTTGACCTTTCGATAATAAACTTCCATGATGACTAGACAAAAGTTAAATAATTTGGTCTGATCAAATTGAAGTAACTAATTTTCTGGTACAGCAGTTTATATAGATCTTACTTCGTGTGGAATTTAAATAAATTCTTGTTGATCACTGTGTGCAACAGGAGCACAGCAGCATTAGTAATTATAACAAAGCTCTGAACTGCTGAGGTAATTGGCTCTCTAAATGAGGTAGGTAAACCCTAATGTGCAACCGATTTGGTAAAGCTGATTTTATTGATTTTGTTGTTTGTTTTCATAGAGTACAATGCCTCTGCCTCGTGATATGGCCTCTCAGGGGAAACATTTCAGGTAAACTAAGCTGGAAACATTGCAAACGAATCTCTTTGCTTCTCTCTCCTTGTCTCTCTCGCTCTGTCTTTCTCTTTACCTGGCACATCAGAATAGCTTATCAAATGCACAGCCATGGCGTCTCAGACAGAATGTCACGTGTGGATATGCTGCAGATCACCTCTGACACATTTCACATGTAGAGGATTGGTGTTCTCCTCAGCTTTAGCATGAATGTGTAATGCGTGTGTCTACATTGGCATGCTGCTCTTCTCTCTCCTTCACAATATGAAATTGTAAGTCCCTCTTTTCTATAGTAGCAGCTAAATGAAGCACAACTATGTCTGTGAGCTTCATGTGATTTACTCAACAAGGTGTCATGGACAGACAGGGAGACAGACATGATTTGTCCTGAAGAACTTAGTTTATTCAATTGGGGCTAAGAATCTAATCTAACAAAAAAGGAAAGGAACTCATAACAGCAAAATAATTATAAACAGACAAAGGGGAAGATTTCAAAACAGGGTCACAATGGACCGGATGTATATTTCAAGTTATCTACTACAGTAACCAACAAGCAGCAAAGTGGGGGGCGAACGGATGGTATATGTTTATGAAATGAGTGGTGGAAAGATTTTTGTAACGAAGTTTGTTGATAAGGGTAAAAGGAGGGAGGGACCAGTAAATGTAACTTTAATCACAAAATAAACATAAACAATAAAGCTAAATTAAAGTGGCAGCCCTCATGGACGACTGCCAGCTAAACAGAAAATAAAAAGACAACATAAATATCCCATACTAGGTCCTCTCTTGTCCATCAGTGTCATCACTCCTCCTCCTATCATTCTCCATGCTCCTCTTCCACAGCTCTCGGCCACGCCCTTCTTTAAGCCATTGCCCTTCGAGGCCCGTCATGGCGACCGCCGCACCTGCGGGTAAGGACAGACGAGGCGAGAAAAGGGAGATGGAAGATGAAGAGAGGTGAGATAGGGGAGACAGGGAAAAAATATATATATTCCCAATACACATTGCCATCTGGACCTCCACCAGCTGGATAGGCTCTTTGACCAAGAGCCCTCGGTGCCAGTGGCTTAGCAGAGTCTGTCGCCATGGATACTCGGTGAGCTAGAGTGACTTGCCAGGGGGAATGTTTCGGGAATGTTCGGGCGACATTCCCTCACTCGCCTGCTCCTCCCTATCATGGTGGACAGCAGCAGCTTCAAGTGAAAGGTGCACAACTACTTCGTCCACTCACTCAAGCGAGGTCAGTCCCGCCCATTGAGTGTCCATGGCAGCAGACTCTGCTAAGCCACTGCCGCTGATGGCTCTTGGTCAAAGAGCGTTCCTTCTTCCTCCAAATTGTGGCACCAATGAAAAGTTAAAGGCTCAGGGAATCAGGCAAAAACTGACAAACAATGAACGTAACTTCACAGATGACTGTCGCCTAAGCAGAAACAAAACAACAACTTAAAATGTCCCAGGCCTTGTCTTCTCTTTATCTTTCTCTTTCACCGTCGTCAATACTCCTTTTATCCTTCAAGAGCTCCACTGTGGGACTCGAGACTGGTGTGTTGTCGCATATTATTATTCGCTCCACCAGTCTCTGTCCGCTCCCATGGCTCTCGACCACACCCTTCTTCTCGTTACAATCTCATTGCGTTCTTGGAAAAATGTGTAAATTAATGCGATTTCATTTTTGATTTAACTTTTTTTATGGTTTGGGTTTAGTTACAGAAGGGGTTAGACTCTGTTTTGTTGTTGTTCCACATGTGAGAAGTGTTTAGTGATAAGAGGTGGAACTGTGTTTATCTGAAGATCACATGATGTAGGTCACATCAGCTGACAGATGTCGTACCCTTATAACCAAGGCTGCTCTGCAGGTGTGCACAGCTGATTGCAGCGAGACCCGGGAATACGTCTGGGGAGATGAGGAATGAGAGAAAGGGGTGATGTGTTGCTCAGCAGGGATGGTGGATGATGGAGGAAAACACCTGTCAGTCAAACTCTCTCTTAAAGCCCGTTGAATCATTCCACCCACAGCGTTGAATTTATGCGGCCCTTTTTTAACCAGAAGGACAAGTGAATGGATCTTAAGGAAACAGAGAGAAAAACCTTTTACTCCCAAGAGAAAATCTCCACACAATCTGTGTTCGTGGCACATAAGCTCTAACCACAGGGCGCCCGAAACATTGGAACAGACCTTCTATTGCACATTACTCAGAGGGTAGTTTGTTCAGTTTTTGATGTTTTATGCGAATCACCAGTTTCCTCCAGCCGTTAAACTAAAGCTTTGTTTGAAAACACACTCGGGCGAATTCACTAAACAGTTTTGCGAGTAGTGCCTAACTACTAACCACCTGCAATCCAGTTTAGGCAGGCACTACATGCGCTGAAATAGCTCTGCATCCTGACTGTGTAAATGAAGTCATTGTCATTCTTTTCAGCACAAACACGCCACCTTTCTATGCAATTAGACATATTACAAATTATTTTGCCTAATTCTCAAAACTCAGTGCTTGTTGCCTTGTAGAGTTCAGTTAAAGCAGGAGGTAAACAGTATTTATTAAGTGATGTTTGTTTAGATTTTGATCATGGCAGCAGTAATACATCAAATTTAATCTAGCCACTAATATATTAAAGAGCAGATTCAGGTGTCTAGATCTCAAGAGGTCTGACTCAACCAAATGGAATTACACCTGGTTCTTAAAAAAAAAACATAATAATAATAATGATGATGATGTGCACAGATAAATCATTTGTCGACCATCGGTGGACAAGCATGCACAATTGGAGAATTGGGTAATTTTTGTCAAATTTGTTTTCTGAAAGTCATAATCATTTCCATTACATCTCAGATGATGTAGGTGAGTGTTTATAAACATTATGTGTTGGAAATTACAGTTTTGGAAATTCTTTGACATCTATTTTACAGATAACATTTAATGTGTCCGATATATATCCACCAAGGCACCTATACATAACTACCTTTTTTTTTTCTTTTTTAAATTATGCAACAATCACAATTGTTTTTCACAGTTTTTTTCCCTACTGATTGAAAAACTTCATCAGGGACAAAACTATTCATTGGGGAGGAAACAACACTACATCTCTGAGACAGTCAAACAAATGCTTTTTTTTCTTGCTTTTTTTCTTTTTTTCCACATAATAAATATTGTCATATCACTGTTTGTGATTATTTCACTCTGTTTAGATTAATATGCAATATATAAAATGGTTGTTACGCTTAACTTTCTTTGTGAATTAATTTAAGGTATTAGAATAATAATAAAATGAAATCTCAGCATTCCCTCCCAAATCATTTTGTTTGTTCCAGTTTTCCTTGATTAAAAGCAATGACAGTCTATTGATTTTACTGCTGAAAATCACTGTTTAATAAATGTTAAAGTGTAACACTTTAATATGTTCTAAAACGATAAAAGATAAAAAGTTTAAAAAAATATGAACTGCCCGAGGATGAAAAGATCATATGAAAAATGCAAAAGAGGCAAGTATTTCATCCTGGATTAAAAGAGTGATTTTGTTAGATTGGTATCATTTAAAAGATTTTCTGCATGGCACAGAGGACTGGCAGCTGTGCGACTGCAGTTTTAGATTCTGTGAAAGGAAACGGATGAGAAAGAATCGGAAGGATTATTATGTCAGACACCCACAATGCTGTGCCAACTCAAGTGTTTAAGAGTCACATGGGTCATGATGAAATGAGAGCGCTCTGAAACTTCCTTGAACTCTGGACTGTATCGGTTTTATCTGCGACCTAAAGGACCAGGACCTCTCTTCGTCTATAGTCATTTGTCGACACCCCCAAGCTGCTCTTTGACCGTTACATCACTCGTTTTGATGGCTTTTATGAACACAACTTCCTTCCTCTATCCTTGCTTATTGGATTTATCCTCCATATAGTTTAAAATACTGCAGATTTCTGGAACTAGTTCAGATTTTTTTTTTTTCATTAAAGGATTTAGGAAAGGAAACAAGCAGCATTTATAAAGCCTGTAGCCTAACGCTCTCAGCAGTGCATGCAATAAAAATACAGGTTATACAGATTGCCCCGTCTTCATCCCTATGGTATTGAAACTTCAAAGCCAATATAGATTCACTTCATGAATTCTCCCATAAGAGACTGTAAATAAACGGATAGCATAGCCTGCTGTGACGAATGCTATATGCAGTTCCCTCATACTGGAAGCCTTCCTTCTGCTTGTATGCCACTCTATTTTTAAACTGCAGTCTGTTGATTCGGCCTCAAACTATATCAAGTGTGATTCACAACATTTATGTTCTCCAAAGATCAGAACAGCTACCATCTTGCATTCATATTGTCTAAATAAATCGTCCTCCTCAGATGCAATAAACAACATGGTTGTGACCAAAGAACATCCCCAGTGACAAGCAAGAAAGCGCCGTCTTCTTTGGTACTGACCTCCGAAGGAAATAACGACAGCGTCTCATCTTGGAGCAATCAGACAGTCTCTTAGCAACAGAGAAATAAATGAGAATAGTGGAATAAGCGTTGCCGTCAAGGCCGGTGCTTCTGTAGGTTTGCCAAATGAGGTTATTAAGTGTATAAAATCACTTCTAAATATTACGCTTAGATTCAAATGAAATCTAATTAAATCCCCAGTGTTACAGTCTGTAACCCTTACATTCTTCTCACAATGAAATGACTCATATTTCACCTCAAAATCTATTTAAAAATATTTTTTGTATAAAAAAAAAATGGAGGCTATTTTAAGAGAGTTTTGTTTGTCTGTTTTTTAAACCTTGTTTTGTATTCTGGATAGATTTACTCAAAGTAATGGTAATGTAAATATAATAATAAAGTCATCAAAGTTGATGTGTTAGAAGCTGGAAAAATGGGCAAGCGTAAGGATTTGAGGGAGTTTGACAAGGGCCAAATTGTGATGAATAGACGACTGGGTCAGAGCATCTCCAAAACTGCAGCTCTTGTGGTGTGTTCCCGGTCTGCAGTGGTCAGTATCTATCAAAAGAGGTCCAAGGAAGAAGCAGTGGTGAACCGGTGACAGGGTGATGGGCGGCCAAGGCTCAATGATGCACGTGGGAAGCGAAGGCTGGCCCGTGTGGTCCGATCAAATAGACGAGCCACTGTAGCTCAAGTTCAAGAAGTTAATGCTGGTTCTGATTGAAAAGCTAGTTCTGATAGTATACTGTCAGAATACACAGTGCATCGCAGTTTTTTGCATATGGGGATGCATAGCCGCAGACCTGTCAGGGTGCCCATGCTGACCCCTGGTCTGATGAATCACATTTTCTTTTACATCACGTGGATGGGAACAGGCCTCACTTACCTGGGGAACACATGGCACCAGAATGTACTATGGGAAGAAGGCAAGCGGAGGCAGTGTGATGCTTTGGGGAATGTTCTGCTGGGAAACATACATGTGGATGTTACTTTGACATGTACCACCTACCTAAGCATTGTTGCAGACCATGTTTCGTGGAAACGTTATTCCCTGGTGTCTGTGGCCTCTTTCAGCAGGATAATGCGCCCTGCCACAAAGAAAAAAATGGTTCAGGAATGGTTTGAGGAGCACAACAACGAGTTTGAGGTATTGACTTGACCTCCAAATTCCCCAGATCTCAAATTCAATTCAAATTCCCTTGCTGTTTTGGCAGCAAAATGGAGATCAACATAGGAATATTATTGTATATTATAATATTAATGTTGTGCCTGATCGTTATAAATAATTATTATAGCTTGATGGATGGATGGATGGATGGATGGATGGATGGATGGATGGATGGATGGATGGATGGATGGTAGAACTATATTAAAAATATATTAAAAACGTACATTTTTTAAAATATATTTTATTTATTACAGGAACATTTTTATTTAGCTATCTTGAGAATATTCAATTCATATTTATTTGTATTGCACTGTACATATCATCGAAAAGCAGCTTTTCAGATATTACAATTTTAGAGAAATATGATCCTATGACTATGTATATTTGTTACACTGTTTTATTTGAATGTAGCATTATTTCCCCCTGCTATCTCCGACATAAAGTAGAGCCACTTTTAGACCACTATTTGTGTATAAACATTTTTAACACAGTTTTTATATAAAAAAAATATATATATATATGCCAATGTTATGCCAATGTTCTGGTACATAAATATTCAATTGATTGACAGAAAAAAGCTTTTCTGTTCACTCCTTTATGTTTGATAGCATCACTGCTAAGCATTGAGCAATTATGAGTACATTTGGCATGTTTACCTACACCACAAAACAATGTGTTTATTTCCCCCTTGGGTAAGCATGCATGTAAACTTAACTATATTAGATGGATACACTTTGCAATTTGAGCTGACTCATGTAACATGGCAGGATGGGAACAAAAGTGCTGTGCCTTTGATCAATTAGATGAGGTGTTCGCCTGAAGGAACACATCCTTCCTGAGTGCCGGAGAAGAGGGCTCTCAGTTTTTTTGTTTATGGCATAGAAAACAGTAAAACAGCACTTCGTGCAAGCCTGGACTCTGCAAGACCAAAGTCCCCCCAGTCTTCACTGAAGCAAAAACAAGCCAATCTCACTGCCAACAGACATGTTTAGACAAGATGTCAGAGTAGAGACAGGCTGATTTGCCTTTCATACAACTCGTCATCTTCCAAAATAATGATAGTCCAGGAGAAGTGGGCGAAGGAGTCAACAGAAGTGAAATCGCCTTGGATATCAGGATCAGTTGGGGTCCACCTTGTCACTCTGTTGTGAAATTGTAGCCCTTCGATAAAACTACCTCCTCCTGCTGACCCATTTGCTTGGAGATGCGCTGTTCTACCACGCAACGCAAACCAGCCCCGGTGAATTCTGGTTAAAAAGACACAAACCATTTCAACAATCACTATTATTATCCACAAAACATATTTGCTGTCTCTCACATACTCCTGCGTGATACAACTCTCCAGACATCCTCAGAGGAAGACATTGTACCCAGGTTAGTGATTTAGATGTTGCGCAAACCAAATTATGGCCTAATTGTGTAAAAATGATACATTCTCAGTGGTTATTTTCTTGTGAAAATGCTAAAAGCAAACTAGGGAGGTGTTACTTTATAAGGAATTGGGTAACACTTTATAACTACACGCTATGAAGCATTAGTTAAGCATTAGTAAATAATCAAATCATCATTTATAAAGAATTAGTAGACATTAGTAAGCAGTTTATAAATACAGTTGTAAATGCTTTGTTCTTGATCTATAAGCATATATAATGCGTTTAATAATTGTATTTTCATACTTTATTAATGATCAACGAAATTAAGTATTGGATTATTTACAAACCAGTTATTTAGGAGTTGTCAGCGGTTCATAAGATCATTTAGAAAGTGTAAGTAAATGATTAATGAACTATCTAAATTTACATTTGAAGAGCTCTTTTCCAAACTGCTATAAACGCCGAGCCTGTTTTTAGCCTAAACGCGATATTAATCCTCTCGTCTCGTCTTGAGCCCCTGCCCCTTTGAAAGTGAAAGTGCCCTTTCGATCGCACTGCGGTGTTCCCACGAACGCGTTTCCAGCCCGAACAAAATACCGTCTGGAATGCAATTCTTATCGGCAATCTACAACACCCCTCCCCACCGGAAGGTGATTCGCAATCTACGACACCCCTCCCCACCGGAAGGTGATTCGCTACGACACCCCTCCCCACCGGAAGGTGATTCGCAATCTACGACACCCCTCCCCACCGGAAGGTGATTCGCACCCACGACACCCTCCCCACCGGAAGGTGATTCGCTCGACACCCCTCCCCACCGGAAGGTGATTCACAATCTCGACACCCCTCCCACCGGAAGGTGATTCGCACCCACGACACCCCTCCCCACCGGAAGGTGATTCGCAATCGACACCCTCCCCACCGGAAGGTGATTCGCACCACACGACACCCTCCCCGAACGCGATTCTTACCGGCAATATATGACACCCAACCCGCCCGATTACGGTTGTAATCGCAATCGTTTTGACCCCTCATATGCTGCATGTGACATGAGTTGCTTTGTTGTTGTTGTTGTTGTTGCTTTTACAGACATAAACCAACTACATTTAAAAAAGGATGTATTTGTAGCGTTTTGAAACAAAAACAAAAAAACTGTGAATTTATAATCAACAATATTGTTGTTTCATTTAACAATCATTGTTTAACATGTTCAGACTGAGCCAATAGTCATTTTTATAGGATAAATCGAATATTAACAAAATGTATGGGTGTAGGTAAAAAAATATATATTTTCATGAAAACTATTAAAATGGATTTATAGCGTTTTGGAAAAGAGCTCCTCATTTGTACATCTTATTATTCAGACATATTGCAATAGTTATTCTGTGTGTTAATAAATGCTTTATTAACATGTATTCCTATTGTAGTTTATGATTAATTCAGGTAGTTATAAAACATTTAGAAGTTGTCAGTGAACTATTTTTGTGAACTCGTCTAAAGTGAGGACTATGTATGCCTTGTAAAGTATTACAAAGGAGATTTAAAGGCTCAGTTCTCTTCTAAACAGAAAAAGGAAATGAACAATGCAGAGGGTTAGAACATAGATATATTTATTTCAGGAGGTAAAAAAACTGTGCTACTGTACACTTGATATAAAATGAATCTGCAGTATCAAAAGTAAAATAACAAGGAACTAAATAAGCTACAAGATTAACATAAAATAAAAAAATAAGCAACAAAGTAAATATAATTAATAAAATAAGCAACAACCATAATATATGTAAATAAATTAAGCAGCAAAACAAAAAACAATAAAAGCAATAGAATGAAGAAAATTAACAATATTTTGGTGTGGTAAGGCTTTCTTGTTTCTGTTAGTGTCGCAAAATCCATTTCAAACTGAAGACTTTTAGCTGAGATAGAAAAACAAATATACTCAACAGATAATGAAACAATTTATGAAATGTACATTACATAAATTCTTGCCATCTCTCAACACTGGTTGAAGTATGACTATTAAAAAAAACTGTGCAACTGTACACTTGATATAAAATGAAAAAAAAAAACATCTGCAGTGACAGAAAATGAAAATGTCTTTATTTTGTCAAATGTAAACATAGCTGATTACAGGATAAAACAAATAAATAAAATACAACAATTTTTATCGGTAATATTCTTTGTTTTTCTATCTCAGCTAATCGTAAGTCTTCAGTTTGAAATGGATTTTGCGACACTAACAGAAAAATAACTAACACTCAAATAATCAAATACTTAATTTTCGAAATGATAAATTGATCATTAATAAAGTATGAAAATACAATTATTAAAAGCATTATAGATAAGAACAATGCATTTACAACTGTAGTTAAAAACCGCTTATTAATGTCTACTAATGCTTTATAAATGACGAATTGACTATTTACTAATGCTTAACTAATGCTTCATAGCGTGTAGTTATTATAAAGTGTTACCAGGAATTGTAGCATAATAGATCATTTAAAGGGATAGTTTATGCAAAAATAAAACTTTGTCATGTATTCACCTTCTTGTCATTCCAAACATGTATAAAGGCCTGTTCACACCAAGAACAATAACTATATTAATCTCCACATCAATCAGCTGACGATATTCTGTTTTATTCTGAAAGCACACTGCAGTTCAAGCTCTTTAAAGCAGGATGGATTCTGATTGGCTGTCAATGTTTTTTATCATTCATCAGGTGGTATATATTTCAAAATTCTGAAAGTGATTCCAATGATATTGTTTCTCTGTGCTGTTATTGGTATAGGTGTGGTGTGGACTATATTATTGTATGTTTTGAACAATGTGTACTATATATGTATCATTATCATTGCAGTTATCATTCTTTTTGTAAATGGGCCTTAACTTACTTCTTAAAAATCCCACTGCTTTCATTGTTTCTCCATAGAGTGAAAGTCAATAGGTTCCAATGTTGTTTTGAAATGCATTTTCATTGCGTGAGCAAAATCAGTTGAATCATTCTTCAAAATGAAGAAAGTCAGTCATACAAGCTTAGAAAGACACAAGGGAGAGTAAATGATGACAGAATTTGTAATTTGTGTAATTATTCCTATCACTATCACTAGTCCAGCTGTAAGAATTAGTCTGACCTTTGCTGATGTGAGCAATTTAAATTAAACATCTTCACAGCAACTCAATCACTGAAGGTCTTGTTCCCTTTCAATACGGTTCACTCGCATTGTGTCACTTCTCTGACGCGTATGTAAAAACTCAGTTTTCTCCGAATCCTGAAGCCTGATTGGTGGCATTTCAGGGCAAAAAGGGCAGGTTGACTGCCTATATAAGTCATGCAGAAATGCCATATCATCAGAATCTTTCTCTTTCAGCATGAAGATCATCTATCTCTGCTCAGAAGAAGACTGAAGCGTCTACTCACTTCTCGCCATTGAACAAGCCTTGCAGCAGAACAATAACGTTTCAGCAAGGAAGCTGATTCAGTGATCTCCCCTGCGGCCATCCGGTGACTGCTAAAAGAGCAAATTTCAGAGCAAATGTCGTGCCATGAATGCGGCATGTGCTCTAGGTCTAGACGAGCACCCAGAGTGCGTCTCCTGCCTGGGTCACGTCCATGGCGAGGCAGTTCTTTTGGACTCCAGCTGCCTGCACTGCGAGAATCTAAGCTTCACAACGCTGCATTCCGGATTGCACTCTTCAGCTAACTGGTCGCTTCCTCACCTCCTTCCCCTTTCAGCCATCAGGCTGAGCAGCGAGGCGGACGTGATCCCACGTCGGCACAGTGCCACGTGCCTTGCTCTCCCCTCAGTGCAGCGAGTCCCCTGTCCTCTTCATCCGCGAGGCACAACGCCCCTCATTTGGTGCAGAGAACTATGGACTCAGAACTTATACTAGTCCTCACAAAAGCTGTAGAAGAGCTCAGCTTGGAAGAGTCAGCCCAGAAGAGCCGGGGTGCCACCAGTAGGCCCCTAGCCAGGGTCCAGCACTGTTCTTCCCAGAGGTCCACCAAGAGCTTACCAAAACATGTCCACTCTTCTACTTCGGCGGCTCTCTCCACGGTTGACAGCGCTGAAAAAAGGGATATACAAAGCTGCCCTTTAAGCCCTGCAGGACCATGTCAGCGCTTGCCTTCAAAGGATTTGCCGCTGATGGCCAGGCCGCCACTGCACTGCATACAATGGCGGTACTTCAGGTTTACCAGATGTTTAAAGAGCTGAGCTAGGGTCAGCCTAGTTGTGCTAGAGCACCACGTGTGGCTTAATTTCACAGAGATTAAGGAAGCTGACAGGACGGCTCTTCTTGACTCCCACTTGATGCCTCATCGCAGAGCGCTACATTGCAGACCAGAAGTCATTGCAGGCTATTTGTCACTTCTTGCTGAAAATAGCCAACTTCTCCACTGCATCCAGCTATAGCTGGACCCTGTGCAGACCTCAGGACTGAGGTAGAAAGGGTTAAGTTCTACCAAGGCCAGACCACCCTCCAGCATGCCCATCTTCCAGTCACCTCTTCAGCTCAGGGTGCTGGAAACAATGTTTTTGTTGCCGGTTCTGGACCCGCCAGCTTGCACACACAAACCCCTTCCCGATGTTATAGTGAACCAAACTAAATTATTACATTCTCAGGAAAAGAGCATTTTTCCTCCTCTCAATGCTGTAACGTGCCGTTCTCCCGCTTCAGCATAAGACACTGCATGTTATACTTCAACCATTTGCCACCTAATTGTCGAGCTGGATTTTGGGGATAACCTGTCTGAAAGACACCTACTTTTTATATCACATTCTTGAGATTCACGTTCAAGGGGGTGGCATACCAATATACAGCACTTCCGTTTGGACTCTCTCTAACTCCACGCACTTATACAAAGGGTAGGGATTTGGCTCTCTCCCCTCTGAGGCAGATGAGTTAGCCCAATTAGAACTGGAGATATGCGCCCACAGATCCTGGCTCCTCAGCCATCTGGAAAACCTGGGCTTTAGGGACAACTTTGGCAAGAGCCCGCTGTTCCACCGGCACTCTAGCCCAGTGGTTCCCAACCGGGGGAGCGTGGTCCACTAGGGGACCTCAGTGATCCTTCAGGGGAGCCGCGAGATAACTTAACTTGTATTATTAATCCGTTTAATAATAAAAGAAAAAATAATATCAATTAGAAAAATAAATTAAAACAAAGCACCACCTCTCTTGTACATATTCTGTGATTGTTTTTGACTCGGAGCAGCCCAAGGCATTTCCAATCGCGATGTGTTAAATACAGACTGAACCGCCGTGAACATGGGATACGCAAACTACAAATTTCAGTTGGATCATTGGTGTTTATGTACGGCATCAGCTCCAAATATAGACACGACTGCTTGTTCTTCTGACAGGGGAACTGTTCACTTATGACATTGACCTGCCTTCAGATCGAAGCTTCCGCACATTCAGAATGATTTTATTTTTGTGTGTTTATTAATTATGAATGGATCCATATAGTAGTTATATGCATTCCTTGTGTTATTGTTCGGTACGGCAGGTTGATTTATGTTTATTTTTACTTATTGTACTGCACTGAGCAGAATAAGTACTTTTAAGTTGTAAAGAATGTCTGCAAAGTATGTTTGCAAAAAAAATTCCAGATAGGTTGTGGATGCGACAGCGCATAGGGAATGAGCATTGCATAGCTTGCCGTACCATGCTTCTGCGCTGCACAGCGAGTCATGCTAGCTGCTAGTGCTGGGCGGTATGACCAAAGATTTATATCGCGGTATTTTTCTCAATTATATCAGTTTCGCAGTATATGACGGTATTTTTTTCCCCTATGCATGACCAGGTGTTAACCACATTTTCTACTGATTGAGAGAGGAAGTGCTGCAGTAGATTGACTAGAATGTCCTATTTTACTGTCATGATGAGTGAATATTGTAGAAAAATTCCACACTAGAGTTAATACAGGTTTGTAAAGTCCCACAAAATGATACTGTGCGGAGACAACAACCAATTCACAAGTTCACACTTACAAATAATTTATTGAGAGTAAATTTAAATGTGCATTTGGCATGCTGTCCGGGGAGGGCTTTGAGCTCAGAATTTGGCCCGAACCCAGAGTACCCCCCTGTGTATGTAAGTGGCAAGAACTAAAAGTGTGGAGAAGGGGTGGTGGAGGGATGCTGATAACTGTCAACAAACGGAGGTAGGACTGCTACATATATACTATACCTCTTGTTGTTGATTAGCTGTATCAATTATCTCAACGTGCTCCTCCCGAACTTTGTCAATAAAACATTATTAAAACACAGACCTGAATATTACAATATGGCCACACAGAGGAAAAAAAATGAGTTGAGGGCACCTTAAGCATTTTAAAAATTGAACCCTATATAACAACAAACTGTTAAAATAAGGGAGAAACGCGGAAGAACATTTAAAAGGTCTAAGGTTATTTTCAATACATTTAAGAACACTACATTCTCTAAACAACAGTGCAACAGTGAAAAGTGACCCCTCTCAAACAGTGTCACGTTGCGCCGTATAATCAAGATTCAAATCAAAAGAAAAAGAAATACCGGTATTCGGTATGAACCGGTATACCACCCAGAACTACTAGCCACTCCTCAGTTGAAAGATTCTGACTTGGCATTTCTTCATGACTTATATAGGTAGTCAACCCTATCCATTTTGGCGGGCTGAAAAGCCATTTATCTGTGAAGTTGCAGATGACCCAATTTGGACATGAACCAATCAGCGAACTGACACAATGTGAGTAAACCGGGTTATGTGAGTAACCATAAAAGTTGTATTGATTACAAGTACACTGTAAAAAAAAAATCGTAAAAAAATGGTAAATTACTGGCAGCTACGGCTGCCAAACAAAAACCCTAAAATTAAAGTAAAATATCTTAATTCAAATAAAGTGCAAAAACAATAATTTTACAGAAATTTACATTAAAGGTTTTACTGAAAAATACTGCTATTTTACAGATTTTTTCCTAGTTTAAATTAAGATATTTTACTTTAATTTTACGGTTTTTGTTTGGCAGCCATAGCTGCCAGTCATTTACCATTTTTATACAGTGTTAAACTGTTATTTTACAGATTTTCCTTGTTTAAAAATAAGATATTTTATTTTAATTTTACGGTTTTTGTTTGGCAGCCATAGCTGCCAGTCATTTATCGTTTTTATACAGTGTTAAACTGTTATTTTACAGATTTTTCCTGGTTTAAATTAAGATATTTTACTTTAATTTTACGGTTTTTGTTTGGCAGCCATAGCTGCCAGTCATTTATCGTTTTTATACAGTGTTAAACTGTTATTTTACAGATTTTCCTTGTTTAAAAATAAGATATTTTATTTTAATTTTACAGTTTTTGTTTG
Organism: Gobiocypris rarus; assembly: GCA_023029165.1. Taxonomy (NCBI): domain Eukaryota; kingdom Metazoa; phylum Chordata; class Actinopteri; order Cypriniformes; family Gobionidae; genus Gobiocypris; species Gobiocypris rarus. The sequence continues at coordinate 37,253,695 of CM040911.1, forward strand.
GCAGCCATAGCTGACAGTCGTTTACTGTTTTTTAAAAAGTGTAAAATTGTTATTTTACAGATTTTTCCTAGATTATTATGATCAAACACCTTCAATAACACTGTTATTTTACAGATTATTACAATAAAAAAAATCCAATAAAGTGTTAAAGCATGCTCAAGATTGTAAATTTACATTTTATTTT